>OX637581.1:14654119-15854119 GCA_951800085.1 Comarum palustre | reverse complement strand
ACAGTAAAAGTGAATAGTAAAAACAGTAACAGTAAATAACTTAAACAGTTAGGGGCAAAATGGTAACTCTACCCCTGGGTTAAAGTAAAAGTAAATCTGACACGGTAAAAACCAGGGTTTTTACCGTGCCGGTTCTAACCACTGTTTTGGCCGGATTTCGAAGCTTTTCCGGCCAAATCGAGTCCCCTGAGTACTCCTAACATCTTCTACACATCCTAGGCTATCCAACAACATCACAATCGAAGGAAAAGATCAAGATTTCATACCCTTGAAGCTTCCACTGTGTTTTCCGGCGAAACACCTCCGGCGGAGCTCCACTGGGCTCCTCCTTCCTCCTCCTTGCTCCTGGGCGGCTCCTGGTGGCGCCTGGGAGGTCCCTAGCTCCTGAAATGGGCTGGTCTGACTCGATCTCGTCTGCACAGTGATCTCCCTCTTTCCCCTCGCTGCTGGGCGGCGCTGGTGGCGGCGCTGGCTTCACCGGTGGTCTAGGCAAGGTCGCCGGAGCTGTGCGACCTCAGTGGTGGTGGCGGTGAGGACTGACGCGCGCCGGGAGGAGGTGCCTGGTGGCTGCTGTCGAGGAGAGAGGGAGGAGAGAGCTTCGGCTCGAAAAGGAAGGAGGAACAGAATGGGAAAGTGGAGAAAAAGGAAAGTGAAGAAATAGAAAGGAGAGGTGAGGGAGAAGGGAAAAGAGATAGGGTATAAAAAGAAAAATGAGTGGCCACGATTCGTCCATCGAATCAACGGCCACGATTCGTTCCCAATCCCAAAATAATTTCAAAACCAAAACCATTTTCGAAAATTCATTTCAAATAACCAAACGTCAAATTTAAACGTAAAAGTCGTACGAAAAATTACGTGAAGTGCCGGAAAATATTCCGTAAATACTTTCACGCATGTGGCGACGCGTGTCTTAACGTAAAAACGTTAGACGAAATGACGACGTACTGAAAAGTAATCGGAATTAAACCCTAAATGTGTCGGAAAATTAAATTAAAATTTCGGGGTCTCACATTACCTGTCAGGACCCACCCCGAGTTAAACCCCTTTTAACCCGAAGTAAGTCCTGCGGGGACCACCTCCCAAAGAAGATTCTGCCGAAAAATCGACTTAGTCTCCCTTGAAAAGTGAACAACCCTTAACCTGCAATAACCCACAATACACTTCTAATACCAATAACCATCCGAAAACTCCTAGAGCCATCCTGCTCCCAATAACCAACAACTCCACAAGATACACATCTAATAAATCCAACAAATAGTTCAACATCTCCGAAAGTAAAAGATACATAAAGTTCCAAGTCCCTAAAAGTTATCCGACAAATAAATCTACCCGATGTGTATCAGAGCGTCTAAGATTAAAGCAGTAACATAGATATATTACAAGTAGGTCAACCCGGAACCTACTGTTAGTGCGGAAAGTGGCGGTAACTATGCTTGGCCTCCAAGTGGTCTAGATGGGTCGAGCACTGCAATCTGGGCATTTAAAAACGAAAGGCCCAGGGAAGAAACATTGAAAAACGTTAGAGTGAGTGGACGAAAAATAACATATAAAAGCTCTAAATTCCTTTAATGTCCTCCCTCTTAGTATTTCTAAGAAAATCCGCATGCAAATAAAACATAAATAATGTCTTGGCTCATTTATAAACAATTATGTGGGGTGTTAACCTCATCCACGAGAAATCCCGACCTGCTCTATCCGGGAAGGTCAAATGACCAGCTCCACCGGAGAGGGTCCCCGACCTGCTCTATCTGGGAAGGTCTAGTGACCAGCTCCACCAGAGAGGGTCCCCGACCTGCTCTATTCGGGAAGGTCTAATGACCAGCTCAACCGAAGAGGGTCCCCGACCTGCTCTATCCGGGAAGGTCTACTGACCAGCTCAACCGGAGAGGGTCCATGCTAGCATACAATCCTTTTCCCTTTCCAACGTCCCTTTAAAACCTGTAAAACCTGTAAACCTGTAAAACCTCGTGGGAATAATAAATCGAAAACCCCTTTAAATCCGTGAGCCAAATTTCTCCTTTTAAAATCATCCCCCTCCATAATCCCAAAACAGTGATAATCAAGAATAACATACCCCGGGAAAATCCTTTAAAATCACGGGAAGGGTATGAACCTCTTTCCCGGTTTGTTTGCCTTTAAATCCTCAAATCTCATTTTCTCAAATCACCGTAAAACATATAAATGGAGGAAATCATATATGCAGGAGAAACCAATAAAAGTATAAAGCATGCAATTTAATTTAAAACAAATGTCCACTCACAGATGCCGCTAGGTCTGCCGGCTACTAGATGACTGCTCAGCTCGAGCTCCCCCACGTCCTGTCCAAAACACATAAACAGGTCTTAAACCCATAATCATAGTGAGGGCAATAATAACACGCTCTACCCACAGCGTTCAACCTTAACAATCTATCAAAAGTGTGGGTGTCGGCCTCTAACACTCCAAATAGCGTACAAACTCTTAATTACGCTCTCACGCCTAGCCGGTTCTCCCTAAACGACCGGTTATCCTTTAATTACACAATCAATAACCCCAAACCTTCCAAACATACTTAATATATCAATTAAATCCCTAAAAAATAGTAACTGCCCTTTAATGGCCTTCTCTTAATTTTTACAATTTAATGGGCAAGAAAAACTGCCCAAAAAGTGGCGGCTCCGCCGCCGCCGGCAGAAATTCTGGCCAAAATTCCGGCGACCTTGGATCGCCACCAAATTTTACCAGTAGCTTCGTCTCATCATTTGGGACAACTTTCTAGTTCAACTCGAAGGCCAATTCGGCCTCTAACTAGGTCAAAAACTCGATGAACAGTAGAGCCCGAAAATTTACACTTCAAAACTTCAAATCCTCAATTCTTCCTACACACTTCGAATCAAGCTACCAAATTCTAGGGGATTGTAGTACACCTAAAACCCATCCTAAACATATAAAGAACTCATCAAATGGTGATCTAGGGAGGGAGAAATTCGATCCCGAAATTCTACTGTACACTTGATGAACAAATCGGAATTTCTCCCGATTTACGGCGAGTTAGGTCGGAAAGCTTACCTAGGAATGAAGTAGACTCGGAGGCCGAACTTTTGGGACCGGTGTGGTGGCCTGAGGTGGCCGGACGGCGGCGCTGTGGCGGCCGGAAGCTCCGGCACAGTTTTGCCCGATCGGAAGGAGAAAGACGCGGGGAGAGAGAAAGAAAGGCTGGGGTGAAAAATCTGATTTTTCACCCCGGTAACTCCTATATATAGCCTTTTTACCGCACAGTAACTTTACATTTTTGTTTATAACTTTCTCATACGATCTCCGATTTAAGCGTGCTACGTGTCCACGGACTCGTAACGACGCCCTCTACAACTTTCATGAAGAAAGTTTCCCCAAATTCCTGACCTAACAAAAAGTCAACTTTTGACCTTTCACGGTAAAACGGTTACTACGAAATGGTTAAAGATCAAAGTAACTTGGGTAGTAACCGACCGTAAATGGATTCTAAAACCGGGATGTGACATTACCTCTTGAAGTCATGACCTTTCTCATTTTCCAATTAGGATTTGCATTATATTAACACAATACTAATATCACATTTGATGTTACACTAGGACTGTCACACATAGCATTGGATTTGAGTATATGATCAAATTAAGTAGAAATATACCGGCATGCTTCTCACCAATTTCAACATCCATGTAAACATACCTTGGTGACCTTTTGAATTCAGATCCTCCTTGAGTGGGCCTGAAACATAAAGAAAGCCATAACTAGTTTAAACCTAGTCTACATATTTCATGACTAGAAATCAATAAAGACCCAGGGAGTGGAGTGGACAGGTTAATGAAAATAGATACGACTCTAAAGACGACAAGAAAACGAACCTAGTTCATGCCCTTTGAGGACAAGAACTAAAGGTTGTTTGTTCATTAAAATAAAAGATGATACCTTTATTACTTAAATTGGTCTCGTTTGTGAAGACACTTCAACGAATCATCCTAAATGCAAAGTTCTACTAAATAGACAACTGGTAATCATATAGGCATTCATAAGGTCACGATTAAGATGTTTTCCTAGAAACTAAATGATTATGTTTCACAAATGGACTTCAAAATATATCTGTTAACCACAAACTATTATTTTCAAAACATAAACAAATTAAAAAAAATGCTAAAAACCATAAGTAACATGTTTGTTTAGAGACATCAGGTAGGCATCTGAACACCCTCCCAGAATTAACTTCAAAACATCATGCATAAGAGATTATATACAGGTTACCCTTATGGAAATACATGAAGATTTTCCTATGCTAATTTTTTAAACCCCAAAACAATGAGAAACTAACATAATGCAAGATATTTGGGAGGAGACTAGATCGACCTATGTCTCTGTAACACCGAAGTGATCAAAGAAACCAGACTACTACAATCAATTGAACTAACTAATCCCTACAAGAATACGAGATCGAATAGAGCAAGAGAGAGAGAGATAGCAGTGTACGTACTAACCGAAGAAAGCTCTTGAACATCGCCGACGCCAGTGGCCTAATATTGGGTACCTTGATGAGATGACGAAATAAAAGATACGAAACACTTAATCAGATCTTGAAAACTGAAAACTCGTAGACCGAGAGTCTGTCATCCTCATAGAGGAGAAGGAAAAGCATAGACATGAATTCTGAAAGGCTCCTTATATCACCGATCTCCGATGAACAGGGTGGACTCATCCATGAGATGATGTAGATGAGCAGAAACAAATTTATAGAGAGAGAGGGTTTCAGATTTTCGGTGAGAGGGATAGGGATGTGACTTTGGGGAGAGCGAGAGTGAGAAAGAAACAGCTGCAAGTTTCAATTGAGTGCAAAATTCTTTAACCTAGTCATATACCATGTTTTTACATTTAACCACGACCATGAACCTGTCGTCTCTATTAATCCAAAAGAATGCGACGGGATTCGTTTGCCGTCATAATTTTCATATTTTTTTGCCACGGATTACCAAATGCCGTCGCAAACTAAAAATTTTTTAGCAACAACATGTTTGTTGTCATTGTGTCGTCGCAAATATTAGACCAACGACGACGACAAAACTGAATCGAGGCAAACTTCAGTTGCTAATTGAATTCTTTTTTGTAGTGATTACTGGTGTCTTGATACATCATATGGCCATGCCTATGCGTCTCGTCATGTTTTATTTAACCAAAACAATTTTCCCTATAAGGGTTTGTAGTTATATTCAGTAAGTGACTCCAGCCAAGGAGAACTTAGTCGTATAGCATCTCTGAAGGTCCACCTATGGAGCTGAAGGCCATCCTCATCTGGCATTGATCAAAATTCATCATCTCTATACAACACATTCTGACCAAAATTATTTTACACACTGATAAAAAAATAAGTGGAAATTCCAGGAGAAATAAACGTGACCATTCAACTTAATGTTGCCATAATCAAACTGAAAATTGCATGAGAAATATAACTGACAGGTATTTTTGTGATAATTTTGTGTAATTAAATTGACCTGGTCATTTTCTTGTTCCGCCGTTAAAATTATTTCACACGCTGATTAAGAATTATCAAAAATTTCTTGAGAAGTTTTATTTCTTTATAATATACACGTCCATTTTCAGGAAATGCGTTCAAAAAATCCATGAGAAATGAAATTACTGGTCAATGTCATTTTTTATTAACTTTATTCGCCTATTTAATTCTATGAAAAATAAAACTGACCAGTCAGTTTTTTTTTTTAATAATTTTATTCTCCTGCTTTAATGAAATGCATTAAGAAAACTCCATGAGAAATAAAACTGATCGGTTAGTTTTATTTTTGAGAAAATTCCACGCCAATCGCCCTTATTGGTAACCTTTTCTTGTCATTGGGCAATTCAGATTTCTCTTTGCATGATGTGATGTCTTTAGTGTTCCTTCTATTCGTAAAAACTTTCTTTCTGTTGCTTGCTTTGATAATCTTATCTATTTTCTTTTGTCATGACTTCAATTGTATCCATTGCTTACTTACTAGATGTTCATTTTATCAGGGCGTATGTAAAGATAGTCTACATCCACTCCGCTTGTCTTCTAAATCTTTGGTTCCTCATGGTTTCGACTCCATACACTTCTCTCTATGGCACATCCATTTGGGCCACCCTTCTTTCATGTTTTAGCTTGATTGGGTTCCAGTATAGGCTCTTCTTTTTGCTTTAATTCCTTTTGCAATAATTGTGCGATGGGTAAATGTAGTTAATTGTCTTTTTCGCCTAATAAAACACATGCTACTTTTTTCCCATATTATTCACAGTGATGCCTGGATGTCACATACTTTAGCTGTTAGTTGCTTCAAATATTATGTACTCTTTACTGCCGAGCTTCTCGTTACACATGGTTCTATCCTATACGTCGCAAAAATGAAGCTCTCCCTCACTTTCAAACTCTATCCGGCATGATATGAAATTTTTTTATGGGTATGTTAAACATCTTCAAAGTTGGCCATACAAGAATGATTCTCTTGCCATCACCCCCACCCAAACATACCTCGGTAAAATGAGCTTGCTGAATGTAAGCTTAACATTGTTGGCCTCCACTCTTCTACTCGATATTCTTTCTTCCCCCATTCATAATTGGGTCACACCTCATTCAGGCCTCTATGACACTCTCCAGTCTTATTCCTCTAACTGTAAATAGTATATATAATACGAGAGCATTTCTAGTGAAGACCTCTAAGTTGAGGACTTTTCGGTTTATCCCGTTTTTTTATCTTACATCCACATCTTAACCGTTCATTTTATAAATATTTATGAGTAGATTATTTCTGTAAATTTTTCAACTGAATTGAAATTGTTAAGGCATTCATAAGTGTGATTTACCAATTATGAACTTGAACGGTTCATGTTTGACAGATTTGGTTCGTCCATTGATTTGATCTACAACTAGTTCTTAATGATCACCAATTTGACTGAAATTTTGTATGATTGATCTACTTATATAAATTTACAACTTTAACGGTTAAGATGTCAAAATTTGATCAAAAAGTTGGTCTAATAAACAATTAATTTAAAAATCTTCAACTAATCCTCAACTTAAAGGTCCTCATTAGAAGAGCTCCCTATATAACACACCCACATTTTGGAGTATAAATGTAAAAGATGGAAGAAAAGCCACACAAGTAAAGAGTCTAGTATTGGTCTCCTTTTTTAGAAATATCATCATTCTAATAGATACAATTAAAGTGAAAACGAGGAAGAAAACAATTTAAATCGTCAGATGTTTGTTTATATTTGTTTATGTATAATCAAAAGATTAGATAGGTAGGCAATTTTACAATTAGATGATCCTCCTCCCTAGATCAATCCTCTTAAACATTCCATTAATAAAGAAAGACATCCTTTTCGGGGTGATTAAGGAAATACATGAGAGATTATATTCTGTGTGTTTCCACAACTCCACAGAATATGATAATATTTGATCTTCAGTACCAAAAAAGCTGAAAAGGAAAAAAAACAGTGGCACGGTAGCTAGCGTAAGACGATGACCAAACAAGTCAAAGCCACACGGTTGTCGAAACCAGAATCAAAACCAAACACTGAAAGTCTGAAACGTCTGATTTAACTACTCTTTATAAGTCTCTCTGAATAAAACAATAAAACCCAAATTGCTCTCTCCTGCTTATTCTTTTTTCTCCTGTCGAGTTGCCCCAGGAATCAGAAGCTCCCCCATGGCTTCAAATTCGATTCTTTCCTCCTTTCTCGGTTTCTTGCTGCTTTTTCTATCCTTATTCGGGCACTGTTGTTATTCCTTAGACGAACTGGGTCCTTACACTAACACCTTCACAGTCTCCAGCTTCATTTACCCACCTACACTTCTCAGGAACTCTAATTTTCGCTATATTCGAGGTGCATGTCTTGGTTTTCGAACCCTTTTGTGGGTTTGATTCATGGGCCCAAAATATTGACTTTTCTTTTGCAAGTGCATTGATCTTTTGGTTGTTGAAATGCTGTGTGTTTCTAGATGTTGCACTGTTTGGTTTGGCATTCTTGACCATTGGAGATTCAGTAGTGTGTGAATGGTCTTGGTCATATTTTATATTTGGTTATGTTTATTGAAACTCAGGGGATTGGAGTGAAGGATCACTGATCATTGCTTGTGAATTCAGTTCATATATGTGTGTTAATTTGTGTTTGTGAATAGGTCATTGATGTATCAGATTCCTGTGTACTGTTTCAGGACAGAAATAATTTGTCTCTGAATTTCTGTTTTCGTTGTCAGAAACTATTATCCTAGTATTCAATGAGAAAGATTGCAGTTTTTAGCCACCAAATTGGCTTTATAATCATCTAGAATTAGCTCGTATGTGATCATGTTTATAGAACAAGTCTGAAACATATGTCATTCTGTTCCTTGACTCCGGCTTGGTTGAGTTGTGACATGATTCAGCGTTTGGTTTCCATCACGTTAAATGTGCTCAAAGATTCAGTTTCTTATCTTCTTATGTAATTGCTGCTACTCTTGACAATCATAAGTTGCTGTTTCTTATATTCTTATGAATTGCCATTTACTTTTTCTGATCTGTGTCTTGACTTGGGCTTGGTTACGATAAACAAGATTTGAGCCTTTCTTTTTTCATCATGTTAGAAGTGATTGCATCTCTCAAACATTGTATTTCTTATATTTATGTTAGTGCTGTTGCTCTTGTCAATCAATTGGAACCAGAGCTTTGCACAGCATTATGTGAAGATGGATTTTATTTTTGACAATTATTTCATGTAATCAGTTTTATGCTGTTACTGATGTCATTTTGCCCCGTTACATAAACATGAATTTTGCCTTAAAATTGTGGTTCTTTAGCTACTGACAGTCAAAGTTATGCATTCACTGCCATAAGAAAATGATATTAATTTCCCCATGTCAGTTAGCAATTATATATGTTTCTGTTCAACTGTGCTGAATCAAATGGAAATTTTAATTTACATTCAAAATGTATTATCTTACGGGTTTTTTTTCTTCTTCTAGTTGAGCTGCCGCCATGGTTCTCTTCAATGTCTATAGCAATGAACTCAAACGTAGACCTAGTAAGTACACATATCGTGGTTTATATCTCCCATACATCATCTTTTGATTCAAAGGATATTTCCATTGCTCTTCATTCTTTATTATATAGGGCTGGAATCCTGAAGGTGCACTTATCTTACAGCTGACTTATGATTGAGAGTTTGATTTTTGGATTGAATTGTTATTATTTTGTTTACCACAATTGCTTTTCATATTCTTTTTTATGTTTTTTTTTCTGTTCAATTGTATTAGTCAAAGAAAAAAGCTTTCATTTAGGAATCTTGGATCCTTGTTCACTATCCAGTATTGGCTCTCATGTTCCATCAAAAATACTAAATAGCACATTAAATTACTTAGCGTCCTTGCTCATTGTTCATTCTGATTTCAGGGTCACGTAAACATAGAAAAGGTTCCTAAAAGTACAATGCCATTGATTTGCTTCAGAGAGGGTGGCCTTCCACTGCCCGATACCAATACCAATCTAACAGATTCAGGCCATCTAGGTACATAGATTTCCCTTTCTGCTCTTTCTCATGTTATTCATGCTGTGATATTGCATTTCTGGTCCACATGCATATAAAAGCTTTTCCAAAACTCAATAGGAATTGGCAAAGGGTTGTGCTTGGCAAAATCTCGGTGCTGACATTATTTATATACTATTACTTAATTTGCCTTATCAGAAGGTAGTTGGATACTATACTGTCTGTACACAACATTATTTTTAGTAGTAGATTAGTTTTGTAGGCATATTTTCTATATGCAGAGCTTTTCTATACTAAATGGTATTTTGTCATTCTTCTTTTGTCTCCACTCACAATTTCAATTGAATCATGATCGGAAAGAGTATTGAATAGATATCCTGCTGTGGCAGTTTTAGTTCCTCGTTATGATGGTTCGCTTGAGGCAATACAAGCTCTTCAGATTGCAGAGCAATGCTACCCTATGCAAAAGAATTTCACAGTGAAGTTGACAAATGAGCAGGTACCATCAAATCTCTTACACTATTTGTATATTTTTTGTCGTTGGTGTTAATTTTGCTAACATAACAATTCACACATTCTTTCATGTTTTTGTTTTTCTTTTTGGAAAAGTTATTTTCTGAATCTGATGAAACTGTTGTTTAGATTTCTCCAGGAGTCTGGTATTTGGGTCTTTTCAATGGTATTGGACCTACAAGGACGCAATCAAAAATGGTACAATTTAATATCCTTATTAATATTTTTTGCACTTCTACTGTAAAATTCATTCTTCTTTTGGTAGTAAACTGTGTCTTTCTTACAACACTGACAAGGTTCCTACATTAACTTTCCAGATCAACCGTAAATCAGAATATACCTTTAGTGCCAACATCACTGTTGAAGGATGTACAACTGAAACCATGTGGGGTCAGTATTGCGATCGGACAATTTATCCTCTTTCTTGTTCTCTATCTGGCAGGTACAATCCTGCAGAAAATTCTTCAGATGCTAATTTGTACAACCGTACAATGGATTATGGTATTTCTTGCAAAAATGACTTGGAAAATTCTTGTCAAGGAGATTGGGAACCAAAATTTTATTCTTTGGATGTGGTGGGGATATCACAAGAGTTAAACATTGTGGCAGTGGATGTTTGGTTAAATGAAACTTCGTCAAATAACACTAGTAATGGTAGTGAGATCAATTTAATGTGTTTTGCACGTCATGGTGCAATACCTTCAGAATCTCTGCATGATTATTCCAGTAATATAAACAAAAATACAATGGTCATTAACTTTCCAAAGGTTGGCCGCTGGTATATTACTATTTTACCTGTCAACTTCTCAAAAGTACTTGGGGAAAGTTCAGATACTTCCATTAGAGTTTGCTACTCCATGGAAGCAAAACTTCTTGAATGTCCGCTAGGGAAGGCTGGAGCTAATTGTACATGGGAAACATACACCCTTCAGGTGGGCTTCATGATACATGTTTTTTCTGCTTCTATAATTCTGAAAGTCTTAAGATACTTGGTATTGGTTATTCTTTCAATTTTTACATTAAAATTGGTAGCTTTTACACATTGGTGAGTAGGTGAAAAAAATAATATGCAAATCACCACTTAGTTTTTACATGTATACTGACCATGCACATAGCAGTATAGCGAGATTAGATGAAATTGACCATTTGTGTTGTCTTAATCACTTCACTTCAACTGCTTTAAAATTCATTTTGCAGGTATCGTATATCTTTATGTTGATGCTTCAAGAAACTTATTCGCATGATAATTTATTGACAAGCTGAGAATCATTGTCTGCAGACGGTTCTTAGGAGAGGTTCAGTTGTCTTTGAGTCATACTATTTACCTGACAGTGGAAAAGTATCTTCTGATTCGGCCAATTTCCCTATCGATTCGCTTGTAACCAACACTTCGATTAGCGAAAAACCAGATAATACATGGACTTATTTTGCTCTTGACATTCCTCGAGGTGCAGCTGGAGGAAGTCTGCACATTCGATTAACATCAGATGCAAAGATTAACTATGAAGTATATACTCGATCTGGTGGATTACCATCTCTAACCAGCTGGGACTACTATTATGCTAACATGACAAGTAATAGTGTTGGCTCCATGTTTTTCAACTTATACAACTCAAGTGAAGACAAGGTTGACTTCTACGTTTTGTACGTCAGAGAAGGAACTTGGGGTTTTGGACTAAGGCATCTAGATACCACCAGTACTGCTTCCAAAGTTCAAACTACCATGTCTCTTTCCCTTGAAAGATGCCCTAGAAGATGCTCCTCACATGGAAAATGCGAAAATGTCTTAGATGCTAGTGGATTAACATCATACAGGTTTATGCTCAACTCTCCCCTTACTAATTTTCCTCATGTACCTAGTTTTGATTTTTTTTGTTTTTATATAGTAAACTTATAATAGTAAAGACAGCAAGAAAAGTAAGCAATAAAAAAAGAAAACTGAAATAGAAGCATATCTGACACCTTAATATATATTGTTTCCAGTCATTATGTTTTATTTACTTTGGTAATTCTATATTTTTTTCAGCTACTGCTCATGTGACCGAGATCATGGAGGCTTTGATTGTAGTATTGAAATTGTATCTCGCCATGGTATGTGTTCTTTTTCAGTTATATGAAATATTGTCCGCTGTTGGTTTTCTTATTCTTATTATGATATGTTCTCAGTGAGTCTGATCCATATATCATAGGACTGGTAATATGAACTTTCAACCAGGAAGAAATGTTACAGCCTTTAAAATCTTTGCAAAAATTCTATCTTCTAGCTCGGAGAAAAGCAATTTAAATGATTCCATCAGTGGGACATTGCCTAAAACTTATTTAACCTAAATTTAACAGAAAAGATGTTACGGAGAATATCTTTTACTTTGTTTAAGTACTTTATGTAATGTGTTTGGTTAAGCGTCTCTGAAGCAGATGTAGATAGTTCGTTTGATGTTGTTGGATTTAAATGGCCATTTTGTGTTATAAAAAGAACTGTTAGTTATGCCACAGTGACTGATGTAATCCCTCTTATAAATGACAATTTTTCCCAAAATTTATTCATGTCGGTAACTAGTTTCAGGGCTCAGTAGCATGCTCCACAATTGCTCTTTTATCTGATTCTCTGTCTGAAACTTGACATAGGGCACATATGGCAATCAATTCTGCTTGTTGCGTCAAATGCTGCAGCTGCACTTCCTGCCTTCTATTCCCTTCGACAGAGGGTAATATTCATACTTGTCTTCGCCTTGATTCACATATCTAAAGACTTGCAGAAAGAGAGAATTAATATATTATGGAAATAGTGAATAATAACTCCTTCACAATAATACTACCGTCTTCCATTGGATAGAACAGATGTCCTGATACTGGCTGAGCTCAATTCCAAATATATTGAGCTCTCTTCATTATATCCCCAAGTATATTTTATATTGCATTTTAGCTTTGATGATACTAGAGTAGATTTCATGTATTTGTGCTATCTGTCTTTCAGCATTGGTTAATATGGATATTGAACCTTAACTATTTTGTCGTTTCAACTAGAATCTTTTTTCTCTTACATGGGAAATGATGCTTATTTCTGTACATTTGTTAAAGAATGATTTTTTTTGATGTACAGGCATTGGCAGAATGGGTGATATTTACATCTAGTGGAATTGCAAGTGGAATTTATCATGCATGTGATGTGGGAGCATGGTGTCTTCTGGATTTTAATTCTTTACAGGTACACCATACACGCATGCACATCTCTTAAATACACTCTAATTAGTACTTTAGTAATTTAGAGCTTTTACCATTGGCTATCTGAAAATGTTTCAGTTCATGGACTTCTGGCTGTCTTTCATGGCCGTAGTGAGTACATTTGTTTACCTAGCTACAATGGATGAAGCATATAAGAGACCAGTACTCACAGCTGTAGCAATTTTTACTGCTCTTATGGCAGTCACTAAGGCCACAAGGTACATTGAATTGATAGGACATAGATTGACTTCATTTTAAATCTGAGCTAAAAAAAGAAAAAGAAAAATTAGTATGTTGTCAAGCATCTGACTAGACTCTTTGCAGGACGTCCAATATTGTGATTGTAATGTCAATTGGCATTTCAGCTCTTATTCTTGGATGGCTGATAGAACTAACTACCAAGTATAGGCCATTTTCCTCTCCGGTTGGATTCTCCTTAAACATAATTGAGAGGTGTGTTTCTTAACAGTATCAATCATCACAACTGCATAGTAACCTTATCAAGTATTAGTTCTGTATGCGATCAATACATACAAATTGGAGAACATCCTATATTTGACACCTAAAAACAGTTTTGTCCCTCGGTTTGTAATTTAAAATGGAATGATGAAGAACTTTGTTTAGCTTAATTTAATGCGTATATTAAATATTAATTTGATACATTTTTTATCGACCACTGGCGTTTCAGTTTTGAACTCCCTTTTCAGAGATTAGATACTTCTCCAATTAGATCTGATAAACCTCAAGCATAATAAAACTTGTTAGGCCCATTATCAAGATCACTTTTTTTTATATTGGAGGAACCCTTGGAAGGTAAAATGTTATCTTCATATACTCGAGTATAACGATAACTTGTGCGGTGACTTCGGTGCATGAGCTATATCTGTGCTTTCTCCATTGCATTTCCTTTTCTTCTAATAACCAAGAGATTATGCAGGTGCCAAGGTGTTAGAGGATGGCTACACAATCTTATCAAGACAATTTTCAAAAAATTTCGATGGGGCTTTGTACTAGCAGGCTTGATTACATTAGCCATGGCAGCAATTAGCTGGACACTGGAGAGTACTGACACCTACTGGATATGGCACAGGTGAATAATATTATGAAAATTCTCCATGACCTTGTTATCGCTCTCTCTATGTTATGATTGATTGATTATTGTCGTAAATAACTTGCAGCCTTTGGCATGTCACCATCTATACGTCTTCCTTCTTCTTCCTGTGTTCAAAATCAAGCACTGAGAGTACTGTAGATACTGAGAGTCAGAGACCCCCAAATGGAGCCTATGAGTTAACTAGGCAGGATTCATTGCCAAGAAGTTGATAAATAGCGCAAGGCAAGAATTTTGCCGAGTTAAAAAGGGTAGAAAAAAGAAATGATTTTTGTAAAGACCAAAGAGAGTAAGACTTGTCTGACTGCATCTTAGAAGCAGTTCCATGAACTGATACAGTTAAATTCTGTCATTGCATTAGCCAGGGCCTATAGAGCTTTTATTTATTTTAATTTTTTTGTAAGGGGTAGATTTTGGGTTGGTATAGATATGTCAATGTATTGGCTGTTCATTTAGGGCCTTTGTTGAAGATTACAAGTTTATGAAAAATAGAAACACAATTCCCAGATAAGTACAGAGTAAATCAGGATAACAACACAATTCCTAGAAAAATAGAAAATAATCAAATATCACACTTTGCAGATACTATAATGTAAAAGACAAAATAAAGTAGTGTTCTTTGTACTATAAATGGTTCAAATGCAATTTCCTTGTGTTCTTTTGTTCTTTACATAACCTTCAAAAAAAGTAATATGCACTAAAGGTGTCTAGACTTTTAGGGAACTGTTAAAATGATACATGAATTTGTAAAATACAAAGTAATACCTAAACTCTTAATTTGTTATCAATAAGATACATACATGGAATATTCTTTTTAGAATATTCTGTTATTATTAGAAAATTACAATTTTAACCTTATTTTGTATGTTCTATTGTTCTTTTTTAAAAACTTAACGGAGCATAGTGTGTCTAAGTCTATGAATTTGTTTATCTAGCACACTGCAAATATAAACTCATCCTCTTACTTGAAAGTAAACAGTTATTTTTCATCATCAATAGCAAACTTAATAGCTACCCGACTTGATTTATTAGCTTATGCTAAAATTTCCCTTAAAGAATTGCAAGACGAAAAAGAAAACTAAGAAGATTGGTAAAATATATAGATAATCTTCCTAGAAAAACAAAAAAATTACTGAGATATTATCCTCAGAGTTCATCAAAGAATCAAACGAACTGAAGAACAAATTGAAGTTCTACAAGAAGTTTTTGATTACGATCAGACTCATCTGAACGTTTTGAGTCTCGGTTAGATCCGCATAGCTGGTATCAAAGTCTGTTTGGCTCAAAAACAGGTTATCAAGGCTTATGCTACAAAGTTGACTTCTCTTGACTAACAAGAGAGAATCCAAACTCAAAAATTACCAGTCCTTTTGTATTACAAAAGGTACTGATAAGTGACAAAAGTGCTTTCATTCAAGGCATATTCAGTAAGATCAATACTCGATAGAGTATATCTGTAGAGTATTAAACACACTCTATGACGATCTTGTCTACCTCCAAAGAAAAGTCAGGGTTGAAATGCTTGATCCTTCCAGACCAAGCCTAATTGAATACCTAGATCATTTATCTAGGAACACGACCTCAGACAAGGTTGCAATACAACTTGAGAGATTTCATCTCAAGTTCAAGCAATTTGAAGAGATAAATTCTACATTTGGCAAAATTGAAGCCAAGCTTGATTATCTCAAAGAGAAACAATATCTATTGGATATTGAAAAGAAGCTAGTTCGCACTGAGCATCTCGCCGACAACATTCGTCAGCAAGCAGTTGAGATAAAATCTTCTCAAGAATCGCTAAAAAAGCTTTTAGAAACTATGATCACCCGATTAGGATGAATCACAGAGTTAAACTAAAAGTAAAACATGAAGATGATAAAGCTCTAAGTTTTAATCTTCATATAGAAACAGTGCACGATAATGTCAAGGCAATAATTCATCAGTAGAATTATAAGATCGCTTATCTCCAAGAGATGAGTATTGATCTCGAAAACCAATTCCAGGAGTTAAACAGCAGGATAGCAAGACTTCAAACAAACATAGAAAAAATGAAGATACAAGAAGGAGAAGGGATCAATGAAGAACAACTAGCTCAAAACGTAGCTAGTAAAATAATCATACACCCTTTACCAAAAGGAGAAAGTGAGTTTAATTTTAGTGAACCTAAACTCCTTACATGGTCCTCGTCCAAATCTGCATCTTCAACCAGAAGATATGTGAAAATGCCGAGTAGAATACTCAGTGAAAGAAATACTATGTCTATACAACTAATCAACGCTCAAGAATTTGAGTATAATGAAATTGAATCTAGCATGCGAGAAGCATCGGTTCCCAAATTCAAACTCAATGAGATCTACAGGAGAGGATCTTTTCTCATGGATTCTCACATATTCAAGATTCTTGAACTAACAGGTCCTGCTACAGGAGGAGAAACCGACATCAGGTTAATTACTCCAAAAGAAGTAAGTGAAGCACATCAGAAGAAATATTCCTACATACATATTGGGGCAGTTCAAGTAAGAATAAAACTTTTAGCTAGAGATGGTATGGACTGTTATATTCTATGTGTCTTACAAGATGATAGAATAACAGACTTTAAGAAAAGTTTGTTAGGAACAGTAGAAGCTTCTTTATGCAACCAAGTTGCATATTTCAATGTTTTCCCAAAGTTCACCACACATCTCAGAGATACAACACACTATCTAAGATTGCTAATCAAGATAGATGGAATTTCCATAAAAAATGGATGATGGAGCTTGCGATAGATTATCCTATCTATTATAAGCTGATAAACTCGAATGTAACTCTAAACACCAGATTTCTCAACAATCCCGAGATTACAACATCAATCCTCACCAATTCAAGAAATCATACTAAACAGAAGCATATCACAAAATAGCATAAAGTAACATTTTCAAGAGAATAGAATCTGACACCTCCAGCTAGACATGTATAAAATATCAATGCTTCTATTTATAAAGATATGGAAGGAAAAATAAGCATACAATTTCTTAGGTATTCATTCGCTAGCTATGAGCAAGCTAGTACCTCTGGAACCAAGCCAACTTCTTGTCTTGAAGAATCTTTCGAGAAAGAAGATGCTAAAAGACCTATGATGATGCTAAAGTCAGAATAGCTGAAGAGCTTGTATGAACAAGCCGAAATTTGTGAATCTACAGAACAAAAAATTTCTCAGGTTCAACTAAAAAAGAACAAAAAGAAGATTTTTCCTTATCAAGCAACTAAAGAAGAACCCAGCGAATCCTCAACAATGGAAACTGAAAATATTCCCTAAGGAAGCACTGTAGTTCAGAACATCACGAACTTCCCCACTAAGATCATTCGAGAAAATAAGATTAAACTTTCTAAAGGACAGGCTCCTACAGGGAAACTAGGAGAACAAAGTTCTCAGAAGTACATCCATACAGAACCCAAATGGGGACAATCAATATCTGAAAGAGGAGTTTATCTTGATATCGATAGGGTATGAGACAAGAGAAAGACAATAGACAACTGGGTAGCTAGCTTAAGGCTAACTCACACTTTGATGTTGTCTAAATATGCCTACGAGGAAGCTCATGCATATTATGAGTCCACCTTAACTAGCATAGTCCAGAAGTGGTATCAGTCTTTCAAGCGAAGCTCTCAATGGCCTGACTGGGCAACCAAATTAGCTCAAACCAATAATCTTCTAGATTTCGCATGCCCCATCTATGCATAATTTTGTGGAGACGTTACTGGGCATAGTGAGCAGTTTAAAGAAACAGTTAATGCAAATATTCAAAAGTTGAGCATTTGCAACATGAGATACTTTGAAGAGTACACTAATGAGTTCCAAAATTACTACTGTATCATTGGAGACCTAGTTAATGTATTACAGGAAGTTAACAGAACCATGGAACGATGCAGTAGCACAATCTTCAGAAGAAAATTCTTTACCGTTTTTTACGGTAGGAGGAACTGCTGAAAGAGTCAGGGATCTCCTGAGAAAGCAATGCGTTGAAAACATAAAATCCAAAACTGCAAAGAAGCAACTTAGAGGAGTTGAAAACATGTGTCCCAAGATATTAGAGACACCAACGCAGTGGGGATGTCACATAGAGAAAAAATACAAGAAAAAGTTCTCGAGCAACAAGCAGAGAATTTTTTTTGCTTCTAATAAGAAGTATAAATTCAGAAAAATCTCATTCAAAAAGAGCTCTACGGGGGAAAGATCTACTCCATAGAAGAATTTTTTTAAAAGAAAAAGAACCAACTCTTACAATTCCTTTCGAGAAGTAAAGAAGTGCAGATGTTGGCTTTGTAAAGCCGAATGACATTATGCAAATGAATGTCCTAAAAAGGACAAGAGATCTACAAACGTTCTAATTAAAGAATATGATGAAGTAATAGAATATACAAACCTGAAAGGTTTTGAGATAACCTATTCTGATGAAGAGAATGATTCAATATATTCTCTTGAGTTCCCTTCGGAAAGTGAGACAGAAAACACTTCAGAAAGTTCTGAAGAAGAAGAGGACGTATCTCGTCCTATGTTCGTCTTAAAGGTCATAAATTGGAAGGAATAAACTACTGATATTATCAGTAACTTCCACCCCAATCTAGTATGATTAACATGTGATTACTGCAATTGCGATGATAGTAATTCAGTTCCCATGTACTGTAAAAGTACATGTGAAACTTATTATCGAGAATGTTTCATTGCAGAATTACGAAGAAAAACAAAAGACAATGAAGCTCACATTATGGTAGAACAAGAATATAAAGAGTTATACGAAGCTAAGGAACAACATGGACATAACTTAGAAGAAGATTTGAAGAAAATGAAGTTAGTAACTTCATTAAGCTAGAACAAAGAATTAAAGGAGTCCTTTGATTCTGTCAATATTTCGGCAATAAGGCAGGAAGAAGACCTTAACACAGAATCTGTTATACAACAGGTTAAACCTTTTGATCACATCAACGAGCCAGATAAAAGAGAATTCAATCCTTTTATGGAATTGCCTGGAAAAACTACAGAAGATAAAGAACAAATCAAGCTGGTCCAGACGAGCAGATTCAGCAATTACACCACAATATGATTGAAATTTTCCAAATATAGGAAGTAACATCTACATGTCTTTGTAGATAGTAGGTCAGTGTATACTCTTGCCAAAAGATATGCCATACCTGAAGAATGTTGGGAAAATGCTCCAAGATCAGTCACTGGAATAGCCATAGGAGAGAATGAAATAATCATGGATACTATGGCCCTTGACATTAAAGTTTCCTTGGGCGGAGGAACTTTTGTCATAAAAATCATCTGGCAATGTGAAAGTCAAGGAGCATATATGTCAATTGGAAATGACTTCCTTCTTCAACATACGATAGTTCAAAATCCACAAATGATTAGTTTTGAAAAGAATAACAAATTCTTTTAGGAATCCAGTCTTACCAACGCCATAAGCGTTACAAGTCTGGGATTTACATACCAATATCAAAGATCGTCTGCGAAGATTGATGATTATAGGCCAGTTTTATAACCAATTCTGATGTTAAAGAACCATTTGAAGTGTCATAATGAAATATTGGTAAATGAAGGGATAAATTCAGAAGATTCTAAGTTAGAAGAAAAATATGAATCCCCTTTAGATGAGTCTGATTCAGATTCATTAGAACAAAAAAGCTCAGACAGAGAAAATGAATTTATTAGAGAGCATAACCTAAAAGTGTGTGCTAACTAGATCGAACAGAAGAGAATGCCAATCCTTGCAGAAATTGAAAACTTGTTGAAACCAGTAATCAGTGAAGATCCTCAGTTATACTGGGAAAGAGATTCAGTATACTGTCAGCTCAAAATGCATGATGCAAACAATATTTGTCATGTTAAAGCAATCCCTCATTATAGGGAAGATGATAGAAAAGAAATGGAAAGTCAAATTCAAGAATTGCTCGAAAAGAAGTTGATCAGACCTTCTAATAATCCTTATCATGCTCCAGCCGTCTTGGTAAGAAATTATGCAGAGCAAGTAAGAGGAAAGACTAGAATGGTAATTGACTACAGAGATGTAAACAAAAAGACAGTCAAAGACGGTTACCAGATAGCCCATGTAAGAGTGCTTATCAATCGACTCAAAAGAGCCAAGATCTTCTCTAATTTTGATGCAAAATCAGGATTCTGGCATGTCAAGATGCATCTACACTCCATTGCTTTAACAACATTTGGAACACCTCAAGGGCATTATGAATGCCTGGTCGTGTCAATTGGCCTCAAGCAGACCCCGTCTGTTTTCCAAAGGAAAATGGATAATATTTTCCAACCTTACTCAGATTTTTGTATAGTTTATATAGATGACATTCTTGTATTCTCACGAACTATGAACGAACATCTGAAGCATCTTGAACAAGTATGCAAGTTGATTGTCCAGAAGGGAATCATCCTTGGACAAAAGAAGATTCACCTCATAAAAGGAGAAATCGATTTCTTAGGTATTCATGTTAAAGATGGAGAGATTCGTCTCCAAGATCATATTGTCAAAAAAATCAGTCAGTTCCCAGATCATATTCCTGATGCAAAGTCCTTGCAAAAGTTTTTAGGAGTTGTCAACTTTGCGAGAGATTTTATTCCTCAAGTTAGTGGTCTTACTACTCTATCCTCTCCAAAGACAAGTTCCAAAAGGAAATGGTCATTCACAGAAGATGACAGTAATACTGTTAGAAAAATCAAAGAGCTAACCAAGAACCTGCCACCTTTATAGTTACCTGAAGAAGGAGATTCGATCATTTTGCAAACTGATGCAAATAATTATTACTGGGCAGGAGTTGTTTTGGCTATTGCCCCAGATACAAATCATGAAAAGATTTGTAAATTTCTCTCGGGAAAGTTTAACGCAGCAGAGTTAAAAATTCAACTGGGGACAAAGAAGTCATTACTCTTATTAAGAGTATAAAGGGGGCTGAGGCCTTTTAGGAAAACAAATTTGTAGTTAGGACAGACAATAAAAGAGTAAAAACTTCAAAAACTACAAATTAACTGATGCTGCAGATAGAGGAAGAGTGCTAAGATGACAAATGTTTTTATCTCAGTATGAATATGATGTTGAAATGGTTGCAGGTAACAAGAATTTCCTACCATACGCCCTTACAAGAGAAATGACAATGTTTCAAAGAGATGATAGGGATGAAGGATGCAACCCAAGAAACAAAAAACCAGAATCAAGAGAGAAAAATCTTTGAGAAAGATACAAGAGCGGTGATAAGATGGTAGGTTCTCTCCATGACGGACCAGGTTATCAATTCATTGTATCCTATGGAGCAGCTGAAAAAAATCAAGCAACAGGTCATGACAGGATAAATCCAGCTGATTGGGATAAAAGCTCAGATCTCTCCTTGCAAGAAAGTTGATCCGGAAAATCGGGTGAAGAAGAAAAACTCACTTAGGAGTATTTGTTGTATCCAAAAGATACAACCTCAACTGACCAGTCTCAGGGTAAAATGTTGGTTAGCCCGTCTCAAACGACAAACCGTAAAGGCATATCAAGTCCGTTAATGGCTGCTGCTTTGTCAAAAAGCATAATAGCCCCTTTTAAGGGAAACAGATCGCATGTGGTTACAGGAACGAAAACCGTTCATGGTCAGTCTTTAAAGATTTTTAAAGAACTTGTTTTCCAGACAAAAAAGTTGTTGGCATTCAAGCAAAAGATTATCATAGATAATATTCTTTATGATTTTCACGAAGAAAATGAGGAACATCTGCTTGAAACTCTTGAAGCACTTACAGAAGAATTGCATGAAATCCATGCAAAAGAGAAAGAAAAGTCTAGGTAGTGTACCTAGAAAATGTAGAAAGTGCTAAGATCCCTAGGACAACAATGAAGTTGTCTGAATGGTTCAAATTCCATGAGCATCTGGAAAAAGGAAAGATGCTTCCACCAACTTTGTCTGTTGTTCCTAGCCCATATTATGAGAGATACCTGATTAATGTCCAAGCTGAACACCCTCAGAAACTAAACCTGTGGCTAATGGAGAATGATTTTGTTCATAATCTTTGGAAAAAAATCTAATGAAGACTTAGAGAGATTCCTTGAACTGATAGTTCAAGCTGTCAAGAACATTAGGCTGAACGGATGTATCCTGAGATGAAAGTTCATATCAACTCCACCGGAATGGATAATGCTGAAAGAACAAATGAACTATATCTCTCCTTATACTTATGTCAGGATAATTCAAGGTCTGATTAAAGGAGTGAGCAGAATGAGCGGAAATGGCAGTCCTAATCAGAGCATTCCATGGATGAAAGTCATGACAATCATGTGCATCAAAAACATGGTGCAGAGAGATTATGAGTCAAGCCTTCTGACAAGTAGAAAAAGATAATGGTTTTTTGCTATAATCATCCTCCACCAGTAAATTGTGATTTTTTCTCAGCCATTATGAGAAATGAAATTGACTGCACCCTAGCTACTACAGAATGGCTTGAAAATGTGGAGAAGGAAAAATGATATAGGATTTCTTATCCCTTTCCTTATGATTCGGGTTTGGGCATTGAAGAAAAAAATGAAAAAGCATCAGAAGGGAAATAAGAGGGCCAAGATTCGTTGGCTGATTATGACTACACTGATGAAGAATACTACAATACAATAAACATGATGGAGAAATGAGCGGTGACCGACGTATTATGATAAAATATTTTTCTTTTGTTAAAGTTAGTGCGCTCACATGATGACAAAATGAGCGGTGGCCGACGCATTACGACAAAAGACTTTTCTTTTGTTAAAGATAATGCTTTTTTCTTTTGCTACCGATGCATAAAAACAAATAACTTTACTTTTGCTAAAGTAAAGTTTGATTCCTCATGTCTCCCACTTCCTCTGAGCTGTGTTTAATTTGGGTTTGGAGTCTGTGTGCTATATAAGGAGCTTCAAACTTCCGAGAGAAGACATCTAAAAACTTAGAATAGACGTTAAAAACACTCTCAACCTTCCTCTTGAAGTCAGAAAGCCAAAGAAATAGTGTGTAAACAGTGTCTCTAGTATAGAGTAAAATAAGAGTGAGTGTGAGTACCGTGTGAAGATTTCAGTCTGTAATCATTCTGTGTGATGTGCTTTTATTACAAGTAAGTATTTTGTACTTGTAATTACAATTATGAGTAGCTAAACACCTTATAGTTGTTTACCCAAGAGCGAAGCTTTTGGTTCTATATTTGTAGTTATGTTAAATAAATTCTAACTTGTGTCCATAATTCCGTCACAAAAATATTTTTGTTTTAGAATTATTTTACTTTCAGTTGCTAATTTGAATTTTGTATTTAAGATATTTTTGCACACTAGAATCTATGAATTTTTCACCTTAAGACAGCAGTGATTCCGCCATTATAGTAACCAGTTAGACAAGAAGTTGTTAGGTGAAGTCTTGGCATGTTGAAGACTAGTTCTTAAGTTGATAGTGAATATTTTTTAGGTTGTAGAATATCCTAAATACATTTCAAAAAAATCGAAATTACAACTCTATCCCTAACAGGTATGTCATTGATACTAAAAGAATAGTTTGGGTACTACATTGTGTACTTTATAAGTTCAGATACTATATTCACAGTCCTTCAAGAGTTCAGACATTATTGATGCTAAAAACTCCCTCCAAAAATAGTAAACGAATATTCTAAAAAACTAAAGGGTGCATCTATTGTCATCCCATAGACCATTTTGTTCACTTTATTTTCTCTTCACACCTCATTTATATATTTTTATTTGTAAATCTATTTTGTTCGCCCATTTACAATACCTAAAATTCTTTAATCTCAATTCTACTTTGTTCACCCATATACAATACCTAAAATATATTTTTTCTCAACTTCCTTTTGTTCACCCTAGATCTCTCTTCCATACCTTTATACTTCTAAGTTTTTTGAACTGACATGTGTTCATAAATACGATAGTTGTCCATGAGAATTTATATATCAAATCAACATGAGAAATTATGAGTAAAAAGATTGACGAAACATCAATAAAGAGAAAAAGAGAACAAAAAAGATAAAGAAATACAAACAATTCACCTCATCTTCAGATTAAATGCTAGTATCTTCAAACTCCATAGAACGATCAAATAAGTTATATTTGGGTTAGGAGTTATGAAATACGTGTTTATCCAAAACAAAAGGATAAAAAATAATAATTTACAACTTAAGTCTCTTGTTGTAATTTTACATCAGTATTTGAAATTTTTAATAAATCAACAAAGTATAGGGTCACAAGAGACTCACCGAAACTAAAATACAGTACACTCAAGACAAGCATAGTTTAATATCAATCAACGTTTGCTATACACCACAAGAACAAATAGACTTGGATGTAATGGCTCCAGATCCAATTATAAAGAAATTAGTTTGCTTTCTACTAAGGCTTACTCACATATTCACTGTATGGTTCTTTCTTGAAACAAAACTTTCTTGCTGTGCAATCTCTCAGGCACATAACGATATAAACCATATCCATTCATTGGGAACCTTCACTTGAAGGCTCGAATTCTTTTGTTACTCTTCTCTTGTTGAAATGCTCTTCTGAGAACGGGTGGAAGATGAGCGAAAGTCTGAAGCTAACATCTCTTTATAGTCCTTACGGATGCTCCAGAGGATCTCTGCACACCTTTTCATGCTAGGCCGGTGCTGTCTACGTTGAGCCAAGCATTGCAATGATAGTTCAAGTATCTTTTCAACGGCTAAATTATTGGCTGCACTCTTTTGCAGCCTGGGATCCAAAATTATAAGAGCGTCTCCATCACTAAACTTCTTCATAGCCTGCAAAACCAACCCAAGCCACATTTTACTTCCCAGTATAGTTCAACTATATTCATTTCAAGGATGAAGGTAATAGTCTGCAAGAAATACTGTACCGAAAATTTTGATATAGAAAATACAAGTAGAGTGATTAAGGATCAAAAGATATGACAAAAGTCGCACCCATTTTGCAGTTATCCGTTCCGTGAGTTCTCGTTTTGGTTCAATTGGACGCCTGCCTGTAACCAGTTCAACTAGTAACACACCAAATGAGTAAACATCACTCTTATCTGTAAGTTGATAGGTTCTAAGGTACTCAGGGTCCAAGTAGCCAGCGGTTCCTTTAACTTGAGTAGACACATGAGTAGCACCTGAATCACTATCAGCAGCAAGCCTAGCGAAACCAAAGTCAGCTACTTTTGCTCTCAAGTTCTCTGTTAGGAGAATGTTGGAAGACTTTATGTCCCTATGGATTATCGGATGATCTATCAAGTAAAGTGAATCATAGTGCTCCAATCAGTTCCTTAACACAGATTCCATTTACAAATCTTAGAGATTGAGAACTATTATACTTCTACCAGGCAATTACCTGTATACATATGAAGATAGGTGACAGCATGAGCCACATCGATTGCAATGTCAAGCCGCACCACAAGGTCAAGAATGTCGCCTTGCATACCTGCATTGTGCATTTCTATGAAAATCAGACACCTACCACAAGCAAAATTCGGAAACCAAAAGCACGAAAAAACCCAGTTACAGAACTCACAATCCAAATGTTGTCTAAGGGTTCCATTAGGAACAAACTCCACAACCACAACTTTCTCATCTTCATACTCCACATACCCATAAAACTTGACCAGGTTCAAATGCTCCACCTGTGACAACATCTGGATCTCGCTCTGGAACTCTACACCCAAATGCTTGTTATACACACTCTGCATTACTCAAATTCAAAATGTGAACTTGATCAAACCACAAATCCGAAACATCTACACACCCAAGAAATCAAAATGTTGCAAACCAAAAATTGTATCCCAACCTTTTTAGCACGCTTAATAGCAACTAAGGTCCCATCTTCCAGCCTCCCCTTGTACACGGTCCCAAAGCCGCCTTGTCCGATCTTGAAAGCAGGAGAGAAGTTCTTTGTAGCCCTATAGATTTCATCCATGGTGAACTTCACATTCCCAGCCTGTCTCTCATGCCTCGAGTTATTCGTACTAGCGTACACTCCCCTGCTCGAACCAGACCCGCGTCTCCTCTCACTCCCAGCTCCAGACGCATCCGAAAACACTAGAAAAATAAACAAAACACAACAAACTATATCATTCATCTCAGATCTCTCTATACACTTTTTGAGAAACAATGGAGGTGTTATATTACCGGAGGGAGGTTTGAACTCCTCGGAGGAGTCAGCGAAGCTGGCGGAGCTCTTGGTGTCGGGAGGAGTGAAGCAGCCGACGAAGACGCCGACGACGGAGCGAGCGGCGACGACCACTGCACTGGACTTGCTTGCAGTGGAGGAGGCGTTGGAGTAGGATGAGGGGGCAGGAGATGCATAGGAGAAGCGGTCAGGGGTGCTCCCAACATCGGAGCTGGGGTTGCTGCGGCGGCGTCCGTACGACGGTGTTCGTCTCATCTAAGTTGAGAGAGAAGAGAGGAGGGGCAGCGAGGAGACGTAGAAATGGCGGGTAGTTGTCAAAACAGGTGGGAGAAGGAGAAGAAGACTTTGATTTTTCGTAAAGTCTTTTCCCAACTAGAGGAAGCCAACTGGGACCAAAGTATTTCTTGTTTGGTTTAAAACCAATTATTGGACCTTTTTCTGGATATTTTTTTTGTTTTTTTCTTTATTTTCTTTCTTCTTTTTGGAATTTTTGATAGATTTCTTTTGGATGGGTTGTCAACACTACACACACACAACAGCATTTGAATAATGTCGCTTTTTTCTCTTTTCTTTCGAAAATCCCGGCCAACGCCGCCGTCCCTTCTCGATGGTGGCGGACCCAAAAACTTCCTGCCCTTCACCGATGTGAACGAGAACTGCTGGCATAAGACGGTGGGAGGAGAGTGTTTTCTATCTCATGCTGGATGTTGTCGTCATGAATGTTTGGCTTGATGACAACTCTGAGGTTTGAGAAGGTGTTGAAAGAATTAGTTTCTATGGCTGAAGGGATCCATGCTGCTATGAATGGGGAGGTGGAGATGACTTTGTTGGAGGCACCTCGTCATCAACCCGCGTCTCCGACGGGTACGGGAAAGAATGAGGCCTTGGAAGTCAAGACTATGAAGCCTGCGGGTGGAGGATGAGGACCCTACATGTGTATCATTGGTTTAATTGAATCGGGTCACAAGTTTTGTTATAACGTGATCGTTATAATTTAATTCTGTTTCTACATCACAGAATTTATCAAATAAAAGTGTTATAAGCAGATGTTTAAAAGGTGAGTGTATTTTAGTCTGTAAGTCTAATTTAGACTAAGTTTGTAAACCCTAAACATGTAATTTCATTTTCTCAGTCCTTATAGATGAGTTATCTTAAAAGTGCTTGTTGAATAATAAAATTGGTTAACTTTCGATTACAGAAATAAAAAACACTACACAAAGATGGGGTAAATAGGTTTCAAGTTCGAATCTCTTCATTTACTGAAGGAAAAGAGACAAAAAAATCTTATTTGTCTTATCGATGTATTAACATCATATCATATTTAGGCAAACGAAATCATCGATCTAATCGTTCGACAAATCAAGCATATAACATCCACTAGGCTTACAAACTTGAGTTTTACACAACTTTAATCATGAATTAAAACCAATAATACTTAAAATTCGAGAGTAACCATGAAAATTCGAACAAACTGTGTACGGAAGTATTGGTTTGAATATTAATATTAAAATGTCCTATGTACATCACGGGTCTAGACTTCTAGGCATAAATATTAAACTCTTGATTAGAACAGCATTTGTTAATAATTTCTTAATTACCTTGACTTTGACTAATTCCTCATATTTGGACCGACAGTTTCTATTGTTCTACAAATATGAAAAGTAAAAGGTAAGGTGGTGTCGGGTAACGTTTTCAAACGTAAATTTTTATATTTGAAAATTAAAATGAGATTTAAATGTGTTCTGTGAAATATTTTTAAAAATATTGAAAATATTTTCATCTTTTACAAAGAAAAACTGAAAACGACACATTGACGTTTTCACATTTTCATTTTACTCTGTTTAGAAAATTCTGAAAATATTTTTCACAGTAATTACCAGATACATTTCCAAAGTTGAAAATACAATCTCATTTTCATATTTTTATTTTTTTTTAAAATCATTTTGAAAATCATTTTCAAAAACGTTACCCCACAGACACTAACTGTTTACACCAAAAAATATGAATGCAAATTATTATTGATACGAGTCCATGTCACACCAATAAGAAAATTTCACAGATAAACATAAATGTGATCCAACATTTGGAACAAATTGAATAATATATACCCTGAACTGGAGTAAGAGGGACTTTGATAGGTCCTAGAGCAACAAATTGATAGTATATAAATTCATCTGATGCAGATAGAAAACCAGTAATTTACTCCAGGGTTTATCTGAAATTGAAAAAACAGACCCAATACTTTGATTACAAGTTAATCAACTATATCTTAGGGAGGAAATTGTCAGAATCCTAATCATTGATTGTTAACTACAAGTGGCTCTGGAAATTGACAGGATTCTACAGTTTGTTGAATATTGCCAGAAGTTAAAGGAACCCTTCCAAATTGCCAATCTAACATCTCTTTTATGAGAGACAGCTCATAGAATGATGAATGATTCGCATGGTGGTAATATTTACCATCAGCTTCTACATTACTGCAAAGAAATAGGTATGCATTGGTTAAACTTTCAATGATACGGTAAATCAGGCATTGTCTTGGTCCACCTATCCCAATTATAGGTCATATCAGATGATGAAAAGCATCTCTTTACCTCATTGGATTTACATGTTTGGCAATGGATCCTTGCAGTCTAACATCCAGCTGTAACTACACAGCAACCAGTAGATCAAAATCTTGAAAAAATCTGCAATGTCGAATGACGAGACTGATCAAGTTCATATGAAACATAGGCTTTCTACATGGAAAACGTGGGTGAAATTATAGAAATGATAATTCTACATGGTAAGCATGTAAGACTCTAATGAGGCATAGACTATAAGTAAATGTGTAAGGCTGCAGATCCTTACATCTCATGAAGATAAGAGCAGATCATTACATCACAAGCGAGTCACTGAGTGTTGAGTGCTCATTTTCAAAGCATAGGTCCAGATCAGTCATGCAAACTACAAGCAGATTCATCGTCAACTGAATCCAACATGATCACTGATACTAGATATAATTCTTCTCCTTCCTCAGTCACCACCCTGAGCAACATCCCTAGCATAATATAGATATGTGACACTTGTGGGTGGACTCATCACTTGACACAAACATATAAATGTCACTGCCTAGTCGCCTACCTCCAGCCAGCTACAACCTGGAGCTTTCTGATCACAATTGTATCTCATCATTTGGCGTACTCTTGCAACATTAGCCCAATGACCTTCAGTAGAATAGATGTTAGACATGAGAGTATAATTCACAGGTTTGTTTGGTTCTAATGTGAAAAGCTTTTCCGCAGCCCATTTTGATAATCCTACATTTCCATTGACATTACACGCCCCTATGAATGCTCCAAGTGTATTTGGATCAGCTTTGATTGGCATTGAGGTCAAAACAATGAAGGCATCATCCAAAAGACCAGCTCGCCCAAGAAGGTCAATGAGACAGGTATAATGCTCGGAATCTGGAAACACTTGATAGACATCAGTCATTAATTTAAAGTAATGAAGGCCCTTCTTTACTAACCCTCCATGACTACATGCAGAAAGAACCCCAAGAAAGGCAATTCCGTCAGGACTTATGCCATAAGATAACATTTTGTCGAAAATCTGAGTAGCTTCTTTGGCAAGACCATGGAATGCATAGGCACATATAACTGAAGTCCATGTAACTATATCAGGCTCAACAACCAAGTTGAAACATTTTGATGCAGAATCAATACTACCACATTTGGAGTACGCATTTATTAGAGCATTAGCAATCGATGAAAACGAATCAAACCCAAATTTAACCATGTAAGCATGAACTTTCATTAGTTCAATAGCGGATGATACATTACCACAGGAGCTAACAATGCTTGCCAGAGTAAACTCATCAGGATAAAAACGCTCTCGAAACATTTCCCTCAGAAGTTTTATAGCTTCACTCCCATGCCCATGTTGACCATATCCCACAATCATAGTGTTCCAAGAAACGACATTCTTGATGGACACTGCATCAAAAGCCTTGCGAGCATCATCTATGTTACCATTCTTTGCATACATGTCAACAAGCATGCTGGAAACCTGAACATCAAAATCAAAAGACTGTCTAACAACACTGCCATGAATCTGCACACCAAGTTCACAAGACCCCCAAGTACTACATGCACCGAGTAGACTGCTAAACGTAAACTCATCCCCCTTAAAACCCTCCAACCTCATCACATTGAAGACCCCAAGGGCCCTTTCTACCAAAGAATTCAAAACATAGCAATTCACCATAACATTCCACAAAACCTGATCCTTGTGCAACACACAATCGAAAGCACACCTTGCATCTTCAACCAAACCAAACTTCGCATACAAACCAACAATACCACTCCCCACAAAGCAACTCAAACCAAATCCCAATTTCACCGCAAAACAATGCAATTGTCTACCAATCTCTACATCCTTCGACTCCACGCAACCGCGGAACAAACCATTAAATGTTATATCATCCGGACCACCTCTCTCCACCAACATTCTCCTAAAATACCAAAAAGCCACATACAAATTCGACTCATGATTAATGCCACAGTTGACAAACCCAGAAATCAACGCATTCCAAGCCACCACATTTCTCACACGCATTTCATCAAACACCTTCTGTGCATTATTAACATCCTTGCATTTGACGTAAAAGTTGAGAATTTGGATTTGCAAGGACTGTAAGTTATACATTCCCAACTTTACGACATGCCCATGTAGTTGCTTTCCCGCACGAACAAAACCCAGTTTGGCCGAGAGTTTTAGGGCACTGGAGCAGAAGGAATAGGCCACGTGAGACATTGAAGCGGGTCATTTGGAACCCCAGATTAAGGGCTTGGAGAGTCAGGCTCGGAGGTTGAAAATGGGCTAGTGGGCCTATAGCCCAAGAAAACCTCGGGCCGAAGGATCTCTTATTTTATATATATGATTAACGACGGTATCACTTATTAGCCTAAGAGACTAATTGTCGTTGAGATTTAAATTTTAATCAACGTTGATGGTTTTGAAATTGAGTATGAGGTTTTAAAATTTATATAAAACGAAAACAAATAATATCTCATACATTCTAATGCTATAAAGAAATTGGATGACCATTATAAAACTAAATTTTTATTCACTTATTTATTTTTGGCTGGTGTACACTTTTATTCAACAAGCCACTTTCAGATACCCATATTCATATCCAATAAGGAATTAGAAGTCATAGAAGGTGCAGGGGCAGTAGCAGTAGCAGTGATAGGGCACACACAATACATATCATCACAATGACACTTATATCCCTGAGGCCCACAATCTGTTTTGGGATTGTAACATGGATAATATCCTACGCGACCCCTAGCCTCTACAACAAATTGCATACCTGTCACAAATGAAATTTATTAAGTTGGACACATATAACATGATATTCATCGAAATAACTTGAATATAAACATTTTTGGTCTAAATGAGGCCTTGCCCTTCTATTAAAGACGAACTCGTAGTTTTGTAACTTTACCAAGTGCAATGATGAAGAGTAGAACCACAAAAACCATACTTGCAGAGAATTTCCCCATGATTGAGAACTCGGAATTTTAAGATAACGGGAATGTATAACGCTTCTTAGTATGGTTGGGGTTAGTGTTCATTGTTTAGCACTGCTCATGGTCTATTTTATAGCACTAGTAGGTGACCGTATTTAGGTAAACTAATAAATATTACATATTCATAGAGGGGTGATGTATCCAAAATATTTATATGACCTCTACTTGAACTGGTATTGATAATATGGTAATATGCATAATTATATTCTATATATTTAAATCAAAAATGATTTTGTTTTTTTTCTTCTATGTTTTCTTAAAGAAATTAAAATATATACTAAGAGTTTCCAGTTTAAGCAAAATACATTTATTAGGACCGAATTGGTAGGTATACCAACTTTATTTTTCTAATACCATATACAACCCAACATATGATTGGTATGAAAAATTCACCACTTATACCAACCAATAACATTGATATACCAACTAAATGGTATGGTTGGTACTCGGTTGATACGATTGGTAGTGGGCTTCTGCCAAGATGTTTATGACTCAAATATTTAAATGACCAATCCAAATATGTAACAGCAAAGATGTTCATCACTTGCCCTATAGTTAACGTCTGTGAAAAGCAGAGACTTTCTTCATATTGGAAATTTGATTCAATAAGTTAAGTTCAAAACTAAATAAAGAAATTGAATACGAGATAAAGAGTGTACCTGATGAAGAAGACAAGAGAACTTGGCGGTGAATCAAAGAACCATAGATCGAGAAGTGAGAGAGGAGACTTGAGAGAAGCAAAGTAACTCAGAAGTGAGAGAGAGAAGTGAGAAGCAGATCGAGAAGTGACTAAGGGTACGAGGCTAAGAGAAATTAGATTAAGGTTAACAAAAATCTACGGTTAGATCTATTTTCATTAAATCTACGGTTGAAAATTTAAGTATATATATTTGTATTAAATAATTTAATATGGTATAAGTTGGTAGGTACAATATACCATGGTATAGAAAAAATGTGTACCACCTACCGTCTTTTAAAGTTGGTACAGTATATTGTACCGTGTACTGTGTATCGATTTGATGGAATACCAAAGTATTTGTTAAGGTTGGTAGATAAATTGGTTGGAATGTAATTGTGTATCATTGTCAGTCCTAAGATTTATTGTGTGTTTGAGTCAAAGTATTGAATGGATTCCATGAAGAGTTCACCTTGCATTAAGTATATAAAATGTTTGTTTTAACAAGTTCGGTCTTGTAAATTATGAAGATCCTCACTTCAATGTTGGCTTGCCAGTGTTTAGTATTCAAGGAAATCATAAGGTGAAGAAAACTCACATAGTTTATTACGAAAAGTCAGAAGAGATGGTTACGAAAAATGATTTAAGTGTCTTAAGCGTGGGCACAAAAACTCACACAACTGCGGTTAAGAAAACTCACCATATTAGTTACAAAGAGTCAGAAAGGTGGTTACGAAAAATGACTCAAGTGTCCTAAGTATGGATACAAAAACTCACACAAGTGTGGTTAATAAAACTCACATAGTTGGTTAAGAAGAGTTAGAAAGGTGGTAACGAAAAACGACTTAAGTGTCATAATCGTGGGTACAAAACTCATACACGTGCAGTTAAGAAAAGTCACATAGTAGGTTACGAAGAGTCAGAAAGGTGGTTACAAAAAAATTACTTAAGTGTCCTAAGCGTGGTTATAAAAACTCACACAAGTGCAGTTAAGAAAACTCACATAGTTAGTTACAAAGAGTTAGAAAGGTGGTTACGAAAAATGACTTAACTGTCCTAAGCGTGGGTATGAAAACTCACATAAGTGTAGTTAAGAAAAATTATATAGTTGGTTACGAAAAGTCAAACAGGTGGTTACCAAAAATGACCAAAATGATCTAAGCGTGGGTACGAAAACTCTCATAAGTGTGGTTAAGAAAGCTCGCATATTTGGCTACGAAGGCAGTTACAAAAAATAACCTAACTGTCATATGCGTAGGTACGAAAACTCACATAAGTATGGTTAAGAAAACTCACATAGTTGGTTACGAAAAGTCAGAAAGGAGGTTACATAAAATGACTCAAGTGTCCAAAGCGTGGGTAAAAAAACTTACACAAGTGTGGTTAAGAAAACTGTTCTAGTTGGTCACGAAAAATCAGAAAGATAGTTACAAAAATTACTTCATTATCATATGCGTGGTATAAAAAATCATATAAGTGTGGTTAAAAAAACTCACATAGTTTGTTACGAAGAGTCAAAAAGTGGTTATGAAAAATGATTAAATTGTCTAGTGTGGATACAAAAACTCGACCAAGTGTGGTTAAAAAACTCACATAGTTGGTTACGAAAAATCAGAAAGGAAGTTACAAAAACTGGCATAAGTATCCTAAGCGTGGGTACAAAAACTAAAACAAGTGTTGTTAAGAAAGTTTACATAGTTGGTTACAAAAATTCAAAAAGAAGGTTACAAAAAATGATTTAAGTGTCCTAAGTGTGGGTACAAAAACTCACACAAGTGTTGTTAAGAAAACTCACCTAGTTGGTAACGAAAAATTAGAAAGGAGGCTACAAAAAATTACTTAAGTATCCTAAGAGTGAGTACAAAAACTCACATAAATGTGGTTAAAAACCTCACATAGTTGGTTTCGAAGAGCCAGAAAGGTGGTTACGAAAATTGATTTAAGTGCCCTAAACGTGGGTACAAAAACTCACATAAGTGCAATTAAGAAAACTCACATAGTTGGTTACGAAGAGTCAGAAAGGTGGTTACAAAAATGAATTAAGTGTCTTAAACGTGGGTACCAAAACTCATATAAGTGTGGTTAAAAAAACTCACATAGTTGGTTAATAAAAGTAAGAAAGATGGTTACGAAAAATGACTTTAAGTGTCTTAAGCATGTGTACAAAAACTCACACAAGTGTTGTTAAGAAAACTCACCTAGTTGGTTACAAAAAGTCAGAAATGAGGTTACGAAAAATGACTTAAGTGTCCTAAGCGTAGGTACAAAAACTCACATAAATTTTGTTAAAAAACTCACCTAGTTCGTTACGAAGAGTTAGAAATGGGTTCATAAAAAATAACTTAAGGGTCATCAACTTAGGTACGAAAACTCACATATGTGTGGTTAGAAAAACTCACATAGTTTGTTACGAAAAGTCAGAAAAGAGGTTAAAAAATGTCTTAAGTGTCCTAAGCGTGGTAACAAAAACTCACATAAGTGTCGTTAAGAAAACTCATACAGTTGGTTACGAAGAGTCAGAAAGGTGGTTACGAAAAATGACTAAAGTGTCCAAAACGTGGATAAATAAACTCACATAAGTGTGGTTAAGAAAACTTACATAGTTGATTTCTAAGAGTCAAAAAGGTGGCTACGAAAAATGACTTAAGTGTCCTAAGCTTGGATAGGAAAACTCACATAAGTGTGGTTAAGAAAACTTATATAATTTGTTACGAAAAGTCAGAAAAGTGGTTATAAAAAATGACTTAAGTGTCCTTGTTGGATAAAAACAGATAACAAATCAGAAATGATCAAAAGAGCTCACGGGAAGGGGATAATCCACCCTCCCCGGCCCCCGGCTCAATAATGTTAAATAACTCAAACAAGCTTAAGTCATTAAGAAAACTTTGGTGCATGCATGACTTTAAAATCAAAAGTTCACTCACACTATATGGTTCTGTCTGTCGTCGATCAGTAGACTCCTCATCACGAGTCTCATCACATTATGTTCCAAGGAGATATATATAAATTTTAAGTTTCCAACACTTAAAACCATAATTAATTAAATAGGCCGTAACACAAAAATTAAACGTATAACTCGCTCAATTTTGCCCAACTTTTCCATCCTTGACAGCATCACTCTCGACTTTCAACACTTGCTTAGGAGTTCCTACAATAATTTCCTATAACTTAACCGACGAATTATAAAAAAGCCAATTCCTAATTTTATCTCTGCCCAAATTATTAATCCTTAAAAATCTAAAACCCAACCAAAACTCCAGCAAAAAGTATTATCAACACACCATTGAACTCCTCACATTTCATATAATTTAAATTTCATGAAAAACTGACATTAAAGTGGCAGCTCTGCCGCTGTCGACGTCGTCCTACAGAGACTTCCGGCCACCTTCAATCCTCACTAAAATTTCAAAGAATCTTCCTACCCTCATTCCAAATAAATTTCCTGAAGAGGTCAAAGACCAATTCCAAGCCTAAATAGCTCAATCAAATCCTAATGCAAAAATTTCAATTTCAAAACCCTAAAATCTTCAATTCGATCTTACACAGAACGAATCGTGTCACCAAATTCTAGAAAAATGTTGTACTAATGAAACCTTACAAAACTATATAAGTAACTTACCAATTGGTGGCATGAGGAGGGAGATTTTGATCAAAAACCTCAACTTCACAATCACACTTCCAAACTCGATTTCTCACACACAACGACGCTAGGGCTTCTACTTGCCCAAATATGAATGGGAGGAATAGAGCTTCGATTTGATACCAAAACCTCCGCCTAACTCGGCCTGAGGACAACTGTCGGTGTTGAAGAACTCGGCAAAAGAGAGTGAGAGAGTCGCGGGGAGGAGAGAGAAAAAAAAATTTCTGATTTTTCATTTTCTATCTTTAGTAAGTTTCTTTTTTATAACCCTTTTAGAAATAGTAAATTTCTTTTTTGACTATAACTTTCACATACTAACCCTGATTAAGACGTATAACATGTCTACGGATTTGTCTTAACGTTCTCTACAGATTTGTCTTACAAAGATACTATTTTATAAAACGCGACAATACTTGAGGTACTATTTCAAGTGTTACTCAATCTAGAAAATAACTGCCGTACACATTATTTAAACAAAACACATAAATTTTCAGTAGCAAAAATGATGATTTTTACATCAGTTTGGACCTAATTTAGTCCAAAAATTTGATGACCATTATTAAGCTACACTTTTATTCAACTCTTTATTCTTTCATATATCAGCCGGGTGTACACTTTTGTTCAACTGAGCTGCATTCGATACCCATGTTTATATCTGTGTAGGAGGAGGAGCCTCTAAGCCTGGGCAGTAACACTTTTTCATCGAGCATTTCCATGATTGGCATTTAATTGAAGGATATAGTGTCGCACAGTCTCTATCTGTGGAACAAACAGGAAGACGTCCTGGACCGACAGGGCCCCTCGCCTCAACAGTTAACTGCATACCTGCTTCAAAAACAGTTACAAGGTCCAAAAATCATGTTATAGACAAAGACGAGATCTTTGATAAATTAATTGGTAGAAGAAATTTCGAATATATATAGGCTTTAAAAAATATCAGAACAAGAGAATACTGAAAGATGAATTCTATATAGTTATAAACTATCACCTCGGCTATATGTGTGGCACAGAAGATCATATTCATCGAAATGATAATGGTTATATTCTTGTAGTAGCCTAATCCTTTTTTTAGAGCATGTAGTAGCCTAACCCTTGAATATAAGCAATTTTGGTCTAAATGAGTCTATCCTTTCAAAGCTAATTTATACAATTACTAATTAAGTGTACTTACCAAGTGCAATGACGAAGAGTAGAACCACAAAAGCGATACTTGCAGAGAATTTGCCCATGGCTAGTCGAAAGATCGGAATTGCGAAACAACGGGAATGTATAATGCTTCTTAGGTTGGTTGAGGCTGTGTTTGCTGCTTATCAGCACTCTACTATATGGTCTGTTTTATAGCACTAGCAGGTGAACCTATAGAGTAAACTAATAAATATGAGCTCCGGTCAAACCAATATTGCTGTCTAATATGCATAATTTTATTATATATACATTTTGAATTGAAAATAATTTTCTTTCTGTTTCTTTACTGTTTTCAGGACAAAATTAGAATATAATAATTTTTCAAAAGAGAAATTGTTATTTTATACTAAATATGTCAATATAAAAAATTAAAAAATATGTCAAATTACACAATCACATTCAAATATATGACGCGGGAGATGCGATTCCATGTATGTGTCTTTAAATAACATCATACTATGTTCATTTAGTTCGTAATAACCAAGGAAAAATATTTTTGATCATCCTTGTATTTGATTCCAATCATGAAAAAGTTTCCAAATAGATTGTTATGTTGATCTTTTTAAAAAAAATAATGGATATATTTCATCTGACGAAAAGCCAATATCAAAATCGACCAATGAGACAAGTGGGAGATAAACTCTAAAATAAGTCCAACGACTGATCAACTAAGAGTGAAGTTCTGATACAACTCGAAGAGCCTACACAAGCTACAAAGAAAGACTAACTAAAAACCTAATGTCCACAAAAGGAAAGTAATTTGGCCTAGAAAGCAATAATCAAATTATAATACCTCAACTCAATGAATCGAGGCCTAGAGACCATTTCAGTGTACATTTTCATAAAAAGGGGAGTAAACTCTTCGATCAAATGATGTAGGGATCTATCTCTCCATGAGAGGCTACCAATCCTTGCCCTCCTTTCTAGCCAATAGATCAGGCCAAACCTTGCAGCCCAATCCACCGGCCCATGCCTGGAACCAATAAAACAGAACAACCCAAACCCGTTACCCAGTGTCCTCTACCGTTGCCCAACAATCAAGCGGTCTTCCTGCTCTCAATTCCATGCCTCGACGACCTAGACTGAGACGATTATAACTAGAAGATCACACATGAATTCCAAGGATCGCCCAACTACAAGCTCTTAGTTTTTGCATATACCACCACCGAGATTTGATTTCCTCTAACAGAAGACTATCCAAGTACTATAAATCCAAATCTGAGCACTAACTCCATCTTACTTCCCTGCAAAATCTAAACCATGATCCACTTATCAGACCCATATTAGAATCCAATCCCCCGTCGTCAAACACTGAGCCTCAGGCCTTGATGTTGTCGCCGAAGCACCGCACTCTCACACCCAACATGATCGTCACCCCCCAAGAGGAAGAGCACCACCGCCTTCACGAAGCCCTAGGTTTCAGATTTCTTGATCGCTCCGAAAAGCTCGGAGGTCCTCTATACTTTTGTTTTAATATGTGTAAAGGTTGTAATAAGGTTATGTTGATTGTACTCAAACACCAACATTTTACTAAAATAAACTTTCTCGCTTAACCTTTTACCTTTGAGATTCCGCAATCCATCTTTGGTGGGCGAAAATTGTTTTCGTCCATGTTGTCATGTCCTTATAAGGTTGTTATAATGTAGCATCATTTCGTTTAGATTGGCCAAATCTAGCATTTTGCCTGAAACTGTCATCACCTAAAGACTTGCAGAAGCAAAATATGTGAAACTTCAGGGGCTAGGTGGGTGCGACAATTGGCTCGACCAGTCGAGATGGGCCTTAGCTTTAAGGAAATTCCATGTTATGTTGGAATTGTTAGAGAAAATAGATCAGACAACAGAAAAGTACAAATAATATATAGCTTATAAGTTGGTGGATCATAACAAATGTTCTATAGATATTTTTGTGGTTAAAACTCGATACCTTAAAGGTAGTTAAGATGAGACATCGGCACACGAATGAATAATGAGCCATGTTTGTCATTATTTAACAGGGTATCAGTGCGGGTCATTCTCCAATTACTTTTCTAATTCTTATCCCACCATCGGAAAGTTGTAAATAAATTGTCACCAAGTGTCTCATGGTTTTGTTCTTCCCCAATTCATTCCACGTGTAAACCTAGGTTACGTAAGAGTGGGCGTGTTGGACATGCTAGAGAGAAATATATCCCAAATTAGAAAAGTGACATATAATATATATATATATATATATATATATATCTATTTATTATAAGTGGGGAATCATAACCAATATTGTACCGAGTGTTTGCTCAAAAAATGGTCTCGGCCAAATCAAGACTGAGATTCTTGGCTACAAATGTCCTTCTGCTTGCGCGGGGGAGCCAACTCGCAGCCGAACGGTCAAGCGAGGTTTGATCTGACTTCTTCACATGATTGTAGGCTAAGAAATAAACCCTCTCAGCCGTTAGGTTATGGTGTCTATGTTGCAAGGACTTTCAGCTAGGTGTCGCCGGGATCCTCGAAAACGTATACTTGGATGAACTTGAATTTTAGGGTGATAGACGAGAAATCTATAGAGTGCAGATATTCGCAAACCACCATGGACACGAAGGTGAATCAAACTCGGTTGTTGAATCGTTGTGAGTTTATGTGTATGTGAACGACAAATCACATCAATCTAATTCGAACTGGCCAAAAGAGATCAATGGACAAGAGTTCTACGTTAGAACTACTCATAGGTGTGATAATTAAATTACATATAAAGTAAGAATAAGAAATTAAAGTGTGAGAATGTAAAGAACAATAAATTAAACTGCGAGAAAGTAAAGAATTGAATCAAAAGTAAAGCTATGAAACAAAATTGAGTTTAAAGGTTGTACTGAAGGTAAAGTACCTATGCGATAAAGAGAGATAAATTTGTGTGAAAAGTTGTATATTGATTTGTTTGTGTAGTGCATGACCCTTTACAAATGAGCTACAATGTTCTATATATACAAGTCAAAAACTCTAGCTAACTTGTTCTCTAAGTCATAAAATCTCACAAATCCTCTATTTTCCTTCTTGGGCTGAATCACACAAAAATGTCTTGATTTGATCGATGCTCGAGATACGTCCACTATTAATTTTTGATTTTATTAGAAGTTTTTCTTATAGAGATTTCTTCCTTGACACGAACTTTTGGCCGTAATTGATGTATTTAGGCTTCAGCTAAGTGTGCATTGATATTTTGCTTTAACATGTTTTGTAAAATGTCTGTAATAATACTATAATACTATTGGCTCTTTTCTTATCTCAAACAATTGGCCCAACTTACTCCCTTTGTCCACATGGCCGAACTTCTTTTCACCTTGACCATATGATCTGGCTTACATTACCTTGGTCGTGCACTTTACCTCGACCACATTGCTGAGCTCAGTTTAATTTCAACCAAATGGCTGAGCTCATTTTACCTCGTCCACACGGTCGAGCTCATTTCACCTTGTTCACACGGTCCAGCTCTATTCACCTAGTCCACATGGCCGAGCTCACTTCACCTCATCCAAGCGAATGAGCTTATTTCAATTTACCTCGTCCACGCGGCCGAGCTTATTTCACTTGCCCACACGGCTGAGCTTATTTCACTTACCCACACAACCGAGCTCTCCTCACTTACACGGCCGAGCTCACTTCACTTCGTCCACACGACCGAGCTCACTTCACTTCGTCTGCACGGCCGAGCTCAGTTCACTTGAATCTAAATGGCCGAGTTCACATATGGCCGAGCTCACTCACTTTGGCCAAATGGCTGAACTCAAATATGGCTGAGCTCAACTATTCTTGGTCAAATGGTTGACGTGGTCCACTTGAATCGAAGACCATCAGGTCATTTCAGCAAACTTTAAGGATTGCTAAATTAAGGTGAAAACACCAAGACATTTTGTATTTAAAATCAACACCTTAAATGTGATTAAGTTGGGTCAGTATTTGTGCATTAATGAACCACGGGTCACACTTGTGGTTATTTAACATGTTGGTAAGAGTGTCACATGTCCTTAAGGTATTTGGCTCTCCAATGGCCTAATTTCGCCGGCGATAAAGGGTTGTGCGGTCGGAAAAAGTATATTCAACCACCAGATTTTTCAAAATATACTTGTTTAATTAGACTGTTGTTTTAGTCTTAAAGTTCTTATGAATAATGCTTACTGAATTAGATGAAACCTTGATTTAATTATCATTTGGCTTGTTAAATTTCGAATCATTTTATGAAGCATGAATTTTAGAAGATTTTATCTACGGTTCTAAATAACACTATAAAATGTAAAACAATGCATCTACTCAATAAAGAAAGGTTATAAAATGAGAAGCAAATCATTACCTAAATCAAAATACTCTAAACGGATTTGAGTTATATCTCTCAAATTATAAACACTCCCACATATTTTATGGAATGTATGGAGGAGAACCAACGCGCTAAGTAAGACTATTCATACTGTTTTAAGACATACGATAGGCAGTTAATTATGTCTTATAATTTCTCCATCACTATGATGTTGTGATTATCACAAATAATAAAAAGGCAAGGCACTATCTGATTTCTATTGCCTAATAGCACAATATTTAAATTCTCGGAAGCTAAGTATGACTACCAGAAAAAAGACTTTAGCCGACGAAATGACCAAAAACAGGCCGACCGAATTTTTTTTCGTCGGCTAAACTCCACTTTAGCAGATGAAATAAGTTTTCGTCGGCTAAGTTAAATTTTCGTCGGCTAAAATTCCACTTTAGCCGACGAAATGACCAAAAACAGGCTGACGAAATTTTTTTTCTTCGGCTAAAGTCCACTTTAGCAGATGAAATAAGTTTTCGTCGGCTAAGTTAAATTGTTGTCGGCTATAGCCTGTGAACTTTAGCCGACGAAATTTGAAAAGTTTAGCCGACGAAATTAGGGTATTTCCTCGGCTCAAGTACCTTTTAGTTACAAAATTGCACTACAGATATTTCGGTGTCCGATTGACTATTGTGATACCAATCTGGAAGTGGAACGGGCGTACGAGTAAAACTCATCGCTAATGCTATAATATATGATCTTTTTTGGCCATCCGAGCTCGTTTAAGGCTTTAAAATAACGTTTTTATAAACACTTAACATCTTAAAACACCCATATCTATATCTATATGAGGTATTTTAGTCGAACCTTCAACACAACAAACTCTCACCATGATGAGACGCAACTGTCTATCTAAAAAATTTGAGACATTTACCCCTCGATGATATGGCTTCCCATATGGATAAATAATGGTAAATAGTAGACATGTTGTGATTCCAGTTATCAAAATTCACAAACACAAATACGACCATCAGATATCATCAATATGTTGAAATATGTCTATGGTAAAAAATTCAACTTGATCCGATAAATTTAAAGGGTTCATTCTGACGGTCAATTTCGTAAGTTAAACCCCTAAATTGTATTGACCGCAACTATCGACACCGAGACTTTACCAAAATTACCTGATTTTTCAACCGTAGACGTATTTCACCATTCCGGTCATATCTTATTTCATGAACTTTTTGCGTTTGAAGTTTCTACGTAGAGTTTGTTTTTGAAACGAAACATTTACTTGAAGCTTAGTAAACAAGTTATACAACATTAGTAGGCATGTTGTGATTCCGATGATCAAAGTTGAGAAACAAAAATCTGACTGTTTGATATGATCATTTTGTCGAAATATGTCTATAGGAAAAAATTTAAGTTGATCTGACAACGTTAAGGGATCAATCCTTACGGTCAATCTCATAAGTCAAACCCCTAAATGCACGGAAACGGTCATTTAACCGTCTAAATTACGTATTTTGCTCGGGCCTTCAACTGAAAATAGTTTCAAATCGATGAGACGCAATCAGTGGTATAAAAAATTTATGAAAAATTTTAACTGCAACTATCGGCACCGAGACATTATCGAAATTACGTGATTTTTCTACCATAGACGTATTTCACCATTCTGGTCATATCTTATTTCACGAATTTTTTTCGTTTGAAGCTTCTACGTATATGGTTTAGGGTTTAGGGTTTTAGCCAACAAAATTAGGGTAATTCGTCGGCTAAAGTTAAATAAATAAATAAAATAAATAACTATAGCCAACGAAATTAGGATAATTCGTCGGTTAAAGTTAAATAAATAAATAACTATAGCCGACGAAATTAGGGTAATTCGCCGGCTAAAGTTAATTCAAAATTTTTGGCGGGGATTTTGAAAATTTTGAACTTTTTCTGACTAAAATTTTGAACTTTAGCCGACGAAATTAGGGTATTTCGTCGGCTAAAGTTCAAAATTTTCTATATCTTTCATTTTTCTCTTCCTCCTCCTCCTCCTCCTCCTCTTCATCTTCTTTCCTTCTCCTCTTCCTCCTCTGACGACAACAACTCTTCATCCACCTCTCCTCCTTCACATTCTCCTCCCCTCCTCTCTTCGGCCGGCCTCCTCCTAGTCTCATCCTCTTCCTCCTCTTCGATCTTCTCCTCCACCTCTTCTCCTCCTTTTCTCCTCCCCCACTAGTGTAAAAATGACCGAAGAAAAAAAAAGAAAAAAAATAAAATAACTATAGCCGACGAATTTTATTCTGCTAAAGTTAAATAAATAATTAAAAATAATAGATATAACCGACGAATTTTAATAAAATTTCATCGGCTAAGGCCTAAAAATTCGTCGGCTAACGTCTATTATTTAAGCGACGAATTTTTTTTCGTCGGCTAAATAGATGACTTTAGTAATTTCGTCGGCTAAAGTCTTGGTCGACGGCTTTTTCCCGACGACTTCTTAGCCGACGACGTTTCGTCGGCTAAAACTTTAGCTGACAAAATTTTGTACTTAGCCGACGAAAACTTTTAGTTGGCTAAAGTACTGATCCTGGTAGCGTATGTACCATGAGTCAATGAACCATGTTAGCTTCAATGAAATTCATGTCAACGACTATTATATGAAAATGAAATGTGGAAGGAAACTCACTGTGAGAATGAAATTAAATTACCTTAATTAAATGTCAGAGGAAACACATTTTAAAGAACTTAACGAGTTACCTACAATGAAATGTAGGATATTGACTCACACAGACTTTGACATGATCATCAAAGATACCGTGGTCATGACATGATGTTCCGTATTTGAAAAAACTCAAATGGACACTCTGTCTTTTGAGTGAGGTTGCAGAAGAGGCTTTGACCGATTGACCGGTCCTAACTAGTGTTGCTCCAATGTAGCAATTGCATTTTAAAGCACATGATGCGTCACTTCCCTCGTATCAGGTCTCATTGATTAGTTAAAGACACATCACTCATTTTGCAAAGCCTAGTCTTTAGCAAAACAGGATCGAGACCTTCCTATGCTAAAGATAACCAAAATATCTCATTCCACAAAGAATACAACGTAGTTATTGTGGACTGACTCATCAAGAAATACAGACCATTAAAGTACTCTATGGTTCTGAAGAATGTTTCGACACATTGGTCACATGTCAAATACTTGTCCACAATAAGTGCTGCATTTGCAAAACTCTTAGTGATATCATATATTATAAGGGTTCACCACCCTGATTACAAAGCCTATAGGAATTGACAATGCTAGGAGTTAACATCAAAATGATTTGATGATTGTTGCATATCTTGTACCCCATATGTTTAGTTAAAATGGTCTCACGGAAGCCACCATAGCAAGGCTATTGATGAAAGCTAAGACACTGGTTATGCGCACCAACATGTCTATATCTGCTTTGGGGTTATAAATTATTGCACACAGCCATACTTATTCGTTTTTAGGTCCACCGTTAAGTCAACCATTCTCTGCATACCAGTTGGTAACTAGACATGATTCTGAGATTTACGCATAATAGATTACACAACATATGTGTCTATTGCGCCCCCACAACACATTTCAATAGGTCTTCATAAATGAATACGTATTTTTGTTGGATACGCACATCTAATAATTATCTTCTATTTAGAAGCCTTACAGGCGATCTCATCGCTTGATTTGCGAATTGTCACTTTGATGCGACAGTCTTCCCGTCGTTAGAGGGAGATAAGAAAAAAAAAAGATTTTTTTAAAGGAACGACAAGAATTGTCGTGGTTTGTCACCACTCTGTCTCATCATGATCCCACATAATCAATATCTAAAACGTAACAGTTTCGATGCCTGATACGTTTAAAGATAATGTCGAAGTGACGAGATCACACATACTAGTTGTAAATGCCTGCAAGGTTAAAAGCCCCTAATAAGAGGCACATCGTCACAGATAGAGGCAACGCAACCATACCTAGTGGAGGTGTGGTTGAGGTCGTGGCTCCATAAGGGAAAAGAGGGAGACCACTTGGTTTGATCAATAGTTGCCTAAAGGAATTGGGCGAGTAAGACACAACCTCATCAATGTAAAGAATATCTCTCATGAGATTGTCTCTGATTACAATTATATCCATGAATCAATACGGGAGGCCGCTCTGATGTTTAAAATGATTGCAGAGACAAAATCACAACGGATTACGAGAGTACATACATATTGATGAATGCACACTGTTGCTCAATGAATCATGGAGCACAAAGGTATCGAACTACGCTCTGTTGAAGAATGTCAACAAAGAGCATATTGGCCTACATAAACACAATCTAGAAATAGCTAAATTCTCTGGCAAAGAGACAGGTGTTTGGTTTGGCAGTCTTAACCATACCAAGTGTAAAGCATGTAGGATATAAATAAGTCTTTGTCAAACAGGGTAATAAGAAGAATAAAGCCTTAAAGGACGAGGCTAGCATTTTGGCGCCAAAGTTTCTCGCAACGCTTTGGATTGACTACAAGGAGACATGTTCTCCCACAACGGAAATACAGCTCATAGATATGGTTATAACATATCTTCATGGGGATCGAGAGATATTTATGAAAGTGCGTGATGGACTTGCACTATCCAACTCAAGTAACTCTAAACCACGGAGTGCGTTTGCAATTAGAATTGAAACGCTCACTTTATAGAAGTGACTACTTGGTTGGAAATGGATACAAGATGATGAACTATGCTCCTGCATACTCATAAAGAAAACAAGTTTCAGATTTATAATTATAGCTATCTATGTTGATGATATGAACATAGTAGATCCTTTTGATGAAATAAAGAAACCGCGAGCTAGATCTAAATTGAGATAAATAATCTTAGGAAACTCGGTTAATAACGAGTTTGTAGAATACTAACCCACCAGTGTGCATATGTCTAAAAAATTCTCAGGCAATTTACGTGGACGAATTTCATACGGTTAGCATTCCTAATGATCGGTCGATGTTTGGATGTAAAGGAAGATTCATTTAGTCCAAAGGAATATGTTGAAGAAGGGTTGAGAATTGAAAATCCCTATATAATGCAATGAGCGTAATATTGTACTTAGCCTGACCGGATATAACATCCTCATAGAACTTATAGCTAAACTTAGCTTAGCATCAACACAGTGTCATTAGAAGATATACATAATATATCATGATACCTAAAGGAACCATTGACTTGAGTTCATCCTATCCCTAGAGAAAGACGAAAGGGAATGCAAATGAAACTACAATCCCCTTACACCAATGCCCAAACGATGTTTTGGTTGGGTTGACCAATGGGTCGTTCTCAAAATAGGTTATGTATTCACCATTTGGGAACATGATGATATCTTGTTAGAAACATTAATCTCTCCTTAATATTCAAGTGAATATAATAACATTAGAGGAGAATATGACATATTTGTTTTTCAAATCACAGCTAAGAGTATATCTAAAAAGCAAGTGAGAAACCTAGGAATGCAAAGACATCCCTATCTCCTTTGATTGATGAAAGGATCAGGGGAGTGTAGACTTTAAGGGGAGTCTAACACACATATACTATCACAAGTGTGTCGTGCTCTTTTCTCTTTTGACCAAGATTTATTTTGTCCCATTGTGTTTTGTTACTTGGTAAGATTTTTAAAGAGACAACACGTTATGCATCGATTTTACTTTGACTTGACACAAGGGGAAGTGTTAAAGGAAAAATACCTTAAGTGTGCCTTCTTCACAGTAACTGACGAAGAGTTAATTATACAATCAGCGATTAAGGGATGTAATTACTTAATCAGTTATCAATTAGTCATTATTATCATTATGTACGATGTAATTATCTTTGTAAACTCACATCTATATAAAGAGAAGTAACAATGATATGAGGAGACCAATTCTCTATTCCTATTTTACTTTAACAGTTTTGAATAATTTCTATACAAAAAATGATACATGCTCAGGCCCACAATCAATGAATGTCAAAGTTGACTCCAAATTTTACAGTAAAATGACCATAATATCCAGTTTAACAACTAAATTACGTTTTTTGCCATTAAACCTTCTCCTCCCTACCAAATCATATTGGTTTCTTCTTCTTCTTCTTCTCTCTCAACTTGAAGCCTGACGCTGATGTGGCTGTCAGACACCACGTCGACACTAGTTGATGACCAGATTTCAACTCCTCTTCGATGCCCAGATCCCATCAACTCTGTCCTCGATGCCTGTTGAGAGGGCAACCCACGACGACGCTCAGCGACGATGACGACGCCTAGATCCCACCACCTCCATCCTCTGACCGAATCTCGTACGACATTGATATCTCATATCTGGTTATGGCATCATTTAGTTAATTTGTTTTTTTTTTCTGTGCGAGTGATTCTATGTTTGTATTTCAATTATTGCTGAGAAATTGGAAGGGTATTCATGAAGATATGGAGATAATATTAATATGAGTTTAGTGACGAGTATTCATGAAGATGTTATAGTTTTAATTTTGCATATGAATCAACCATTGATCTTCTCCAAGTTCAAAATTTGATTGATTAGGGTGTGATAAAGGGTGTTGCTATTGTACATTAAGCAGTAGCAGTAGGTTTTCATTCGATAATAGCAGTACGGTTTGAGTCGACGATAACAATAGTTTTCTGTCATGTGAGACCTTTTCGGCAGTAGCAACCCATTGCAGTGTCAAAAAATTATCAGAAAAAAATTACAATAATATTGGCAGTAACACTTATCTAGACAGTAGCGCATTTCTAGGCAGTAGCACATTAGCACATTTCTAGGCAGTAGCACAGTAGCACATCTTTGGTAGATAGTAACACTAAAATATAGTGAAAGATATTTTGGTAAAAATATAATGACAGATGACATACGGATATCAACTTGTTTTAATTTATTAATTGATGTCTTTAAAAGTATAAGATATTATTTAAATTGTGTATTTATAAATTAAAATTTGGTTTATAATTAAATCGTAATTTATTAAATAAAATACTGTTATTTGCTGTCAATAAGATGATTGGAATGGATTTGTGAGTAATTTCCTGTATGAATGATGCACGCGCATTGTGACTGTGCTTGGCTTACAGCCTAACACGTATCGACGCCCAGTCATCCTTTCTGCTTTTTGTCTGCATTTGGAAAGGCAAGCACAGTCACATAATGTAGTTGCTAATTCCTGACTTAAACAATATCTAATCAAACTTAAATACAAAAGACGTGTACATTAACACCATGACGCATCAGCATCAGTCGACGTGAGGAAGGATATATGAGGGGAGAGGTACTGTGCCAAAGCAAAGGAAAACCGAAAGGGTGAAAGGAAGCCAAACCACAAAACCCAGAAACCATTTGATGGTCTTCTTTCACTGACTGGAATTCTAGACAGAAATATCTATCTTTGAAAAGGTAAAGCTTTGAGCTTTTTGTGTTGCCAACTTGTAGTTTTGATCAGTTGAGGTGGGTTCATAGCTTCTTGAAGTTTTTGGGTGGAGTTTGTATCTGGGTTTGGATTGAAATTTCTGTGTTTGAATCAAGTTGCAGTCTTTATTCAGTTTGTGTTTTCTTGTTTGTTAGTTTCTGTTTTGTTTTTTTGAGGTGGGTGGAGGGTATGTTTGTTTTTGGTGGTTTTCTTGTTTATTTATCTCTTAATAATAAGTGATATTTTAGTCAGGCTAATTATTAGTTTATTGTCTGGAATTTAAAAATTGGATTTGTTTATTTTCTATTGCAATTCCTTCAGCTAATGAATTCCAGAGGTTCTATACCTTCCTCTCATGTTAAGTTCAATTAGTAACATCATATGAGATTGGAATATGCTGCATGCTTTGTACTGAGGTAAACTTCATATCAAGTCAATCATGGATTGAGTTGCTATTGTACATAGCAATGATAGCTTGAGGTTTGTAGAGTGATAGTAACATCTGTATAGTTTCTGTTTCTGCTATTTAGCACCAGAGGCTCTGGTAATTATGCACCAGTCTCATTGTTCTGCAATAAACATTCGATCGTTAAGCTTCAAATATCATATCACTTGTTGTTTGATTTCATATACAGTCTAAAAATCAAAGATTAGGAATTTAGGATCCATGAAACTAGATATTTAGAGAATTTGCTAGACTAATTACCACTACGTGTTCGTCTTTAGTCTGTTTTACGCTTTACTCACTACACATATTATCCATCTTATTTTGTAATATATAATCTCCATAAATCAAAAGAATTAATTAAAGTTTATACGGATATTATTCAACATCTTTGGCAACTAACAGGAAGCTATGCACCATTCTTCGCTGGTTTTTGTGGAATAACAGTATAACAGCAGGGAATGGGAGGTTGCTGCAGTTCTTCCAGAAAAGCTCATCTCAATGGAGCACCTGTGTATTTCTATGTATGCATATCTTCCTTTTCACTCCATCATCTCTTTGTCTCGTTTTATACATCTGTGAAGATTGAGTGGATATCAGTCCAGGGCTGCTAATGGGAAACAGTTTTATTGTATAATACTGGGAGCGATTTTCTGCTAGTTTCTTTTGAAATAACGGTTATTCTGTTTGCACATTAACTTATCATCTGATATTGAATACAACTCCAATATTCAGTGCTCACCAGCTTTGGAAGAGGAAGCATCCTTGGCATCACATGGTGTTGCAGCGTCTGCAATAACTGCTGGAATCCTAGTTAATCTGGGTCTGGAAACATCAACACCAGACACATACAGATCCCCTCCTACACCGCTGCCATATGATATGGTCTTCGGATGTCCACAATCAACAGATTCTGATTCTGTCAGAGACAGAAATAGTTGTAGTAGTTTTGAGACTTCAACTTGTGGAGATCCTGAGGAATCAGACTGCAAAGTTCTAGAAAATTCTTTACCAATCTCACTAAAGAAGCTAAAACTTTCAGCCTCCAATGAAGCTAATGTTTTAGCAGAAGAAGATGAGGATGATTGTCCAATTTGTCTTGAAGGTGATAATTATGGAATTAGTTTAATTATTTTATTTCCAGTATGATTCTCTTGGAATGAAACTTGGTAAATAAAGAAAGGATCAACTTCTGCATTGATATTATAACTGCAGTCATAACTAATCATTCAAGGTTGTGAATTTGCTTGCAGAGTATGAAAGAGAGAATCCAGAATTCACCACAAAGTGCGGACACCACTATCACCTATCCTGCATTCTTGAGTGGATGGAAAGAAGTGACGCCTGTCCTATATGTGATCAGGTTTTTCATTTGCAACAAGTAATATAGTTTTTTGTGAATGTATCATCATTGTTCTATACCATGAGTGCATTTGTCTAGATAATGTCTTTAGTATTCAGCTGCCGTGCTGGAGAGGAAGTTATTTTACCAAAAACATAATGAAAAGAGGTTGAGAAAACAGTACCTTTGTTTTTTTGGTGGAATGACTGTGGAAAGGTCCCAACTTTCTTTTGTGAGGATATGTATAGGGTGTCTGGATGGAACCTAGGTGCTAATTTTGATGAGATATTTTACTGGGTTTGTCTATATGATTCTAAAGCCATCAATAAAACAAAATACTCCACTTCGGTTTGTTGCCTAAAGAAATTATCTACTTGATGATGTTTCAGGCACTGTTATTGGACCATACCTTATGTTTGTAGCTCCTTACTGCTCTTGTGTTTGAGATCAATGATGCAAGCTCAGTAGGCTGTAGGTGCATAGTAGATTAACTGGTTTGCAGATTCATTCTCATGTGGTCATGCTCACCTTGAAGGTTGAACTGAATCTCTTAAGTTAGCTGTTGTAATGGATTAGTTCTTGGTAAAGCGTCCTCCTTTCTTTAGAGATTGACTCGTAGTTCTCAGACAGGGCTGTGCATTGTGAGTGGAGCAATGAAGGAGTTAAGTCCAATGCCATGGAAAGCAGAGAACCAAATGAGTTAATGCCATTGCTACCATCAATGTTGGTTTGCTACATCTCTTCTGTACATATCTAGTTTGTTGTAACAATCTGCTTATGCAATTTGGTATACGCAGCATATACTGATTTGTACTCTGCCTGCAATTGATTTGTACATAACATCTTTCCCAATTTATTTCATTAGGCAGTGCTAGTCACTCTTGTATGGCTTGTTAATCACATTTCATTTGATAGTAGTCAGTATATTATTGAATCCACTCATTTTCATGAGAAATTAATGAAAAATGAAAGTTGGTACGCACTTGCATATGCACATCTTTAGTTATGTTAATGAACTTCATACTTTTTAAATGCTGCTTAGTTCAATTTCCAAGATGCTAACACTTGTGTAAAGTAGTGAATTTGATTTCAGGTGTGGCTTATATAATTAGCACTCTCCCCACAAGAATGCACAGGTTCAGACTCTTGTTTTCTCTAGAGGAAACGAGTGCAGTCCTTGTTGGGTTTGGCAAGATATCTCCACTGATTTTTGATGTTCTTAGGATCATAATCAATCTGGATCTAGAAGCCTTAAACACTAAGACACCCTTCTCATAAGAATAGAAGTTATACTAGTTAATTGTCATTGCTACATGTGTAATGTTTTAAAGATGTTTTAAAGAACGTTAGGCGTTAGGCCCGTTTAAATGATTAATCAAGAGATTAATTAGTAAACCAGTCTCGGATAATGTATCGATATATCAAGTAAACTAGTGTGATTAAAGACGCGTACTGGTTTCAAGTCTTGATAAGCTATTCCTGTACAGCTGTGTTCTTGAATCGAACTGAAACTGTAGTCGATGGAAGAAACAAAACCTCGAAAGTGCAAGATATTTTGGAGCAAAAGAAGCCTTGGAGAAAGGTAAAAGGAAGGGAGGCTTACACTATTTTGGCTTGCGCAGGACATATGGGGAAGAGAATATTTGTCAATGACAACCAGATATGCTGTCATGAATTTTTAAAATAATCGTCGAGATTGGAAATAGGGAAAGCTTCTAAATTCATTTTGGAATTTTATACTTGTTTCGGTTGTTTCCCATACTTGAAAAAAAAATATTCTTTCCCTGTTTTTGTTTTTGCTCCTTCCTTTTTATAATTCTATTGTTGAAAAGGATTGACTTCCGTGACGCTTGCCTCAGTGTGGACTTTAGAGTACTTGTCCGAGACCACAGCGCTTGAAAGTTGTTTCTTTTACCACAATAACCTCCATTGCCATATTCTTTTTCTTACTAATTTCGTATGATATTTTTTTAAAAATTGTTCCGACTATATAATGAAGATTCTCGTTGTTAATTTTGACAACGATAAAAGTTTTACGTGAATAACAGTGTGATTAGAAGTTAAGACGTTTATAATAATTTTCAAATAACTGAGTTTCTTCAATTTATGGCATAATACTGTGTTAAGAAAATATGATAAATCTTTATTAAAATATGACAAATATTAATACTATGTCTATAATAAAAGTCAATATACGAATTACATCAAATATAAAAAATATACTCTATTTAAAAAAAAACTTTTATTAATAATTCACACATATTATATATGTTCGTAAAACTTGAATACGTGACTAGGGCTGTAAGTAGGCTCGAGCCGCTCGTGTTTGGCTCGATTTTTAGTTCGTTCGGCTCATGCTCGTAAGATAAATGAGCCGAGCTTGAGCTCAATATTGAGCCCGACAAAAAAACGAGCCGAGCTTGAACAAGATTGTATTCGGCTCGTGAACAGCTCGTTTTTAAAACTTAGCTTTAAAAAGAATTGTTATATGTAAAATATATTTTTTAAAATCTAAATCTTCTATTCTTTTTATTTCCTTCCTTTTAGAATCAAATTATTTGATTAAAATACATATATTAAAGCAATCAATTTATGAAAAAAAATGAAATCAAACACTAACAATCACCACAATAAGAAAGTAATTAAGATAGCATAGCCTTAAATTTAATGTTTTGTAATTTAAACTAAATGAGTCAAGTCGTCCCGAGCTCAGCTCGAGCTTAAACAAGCCGAGCCGAGGTTGAACATGAAAAAAAACTCGATAAAAATAAAATGAGTCAAACATGAACACTATAGTATTCGGGTCGACCCGACCCATTTACACCCTTATACGTGACTTTAAAGTTGTCAGTAAACTACATCTTACCCACAAAAAATAAAAGCTCCATTGAATTCAATTCATTTCAAAATAAATAAATAAAATATTTGATAAGCATAGGAAAATAAACTATTCATGATGATTTCTTTCTTCTAAAATCATAAACACCAATCCCCTATCATAAACACCAATCAATATCTTTCCATATTTCACCACTCTTCAATATCTTTCCATATACCTTACCAAAAAAATATCTTTCCATATATAGCACACACTTTGATTCCCCCACCCAAAAAAAGATCCCACCTCCACAAACCCATTTCCGTAATTCCACCCCACTCCTTCACATTCCCTTTACAGGCTTCAATCCAGAGATATGAACTCTCTTTCATTCCTGTCCGTGAATGGCAGGCAGATTTCTATGAAACTCCTCCTCTCTTCTTCTCCCATGGTGCCCTTCTCTCTTCTCCTCCCCATTCTCCAAACCCTAATTCTCATCTCCACAACCTCCATCCCCATTCCAAAACCTCCAAACTCAAATGGGTCTTCAACACCACCCACAACACTCTCAAACATTCTCTTGAAAACCAATACCGTTCTACTTTCCGGCAACTCCACCATTTACAGCCTGAACAATACCTTCCAGCTCGGCTTCTACTCCTCCAAAGGCGGCGCCTACTTAGCCATAATGTACTCCTCCATTCAGGTCCCCACCGTCGTCTGGGTCGCCAACCGCGACCGCGCCGTCAAGAACCTCACCTCCGCCAGTCTAGAAATCACAGCCTCCTACGGGAAACTCGCCGTCAAAGACTCGGACAACTCGACAGTGTGGGCCAGCGACAATATCCTGACCGGCGAGCAAGTGCTCCTCTTGGACAGCGGCAACCTCGTGCTGCTCACCCGCTCCGGGAAACTCGCGTGGCAGAGCTTCGATCACCCGACTGACACGTGGCTTCCCGGGATGAATCTGACGGTGGGCCGCGACCTGACCAGCTGGCGGACCGCGGAGGACCCGTCCCCGGGTTTTTATTCTCTGCGGTTGCGTCCACTGGAGTACGGTGCGTTCGAGCTTGTGTTTAACGGAAGCGTCGAGTATTGGAGCACCGGGATGTGGAACGGTCAGGCTTTCGCTAATGTGCCGGAGATGGCCGTTCCGTATATTTATACGTTTCATTTCACGGACGCGTACAAGCCAACGGCGTCGTTTTGGTTCACGGAGCGAGCGTTGGATGGCGGGTCCGATCCGCCGCTGACCCGGTTTCAGATAGAGCATTCGGGTCAGCTGCGGCAGTATACGTGGGGCTTAAGCGAGACTTGGGACAGGTTTTGGTCCCGGCCTGAGGACAAGTGCCGTGTGGTGGGTTTGTGTGGCAAGTTTGGGGTCTGTGATAGTGAGGCTTCTACACCGTGTGAGTGTCCGCCGGGGTTTAAGCCGGTGGATGAGTCTAGCTGGGAATATTCAGGTGGTTGTGAGAGGTCTAGTGACGTGGGGTGTGAGGAGAGGGAGGATGGTTTTGTGGAGGTTGGGGTTGGGAGTTTAGCGGGGAGTTTGCATAATGTTTCGATTGGTGGGAGGGAAGGTTGTGAGAGGGTGTGCTTGCAGGTTTGTTCTTGTATTGGGTTTCAGTACAGTGAGAGGACTGGTTTGTGTAAGCATTATTTCGGGGAGCTATCCAATTTGAGGAATGTCAGCTCTGATGGTAGTATTAGTATGGATGGCGGTAGTGTTTTGAATTTGAAGGTGAGGAGAGGTGTGATTTTGAAGAACAAGAAGGGAAGGGAGATGAATTATACAGTTTTTAGTGCTAGCATTGTAGGGTCGATTGCGGTTTTGGGTTTTGTCTTGGTGCTTGTGTTGATTAGGAGAACATTGAAGAGGAATGGAGGAGCAGAAGAAGGTGCTTTGCTACCTGTGTTGAATTTGAAGGTGTTTTCATATAAAGAGCTTCACACTGCAACCCGGGGTTTCAAAGAGCAACTCGGGCATGGTGGCTTTGGAGCGGTTTTCCTAGGGGAGCTATCGGACCTTACTCTTGTTGCAGTGAAACGCGTGGAGAGGCCAGGCAGTGGAGAGCAGCAATTCCGAGCAGAAGTCTGCACCATTGGCAACATTCAGCATGTCAATCTTGTGAGACTTCGAGGCTTCTGCTCAGAAAATTCTAATAGGCTTCTGGTGTATGATTATATGCCAAATGGTCCTCTAAGTGTGTATCTACGTCGTGATGGTCCAAATTTGAGCTGGGATGTTAGATTTCGGCTAGCAGTTGGTACGGCAAGAGGCATTGCTTATTTACATGAGGGGTGTAGAGATTCCATAATCCATTGTGATATTAAGCCAGAAAACATTCTGCTTGATAGTGATTACACGGCAAAAGTGTCAGATTTTGGGTTGGCAAAGCTAATTTGCAGAGACTTTAGTGGAGCATTAGCCGCTGATGGTCACCATGGCTATACCTATGGCTATGTAGCGCCAGAGTGCAGACCTGGTGATCCAATCACCACGAAAGCTGATGTGTATAGCTATGGGAAGACATTGTTAGAACTACTTGGAGGCCATAGAATGTGGGAGGCACCCCCATCTCTAGGCGGCAGAGAGGATGGGAACGAAATAACAGAATCTTGGTGCTTTCCGTCGTGGGCGGCACAGCAGATAATTGATGGCAATGTGGTGGCAGTAATTGATGAAGGACTCGGTCGCAAGTACAACCTTAAGGAGGCAGAGCGTGTTGCCTTGGTGGCGGTATGGTGCATACAGGATGATGAGGCAACACGGCCTACAATGGGGACAGTAGTGACAATGTTGGAAGGAGTTGTGGAAGTGACTGTTCCTCCAGCACCAAAATTGTTACAAGCACTGGTTTCAGGGGAGTCATTCTGTGGGGTGAATTCCGATTCTGGTTACAGTGCATTGTGTGCCAGTGACGAATTCTCTGGTTGTAATACGAGATTATCTAGCTGCGGTTCAGAATCGTCACTTGGTAATGTCTCTTCCCTAGTGAATGAAAATGCACATGAAAATCCAAGAACTTCAGTGAGCTTTACCGTCATTACTGACCATAGCTAAGAGCATTACATGCCTATCTGCTCTTCTTCACACTAAATGTCTTTCCCTGTAAAAAAATTTAGAAAGAGATCTCTTGTAGAGTACAAGTATAATGATGTTCAAGTATTTTTCCCAGTGGGAAAGGTTTTGCTTCTTTAAAATTAGATGTTTACATGATCAGAATTCCCAGTAATATTCTTTCCAGCTTTCCCTTGGTTCCTTTACATCATTGTAAGGTTTTGAGTCTCATTGTCATGATTATATTTTTGACATTCCCTCTAGCTCTAGGTCGGTAGATGATATGCCCCATCATTTTGCTTTGCCTTCTCCTTTTGCAAATGCCTTTTTGTAATCTTTTGTAATTATTCATAGGATTCTCTTGCAGTCACTTTGAAGATGCAAAAGAAAAGAGAGAGATTGAGAAAACAAATTGAAAATTTATGACTATATTTCCGCAGTTTTTGAGCACCGACTTGCACTTATAGAAATTGACCGCAGGATAATATCAAGTGCACTTATAGAAGAAGTTTACGATCCATTATTATTATTATTATTAAAAACCTCATTTTTTCACATTCGTCATGATACGTGTAGAATTCTTCAACGAAATAACTGAAAAACTGAACCTTGTTCTCTTACAGAATGACTTGGTCATCGTTTTGTGTCTGATTGATTCCTTTTTATGGTCTGCCTAAATTATAGCTTGCAGCAAACGGTCTGCAAAACAAGAAAACTAATTTCAGTCTGCAAAACCAGAAAACTAAATTCAGTCAAGAATTAAATGAAACAAGCACAGAAAGCGATCAAAACTTTTACCAGCTTTCTTCATTCTGAAGCTTCAGAAGGAGCTAAACGGCCCATAGGGTTCATCAAAAATTTACAATAGGTACCCTGGTAGGACATGAAGCACTCAAGGCAGAGGAGGGTAGTAGTAGTAGTAGACTGTCCTCTCCTAGATCTTCACCGAGGCACCGGCATAGCCCGAAACAAAGAGTGATGGATGCAATTTCATCTGTGGAAACTGCAGATCTCCACCCTGCTCCTACTGCATTTATTGGATCAAGTGATGGAGATTATCCGGTGATAAAAACCTTTGATGATGCCAAGACCATATGCGTTTTGGAGTCTCGAAAGCTTTGGGGCATTGCTGGTCCTATTGCCTTTAACATATTGTGTAACTATGGTGTTAACTCCTTCACAAACATCTTTGTTGGGCATATTGGAGATTTGGAGCTCTCTGCTGTTGCAATTTCACTGTCTGTCGTTGAAAATTTCTCCTTTGGATTTCTGGTAATTGATTGCTATTTTATCCCTACTCATCATGGTTATTTTTACTTTTTCTGCTACTCATCATGTTTATAATATGTACTGTCATTTCATATATACAAGTCTTTGATTTAACTTGTTGCTGGAACTTTGTCATTAACTTTCTCTTCGATTGTTTGCATGGTTACTCATCAATAACCACTAATCTCCAAAAAATTAACGTTTTGTATATAGACTAGATAGAAACTTACAAAACAAGTATGAAAATATTCTGGTGATTTTGAGCTCAAACCTCATGCAACCTATCACCTATAAATGCTACCATTTTAGAAAATTGTTGGATAGTAAAAGTTTAAGCTGTTAGAAAATGAGACAATAATTTGATCAAATGCTACAAAACTGGGGGTTTCTACATGCATCTAATGTATACTAGATTTTGATCAATGGTTAAAGCTACTAAGCAATTAGTGTTCTATGAAATTGCAGCTTGGGATGGCAAGTGCACTTGAAACACTATGTGGGCAGGCATTTGGTGCTGGGCAGGTAGAAATGCTAGGAATTTACATGCAACGGTCATGGATAATCCTGATTATCACTTGCTTTGGTTTACTACCACTTTATGTGTTCGCGACGCCAATCCTAACACTCCTTGGCCAAGAAGCTGACATAGCCAACCTTGCTGGGAAATTCTCTATCCAAATCATCCCTCAAATGTTTTCACTAGCCATCAACTTCCCAACTCAAAAGTTCTTGCAAGCACAGAGCAAGGTTTCGGTTCTGGCATGGATTGGTTTTGCAACTATTATCATACACATAGGAATCCTCTACGTCTTTATCACTTTGTTTGGGTGGGGAACGAGTGGTGCTGCTGCAGCATTTAATCTCACGGCGTGGGGAATGTCATTGGCTCAAGTCTATTATATAGTTCATTGGTGCACAGATGGTTGGAAGGGATTGTCATGGTTAGCCTTCAAGGAACTATGGTCCTTTGCAAAACTCTCCCTTGCTTCAGCTGTAATGCTTTGCCTAGAGATTTGGTACTTCATGACCATAATTGTAATGACCGGACACCTTGATAATCCTGTTATTGCAGTTGGCTCCCTTTCAATATGGTAAGTTTATACCTCAGCTCAATTTGTTTCTTTATCCAGTCTTATTTTTAGTTACTAAATCACTATATGTGCACAATAGTAAGTAATCTTCATTGCTTCCATCAAACGTTAATATTTTCTTACAAGATATCTGAAATGCTATGTTGTTGAACTCATGATCTATGATCTATAATCATAGTCTAACATATGCACTAGATAGGATATTTCCGCCTTCAGTATTATACTAGAGTTTAAACTTTCAACATGATTTGTGTGTTTCTGTTTCAGCATGAATCTGAATGGTTGGGAAGGCATGTTGTTTATTGGGATCAATGCAGCAATAAGGTAAGAAACGTTCATTTGGCTGCTAATTACTGTTTTCTTATTATCAGCTCCTTGGAGAACAACTTCTTCAATTTTAATTCATTGGCAGCGTTCGAGTCTCCAATGAGCTTGGATCAGCACATCCTAGAGCTGCAAAGTACTCCGTCGCCATCACGATTATTGAGTCTCTCATCATTGGATTCATTTGCGGGGGCATTATCTTGGCGGCCAAAGACAAATTTGCCATCATCTTTACTGAGAGCAAAGAGATGCAACATGCAGTTTCTAATTTAGCTTTCCTTCTAAGTATTACAATGATACTCAACAGTGTTCAGCCGGTTATTTCAGGTCAAATACATTCTTAAAAAACAGATTATGAATTAGGATCGTTGATTGACTAAATTCTTGTTCTGATGTGAGGTTTAAATCGACACTCCGAAAACATAACATATGGCATTGATACCTTCCCTTGAAGAACTTGAAGTAACAACGCAATATGGCTTGCAGGTGTTGCTGTTGGAGGAGGGTGGCAAGCTTTGGTGGCTTACATAAACTTGTTTTGTTATTACATTGTTGGTCTACCTCTTGGATTTCTTCTTGGTTACAGAACACATATGAGAGTGGAGGTAAATAACTATCATTTGAGATTTGACATTGTTTATCACCAACCAGTCTGTTTAACTGTTTCATTACTGTACATGATGACAAACTTCTAGGCCCCTTAGGGAGTTTTTGAAGCTAACAAACACTGCTAATGTTGTAGGGAATTTGGATTGGTATGATATTTGGGACATCCTTGCAAACACTGATCCTCTTGTACATTGTTTACAAAACCAACTGGAACAAAGAGGTAAGAAGTGTGTGTATGACCGCCTTGAATTTTCGAAAAAATAGTAGATGTGGCCATTCTAACATATATACGAGTTATGACACTGCAGGTAGAACAAGCCTCGGAAAGAATGAGGCAGTGGACTGGAAAAGAACTAACAATAGTTGATGACCAAAAAAGGGATGATCAAGAAGGTGGTGGACCTCTAATATTGTAGAAGAACCAACCTTTCTCTGGCTGTAAATTCTTTCCATTTCTTATTTTCAGGACTGAGTTCACTCACTGTAACAAGAAAAGAAGGAACTGTACAGTTGTAAGAGTTTGCTGCTGTAGGTCTTCAATTTCATGGGAAATTTCATTCATAAATTTTGTACTATTTTATTTTAAATATACATTGCTTAGAAACAAGCAAATACAAAACCATCGAGCCTTTGTAGTCATCCCTTTTAAGCCAAAGTAGCTCAAAAATCAGTTTTGCTAGCCAGTCAGAGCATCTTCTATCTTAATGAACATTAAATCAACCAAACTTTGTTTGAATAAAAAAAATCATAATAACCTGGCGAGATGCGATCCAGTGTGACATCAATTTGTTATAACGGAGAAATCCATCGACAACTTTTTTGTTGAGAACTTTTTTCTTAATAGTTTATTACATTCACTTTTCAATAACGTTTTTTCATTTCAACCGTTCGGTTTATAGATCTATATAAGTAGATCGCTTCTACAAATTTTCAGTCAAATTGATGATCGTTAAGACATTGAAATAGATCAAATCAATTGATGATATAAATATGTCAAACATGAACCGTTCAAGTTTATAATCGTGAATCTCATTTATGAATGTCTTAACGATTTTCAATTTGAATGAAAATTTGTAGAGATGATCTACTCATATATATCTACAAACTAGACGGTCGAGATGTGAATATACTATCAAAAATTGGGTGAAATGAAAAAATCTTCAACTAGTCATCAACTAAAAGATCCTTAATAGAACCCCTCCTTTGTTGTAATATCTGATAAAAAAATGTGACATCAATTTCAAACGGAAACAAATAACAATTGTAGGAAGCAAATCTGCTATGCCTACAAACCCAGTGCCAACCCTGTATCACAAATACGAATTTGACACGTGTTTTTCAATTTAACTGAGCCACAGCGTCGTTAAGTTCTTTTTATCAGTATTTTTTTCATTCAATCAAATTCAAATCTTCTTTATTATCTCTGGGTTCTTCTCATCTTCAACACCACTACCCCGCGTCCCATTCTTCTTGTTCTTCCTTTTTTTTCATTCAAAGGCTATTGAAACCTAATAATTCATCCATCTTTACTCAATCGAGATCCACAATAGGTGTCATAATCCTCAAATCGGGTTCGTCGTCGGCCTAATTTCATCGTATTTCTTCTTCCTCTTTGTTTCTCTCTCAACTTCTTTGGCGAGATTTCAGAAGGCAATTGGGAGAACGTTGAGAGAATATGGGTGATGTTGTTGAGAACGAAATCATGGGTGAATTTGGAGACGATGTTTCTTAGATCTTGACGTTGAAGATTTGATGAGGCCGCAAGGTCGACGGCGGCAATGATGAGCATAGGAGGCCTTCTAGTGGAAGGTGGCGGTGGGGGAGAAGGTGAGGTTGTTTATGGAAGATATGAGATTAAGGGTTTGATTGTCGTTGAAGGAGGACCAGTACTGGATTTTCTGGTTTGCTTTTGGGTGCGGAGATTCGGTTTTTGAGGGTTAAAATGAGTTTGAAATGGGAAATGCTTAAGATTCATGACAGGGCTTCTGGAAATAATACTCATGCGAGGACTCCGATTTTGCACATAATTAATCAATTTTTTCGTCAGAAGTTAAGAGTTAACAGTGTTAAAGTCTGTCAAAGTCAAAGACAGGTGTCACAATTTAATAGATGGCACAAGTTTGGCACTGGGTTTTTAGGCATAGTAGATTTGCTTCCATCTTATGAAGTCTTCACTAAAGAATCATTACTATTTATAAATAATTTATTTATTACATAAGGTCTATATAAATTTATAAATTATTAATTAAGCATGTTGTCCTTAAATCAAAACCATTCAAAAGACAGATTTTCATATTAACCTAATTTTAAAGAGTGGTTTTAAATAATCATATCGACCAAGGCATGTTTCTCTCGTCGTTTGGTGATTCTCCCCATGACTGCCTCAATTGCCTCAAAGACAACAGCCTTGTCTCCAAGCTCTCTCTCAATGAACCTGTGGATCTGGGAGATCTCATAAACCCTTCCAAGGGGTTCGTCGCTCCGTGCTTCTATTTGGTGAGGCTCCTCAACACTTCTTGGGCAGTGTTTATTAAAGCTTTTCATAGTACGTGGGGCCTCACCACCCCGGTCAAGGTGCAAGTCAACCTGATAATTTAACCCTGTAATAAGCTGAAAATTCAAAAGTTAATTTCTAATATTGTTTGGAAATTAATTAGTGGAGTTGGTGCGTATTCGTACCTTCGAGAAGAGGTCAAAGGTTGACTTTTTGCTATGTCGAGTTTATCGAAAAACTTCCTTCACAAAAGTTGTAGTGCTTGATGATACGAGTTCGTGGAGATGCGGCAAGGGTAAGTCAGATATCGTATGAAGAAGTTACGGTCAGAGGAAGTTTGTGGGTTTAAGTATAAATAGGAAAAATTAGGGTTTTTATTTTTAGAAACCCCATAATTCAATTTCTTTCTTCTTTTTTCTGTTGCGCGCTCCCCTTTAGTATCTGAGTTTTTCAACTGATCCGACCCGAACCCGATTGACCCGAACTTTCTGGCCGACACCGGCGACCTCCGGCCAATTCAGCCTGGAACTACGCATCTGAAGGCAAACAGTACAGAGATGAAAACCCGAATTCCAACCCGACTCGTACTCCGGCGGTGAGGCTTAAAACCAGTCCAGAAAGGAAGGCCAAGGCGTTCTGGGCGAACCTCCGGTGGTGTTGAAGCTCAACGCGGCGGTAGGAGCTGCTGAGCTTGGAGACAGCCTTTCGGGGCAGTTTTAGATGGGTTCCGGTCCGAATTGATAAACTACAGGTATTAAAGTTGTTCCCCTTGCTTTGATCTTAAAATTTCATGTTGGGAGTATAACATCCCGTCCCGAAATTCACCTCTTTATCGGGATTAGACGGGTTACAGTGGATTGTAACCGTGCTGTTAATTTTTTCTGAATTAATATTTGAATTTAATATCGAGATATTCTCGGTTCTGGGTGAAAATAAAATTAATGTCCCAAATGGTAGATTATGTTAATACGAGTCCTTCGGTATGTCTGAAATATTTTTCGGAGCTACGAACTGTTCATTATGAATTTATCCAATATACGGAAGTAATAAATGTTAATTATTTTACCGTAAAAAGATGACTTTGCAATAAGTCGAGAATTTGAGGAAGTTTCCTTCGGGAAAGTTGTAGAGGACGTTAATACGAACTCGTGGGTATGTCCTATGCTTTAATCGGAGTTCGTATGCGAAAGTTATGCGGGATAAAGTGTAATTACTGCGCGGTAAAAGTAAATGATTAAATACCTATTTACCCTTTATGGTAACTTTTGTTATTAAATCTGGGCCGTTGATTTTTGTTTTTAAATAGGGGGTTGACCGGATCATTTTCTCTCTCTCCTCCCTCGAACTCACTTCTCTCTCTGCTCCAGCGTCTTCCGCCCGGCGTCAGCGATTTCCGCCACTATAGGCCGGCCCACCACCACCAAAATACTTGCCACCTCCTCTACAAAAACCCCCTGTTATTGTTGTTTTATGCCACTGTGGAAGAAGATCAAGCACCACTGTGCTTGATCGGCTTCGGAGATCCCCGCCGTTTCATGCCATGTCTCGGTCCACTGGAGGTAGATTTCTTCTCCTCTCATCTTCCCCTTCATTTCCTTGTTCTTGATTCTTCAAATTTACCACTGATTCGAGTTCCCTCTTCCTCTGTGTTTTCCCTGTTTTCTGGTTTGGAGCCCTAACTCCGGCGAGTCGAGTTCTCGGGGTTTTGAAGAAGGTCATCGAGCTGTGGTGAGCTTAGGGAGGTTGTAGAAAGCTTTGTTGAGGAGGAGGCAGGGGTCCCCGGTCGGAATCTGAGAGGTAACAACCTCCTCTCTCTGCTCTTGGCACTTTGTTTAGGTGTTTAGGAATGTTGGGGTTATTTTAGAGGCTAGGTTTGCAGGGAGGGCGAAATCCGGCCAGGTAAGCCGAGATTTTGGCCTGAGAGGTGTTCGGCGGGAGGAAGGGGTAAATCCCCAGATTTTTACCACGGTAGATCCGGGTTTTTACTGAATTACCATGAATGGAAAATGTCAGTACTGCCCCTGGCAGTTTGGAAAAATTACAAGGCTGCCCTTATGGTGTGAAATCTCAAAAATGCCCCTGATAGTTTTAGTTAATTACAAGACTGCCATTGAGTTGAAAATTACTAAAATACCCTTGATAGATTTGTATATTTACAATGGTTGCCACTAAGGTTTAGATTCCTAAAATGCCCTTGGAACTCAGATTAATTACAAACTGTCATTAAGGCTAGAATGACCATGCTGCCCATGACAGTTTTGGCTAATTACAAAAGTGTCATTTGAGATTAAATTGACTTTTATATCCTTGATGGATTTACTATTTGCGTGAATGCCATTATATTATATATTTATGTGAGGATGTTTATATTTATGTGGTTGTTGCTTAAAAGCTTGATGGTATGTTCAGGATAATCTCGAGAGTTAGTTGGTCGGTGGATACTTCAGCGGAGAGGTTAAACTTCAGATATGCATTAGATGTTTGATATCCATACTAATGGATCGACCGATAAATAGAAAAGCGAGACTTTTCCGAGTTAGAGCGTTATTTATTATAAGAGCTACGTGTGGCTTGATCTCTAAGGACAGGGTATGTAGGCACCTTAATCTGGATTCGGGTACAGTCACAAATAATATTATAACCCTAGGTCCTCTAAATGAATGGTTTAAGATCCAAATGCGGGAATCGGGATAACTTCCGGCGATGAGGTCTATACCGGTCCGTTTGGACGGATAGAGTTTATTTTGGAAAGAGGGTTATCCCTTCTCAAGGGGGATTTCGAGTAAATCTCTCTTGGAATGAGTCCCGCACGTCCTAACTCAGGTTTAGGAAGGTAAACTTGGGTCGGGACGTGACAGGGAGTTTGTTGAAATTCTATGTTTTTGGTGGAGGCGCGTGACGCCTATGCGGCGCCGTCTGTGGCTGATCATGTGAGCGCGTCTGACAGTTTGGAGGTTCTGGTTGCTCCTATAGTCTTCCTATGGTTGTTGTGGTTGCTTGTATGTGGGTTTTGAGTGTAGTTTGCAGGTTTGAGGGTGGCGGTGCCTGGGGCCCACGCGCAACCGTTTGTGGCTGCGCGTCTGACATCCTCACGGGCAGTGAGTTGTCTCAGGCTCATGTACTCATCCATACAAGCGCGTGGATATATATAATTTGTCGGTTATCGTTTTGTGTTCGTAGTGTTTTGTCGAAGTTTATATTTCTTTGGTTTCTACCGCGGGTAAATCCGTTGGGTGTTTCGGTGTAGTTGAGGGGTGATATAGTTCGTTTAATTGTTGGTTGATTGATTTAGAGGATTTGAGTGTAATGTTCGGTTAGAAATTGAGTCATTACTGTTTTGGTACGACACTAAGGTTGATTTTATATATTGTTAGGTGTTATTGATCTAGTGTTGAAGACTTACCGCTTGGCGGTAGAAGACGCAGCGGGATTTCGAGATGAGTAAATCTCACTGAGGTTCTATTTTAGTTTTATATAATTATTTGAGCGTAATTATACTGTTTGTTGCAGATAGAATATTATGTGAGAATATTCGTGGGAATATGCGGATATGTATATATGAATTTTATATATATGCGTATGATTATAATTGTAACACCCCGACCCGAAATTTACATTTTTACTGGGATCAGGCGGGTTATAGAGGGTTGTAACCAAGCTGTTAGTCTTCTTGAACTACTATTCGAGTTTAATATCAAAATATTTTCGATTTTAGGGGAAGATAGAATTAATGTCCCAAGATGGTGGATTATGTTAATACGAGTTCACCAGTATGTCCAGAATATCTTCGAGAGCTCCGAGCTGTTTATTATGAATTTATTCAATTTACGAAAATAATAAATGTTAATTACTTTACCGTAAAAAAGATGACTTTTTGATAAGTCGAGAATTTGGGGAACTTCCTTCGGGAAAGATGTAGAGAACGTTAATACGAACTCGTGGATATGTCCAACGCTTTAATCGGAGTTCATATGCGGAAGTTATAGAGGATAATGTGTTGTTACTGTATGGTAAATGGTAAATAATAAAATATATATTTACTATTTGTGGTAACTTTTTATAATCCAATCTGGGCCGTCAGATCAATCAGGGATTGATCTAGGTCGTAGGATTTTAGGTATTTATATGGGGGATGGGGAGTTGACCGGGACAGTCTCTCTCTTTTTTTCTTCGCTCTCTTCTCTCTCCCTCTCTTTCTCGAGCTCGACTGTGAGCACAGTCGCTCGGAGACAGACACCGATGAGCCCCACCGCAGCGTGTCCTACCTCACCGCCACCACCTACGGTCTCGCCGTGCCTTCGCCAGCAAACCTAGAACCTCAGTTGCTCGGAGGCGCCAGAACCGGAACTCTGCCAAGTCTCTCCTGACGCCAAATCAGACCGGAGGAGCATCTGGAGAGTCTCTGGCAGTAACAGGAATCTCCTGGTGGCTCGAAGGAGAAGGAGAACGCCTCGCCGGAGAGGATCTGCCAGAGAAGTTTTGGCCCTAGTCAGTCTAGGTAGTTTCTTCCTTCCTCTTCTCTCATTCCCTCGATGGTGTTGTACATTGGTTGTGTTTGGTAGAGAACCTTGCCGGAAAAAGAGATAGAAACTGGTCCGTAGGCCGACCTGAACAGTTTTGGTGAGAAAGGGTAAATTTCTAGATTTTTACAGCGGTAGATCCAGATTTTTACTGAATTACTGTGGTTGCAAAATGTTAAAACTGTCCCTGACAGTTTAGGGAAATTACAGGGTGCCCTCAGGGTTGAAATCCCTGAAATGCCCTTGGTAGTTTGCATATTTACAAAACTACCACTGAGGCCAAAAAGACATTACTGCCCCTGTATGTTTTATATATTTACAAGGGCTGCAACTAAGGCTAAAATTCCTAAAATGCCCCTGGTAATTCAGATTATTTATCAAACTACCATTGAGGTTGAGTTGACTATATTGCTCTCGCCAATTTAAGATAATTACAAGGATACCCTCTTGTTGATATTACTGATTTGCCCTGGAGGATTTCATATTTATGTAGATACCTTTATGTTATATTTTTATGTGTGAATGTTGTATATAATTGTGGTGGAATGTTCGGGATAATCCCTATAGATAGTGGGTCGGTGGATACCTTAGCGGAGAGGTTAAACCTCGGATTTGCATTTAGCATATGCTATCCTTATTTAAAAATCGACTCTATGTAGTAAAGCGGGATTATCCCGGTTACGGCGTTAATGAATATAAGAGCTACGTGTGGCTTAATCCCTCAATACAGGGTACGTAGGCAGTCTGACCGGGATTCGGGTGCAGTCACAATCAATATTAGAACTCTAGGTCCCCTAAAGTAGTTGGTTTGAGATCAAAATGCGGAAATCGGGATAACCTCCGGTTGTGAGGTCTATTCCGTTATCGTTTAGCCTGTTGAAAATGGTTTGGGAACAAGGGTTATCACTTCTCAAGGGGGATTATGAGTAAATCTCTCTTGGGATGAGACCCGCATGTCCTAACCCGGGTTTAGCAAGGTAAACTTGGGCTGGGGCGTGATAATAATATATTGTTATTATATTACGGAGCGGCGTGGCCAGTTATTATTCATGCGGTGAGCATCTGGCCTGGTTCATGGTGGAACCATTATTATATTTATGGTTCATTATCGTAAAATTATAAATTGTTTTTCTTGGAAACCAAATTATTGATTTAAAAATTAATGGACTTGATCGACTACGGTTCATTGGTAAGTTAAAATGATTTTCATTATAAAACGATTTTAAATGGTTTGCGACGATGAACTATAAAAATGTGTGATGACGATTTGAGATTGCGTCATCTTCGAGAATGAAGTATTGTTAGACAATATTCAAATGAGAATGATATGTGTGTCGGTCGTCGTATGTTGACGTTGAAGTCTCAATGATAGTGAGATGTTTATGACTCGAAATGCGTATCGGATTTTGTGTGGTGCTTGGAGTGAAGTAAGTGGTTGTGCCCCGTGAGTTAGTCCGAGGACTTGTGCCTTAGTGGTGAGAGTTGTGCTGGTGTTTGTGTGGGTGTTGTTGTTAGGGTCACAGTTGGTGACAGTAGTGTGGGTACTTTATGGGGAATGACCAAGTGTTGATGAACTCATAAGTATAAATTTGTTTGTTATATGGTCACAAGTGGTGATAGTAGTGGGTACTTTATGGGGAATGACTAAGTGTTGATGAACCCATAAGTACAAGTTTATTTGTTAGGGTCATAGGTGGTGATAGTAATTGGTACTTTATGGGGAATGACTAAGTGTTGATGAACCCATAAGTACGAGTCGTTGTTAGGGTCATAGTTGGTGACAGTAGTGTGAGTACATTATGGGGAATGACTAAGTGTTGATGAACTCACAAGTACGAGGTTGTTGAGTTACTTATGAGGAATGACTAAGTGTTGTTGAACTCATAAGCTTAGGAATTAGGTTTGCTTGATTGTGCTTGCTTTATATGTTTTCGGGTAATTCCAGAACTATCCCTAATTGCTGGAATTTCCCTATTTTGTTTTATGATTTTTTGTACATTTTCCTGAACTAATCTTTATGCAGGAAATGTATAATTTTTATCGTATTATTTATTTAATATAAATCAATGCTTGTTTAATTTAATCCTTACATTTTGTTATTAAATCTTCTTTTTTTGGAAGCTCTAGTATCTTTGGGGTGCGAGTTGTCTTTAGATTTACTCATAAGAGCTGAAAAGCTTACTGTGTTTGTTTGTTTACAACCCGGTGCACCAATCTATGGTGTAGGGTTTGATCTTACAGGTTTGAGATTGTCAGTGAATTGCGGAGTGGAGGCTTACGAGCTTACTTGTCAGCGTTGGAACTCTGCTTGAAGCGGTCGTTGGTTTGGTAGTAAGTTTCTCAGAGCGCGACTTTAGTGGGTTATAGATTGTTTGTAAAGTTATCATGTCTCGAGTTTCGGGATTTTTGGTATCCTAAAATTCAGGTCGTGACAAACCCACTACCCGTTAACAACCCGCTAACCGTCCGTTAAAAACCCGTCCGTTAATTACAGTTTGATGAGTATGAGAGTATCAATTCTGGTGCAAATCTCGTCTCAATCAAGAAGAAAATTGAGAAAAATGTTCAAGCATTGGTGGATGAATTAGAGATCAATTCTAGGTATGTTAAGGAATTCAATGATGTTGAAGTTATCACGTTGTTTGCTGCTGGAAATGGAAAGGAAATTGGTATGATGAATGCTATCACTCCTCTATTTGGTTTCTCAGTGTCTGCACTTTCATCTACTATAGGGAATTTGAATACTAGCATTCTGAATTTTGGTATTGGGTTGCAAGGCAGTGATGGCACTCATAAGCATAGGGGTCTTAGTGTTAAGAGAGAGACTCATGGGTTGATTTCTAAGGACAAGAGACACTACAACACTGATGAAAATGGAAAAGGAATATTGGGGATTGCATTTGAGTGTGATCAGAACCATTCGGCTCCAAAGGTGATTATTGGCTTTAGGGGGTTGGCAGAAATTTCAGATTAGAGAAACTGTGGACAATCATCTATAGTTCAAGGGCCTGCAATTTTCCAACAATATGCACCTGCTACAATCCTAGTTGGAATGCTTCCGGTGATGAATCTTATGTCAATTGGTCATGGGAAGACTGCATCATCAATCCAATATGGAAGTCCAAGCATGTATGCTATACCTCTTAATGAGGTAACCAGTGGTAAGTCTCAGTTAAGTACTAAGGGGAGGGTTACTTATATGGTGATGAATGACAGTCTTGCGAGTAGAGCTGTTATAAATGGTGCACTGTGTAAAAGGCTTTGGCATTGCATTGAGGATTCAAGAAAGATTAATCATCATGCCCTACAAGTATACTTGGGTTTGACAAGAAGGTCCGAGATAGTGGTCACCCCTATGTTGTCATGGATAAAGAGCATTGGGAATATGATGATGTTGTCTTGGATAAGCATTCCCAACTTGATACTTGCAATTGGAAATCCTGGGACAATGATATCTGGTAACAGTTCAAACTTTATTTTATCATTGATAATTGCCTTGGTTAAATTATTTAGGGTTAGCTAGGTTTGTGTGACTTCTATTAGAAACATTTGCTTGAACTTCAACCTTGGTCAGATGCTTCTCTCTAGTAGCATTGAATTTAATAGTTTCAGGATGAATGAAAACAATGGTTGTTTAGTGGTTCTTTGTAGCTCATTCGATGATGGAGATGTGATATTGGGTATACAAGTGAAGCTTTTACTGGTATGGTATTGAGTCTGATATGGAGTCTGTGGTGACACTTAAACCTTTGATCACTAGAAATAGTATTTGTGAACCAAATAGGTGGAGCCGAAACAAGTGCTAACAAAGAAAAAATGCAAACCACTCAACGACCTGCTACTCATCCTGGAATTTTTGATGCTACTCTTACTAGTATAAAAGCCTCCTTCCAATTACTAGACACGGAAAGTAGTGGCTTAGTTACTAGCAAGCCTTATTTGGAGTCTAAAGGCCTTCATTCAAATGCAGCAACCAAACATATTAGTAACTTGGAGCTTAATATGGATATGGATTCGGCACTAATTAGGGAGTATGCTTCTGAGGAGAAATACTTTTATTTTTTATTACAGTAGCATAAGGTGAAGAGGAACAGTTTAGTTGATGGAGAGAAAGAGCTTATAATTGTTGACAACATGTTTGATGCATTCCTCTATGCTTTTGTGAATGGAGATGGACATTCATTCATTTACCTCTCAAAGTTTGTTGTACATGCACTGAGCAATTTGGAGACAAGGAACTGTGTTCTTACAAGGGATGAATATGATGTTTTGGGGGAAGGTAAAAAAAAATTCTTATTGTGATGAGATTATCATACAGCTCCTCAAGAATATGTCAAGCAATCAGTTGCTCCTATATGTGAAGCCTCAAATAGTTTCATGCTTGGGTGATCAGGTTTTGATCATGGTGTTGTTCTATTGTTGCAAGACCATTGAATACTGGCTAATAAGACACTCTGATTATCCAACCACACCTTGGTACTCGTACATTTTTCTTGGCTTTTCAATTACTCTTTGCTGGAAAGTGGAGTTTCATGGTAGAATTGGTAGATTTGATAATTGGAAAGCATTTGTGAGGTCAAACCTGGACTGCTGCAAATGGTTGGGATTGTCAGTTGTATGTCTACATGGACTTGTATTGTCATGGACTTCTATTAAAACTTCTGGGTTACTCAAGCTTAGTGATGGTGATGATTGTGTAATTGGAGAGGCAGGTTTGACATTAGAAGTAAGTGAACGGCTTGTGTTTCTAAATGTTAATTTCCGGTACATAAAGGTCAGCTGGACGTCAAAGCTAATAGGTAACTGCATAACTGCTATTGGTCAGCTCGCTATTCTGAGTACTCAGGTACTGCTGGTCACTTTTGAGGATGAGATTCACCTCCTTATGCTGAATGCTGGGAATAGGTGGGTACTAACAAGTTTGTTTTAGTGGGAGATGGAATGATATGAACATAAGTCATGGCCAATGACGGACCTAGGATTTCATTTCTATAGAGGCATAATGAAAAATACAATATCTAAAATATTTTGATTGTAGCTAGAGTCGGGTGATTTAAAAGAAAAATATTCTCATTTTATCGAATAAAAAAATGTGGATCATGGATTTAAATTTAATATTGAATACTTTGACTTTAACCTATATTCACTCTATTTTAATAAGAGTTAGGGCTGATCTCTCTCTTTTAATAAAGAGTGGTTGAATTTGTGGTGGATTAATGAGTTAGAAGGCGGCTAAGCTTTTGAAGGCTTGAAAGTTGACTTTATCTGTTAAATCCTCTGAACCATCTATCACTTGCCTTGTGAGAGAAAACTCACTGACGGCACCCGCCCCCAGTTGCCCTATGCTGGGTCTCGCCTAAGTCGTGGGTCTGATTTCACTCTATTGGGATGGGCATGATATCTAGTTATCTTAGTTACCTTAATTATCTTAGTAGCTGTTAATTAAACTAATCAGTTGCATTTGGGTTTTGGTCTTAATCGATGGATGTTGGTCATGTGTCGTAATTCTGGTATTCAGTTGTAAAACCTATATATACTGCCCTAGGGTTAAGATGCAGGATCATTAATGAAAAATCAGTAATTTCAATTTCATAGTTTTCTTAGTTTTTAGTAGCTTTTCTCTGGTAGGGTTTAGAACCCTATCAATCGTCTTCAGGGACAATTCGTCAAAGGTTATGATCCATCCTTCTTCTATACTACCTTCTCTTTCTCCTATGTTTGGGAAAGAGAAGCGTTCTGTGCAGATTAGGGAAATCCTGAAATTCCCATCTCCGGTGAAACTAACTGGGGTGAGACGTGCAAGGGAGGAGGAGAATTCAAATGCAGGGAAGAGAACCAAGCATAGTCTGGTTGTGATCCCATTCCAATTTGAACCAGAGGATCTTGGGCTTGTTGTTGGCTCGGATGGTGCTCTTGGCATAATGAAACCCTCTCCAAAGAAGAGGGGTCGCCCACGAGGCAGCAAGAACAAGAAGAAGATCATCGAGAATCCATCTGAATCAAGAGATGAAGAGTCTAAGCAGGAGGCCTTGCAGGAGGCAGAGGAGTAGTTTCTCCGAGTGTGAATAAAGATCCCTACTCTACCTAATAGGAGGTCTCCCCTAGCTATCGATGGACAGGTACACCGTTGGGTCTCTAGGTCTCATGTTGTTGGTTAGGTCTTCAATTTTGTTAGAGTAGGTTCATTGCTTTCTAGTTGTACTCGTCTACTTTTTTGGATGGTTTTTGTGGGAGTGTTTCTCTTCTCTTCTAGCAATAAGAAAGTTAGGCTCTAATAATTTGTTTGGAGATCTTTTCCTATCTGATCTAACAATATTTGGTCGTAATGATGGTTATGTCAAGGAAGTTATTCATTTACCTAAAAAACCAACCAAAAGTATTAATTAAGCAAGATTAATATTTAATTGAGTATTAAATTATATATTTATGTTTCACTTCGCAAAATTGATTGGAGAGTGTAAGCATGTATGTGATAAAATTAATAGATAATTTTCATTTAGTACAATTTTAGGCACTTCACTTACCGTCTGACAAATACTAGATTACATTGATAAGATCAACATTTGGCGCGGCACGAGAGCGAAGGTTCGACTGACCTATCAGATCTTTGATCTAGTGATGCAGGCTTTTCCCCTATAAAGATTGACTTCGGATTGATCGAGGCTATTGCTATGTTGACTTTCAAATATGAGAAAACTTTCAACTTTTTGCTAAGTGTGCGGCCTCCTGGTGCTCTCAGGCTCCTGTTGGGAAGGTTCACCGCGCCTGACCTCTCTGGTAAGCAGGTGATCAATCTCAAGGTGGCAGTTGGAGGATTTAAGGGAAGGGTCTATTTTAGAGGTGGCAAACAGACCGTAAAGCACGGGCACGGTACGTTTAAAAGTGATCCGGCATGACACGTTTAAAAGTGACCCGGCACGGCACGAGCACGTTATCGGCCCGGCACGGCTCAAATATGTTATCTTAATAGGCCAAGCCAGACCTAGAAAAATGAGCCTACGGGCTCGGCCCAAGCACGATAAGTTAAGGCCCACGACCCGGCCCGCTTTAAAATATATATTTTTTCTTTATAATATGAAGATTATATATTTATAAATAATATAAAATTTGTTTTAAGTGTGAACAATAACTTATAAATATTAATAATTATTCATTTTGATTCTCTTGGAACCATAAAAAATTTTGCTAAAACATTACCAAGTATAAATAATGATCATATGATTCATATATCATATATTTTTTAGTTTGTTGGCAAAGAAAAAAAATGATCGATAGAAAATGTGAGTTATTTTTCATTTGTTTTTGTTTTGGTATACTATGATATCAATTTTGGACTAATTTCTATTTTTAATTACAAACGGGCCTGGCCCGAGCATGACCCAATATGTTATGGGCCGGGCTGGGTCTTAGATTTGAGTAAATGAGCCGGCCTGAACCCAAACTCGTTAAGACGTGGGCCGTCTTGACCGGCCCAAGCACAGCCCGAAGCCTAATTAAACGGGTCAAGCCTGGCTGGGCCGACCCGTTTGCCACCGCTAGTCTATTCCCTTAATCCATAACAGTAGATCTACTTCTTTCATTGTTTCTAACCCTAACCCTAGTTTGGTTCGGGTGGAGGTGCTTTGGGGTTTTTAGGGGCTTGCAACTCTTCTGGCTCATTTGTAGGAGGTGTGAACATAATCTGATCATTGCCTACTTTTTCATTTTCACTCCTATGGATCGTGGATTCTGTTATGGAAACACATGTAACTTGCTAAATTTTGGTGTCTAGTTGGTATGTCGGCTCCTATAACAGTCCTTGCACAGGTCAAGGGTGGTGATGCTCTAGAACATCTCTGATCATAAGAGATGCAAATTTGGCCCTATGCTGCTTCAGTAAGAGGCTGCATGATGGTGAAACTAATTCGGTGGTATGGCCGCTTAACTTGGAGTTTTCACCTCAGCTTGTACAGCCTCATAAAGCTGGCATGCTGAAGGTCTCTCCTGCCAAGAAATGAAAGGTTAGGATACCAAAATGGCAAGTCCATTTTCGGGAGTGTCTAATGTGGGCGATGCTAGTGGGATTACGCTCCAAGATTAAGGAGTGTTGGAGCATATGTGTTGTCCCTTCAGAGTTCAGGCAGACCAACCCAGTTAAGTTTGGAGAGTTTATCGCTAATCGAGGACTTGACGCTGAAGAAGGGATAATACCATCCTTACACAAACTGGTCGGGGTCTGGAGTCGATCCCCTGATGAGCCCAAGAAAGGGCAAAACCAGTTCATTGTCCCGTTGGATAAGGCTGGCTCCTAGGTGGTGGAGCGCCGCATGAACCAAGTGTGGTGGCCGAATGACTAGGTCCGTGACAAGTGGTATTAGAGCCACCCTGATTCATTGTCACCGAGCACTCACATGTTCTGTCGTGTCCCTGAGGATATGGGGGATCTTGTGGTACAGGGGTCGAGTAGGCAGAGTTCCTCGAAGGGTGAGGATCAGATGAAAGTCTATTGCTGTCGAGCGCTCACACGTGTCGTCGTGTCCCCGAGAGGAGATAGGGGATCCCGTAGGAGAGGTCAATTGGGAAGGGTGCCTTGAAGATGAGGATTGGATGAAGTCTGACGCGGAGCTGTGTTGGGCGATCTTTGGGAATCTCCTTTCGTCGCTCGGGCATCGTGGTGCTAGTAGAAGTGCGTGTTGCGGGTGCCGTGTATGAGGACGTACATCATGGTGGGTGGGGGGGAATGTCACTTCCCGTTTTTTGGAGTGTCTACTGTGACCGATGCTGGTGGGATTACGCTCTAAGATCAAGGAGTGTAGGAGCATATGTATTATCCATTCAGAGTTCAGGCAGGCCGACCTAGTTGAGTTTGAAAAACTTGTCGCTAGTCTTGGACTTGACTCTAAAGAAGGGACTAGGTCATCCCTACACAAACTGATTGGGGTCTAGAGCCGATCCTCTAGTGAGCTCAAGGTAGGGCGAAACCAGCTCATTGCCCTATTGGATAAGGCTGACTCATAGGTGGGGGAGCGCTGCATGGACCAAGTGTGGTGGTCGAATGGCTAGGTCCGTGACAAGAAAAAAAATGTTTTGAGCTTGTGGATCTGCCTTAAGTCCCTCCTTGATCTTGTTCAAACGTAGGCTAATGATTTGAGAGAACATAAGAAGAACTCTTGAAAGCAAGAGAACTTGTATTAATTTTTGAATGAAGCTTTACAAGGCAAGTATGTTGATTTGCTTTTTAAAATGTCACGTCCCATTTTCGGGAGTGTCTACTATGGGCTATGCTGGTGGGATTGCGCTCCATGATCAAGGAGTGTAGGAGCATATGTATTGTCCCTTCAGAGTTAGGTAGGCGTACCCGGTTAAGTTTGAGAAGCTTGTCGCTAATCGAGGACTTGACGCTAAAGAAGAGATTAGACCATCCCTACATAAACTGGTCGAAGTCTGAAACCGATCTCGTGATTAGCCCAGGATAGGGTGAAACCAGTTCATTGCCCCGTTTGATAAGGTTGACTCCTAGGTGGGGGAGTGTCACATGGACCAAGTGTGGTGGCATTGAACGCGGCAATGAACTGGTTTCGCCCTGTCTTGGGCTCATCAGGGGATCGGCTCCAGACCCCGACCAGTTTTTGTAGGGATGACATAATCTCTTCTTTAGCGCTAAGCCCTCGACTAGCGACAAGCTCCTCATACTCAACTGGGTCGACCTGCCTAACTCTGAAGGGACATCATATATGCTCCTACATTCCTTGATCATGAAGCGCAATCCCACTAGCATCATCCACAGTAGACACTCCTGAAAACGGGATGTGACAAAAAAGTTCGAATAATACGAAGAGTGAGCAGGCCATCCATCTTTGGAAAATGGTTGCAAATGCTTTAAGGGCGAATAAAGGGAAGAAGAGAAGTTTTGGCTCCCAGAAAACTCTGTTCTTGGGTGAGTTTTCTGTTGGGGATAGTAGTGGCAGTCAGTTGCGGAACTTGAAGCCAAACCTTTGCGGGCTGAAAGAAAAGGCTATAATTTTTTTTCAGGGTTTGAAACCCAGTAACAAATTGCTTGTAATAACAACAATAAAAAGTAATCAAGTAAAAGACCGAGTCTCGAAACATTTAAAAGTCATCTTTTCGCATGTTTATAATAATAATAATAACCATAAATTAATTTACATAGGGACATTCAAGAGTCTTAAAAGCCTAGAAAATAGAGAATAAATTATTTAAAGAAATTATTTAAAGAACATAGAATAAAGCAGATAAAGAATAAATTTAAGGGGAATTACTAGCTTAAAGGGGCCAAATGTATATAAAATTGATTTTACCTATTTTTTAGGTAATTTGTTAAGAAAATTTAAAATGTTTTTAGAGGATGCAGCCCCCCACCGGCCCTCAAATAGTTATGTCATTGGTGGCAGTGTTCTTGGTCCTGGTGAAGCTACTGAAGATGTTTTGATGATGGTAAAAGATTTAGACCCGCTAGGTTCTCCATCTGATCACCACCCTCTACGTAGGGTGGCTTCGGGTGACTCTGAAAAAATTAGCTTGCTAATATGTCATGGTTATTGGTTATTATAATTTAATCCTACGGTTTTTAACGTATAAATTTTTTAGGTTTTCTTTGGCAATTTTGCATGGTACACTTCTTTCATAGCCCTGGGTGGATCATGTTCATGTTATTATGTTCAAAAGAATAAAACAAATGCTTTAAGAGTTTGTCTATTTGAATGTATGATAACATGATTTGTGCTCATTTCAACTAATCTTATCAAAAATCCATCACAAACAAAATTATTTTAAAGCTATTTTGCCATCACCCTATAAATATATATATATATATAGAGAGAAAGAGAAAGAGAGAAGACTTTGGTGTGAACATCACTAGACCCGAGTCACCAGTCACATATTGCCGAAGTTTAGATGTTAGAATCCAATCACCAGAATTTTTCTCAAAGTTTAACTGGAATCTTGTCAGACTTGTTTGAATGTCACCGAACCTTGCCATAAACCATACCATCGTCGAAAGTTTTATTGGGTTTTTTTGGGGGTGGGGGAGCGATAATCTACTAATTTTACTTTACTAATGGGTAAAAAACTTTTTTATTGATGGGCAGTAATGTTGATTTTTTTACTTGAGGACAATAAACGTTTTACTGAGAGTCAATATAAAATTTATTATAGGGCAATAATGATTAAATCTCAATAGAACATCCCCAAAGAATTTATAGAAGATAATCAACGTTTCATTAGGGGGCAAGAAATATTGAAATATTTGACTACTCTCTAATAAAAAATTTATTAAAGGACAATAAAGATGAAATCTCAGTGGAACATTGATCCAAAAAGAATTTATAGAAGGTAATAAATGTTTATTTTTTTACTTCCTCTTATTAAAGATTTATTAGAGGACAATAATGATGAAATCTGAACGCAACATCTCAAACAATTTATAGAAGGTAATAAACATTTTATTGGAGGGGTAATAAATGTTGAAAAACAAATTTATACTTTCCTCTAATAAAAAATTACCAAAACATCCCATGTCTTTGTCGAAGGTAATAAACTTGAGCGCGCGAAGCCGAAAACGTCAAGGATGGCCTCCAAACTTAAAAGCAATTATGCTCCGACTTGGAGTGCCAATCCGATCCATGTATTCCTCTATCGGTAGAGTACTTTGAATATGCAAAAATGGCTCTAAGAGCATCTGCAGCAGTGCTGCTTTGGGCACGAGCAAAGGAGCCGATCGGTGGGCCAGCCGAAAGATAGCAGGAGCAAGAGAGAAAGCAGCGTGCAGCGGGGGAGGTGGAGGCCGGCGACCGCTCGTTGACCAGCTCAGCGAGCAGCTGCTCGAGCAATCTCTGCTTGTTCTTTAGCACGAGCAGTCCCGGTGGAGCCCACACAGGTGGGTGACCGAGACATGTCCAATTCGGCCGGAGTTTGAGAGAAGAGAGATAGACATAGGAACCCACATAGAAAAAATCCAGCAAGATCAGACCAAGAAACCCCCCCACTTGAAATGGGCTGCGTCTCATCCAAACTGTTGAAGAATGATCTCAGAGAAGAAGTAATCATCACCCATGCGTGGGAACTGATAGGGGGGCTTGAGGAAGCGGTGCCGGTGAAGCGGAATAGTCCTAAGTCCCGGTCTGTTCTTCTCGGCTTTACGGATTTCGATGCGAGAAGTCCGTTGAAGATGCTGAACCAGTTCGGGTCGCCGATTAAGGGGAGGCGATTTGGGGGGAAGGAGAATAAAGGGAGAGGGTATAGTCCCAAAGGAGGTGTGAAGTCGAATATTGGGCCGGAGAATTCTTGCAAGAAAGCTCTGAATATGAGTCCGGTGGTGAAAGGGTCTCCGGTTTCTCCACAAAGGAGCAGTTACGGGAGCGATTCAAGAAGGAGGAGGAGTTTTAGTCCTTTTTTGATCCGGCAATTGTTGCTGTGGAATTGGTTTTGGAACATAGACAGAGGTCTAGTGTTCCTGCTTCGTATCAATTCTGAAGGTGAGAGTAGAATTATGGTGTTGATGTTGTTATTGTTGTGTCTGGTTGCTAATTTAATGTTGTTTGATCTGACATGTCGAGAACTTGGAGTTTGGAGAAAGCGGGGAGACTATGGCCGTTTTTCTGAAAAGTCATCAAAATTCGACGTCATACCGTTGACTTTACTTATACCTCGCAATTGGGGATTTTCCGGCAAGTCGATGAATAGTAATAGGAGGTGCTATTTTTTCCCATCGCTGCACGAAAAAACTGCACTGCACCTCCTATTGCTCAAATAGTAGCACTTGCTCAAATAGTGTTTGCTCCTCCTCAAAATAGGAAGAACAAACCAAAAAACAGGTGCATATGCTCTAACAGAGTTTATGTTATTCGTATTAACAACTACTTATCCCTCCTGGCCTGCTGCAACCTCCTCCAGAATCACTACAAAGCCCTCTGCCTCGTTGAGACTTGATTGCTCCCCTATCTCGCCGGACAAGGATCACATCAACTCTGTCACCTCGTGTTGCACGATGACATCAAGAACAAGTAGAAAGCCTCCTAGTAGAACATAAACCTAGAGAAGGACGCCATGCTCTTAAATCTCGACTCTGTATACAGCTAGATTAGGCTTTCCTACAATCGTGCAACCCTGTATGGTCATCGGTAGGCATCTAGGGAGGTGTACGGCTATGACTGAAATGAATATTAGAGAGAGGATTCTAATCTAGGGGTGACACTAGAAGAGGTCGTTGCGGACGGTAGACGGTGTTGAAGCATATGAGGATGAGAGAGAGAGAGGGAGGGAGACATTGAAGTAGTATAGTTGATGTATTAGAACAATCATCAACAAGACTAAATTGGATACATATGTAGTATGAATTTGTATGAAAGTAAACCAGCTTGACTTGATCTAGCTACCTCAACAATATTGATGTATTGTGTTAGTTTGCATCTGTTTTGAACTAGTCTACATGATGTTTTAGAACAGTAATCCATCGTAGACGAACCCTTATGAAATTCATCATTCTTTTCATAAAACAATTTAGGTGTTAATCGATAAGAAAATTTTTTAGTTATTGAGTGACACAATTATACAACTGTCATGTTTGATTCACCAATCAAATTTCTTAATTTTTAAATTTTATACCTAAGCTATCCTTATTGATTTCTAACAATGATATAAAATAACAATTATACCCCTTTCGTCCCACTATACAGTTATATGATTGGTGAGTTAAACATGATACCTGATACGATGGTCCTACCTAAAACTAACCCCAATAGGCGGGCCCTATCCTCTAGATTCAATGAACTTGAACCACACATCCTCTAACCCAACCATCACAACTCTAGCTCAAACACAAGGTTAAGTAACCTAGGTTAATTGATGATGACAGCTATAAATGGTGGAATTTTGGCCCTCCACCTCCTCCCAAAACGCTGTTAAAATTTCTACTCCTTCCCTATCATCATCAAAGACTTCCTTTTCTCACCCCCTTGGAAATATATCAAATTTCAAGAGGTGGTTTTCGGTTCACAAATTACATAAACATAAAGAAACAAGGAGAGAGAGAGAGAGGCCAAAAGCCCAAAGGGTGTCAAAGCTTTCAACACCCACCACCAAAAACCACTCCTACTGGTACGTTTTCTTCTTCCTATTTCTCAAGGACAAATAAATCAATTATAGTCTGGATTGGGCAAAACCCCTAAATCGTAGTTTCTTTGTGGGTCTCCTCTGATTCTTCTGTTCAAATATTTCTGCGTCTCTTTCTCACTATCACCCTCAATCAATGACCGCCTGCAAATAAAAAGGGCTGGCCTGCAAAAAAATCAAAACCCAAATACCAAATTTTCATGGGGGTCACAAATACAAAACCCTAGAATATATACGATCCGTTTCCCGCCAAAAGTCCCAACCTTTCCACATACCCAGATCCTTAATCGCTTACCTTTTTCGATTTTGCATCGTCTAAACCCTTTTCCACATTTTGATTTTGGTTCTTGAATTTTGGTTTTTTTTGAGTGAGAAAAGCTACCCAGATTAACAAGTGAGGCAATTTTGGTTTTTCTAGGGCTTGAAATTGAAATCCATGGCAGAGTGGTCGATAGTAGCTGACGGGTCGGTGTTAGATTGCGGGAAGAAGGAAGAGCCAGACTGCTCTTCGGAGTCAAAACACTGCGTTCCGGGGTTGCCGGAGAAGCTCCGGAGCTGGTTTGATCAGTTTCTTGGTGTTTTGTTGAGGGAAATATGTACGAAAGACTCGGCACGGCCATTGCCTCCGATGCTCGGAAATGGGCAGAGGGTGGATTTGTTTAAGCTGTTTTGGGCTGTGAGGAAGAAGGGAGGGTTTGATTGTGTTTCGGATACGGGGGTTTGGGATTTGGTGGCTGGGGAGTGTGGGTTTGGTTTGAGTTTAGGTGGGGCTTTGAAGTTGGTTTATAGTAAGTATTTGTATTTGATTGATAGGCTTTTGGAGAATAGGGATTTGGAGTGGAGTTTGGGGAGTAGTGGAAGTGATTTGAGGAAGCAGTTGACGGATTTGCAGGATGAGTTTAGAGGGATGTTTCCTGAAGTTGATGTGAATAAGGCGGTGAAGGTGGAAATGTCGCCTAAGAGTTTGAAGGACAGTAATGAGGGGTCTGGTGGGGGAAGAAAGGGTGGAAGGGTGAAGAGAAGTGGTGGTAATGTGGGGATGGATTGGGATTCGGGGACTGTGGAGGATGCTAGGAAGTTGAATAACAATGAGGTGAAAAGTGAGGTGGTGGAATCCGGTGGAGGGATGAAAGTTGATGACGACGATGATTTTGTAGATGTAATGATTGTGAATCCAGCCACAATGGAAGTGAGTTCTTGTCGTAAAAGGAAGCGAGAGTCATTTTGCGGCATGTTGAATTGGCTTAGAATGATTGCAGCAGATCCTTGTGATCCTTTGGTTGGTTGCTTGCCGGAAAGGTCAAAGTGGAAGTCGTTTGGGAATAAGGAGAACTGGAAGCAGGTTTTGGGTGCTCGAGAAGCCATATGTCTGAAAAAGAATGTTGATTCAGTTGCAGAACAGTTTAACGGGCAGGTACTTTTATGTTTTTCGTGTGTGCTATAATTAATGAGTTGCATGGCAAATATATCTAAACTGACGTGCCGTAGTTTTGTGACCTCTGTCAGGTTTGTACTGTTTTTTTTAATTTGTATGGAATTGTTTCTACTTAATTTAGTCTTGTTTTATTGATTTCCTTATGCTGCCGGTTATTGGTTTTTTGCTCTTGTTTTACCGATTTCCTTATGAAAGCGTTTATTTATTGTTCCTATTTAATAGGATGGAGTGTAAAAATCAGTTCAGTTATTTCTGCTGTTGTACTCTGTACTCACAAATTGGATGCAGAGACTTAAGTTTCAGTATATTTTAGGTGCAGAAGGATTGGTTTCTTTCAAATGTAACAATGTTTAACCTCTATATACATTATTGTCATACCAGTCGTCAAGGTTCTAAAAGTCGCTAGTCGCTAGTCGGTTGGCCGGGCGGGGACTAGCGAGTAGAGGAGTAGTCGGGGGAGTAGTCGGGGAGTACTCGGGGAGTACTCGGTTTTTAATTTTTGGATTTATTTTTATTTTTAAAACATATAATTAAATATAATTTTTTAAAATGTATTATAATGTCCAAAATAATAAAAATAGTCAATAAAATGCCGAGTTTGGCAGATTTTTTTCCGAGTTAGCCGATTTTTTCTGAGTTAGGCCGATTTTTTCCGAGTTGGGCCGACTAGGCCGATTTTCTTCCGGCCGACTTTGTACTCCGATTTTCTTAAAATCGCCTCGGAAGGACGCTGACTAGCGAGTACTCGCCGAGTACTCGGCCGACTAGGCCGAGTTTTAGAACACTGCCAGTCGTATGATGTGCATCTCAACGTATATTCCATTTTTCTATGTTAGATGTTGTCCGAAACTGATAAACAATGCAACTATTGTTATGTGCTTACCTTTTAAAATATCATGTTCCAATTTGCAGAATAATCTGAGGGTTATGCATCCAAGCATGTATGATGATAATCTTGCCACTGCTTACAATCTTAGAGAAAGGCAGAGATTGGAGAAGCAGCGAAGGACAATGTCTGAATCAGGAGCCTGCTTATCTTCATCCCCGGGCAGTGACATGTCCAAAAGCAGTCCTGGCATGGAGGACCATATTGAAGTTCGTGTTGGGTCAAAATTTCAAGCTCATATACCAGAATGGACTGGCGAGTCAGAAGAAAGTGATGGGAAGTGGTTGGGGACCCGGGTTTGGCCAATAGAAAAACCAGAGCAACTAAATCTAATTGAAAGGGATCCAATTGGAAAGGGAAGGCAAGAATCTTGTGGCTGCCAAATGCCAGGTTCTATAGAATGTGTCAGATTTCACACAGCCGAGAAAAGGTTAAGAGTTAAGCGTGAACTAGGATCAGCTTTCTACCATTGGAAGTTCAATGAGATGGGTGAAGAAGCTGGGCTTCCTTGGACAACTGAAGAAGAAAATAAGTTCAAGGCCATTATTAAGGCAAATCCTCCATCTCTTGGGAACACCTTCTGGGATGATATAATTGAGTCATTTCCTAAGAAGAGCTGGAGAGAATTGGTAAGCTTCTACTTCAATGTCTACCACTTGCAGCGTAGAGGATATCAAAACAGGTTCACTCCAAGCAACATTAATAGTGATGATGAAGATTTAGAATCAGGAACAGCTACTAATGGTTCTGAACATGAAGAACCCAATTCTTCAAAGTCAATTTTGAAATCCCCTCACAAGCCACATGGGAAATACAGATAACCATATGAAATTTACTACATCTGAATTATCTTGGTCCTTGAAATTTTGGGTGGTGAAGATTTTGTCATGATTACAAGTGACATCAAACATATCTATGGAAAAGCTCGGAGGAAGCAGCTTTGGCTATTCACAGATCCTCCATCTCTAAGTCTGGTTTTGTGATCCTTTTTGTTTGAGACGTGTTTCCTATTCTTGACTGTCAACGCCAAATACAAGTACTTTTAATTTGGAAGTTTCTTTTAGGTTTCTTACAGCTAGGGGCGACTGAAAAAGAAAACTTGGGAATTATAGGGGACAGGTATGTCATTAGATGTAGATCAGAAAGAGTGGATTCTGGAAGTCAGATTGTGATCTCCAGAACCTGTAATTGCAATTATGATGAATTCTGAAATTGGAAAGTAATGGCGTTTTACTGCAGCCACATCTGTTTTGGTTTCTTTATCTGTTGCATTTTATCTTGCTCAGGATGTTTGCATATATGTTACATGCATCCTTTTCCTTTCTTGTGCACACACTTGAATCGAATACTATTCAATGCGACTTTCCAAACCCTTCTGAGCAGCTTCATGTTTGCTTTCAGGGAAAGCAATCAGAAAGATGCAAGAAGTGTATATTGGCGCCTGGTTTAGGTTAACAGGATCATATAGAAGTTAATTGATTAGGAGTTTAGGAGAGCCAATAGGGGTCTTTTTTAGTAATACAGATTTTATTTGTTTTCAGTAGTCAGAATTTTTATGTGGGGCTGATTTGAATGGGGCATCTGGTCATTCTCCTAGAGGAAGAATTGTCTTTGCAGGTGATGGTTTTTGCAGTAGCTGTAGGATTTGGTTTTAGGTTAGCAAAGATAAGCCACTATAGGTCTCTAAGAAAAAGAGACATTCTATAGTGCATGTCTCAGCTGTTTCTTAATAGTGAACAGTCCTTTTTTTACCAGAATCTTGTTCATTGCACTGAATTACTGATAGCTCAGACAACTGACACAGACATCAGATGCACACGTTGGTGTGTGTCTGATGTCGGCTACTCGGCTTGTTAGCGCCAGATGCTTGCATCCTGTCACTGCTGTTGATTGTTGGGCAGCGCAAGGTTATATTGTTCAGGATATCAAAAGCTCCTCAATAGAACTGTTAGAACAAAATTTGATTGAAGATGCATTTTGGTATTAGGTTTGTAATGCAGTGCCTCATGTTGTCCTCCAATTCTCTTAGCGGTGGTTTAGTGTACTCGGTGTCATTGCAGACCTCCTTGTATTTAAGTTGTGGCCTCTGGAAGTCTGTTTGAGCTGTGTTGGGTGAGGTGGAACTGTGGGACTAACAAGAGTCCGTGACTTCGTTCTCTTGCATGAAATTGCAAGTGTTTTCTGACCTGACTTGTACTAACAAGAGTTCTTTTGGGTCACACGGTCAAACCTTTGAGCCTGACCTGACTTCCAAATACAAAGGCCAAAACGCTAACAAAAATCTTCGAGGACTTGGAATTCGACTCGAGTTGTTGTACATAGCAAACATAATAATATTGTTGGTCTCTGGGACCTCATTTTTTCTTATGATATAGGGTTCTTGCACAGTTGAAACTTGACGCGAAATGCGTTTGGTACACAATTGTGAAAACTCAGTTCATTTCTATTCAAACTTGTGTGAAATGCATCATAATATTAGGGATCAGCGGAGCCTTGCTTTCTCTCAACTGTGTTGTTGAAAGTTTTGCCATGGTCTTTCTGAAACGATGTAACGTCGCACGATAAGACAGAAATATCAAGCTGCTAAGCATTTGAAACGAGATTAATGTTCGACTTTTCTTGTTACTTGGAATGTCAAATTTAAATCTTGAACCGTATATTTAACTGAAACCTAGGATTTTGAAGGGTGACGGCGTTCTCTCCTCTGGGCTCATGGTCCGATTGGCATGCATTGGTCGTAGGGGTGACGAGGAGCTCTTTGAACTGTGTCACAACGGCAGCCTCAAGGCGATGTTTCAGGCACTTCTGACCGTGCGTTTTGATTTTTTGGGTCAGGCTGAGGTTTCTCTTCCTAGACCGAGGTCTGGTGGTGAGTCAGTATTTGATGACGGTTGGTGTTTTGTTTGTGGTTGTGTTGTGGTGGTGATCCGAGGGTAATATATGTAGCCTCAAGTAGCCCCAATTGTATTACGGGGTATCCTTCTCTAACTTGACATAGTGATCTCGTTTATTTATTTATCGAAACTTGAGTTCATTCTATTTTGAAAATAAAAGTGGTAATATATTAATTTTGTTCCACTGATAATTAAAAATTAAAGTTTTTAAATTGTATTAAATAACACATTAGTACATGAACTAACAAGTTAGGTCTAATTTTCGTACATGTCGTTATAACACCGTTAAAAGTTACCGTTTTTTTTTCTGAGATTTTTTCTTTTAAAGATGATCTTTTTTCTTCTATATGTCAAATCGGTGTCAAATCCACACATTTATTTTCTTTCTTTTAAAAAGAATTTTTTTTCTAATTAAGGTGTTAACCGTTCAAATAGATTAACTAATTTGACAACTAGAAGAAAAATTATTTTGATTATAATTTATCATCCGTTTTGTGAATTTCTACTTGCTAGTATATGATTGAGAAAGAATTCTTGATAGCTGCTTGTTGGTAAGAGAGCAAGAGAGGTTAATTAGAGAATTGGTAAGACAGAGATCTCAAGCGCATCCACTATTTATTGATGAAGTTATGGGTTCAAGTCACCATGAGGGTATGAGTGAAATCATTTGATCCTTTTTAAAAGAAAGAAAAAAAGATTTCAGAATCAGACAAAAAAAACAATAACTTTTAACGGTGTTATAACGACATGTACGTAAATTAAGCTTAAATTGTTAGTTCATGTACTAATGTATTATTTTAAAAAAATCATACACCTTAATTATCAGTAGAGTAAAGTTGGTGTACTGTTGCTATAATTTTATTTTCTTTAAAAATAATAATCATGTCATCGTTTTACATACAAGACTTAAACGCATGAAAAGAATAAAAGTGAACGTAACATTTTATAATAGTCCATCATTCTTTTTATTTCTCAATTCGATTTCACATAGATAAATTTACATAAATGTACAATTAGGGTTGGGCATGAGACGGCATTCATCGAATCCCGTTCCGTCTCGAAATTATATTATCTGGACGGGACAAAATCGCATTTTTAGAAACGTATCTCGTATGAGACGATCTCATTCAGTATCGGGACGGGACTGGGATCCCGCAACGATGGAAAAAAAAAATTTAAAAAAAAACATAGAAGAGATAAATTGATTCTAAATTCTTGAAGAAATTTTATATCTATTTTTATAAAGTCAATATGAACTCAGCCAATATTGATGAGGGTTTTTTTGTGTATTAATTTCTCATATATATATATATATTCTATGGTGTCTTTTTTCATGGTATAATTACACTAGTTCTAAACTCCTAACTCTATATAAGTACAAGGCGAACAAAATTGTAAAAATGAAAAGAGAATCAATAACCAATTAATTAAATATTTGTAATTTGTATCTAACTAATTAATTAAGATCTCGAGAAACTCAAGTTTGAAAAATCAAATGAGCTCAAGTTATCACTACATAGCTTCGTTGTGGCGGCTGATATCTTTCATATGATCATCATCATCATCATCAAATGTGAATGAATTATCTAACTCTTATTGTATGAAACTAGTGCTGTGAATTTATATTTAGGTTTTGGGCGTCTCATTGAGTGTTTTTGAGCTCATTGTATGATATTATACATCAAAAATCAGACGATTATGATCGGATACAAGTACATTTATACTTTCAGGATGGTCCCGTCCAGTTTCTAAACTATCAGGACAGAACAAGAATCAGAATTACGGTACAAAGTGTCCAGCGCTATGTATTAGATAGCTCGGAAGTGCATGGATGCACCTAATAATTGTTTGGAAGGCAAAGAAATAAAAGGAAAAGGATGACTCTTTTGGACAACTTCCTCCGCTAAAGTCATTTTCAATCTTACAGATACGTCACTATACGTTTTTAATGGCACTTTTTGATCTGGACGCGACTTGAAAGAAGCTCAATAGTTTTCTTGTTTGTCTGGTTTAACAATTTAACCATTCCAATTAAGTAATTCGCTTCCACCATTATCTCACACTTCTAGACGTAAACAACTTGTTTGAAACAATGCTTGAGCTTGAAGAGCATGGTTTCATGACATTTGTTTCAGTTTCGTTCATGTGACAATAACTTGTACCAATTGTTTTTCCTAATCTAGGTGTTAACTTGTTTGGTATGCAAACTTAATATGCAATATATGATGACCGACATGGTGGCATAATTTAGTGCATTTTTGTTCAACGTTGATGAAAACATATTTTGACCTCAATATTGCCAAGCTAGTATCATTTTCACAAATATTTTATTTTTTAAAAAGAAGATCCAGTTGTGCCTCGTTTTATTGTTTTAGCGAGTTGATAAATTGTTCATGTCAAACGATTGCAAATCCATTTTTGAGGTAAAGAAATCCCGTGAGTCAGAAATGTGCTTAACCCACTTGCCAAGCCATGCCTTTTAAGACTAGCATTATGTGTTAGACACCCTACAAGATCATGTTGCCTTTAAAATCATATCTAAGGGGAGTGGCAACGGTGGCATGATTATGTTGCACGAATTTGCCATCTAAACGATACTTGGCGTTTGTTCGCGATCAAAAAGAATTGATCACAATCTAGTTAGTACCTTTAAATGAGGGATTGTTCTCAAATCTTAATCAAATAAACTAAATAGATGAGGAGGAACGTGTAGTATTTTTGGATCTAACAGTATGTACCCCATATGACCATATTTCAAGGCATATCATGAGTGTAATACCAACGGCCTAAATTACTACATGTATTCTAACAACCATTAACGAAGAATGTCACTCTAATTAGTATTTTACAAACGTTTAATTAGTTAAGAAGTTATTTAGTCCTTAATTTAATATAAAAGAAACATTAATGTTTACTACTCGAATTTTATGATACATTATGGGTGGATTGATCCACTACAGATTATCAATATAACATTATCAAATGCATATATAATAAGACGAATCGAAGGTGTTTCTAAATGTGATGCACATTTTTACATTACCTTCGTTTAGAGTTACCAAGAATGAAAATTTGTTACTGCTATCATTTTTGGTGTGTATAATTTGTTTGGGTGATTGGAATGGAATCACAGGAGATGAGGATCATGAGGTAAGAAGGAATCTTTGATGAAAGTGCAAGCCATGTATAATAAGAGTATTAAATTTCCAAGTTGGTCCTACTGGGAATTGTTATTTTTGGCAAGGTCCTGCTAGAAATTTCAGATTATCTTTTTATTTATTTCTTTTGTTTCACTTATTGTTGTCTGAACCGTTTGCATTTTGCAAGACTTCTCTTTCAACTCATTGAACAGAAGGAAGAACAAAAGAGGCAGGCTTTGCACAGTTGAAACCAACCATGTCTTCCCCAAGCAAACGCAGAGAGATGGACTTGATGAAACTGTGAATATTTCTCTGATGAATAAGTCTATCCCCCAGTATTAGTTTGCAGGTGTTAATCTTTTTGTCTTAACTTTGCTTCTGCTTTGTGTTTTTATTGATTAGGATGATGAGTGATTACAAGGTGGACATGATCAATGATGGAATGCATGAGTTCTATGTGGAATTCCATGGACCCAGTGAGAGTATGCCTTCAGAACCCATATCTTTGTTTTCTCATTTTCAGTGCTGAAACATGATATTTCTTTTTTCTTTAGTTAGTTTCTGTTGGGGGTCTTTGCCAATTTTAACTCTTTCTTGATTTAGCAAGATTTGCAATTCCTAGATGTTATCACCTATGACATAAGTTTCCCTTAAAAATATGCTTTATCAGATTCTTACTGTATGTTTTGGAATGCTTTGCTTTTAGTAGTTCTTTCTATTTTTGTGCCCTTTTGTGTTCCAATTACTAGTTTTGATTGCAAATCTTGAAGAAGTCTAGTCCTTTAAAGACCAAAGAAAAATTTATTGACTTCTCTTGGTTTTTATTGTAAGTTTGTGTTGGTTCCAACCTAAGAAATGTTTTTTTGTTCATTGTTTTTATGGGATTGCATATTGTAGTTGGGAAACTTATCAAGTCGTCAATGATTGTTTTTCTGGACCTGTAATCCTGTTTCCTCTATATCATGGATCTGGCAGGTCCTTATCATGGAGGTGTGTGGAGGATAAGAGTTGAACTACCAGATGCTTATCCCTATAAATCTCCCTCAATAGGCTTTATCAATAAGATCTACCACCCAAATGTTGATGAGATGTGAGTTATAACTAAAACTGTCAAGAAACCCTGTTATTCTACCTTGTGTGGTGTGCTCCATTCATCAACTCCAAAGAAGAATAGTTAATTGTGATGATGGAATTTAATTTCAGGTCAGGTTCGGTCTGTTTAGATGTTATCAATCAAACATGGAGCCCCATGTTTGGTAAGTACATTTAGTACCCCTTCTTTTTAATGTGGATTCCAGTTTTCTTTCCAGATTTAGGTTGATATTGTTGGTTTGACATTCATATACTCATATTTCCAGATTTGGTAAATGTGTTTGAAGTATTCTTACCACAGCTTCTGCTGTATCCCAACCCATCTGACCCTTTAAATGGAGAGGCTGCAGCTTTAATGATGCGTGACCGAGCTTCTTATGAACAAAGAGTCAAAGGTATTCATTCTAGTTCTGGTTTCCTGTCATGCATAATTCATTCTGTGATAGTTTCATATTGTTACTCATCTTGATCACTGTTTTTCACTTCCTAGTATTGAGTACCAACTCCATTGATTAATGTTAAGATTGGTGCTAATTGGGGCATCAGTTATTTAAACATGATCTTTTCAAGTCAGACTCCTGAGATGCCTCTAAATGTAGTATGCATGCGACACATTTTTGTCCCAGGGATGAGATGAAAAATTTTACTGACTTCTGAATCTAAGTATGTCTATCTTATATAAACTAAGAGCCTTTATGTTTCATAATAATCGTTGTGCTTAGAGTTGTAAATTAGTTATAGAGAAAGACCCCATGGAAAAGATGCATGACCCATCTTGAAGTATGTATACTACATGGCTTGCCGTTAAACTTTAGCTTGCTGCCTGCAAAGAATTTTGTTTCTTGTGATGTTGTGTGAAAACAATAATGTTACTCTGCATACAACTAGAAAGATGCTCAGAAAACTGTTGATATTTCAATAATTGAGTAAAGGGACAGATCTTGTTCTGTTTGCATTTGCCAACACGAGACCCTCATCTGTATTACCCCTGATTGAAATGAGGAACAATCAGGGGTATGTTATGAGCATTTTGGGTAAGCAGTTCGGTTATGTTATAAGCATTTTGAGTATGCATTTTTCCTAGTAGTTTATATGCAATATTTTATTTACCGGAACTAAATACAAGAGGTGCAATTCTAGGGCTACAAGGTAGTTATACATCATTGAGTTATAGTTACTGGTGTCCTCATGCGCTCAGAGATGATATTTCGCTTTGTATTGTTCATATGACACAGAATACTGTCTGAAGTATGCCAAGCCTGAAGATATAGGGGCTGTCCCAGAAGACAAATCAAGTGATGAAGAACTGAGTGAAGCTGAATCTGATTCCTGTGATGACCAAGTGGCCGGTCAAGCAGATCCATAGCCATAAGGATTTCTCCTGTTCTCATGTTCTGTCTAAACTGATTGTGTCATCTTTTACTCTGTACATGATGTAGCCTTCTCTTAATTCATCCCCAACTCCAAAGAAGACTCTGGATATTGGGAAGGGAAAGAATTTCCCCCAGTCTATTCGCTTCCATTGTCACTGTAAATAAATGTACTATTGGTTTCCATTCTGCATTGTTAGTTTTGTGACTATCTGTATACTAGATCATATATGCATTTAACATTGAAAATCTGGACACATACAACCAGGATATGCTGCTTCAAATGTGAAGTCTCAAGTGAAAGTGTGTATTTGCTTCCTTCATAAGGTGAATCTTCCTCGGAATCAATTTTCTTATGAAAAGTTCAGTCGTCTCACAACAGTCGTGATTATAATCAAAATGACAGGAGTGAGAACACTACCAGCCCTCCTCCCCAAACAAGGTATATTACTATACTACAGACTTTTGCGGAAGTACTGATTCAGAAAGTATATAGCTATATTTAAAGTCTACATTAAGTAGAGAAAAAGCAATAAACGAAGGTAAGTTTGGAACAATAGAGACTGATTCTCTCTTGTTCGGAAAATAAATTTCAAGAGGAAATTTCCTATTCCATCTGCTGAAATGAAATGGATCATGTTGATATAAAGTTAACCACAGCCATTGAATTTCTCCGAGGCGAACACGAAACCAGCAATCATGTAAGAGAATGAATAGCATTAGGGACACCAATATCTACAACACTGGTATGAAGCGAATTTATACTATACAAAGGTCTCCTCTAATGTATAGAGGGCAAGACCTGTGAGGCACAACAGAGAATAGTAGCTACCAATTTCATAGGAAAAGCTGGTTGTAAATGAAGAGACCTACACTGTGAAAAGTATGGCTAATTGCACTTATGCCACAAACTATGAACATAAATAAAAAGAAAAGTAGCAACTTCTCCCAACATTAAAAATCATAAATGACTTGGCCTTCTCTTTCCAGAATCTGTCCTTAACCTCTTTACCGGATTTGCCCAGCCGATTGATCCAGCACCCCTGTTTGCAGCCTGAGCAGGCTGGTTGGCCCACCCTTGTGAATGTGATGCCTGTTGGGTTGACCTCGTCTCCCTAGAGACTGAATTTGGCCCGGGACTTCTAATACCACGACCCATGCTAGGGGGCGAAACAGGGCCAGCTGGTCCATTCCTAGTTTTTACCCCCGTCTTTTCCCTGTCTTTTCTCTTCTTCTTGCAAATAACCAGATCTCCTGGATGAGCAAGCAATGGAGAATCAACTGGCTGATGGTGCTCCCGACTACTACCACTTCCGCTTCCAAGTCTTGATTCCTTCTGGAGCATATGGCTTCTTACCCTTGTATCTTCACTGCCGATAATAGGTCCCCGTTGTGGCTTCTGTTGAGGGCTCGGGTCAGGTTCCACCTCATTTATCAATTTGTGTCTTTTGCTTTGTCCAACACCTGGTCTTGGGGATAGAGCATTGGTTGCCACAACTGGGCTACTAAAAGAAAGAGCACTTCTGGCTTCTCGAAAGTCAGTGTCGGCAAAGGCAATTTTCAAGATATCAAAGAAAAGATCATGGACTTTCCTGGCTTCAGTTCGTACCTGTACGTTAGTCATACAAAGGTTCTCAGGTCATTATATTCCACGATTGGCGCCCTCAGCAGTCAGCACACTAGGGCATCTACTAAAAGTACAATGAAATTAAAAAGATGGCATATGAACTTTAGCCAAAGTTATTTGCATTTATTACCCACATATATTTATGTCATATTAAACAGAATCCATTATCTTCCGAGTGGGGTGGGTCGATACAATAGACTAAAATATACTCACATAGTCCCAAAGAAACATGCCAGATTAATTATATTGATAGTAAGTGATGCAAGAATGAATTTTGCATGATTATGCGATCTGCTATGAAGACTTGTAAAAACACAGAGGATGCAAACGCAATTAATTGCACAATTAAACTATGAGCCACCTTACCTCATGTGAGAACCCATAATATTGCATTGAACTTTTCAACATAGACTGGACATCAAAAACAAGCTCCATCACTCCACTGTATTCTAACCGCTCTATGCGCTGATCAATTTTTCGTAAATCCATGATGTTATTTGCCAATCCACTTGTGTACCCAGAATTTTCAATCCGCTTCCACAAATCTGTGAGTAAAGGTACTATTTGAGGACCTTCCTTGTCTATTCTCCTCTGGAGCTTGCTAATTACATTCTTGCACTGCATGTATAAAACCATAGATTAGTTCAGAGAAGAATTGATACTTGCAGAAAATCCATGAAAGGAGAATAAAAGGACAATAATATAATTATAAAATAAAATAAAAAGAAAAGTTCCAAGCAAGTCTCATATCAGGAAGTCAATTTCACACAAGGACTTCAAACTTTGGCACATCATCTCGAAATATAAATATAAACATGATGCTTCCATATGAAATAAAAAAGCAGAAATATTGACAAATTGTGTGCATGTATGCAGTGATTAGCAGCAGTACATCATTTGATTAAACTGTGACCTCAAACGTACACAGCAAAATACAGAAAAAAATATTAGCATATACCCTTCTCTGTATGACGTCCGGCATTTTTGTAACATAACCAGAAGTCCCACTTGTATTCCCAACCTTCCCTTCCCAGTTTTCTCTGTAGTGATTAGCAGTATCCGCAGGATCAGACATGTTATTCACCCTGCCAGATTTGGCTGCAGGGTGCAATTTTGATGCACTAGCAGCTCTCCTTGTGGGCAAATTTCGTCGTTTTGAGGATGAATCACTTTGGTCATGCTTCAAAGCACTGGATTCCCCATATGTTTTCATTTCAGGATCAGCCCTGGTATATGGTTGACATTTATGGTCCACTTGGAAAGGTAACAGAGATGAATCTCCACGTTGGACCGATTGTGTCTCACTACCAGACTTCTCTTCCGGCCTTTCTATGGTATGACGGGGGCGAACCCTAAGACTTCGTTTCCTCTTGATCTTGGGTTGCAAAACCTGTTCATCTTCACCTTCTTCACGGTCATGATTCCAACTTCCAGAATGTTGGTGGTCCATGTGTGAATCTCCGGATACAACAATTTCCCCTTCCTCTACTTCATCAGGCTGTCGAGGCATCCAGAGATCAGCAATGAATAGATAGCACAGGGAAATAAATATAATTACCAAATACAGAGAGATAAGATACTTACCACCCTCTTTGAAATAGACCCTGACCTACCATCTAAGGCAGACAGGGAACCGAACTTCTGAGAGGAAACAGGAGAAACTGGCTGCATCAATCTCCGACTGTCTGACGAAGAACCTGAGGAACCAGCTTCTTCGACTATGAGGTCATTTCCGACTCTTTCTGAAGCCGGTGTATAATCATACCCACCATCACATTCAGGACCATCTTCTTCCACTTGTTCCTTATCTTCAACTGGAGTTTCCTCAACACCACCACTATATTCATCATCTTCTAAATCTCCTACTTCTCCTTCCTCTTCATGTATAGGATAACCATTTCGCTCATCAGAACTTGCTTCCGAGTATTCTCCAGTTTCATCATCTACTTCCTTATAGATGGGACGCGTTTTCTTGGGACGGCCTCTCTTCCTTTCAGTTTCAGATCCCACTTCACTTGACTCCACGCCAATATTTCCACCCAACAAAGTGTTCTTAGATGGTCGCTTAGATAAACTAGCAATCACAGTATTTACTTCTCTTGTACTAGTACGAAGCCATTTTGGAACCTGATCATACCTTGTCATCTCCTCAATCCAGTCATATTCTTCGTCCATTTGATCAAACAATTCAACTTCTTCTTCACTTCTTGCAATCATACGATTTACCTCCTGCAATGAGGGAACATCATGGAGAGTTTCTTGATACCTCTCGTCATCATGCAGTAAAGTTTCCAGAGTCATCCGTCGCTCTTCATGAGTGGTTCTCTGGTCAAAACGCCCAGCATTGATAACCTCATCAGCCATGTCTATCTTGTACTGTTGAATATTATTTCTTATGAGGCTCTCGATTGATCCCATATATCGATCCTTACCAGCAAGGTCATCCTCTGAATCAACAGTGCCTCCAGTTCTTAGTTCATCCTCTTTCTGATGGCTAGGGATTTTGTCAACAACTGCTTCCATATAAATGACTTTCACTTCTCTCTTCTGTCCAATACGGTGGGCTCTAGCAACTGCCTGTTCTTCATTTTTAGGGTTTGGATCAGGATCATATATGACAACTGTGTCCGCAGACTGCAGATTAAGACCCCGACCAGCTGCACGAATACTAAGCAAGAAAATGAAACAGTCGGAACCGGGACTGTTAAAATCCACTATAGCTGACTCACGATCTTCTAAACTAGTTGTTCCATCAATTCTTCTGTATACAAGTCGCCTCCACTGCAAGTACTCCTCCAATATATCAAGAAGTTTTGTCATGGTACTGAAAAGAAGTACTCGATGCCCTGTTCTCTGAAGTTTAATTAGGATCCTATCCAGGATCCACAATTTCCCACATGATCTTATGAGAAAATCCTTCGAAAAATCCTTGAAGTATGGGTAATTAAGCAGAGGATGATTGCAAGTTTTCCGAAGCTCCATACACCTATTATTTAAGGTCTTATACACCTTGGGCTGATAAAGTGGATTCTTTTGGACCCTTAGCTTCTCGTCTTCAGGATCAACTCGAATGGTGCCTGTTGATTTTATCCAATCATATACAGCACTTTGAATAGCTGACATTCTACACCTTAAAACTATGGAGATCTGCAATCACTCTTAGGTGTTAGAAATCAATCAGACTAGAGGAAATCATACCCGGGAATAATTACTAAAGCATACCTTAGGTGGAAGTGCGCCTTCAACATCTTCAACACGTCGCCTAAGCATAAACGGCTCTAATATTTGATGGAGTCGATGAATAATGATGACCTTTTTTTCAGTCTCAAGCCAATCATCCTCTGCGTCTGGTGTAGGAGCATCCCTTTGAAACGGTTTAGAAAACCAGTCATGAAATGCTTTGCGATTATCAAATACTTCTGGTAGAAGCAGATTTAAAAGTGACCAGAGTTCCTTCAAATCATTCTGCAATTGCAAAGTACTCCTTAATTTAAAAATCTAATATAAAGACATTCACAGATGACTGGAAGAAAATATTCAAAATAATAATCAGGCAGCTTATATAATCTTATTCTAACTTCCAAAAGAAGGGAGGAAACTCGTAGATACTTCAAGTTTTCCTGTGTTTCATAACAAAACAATAACCTTCACTGATACGACTGATAAACAAACAGGCAATCTCACCACCAAGTTTTGTTTGATCAATCATAAGCAACTAATCCTAAATACGAGTAAACCCCATTATTCCCAACCTACATCTAGGGGATTATAATATGATCAAAAGATCTAAAGATCCAACCTTGTTAGCTGACTAAACAAATCTTGAAAAGTGATTAATTTTAAGTCTTCCAAATAGAGAGAATATAATTGCACCCATAATTTTGTATTGTGTGTCAGATGGTGTCAAAACTAACCTGCAATGGTGTTCCAGTCAAAAGCAAGCGCCGTTGGCAACGATACCTATCAAGATCACGTGCTAGAACTGATTCCCTGTCTTTCATCCTTTGTGCTTCATCAATTATTATATATTTCCAATCAATTTTCGATAGTTTGGAGCGATCATACATGATGAACTCGTAAGTTGTTACAAGGACATTAAACTTCAAGGCGCAAACCTCCTGTATAGCAAATATGAGAAATAAAGTTAGCCCTTGTAAAGAACCCGAAGATTTAAGGACACAAGCAAATGCAGAATCTTACTTGAGAAAACAATTTTGATCGTTGATCCTTGCTCCCAACATAATAAATACAAGAGACAGAGGGAAGCCAAGTATGCAACTCACTCTGCAAGAGCACCTCAGTTAGGCATGTCAATAAGGCTTGAATAAGGCCCATGTATCAGAGAATATACTAACCTTCCAATTTACCAAAACAGCGTTTGGAACAATTATGAGATGTGGTCCATAATTCCCTTTGAACTCCATCAAATATGCAATCAATGCCATTACCTGCATGGGAAAAATGATGGGCCATTCAGGTAAACTCAGAGACACGTACCCTCATATTGTATGACACATCCAAATCCTATAGTGTTTCACCTGTACTGTTTTCCCAAGACCCATTTCATCTGCCAATATTCCATTTAATTTGTTGTTATACAGAGAAAGCATCCACTGGAGCCCAACCTGCAGAATCAAACAAATTATAGTTAAAAAAATGACAAAAAGACCAAACAGCAACAGAAGTGACAGTTGATAAAAATCAACAATCCAAAATAGTAACAGTTTTGATTGAGAAACCTACAAGTTGATAGTCTCTTAAGGTTCCAGTCCGTAACATTGATGGCTGTCTTATGACTCTTTCACTCACAGCATGTGCAAGACTATAATACCTGGAATCCAAGGAAAATGAGAAATAAATTATCGATAGTAATGGACATATCAATAATTATAGCTATACATAAGAGGTCTGATTAAACAATAGCAAGGAGTTCTGCACAGCAATCAATCTACTTACTTGTTCACAGATGAGCTATCTCTAGGTGCATTCATTTCTATAAACCGATTTCTAATCAATACTTCCTCTCCAGCACAAGCAGCTGCCACCCTAACTTCTTCCTCAGACAGACCCTGTTTGGAAACAGAAATTGCAATACAATTGAGTTGCATGGAAAAAAAATGAGGGTGCATCTCGCATAACAATAAAATGTAATTTTCGTACCCAGATGTGAAAGAGATTCGTTCAAGAAAATATGAAATGGACATCCCGAACATAAAACAATAAAGAAGGCTGTGCTATATGAGACTGCAAAGCATACCTGCAAACGTGCAGCAGCTGCAGCAGCATTTGCTGCCTCTTCCACTTCCTGCTGATTCTTAGCAGCTGTTATTTTACTCCCAAGCTTATGAAGATATTCCTCTGTCTGGCTAAGGAATGATGAAAGAACAGCATATCTCTCTGCTGCATCCCCTGTAATACTAGTCTGCTGTTCCAGCAACATTTCCCTGTACCTTTCAACATCATTATTCTTCAATGCTTCCATTCTTCTGCTTCTATCATCATCCTTTCTTTTTGAAAACTCCCTCAACATTTTCTCATGATATTTGGCAACTCCCCTGTTGCGTGCAGTTCGTGCATCACGAATGGACCAGTGAGCTTCAAGAAGCCTCTTACGCCACTGGAAAATAGATTTAAGTTGCCTCTCTCTCATAGCTTTCTGAGAGGCCTGCACTTGCCTAGCTAGCTCCATACGCTGCCGCTCACAAAGACGAACAAACTTCCGGTAAGGCCTGTCAGGCATTGCCATTATCTCTTGCTGTTGTTGATCAATTTCATCTCTTAAGCGTGCCTGAAAATCCACAAGTCGGAGTTTTTTTTCTTCAATTTGCAACCGCAAGACGAGATCTGGCCTAATCCTTTTCCTCTCCAAGTTTACCGCTAATAGACCACCAATCTTCTTTATATTTTCTGTCCTCTTCTTGTTAAGGACTTCTGCACCTTCCTCAAAAAGAAGGTCTTTGACATCATATGCCAATGTTAGATTATTATTATTACTGTTGTTGCTGTTGTTGTTTACCATCATTGCTGAACCAAAGGAGTCATGTTTCCTAGTGAAAAAGGGGAAATCAAAAAGCGGTCCATGATACTTTCTGACAGAACCCGCATCTTTTGGCTGGGGTGTGGATGTTGCTTGTGCAGGCTTTTTAAATTGCATGGCATCAGACACAGCAACTTGTGGTGCAATAGACTTTCCCCTATCTACAGAAAAGTCACTTCTCACAGAATCTTTTTGACTACTTCGTTCAACTTCATGATCCGATTTAACTGAAGCTACAGAAGAATGTTGTTCTTTTCCCAAAGACACAATAGGAGTAGGTTCCTTCAGAACAGCAGGCATTCCATGCACATGAACAGTTGATACGCTTTCTTTCTCATCACCTGTAAGAGCTTCCTCCTTTGAAATATTCTGTACATTCACTGATGCCACAGCCTGTGAATTTGAATCTTTTTCATGGGGCTCCACAGTGTGTTCTACAATTTTCCCAGAAGATTTCTCCTGAATACTTCCTCCAGGAAGACTTTGTTGCTGTAGTTGTTGCTCTAGAGGTGGGGGAGCGATAGCCCGAAGAAGTTCTTGAGGGAGTGTACCTTCACCTTTCTATCAAGCAATAGGAAATGAGAGAAAGCATCATGCTCCATTATCAACACTTACCAAAAATTCATATAATAATAAAAAAAAATATCTGTAGGCCAAATACATATGTAAAAAGCAATAAGAAAATAGGAGGTAAACTGAGATGTGTGTACCTTGATTCGCCTAAATGCTAGTATTTGTGCTTTGAGAACATGCAGCTGCTGTTTGGTGAATCCAGGGCGTTGTTGTGGCACCTGAGGAGCTGGTCCACCTTGTGACTGAGCAATCCCAGAACCCACAACATTAGGAACTACAGCTTGTGGAGAAGAACGATTCAACTGCCTGGGGTATTGCATCTGCGATGATTCTGGATTGTTAGGTACATTTTTTACTTGGAGAGACTGATCGGGACCTTGGTTTGTGTTTGTAGATGGGTGTGTGGGATGGGTAGGAGCCATTCCATTTCCAAAAGGAACAGACTGCCTAGGAGGTATCTGGCTTTCTCTGCCCTGAACAGAAAACTGCTGCATAGGGATGTTATTACTATTGTTAAACATTGCAATATTTGAACCTGAGTCAAAAGGGCTAGGTGAAACTGGCTGCCTTGCTTTTGCAGATCCTGACTGCCCAGATACATCACTCGATGAATTAGCATGAGGAGAACTTTCATTTCCAACTTGAGGAGAAGTAACCTGCTGCTTTGATACTGGAGCAGAAGATGTTTGTGCACCCATGTTGTTCTCATTTGCCTTTTGTTGAGAAGCCATCCTAGACTGCACAATTGGAATTAGCTGTGCCATCACGTTGGGTTGTGAAAGATCAATATTGTGCTCAAGTGCAATTGCTTGCAACTGAGCAACCAATGCCATCTGATTGTTTGACATATTTTGCATGCTTTGAGGTGGAGCCATCATTGGCCTCAAGTGATTTCCAGGCATGAATTGCCCTCCGGTTGCTGGCTGGGCTGAAGGCCTAGATTCACTCCTTTGGTCCGAAGCTGGTGGCTGTCCTTGGTCCATTTGTTTTTCACCACGAGAAAAATGCTCCATTGAGTTCTTTGATGACAAGTTTTTTGAAGAAGATGCTTGTGCCTGGTTAGCTGCCTGAATAGAACTGAATTCCTGCATCTTCAAATTTCCTGACCGCGTGTCTTGATCCTTTCCGGATGGAGGCACCAACATCCCCATTTTAGTTTGCTGCTGAGACTGCATTGCCAAACCAGACTTCTGCTGTGCAGCCTGAAAAGCATATTGAAGATAAGTTTGATGGACTGGATTTAGCACTTGCTGGTCCACACCTTGACTCCTATTCTGCCCCTCCTGTGAGCCATGCTGTTGAGCCATATCCATGAACTTCCTATGTTGTTGAGGCAGTTGAGAAGATCCAGGAGCTGAAACAAAATTGTTCCCACCCATAGCTCCTTGAAAAGCAGCAGCTTGATATGCTAGAAGAGCTTCATTCCCTTCAGGCTTTCTTAAGAATTGCTGTTGCAAATGCTGCATGAACAATAAAAACCTAACTTGCATTATGACTTGAGAAATATATCAATCAAACATATCCCACACTAACATTTTGCATAACAATTCCAAGCAACAAAAGTATGCAAGATATCAATATTATCACATCAAAACAATGACTAAAATAACTCACAGAACTTGATCACATTGCAATTGACACAGTAATCCTATCAATGCACCAAGAATATCACATGAACACTAGAAAATCACACACCATCATCTATACCAGATCAAACTCATCCATAACTCTAAAATTGAAAAAAAAAACAAATAAGAAACACAAATGATTGCCTGTAACTGAAAATCACATATCAAGAATGGATTCAGACAGTAATAGTAAACAAATCCACAACCAGACTCCGTGGCGGGTCCGCCACATTGCTGCCATTAACCTCTCAAGCATTTAACACAGCAAGATCAGATGTCCAGGTCTTAATAAAGCAGCTAAAATTTCCAATTCTACATTCACTCCCCATTAACACACGCCAACTTTGACTCCCCTCGAATCCCTGAAACCCAATTATCTAACAACTAAAACCCACATTTCTCACTCCAACTAGGAAACCCCAAATCCAAACAAACCCCCAAACAATCACAAAAATCAACACCTACCCATTTCCATTCTCACTCCAAATCCCAAAACCCACATTCAAGTTCTCCCAAATTAACAAAATTTCTCACCTGTCTTTGCTGCTGCTGCTGCTGCTGTTGCTGATGCTCCTGTTGCTGCTGCACCGAATCAAACCCCAAGTGCGGCGTCGACACCGCCGAAGACGAAGACGACGGCGACGCAGCCGACGACGTCGACGTGGCCCTTCCCGTCCTTCCGGGCCCACCTCCGCCACCGGATTGCATAACCCCCCAAACAATCCACCCCCAAAATCCAAAATTCCCAACAACCCAAAACAAAAAAATTAAAGGCTCAAACCCCAAGAAACCTCAAATCCCTCCAGAAATTAAAACCCTAAACTGGGCCCAGATCCCCCAACGTTCAAAACCCCCCGGCACCAATAAAAAGCGCGTGACTTTCGCCGGGTGGGGGCTACCCGGTTCGGATCCGAAAGTGAATTAGAGAGAGAAGGAACCGAAGTTGGCGGAGAATCGGCGACTCCAGAGCTCACTCTCTTCTGGGTTTAATTTTTTTTCCGGATCCGCCAAAAATCAATTCTTTTTTTTATGGGGAAATTTTTTTGTTTTTGGAGTTTTGGGGGATTTAAATTTTTTTCTCTCTGAGAGGATGGGAAGGGAACCAGAGAAAGCTTTATACGGCTGTGTTCCAACTGAGAGAGAGGTTCGGAGGAGGGGTACACATGGGAATTTGTCCGAGAAGGGTAGTGTATTTACGGGTTTACCTTACCAACATTATGATGAAAATAAGGACATATTTGCGTCAATACCGGTATTGACGCGTGCGTGCATACTCTCATTTATTTACATACTTCTAACAATGTAAATTATAATCTTAGCCGTTCTAAAAGTTTAATTAACCAATCAAGATGGGAATTTGTCCGAGAAGGGTAGTGTATTTACGGGTTTACCTTACCAACATTATGATGAAAATAAGGAAATATTTGCATCAATATCGGTATTGACGCGTGCGTGCATACTCTCATTTATTTACATACTTCTAACAATGTAAATTATAATCTTAGCCGTTTCAAAAGTTTAATTAACCAATCAAGATCATCTCTGCAAAAAATCAATTTGAAAAAAGATTGTTTGCTCAACCAAATACATCAATCAAATGGACAGCAGTTCATGAGGCTGCTAACTTTCACCATAACTGTCCATTTGATTGAAGAATTTGGTTGAGTAAACGATCATTTTCTAAATTGATTTTTTACATATGTGATCTTGATTGGTTAATTAAATTTTTGAACGGCTAAGATTATGATTTACATTGATAAAAATATGTAAATAAAGAAGAGTATGCATGCACACGTCAATATCAGTATTGATGCAAATATTTTTCGTGAAAATAAAAAAGGATGTAGAAGTTATAAAGGTGTGCTAGCTTAGCAATTGAGAGTTATTACGTTGATTTTGTGATGATAGTTGTGTGGTATGATTTGGATTTGGTTTGTGTTGGGTTTTTTTTTGTGTTTTAGGGCCTTGTATTCATATTACATGTGAGATTTGTATTTCTGTATTATCTTGTTTTTCCTATTTTATGAAAAAATTATGAACATACTAAAACAGTAGGTAAATAAGTAATTGTGAGTTTTAAAACGTTAACTTATGAATCGTCAAAGTTTGTGTTTTTTAATTCTTTGCATGTAACCGTTTCTGGACTGATTAAGTGTAACAGTGACAAGTGTGAGTCTTTTTACTGGATGTATAACCGCGCATTATAATTTCTTATTTTGTTGCCATATGACGCGTTTATATTATGGTCTTTTCACTATGTTTGAAAAAGGCGAAGGCATTGAGTCAGAGTTTCAAGTTTTGAAAACTTTAAGACGAAAATGCGAAGCCTTTGAGACATTCTAATATTTAAAATAAAATAAATTAATGATATAAAGCCATTGAAAATACATTCATATATTTAAAATTAAAATTAAAAAGCTACAATACAAACATAATATCTAAATTAGAATATGACAAAATCATAATAGCATAAAATCATTCACTCATTTCATTTCTTTGTCATTAAGAACATTTGTGCACCTTGAAACCCATTTTTTCTCTTTAAACCCTATTTTTTATCTTTACACCCAAAATAAAATGACATAGTTTAACGATTTTATTTTTATTTAAAAAAAACAGAAGGCGACGCTTGCCACTTCTCGGCTCTTAAATTATTTTATGAATGGTTACTTATACCTTTTTACCATTTTATGTAATTTCGTAGAGTTGACATTTTAGGATCAATATTTTGGACAATTTCTTTAAAGTACGTCGTAGATGACGTTAATACGAGTTTGTAGACACGTGACACGCTCAAATCAGAGTTCGTATGAAAAAGTTAGGGTAAAAAAAACAAAAGTTACTATGTTCGGGGAACTGCTATAAATAGAAGGGACACGTTTCCATTTCTGAAAAAAAAAATGAAAATTTTCAGAAAACCCCCTCGACCCACAACGTGTCTTGGAACCCAGCCGACCGACCCATTTTCGTTTTTTGGCCATATCTCATTCGTCTGACATCTGATTGAGGTGAGACCGGTGACATTGGATTCGTCTCTTCATCGGGCTAAGGTAAGCCCAGCAAGCCAAAAACAAGCCGCTCAGACCTGTTTTGACAACCCGATCGGTTCTCTCTCCTCATGCCAACTCAGGCGACACCTCCACCCACATCTTGAAGGTCTTCCCTTATGTAGCAAGCCCTCAAAAGAACTCGACTCAATTCTACCTAAGTAAGGACATTTGAGGATTTGAAATTATAGGGTTTTTGAAATTGAGATTTTTATGTTTTGATTTGATTGACCAGTTTATGATTGGAATTGGTCTTCGATCCCTTCATGAAAGTTTTTTAGAATAATGAGAGTAAGATTCTGTCAAAAATTGGTTAGGATTAGAGGTGGTCGGAATTTGGTCACGGACAACGGTGGAGCTGGCGGCGACGCTGCCACTTTTAGGGCAATTTTTCTTATAAATTAAAATTGTAGATGATGAGAGGAGTTCAATGATATGGAGTTTGTGATTTTTTGAAGAGTTTTGGTTAGGTTGCGGATTTTTCCAAGAATAGAATTTTTGGCAAATTTAATAGTGTCTGGCCATCGGTTTATGGACGGTTAAGCTGTAGCAAGATGTTCTAAGGACTCCTAAGCTATTAGTAAAGACCGTGTGTGGTTGTGTAAGCTTTGAGAGGTTAGGCAATGATGAGTTAGTTGTATGCTCACTTTTATTATAATTGCCTAGACAATTAATTATTGTTATAAAATTGGAAACGACGTGATGAGTCATTGCTTGAGTGGTGATATCGATTTCGTTAGGCTTAGGTCTAAATATGTAAGTGAACTTTTATCTTTAATAAATTACATGTGACTATTTAATTTATAAATTTATGTTCTATAATTATCTTTTTCAAGGAAATATGAAAATTTGATTTTAGTCTATGATTTCAGGAATGAAAAGATATTATCCTCTTTGATCGGTCTTACAAAAATGTCATGGATTACTAGAAATATTTTATAAGTTAAGTGTTATTATATTCAGTGAACTAGTGGTCGAGAAGGAGGGCCCGTACCCTTCTCGGGAGCTCTATTTGGCTTCTAGGAGTTATTAGTGAGTTTATTTGATATGTGGAATACGTTGAGTAATCTATCTTATTTATTATTAATGCATCTATGATTAAATGTTTATGTACAGTTGAGATTTGTATCTGATGTTTTTGATCTCTTTATTTGTGTATGAAGCACAACATATGATTTTCTGGTTATTTTTGTTTCACCATAAGGGGTGTTACTGATATTGCAGTTCTCACCATAAGGTGAGTTAAATGTGGGAATAGTGGTCATCACCATCAGGTGAGCTGGGCGTTGGATATATTGTGGTCATCACCATAAGGTGAGTTGGGCTCCGAAATAGCAGTCCTCACCATAAGGTGAGCTGAGCGCGAGAATAGCGGTCTCCGCCATATGGTGAGCTAGGCGCTAGATATATTGTGATTCTCACCATAAGGTGAGCTGAGCGCGGGAATATCAGTCTTCACCATAAGGTGAGATGGGTGCGGGGATATAACGATCTTCATCATGAGGTAAGCTGGGTGGTGGATATATAGCAGTCCCCATCAGGAGATGGGTTGAGCGCCGAAGATGTAGCGGTCCTCACCAAATGGTGAGCTGGGCGTTGGCGTGAGAGTTGAGACTTCGACCCTAGCCTTGGAGATTTGTCATTATGGTGAAACCTATATTCCCCTTTTTGATAATTTATGTGAACCAACAAGACTAGCCCATTTTATTTCCAGTAGTGTTTAGTAAATAGTACATGTCGCATGCATAGTAGTTTTTTTAGCTTTATTTCTGGGAAAGCAACTTTCTTTATTAAGGTATATCTATTTTTTGTCCACTCATTCTAACGTTTTCAAATACTTTTTCCTGGGTTCTTCAGTTTCAAATGCCCAGATTAAAGGTTAGCTTTGTAAAGGTCGGACGTACAAGGAGATGAGGCATAGTCTATAGAACCGTTTCCGTTGCACTCTTATTTATGCATTCATTTATTTGATAGAATTGCTCTGATCACCTTGGGGTTGTAATTAAATTGGTTAGGAAGTATTTACATTTAATTTGGTGTTGTAAATTTGGTAGTGTTGATGTGGAATTGGGGAGTATGATGGCTATAGGTGTTCTGGTTGGATTAGTTGGTTTTTAGAAGTGTTTAGTTGATTTGCAGGTAGGGTTTTCCATTTTCAAGGATGATTATGCCAAATTTTTCATCAAATCTCCTTTGAAGGTGGAACCCCTAGGGTTCACTTCAGATTTTACGGGGAAATCTGGAATGGGTTCTGACAACGCATTGGAGCGCTTGAGGCGCTAATTCACTTTTTATCGTCTTGAAACACATTATTACTCATATTTTGAAACAAACACCTTTTAGATGACGTCTTGAGGTGAAATAGTCAAGCATCATCACACCTTACGTCAATACACGCTATTTCAAACAAGGGTCTTTCATATTTTCACCACAAACAAGTAATGATAATAAGAAATAAGGATGTGATAGGTGATAGTTGTGTGTTATGATAAACCAGATCTAAAAATATATTACTACATAGATTCCATAACAAAGTTTTTATCTAAAAGGATGAGAGTCGTCGTGCGATCCAAAAATTATGAACATACTAAAACGGGTGAGTAAAATAATTGCAAAATTCAAAACAGAATCCTTATAAAGCATCAAGTTTTCAGTTTTTTTTTTTAAATCTGGTGCGTATGTAACCATCTTTAAACTGATTAAGTGTGTGAATAACACATGGGCATCTCTCTACCAAAAGTATAATTGCACACTACAATTTCTTTTATTGTCATATGACACATTTATATTAGGTTTATACATACTAGTATTTTGACTCGCATTATATGCGTGTTAATTTGTTTTTATATTTTTATGAATTTACTTATTCATATTTCATCTTCACTTTTTTTTCTCTTCTATAGGAAAGAGATTCTCATTCCTAAAAACATAAATTATCTATTTTATCCATACTTTTTTTTATATATTATTAGATTTAAATTTTAATAAATGAAAGACATAATCAGAAGTTTAAAAATTTAACCGTTCTTATTGTTTTTCAAATTTGTTCTGACTTTATTAATATTAATAATATAGATTTTCTAAATTCAAAAAATAAAACCCAACTTACATCATTATGCAACTTCAGCCAATGTGAAACCAATTCTCACTTAGGCATCATTTGTGGGTTCCATACTTTCATATTGTTAAACTAATGAGAATGACATTTAGGAGCATCCTTGTTCGGGATTTCGCTGTGTCGCGCTACACAGCATTTACAACCACACAAAAAATTTCATCAGCCCCCGACTGGTCACATGCTTTCCCCTTTTCTTCTCTTTCTCCCTGTGCTGTATCTGGTGCCGCGCGCGTGACTTACCCATCCTTGTTTTACCTTTAGAAAGATGAAACATCCATGTAATAGGCATTAAGATGCATCTGTGTTTGTTTTAGGATTAGGAAGCATCTGTGTTTGTTTTAGGATTAGGAAGCATCTTTGTTTACTTTTAGAACGTGGAGAAAAAATAAAATGAAATATGATTAAAATAACATCCGACCTGCCGGATTCGAACCAGCGACCTAAGGATGTCTGCTATGAACAACTACAGTCCTCCGCTCTACCAACTGAGCTAAGGTCGGATTTGTATTTTATTTTAATAAGGTATTTTTATAAACCCTTTTTATTTCAACTGTGTGATTTAAGAAATGGTTTCAACTTCAGACCAAGAAATAAGTTGATCTCTTCGTGCTGGAGCATATGGCATTTACATTATGCTTGCATCCATTTGAGCCTTGTGTCAATTTCTGTCATCCACTCAAACAGTCACTATTCTTGTGGGTATGTGAAAGAAAAGGAGAATGAGAGAAAATAAAAAATAACAATATTAATAATTCTGAAGCAAGGGCATTTTAGAGGAGAAATTTAGATAAATGACATCTTTTAGGGGTTCAAATTGATTTTGAACCTTGTTTTTACCAAGTATTGAAAATTAACTATATTATAAGATCAAATGTCATCTGCCATTCTTTGAATTTTTTTCTGAAGAGGTTAGCGGGTTAGCAACACACACTCATGCAGCATATTCTAGACGAGGTATTTCATAAGTAGGTAAGTGGGAAGGTTGCCCCAGCCTCCATTTTTCCAAGTTGGTTCTCGATATTATGAACATGGCAACTTCTCTTATGCAATCGCTGGCACAAGGATGTTTTCCTCCCATGATCATCGATGTCCTGTCTTTCTGCTTCGACGTTTCCCATCCGGAAAGGGAATGGAGGCAAGTCCCTACTATGTGCCAGGGTGGCTCTTTTCCGTTTGATAATGAAGCTCTAGTCCTGGACCTGCCGGGTGACGACGATGACAAGAAAATAATGTGCCTACAGGCGTCTATGGGTATATCTTATATCATTGTCTGAGATTCAAGAAACCATCACAAAAATCGGTGACCTTAGGATGCCAAAGTTGCCTGATCGGCCACAATCCTGCTTATAATTATGAGCTCGGCGCTCCTAAGGAACACGGTGCAGTCATACCATTTCATTTTGAAGTTGATATGACCAAGGTGGACAAGGACAAGAAGAATTGTTTGACACTCCAGTTCATGCCTCTTCGCAGCTTCATATACCTGGCCAACCCATCCACTACTCTTCCCCTTCCCAAACTTGAAACGGTCGGTTGCTTTCTACTCTGATAAGTTTATTATTTATGATACTATCAATTGATATTGAGGAGGAGATGGATCTTGTTGCAGCATAGACTAGTTTTTCTTTTTCTTCTTTGCTCAGCGTATACATGTTGATTGTTCCCCCTAGACCCTAGGAGAGTGGGCTGATTTCTGCAAGATTGTCTGTGGATTATCACCTTATTCGATGGTTGCCTTTTAGGTATTCTATGTATAAAAGGAGCTTCATACTTTTTGTAAGAATTTGTTTCAATAATTTATAATATCATCTCCTTCTCCTGATTTATTTGTCTGGTTTTACAGTCAAGAAGAATCGTAATCTATTTTTGTTTTTCTGTACAGGCAGTCCCAGCTCATTTAAGAATTTCATCAGTTGCTCAATATGGTTCTTTATATGCAAATTTCACTGTCCCTGCCTCAATGAATTACATTTCCTTGTCCTTGAATTTCAACTTTCATGGAACTATGCTTGTTTAAGTATGCATATTTTCTTGCAGGATGGAAGCTGAATCGACTCTATTAGCAGTCATTTGAACATCCTTCTGGCGTGCAAAGCAGGGTGACTCTTTACTTGCTGTCCTGAGAAGTGGTGCAGGGAAGGTAATTTTGTTTGGTCTCGGCTTGCAGGTAAAACAATTTCTTTCTATAGAAGAAACAAAATCATAAGAGTATCTAACCAATAGTTGGAGACTTTTCATCAGTGTTTGAATCCAGTGCCGCTAGAGTTTTTTGTTTTTGTTTTGTTTTGTTTTCCCTGTACAAGGAGGTGATATTTGTACTCCTGTGCATGTTTTGTTTGTTTCTGGATACCAAAATAAATGAGCTTACGTAGAACCTAGTTTTCATTTTAGCCTCTTGGTGTTATCGTGGGTACTCAAATTAGTCATTGTTAGATAACACCATCATTCTAAACCACAAACCAAGCAAAACTACTCTAATACCATGCAACACCAAACATGGTTAATGTTAGTACAACTTTAGGCAACCTACATGAATCCAGGACAGTCTTTACAAATAAGGAGCACTTGAAGCTGTAATCAGATTTGAGTTCCAGGGGTTTTAAATCAAGAGGACCAGTGATGCCTATTTCTACTTCTCTGTTGTAGTTCTTGGTCTTGAGAGAGAAGTATTTGTGGCCCTATTACGTTGTAGGAAGTGTATGATGCTGGCTATAACAGTTTGTGTTGCCCTGTTACCAGCACGGTTGTAGTTAACTAGGGAAGGTGCTAAGGTATCCTATTCGAACCCAAGTAATCTTGTTGGGAGGGAAGCATGCATTGCAAGGTAAATTTTTTGTGTAAAGGCAGTATCTGGATGCATATATTCTTGCAGGATGGAAGCTGAATTGAGGGGCTCTATTTGCGCATCCCCAAGACCTAAGAGGCTTCGACGTGTGCGACGCTCCCCATTGGTTTAAGCTTTTGATAGGTGATCAGCATTCTTTTGTGTGCAATTGACTTAGGAGCGTGAATTTGGTGATAGTATTACAAGGATGGATATTATGCTACCTTAAAACGAGTTTCAAGGAATTGAGGATGAGCAGGAGAATCCTTGTATTTACATTAACACTGGTTATAAGTAGTCGATTTTGATTTTCGGAATACATTTACATGTAAAAACATTTGAACTGTTAGAGGTGAATGAGGAGGTCTCAAAGTCTACATTTAAAATGGATTGTTGGTCTTTAGGTGACACCAATCAGAGCTTCAAAGCCGGAACCATCAAAACAAGCAAAACTGTACCCAACTGAAGCACAAGCGACCCCAAAGTACCCCTAAAACAGAAGGATGTTGTAAGTACAGTGGTCCTACAGAGTATTGATGCACACACTCTACAGGTAAAATTACTATCCGAGCCAATGGATCACTCACTCCCCATTTTGTAAACTAACAAATCACATTACATATCAGAAAATTCTTGGAAAGGTCAAAATATTGAATACCACATGATGTGGATGAGAAAATATGAGAGATCTATTGCATTCTCCTACAATAAGATGGTGGTTATCAGCACCAAGAGAAATCGGAAATTAGATCAAGCCAAAATGAGTGATCAAGCGAAACATATACATGAATTACCATCAGAGGGCAAACCACCCAATAATACAAAAGCATAGAGATAAAAGGTGTCGAGAATATTGCTAGGTATCAAAGAACGCACAGAAGTAACAAGCAAGAAATGAGAGAAAATTAAGGAAAAACATGAACTTGTAGTGACAATAAAAGTTACTTAGTGATACCAGAATGAACGTTAAAATGATACAATGAAACCAAAACCTTTAAAAACAGAACACTCTTAACATATGATGATCAGTGGTAACAGAATGGACCTTAAAATGAAACAACAAAACCCAACAGACATGGTGCTTGCTCTGAAGAATGAAACAATTTAAGAATGATAACAATACATTGAAGAAACCAGAACAGGAGCCTACTCATAAGAAGGGAAGGGGTAGTTCATACCTAAGTAGTTAACAGAGACCATGCCATAATTTCCCAGAGAAACTCGAACAGCTTGTTACTTATGGATGGAAACATTTCGTCCAGTAACTTTCCTTTCTCATATTCTGTGTATAAGGGCATTCTTGCTTTTGCACGTAGTCGTTCACATGATACCAAATGTTTCGTGCTAGCTTTAGCCTCTCGGAGGGTGTATTAGCATAGTACCTATGCTGATACTCCTGATAGACTTTGAAAGCCCATTCATTAGTAGTTACTGACTGTCTCAAATCAATGGTTTCAGGGTAGTTTTCTTTTTCCCAATCGTCGTATGCTACTTCCCACTTCACAAACTTTCTTTTATACCTTAAAACCCTATGTGATGTAGGACCAGATTTGAATCTGTTTAGTACTTTTTTTGTGTTATTTAAGGTTATTTGTTTCCTTTTTTTAATTAGGATCTTAGAAATTATTGTTAGATTAAGATTGTGATTGTATTAGGTTTGGATGCCTATATAAGCACTATCATTCTATGTATTTGGAACAACTCTGATATCAATAAAACCCTAAAATTAGAGAAGTTTCTCTCTATTTCTGCGGCTCTGCCGTAATTGCTAGTGGATTCTAGTTTATCCCCATATGACTTTCAAACCTTGACGGAGCCGTCTCTATCATGTTCACGCTTCCCGCATCACTATGGCCAAACCTCTCAAGAAGGTTAGCCGGCCAGATGGCCCTTTTTCGTCTCTTCAGAACAAATCTATGGCAGAACAACGAATTAAACTGTTCCCTGCTTCAATTTTTTTAAGGAAAAAAACAATTAGAACATCTGATAGCACAAAATGCTCTTGCATAAAACATTACCTATCAATTTCTTTAACACCTATCAGAATTTAGAGAACAAAGAAGACAACATGAACAATTAACAATAGAAACCTTCCCTGTTTCCAGAACAATTGATTAAGAATTAACACAGACAACTTTTAGCAAGTTCAAAAATATATTCTCACAGAAATATAATGTTGTCATGGAAACACAGAGAACTTGGTCACAGACCTAATAAACAAGGCACTCTGAAGGAGGAAGTTCAAACAAGCAATTCTACTATTTACCCAAAGAAAAATAAGCAATTTGTATCTGGCGTACTACTGTCACAGAAAAAAGAGAAACAATTGAAGACGAAAATTATGGCAAAACCAAATTTACTTATGAAAGTTTCTCCCCGCCTGAAATTCATTAACATCTTTCCTGTCTTTTCCTACTCTGTTTACCTTCTCTTTCCTTTTCTACATCGTGATCTTCTTTATATAGATTGCCTATAATCGAAACACAACAAGCACTAATCTCTCAATTTAATAAAATGACTCCACCAAAATGATAATGAGTGAAAATCTATAAAAACAAACCGAGTAAAAGGACAGAAGATGGTGTGTTTATGACTTACCTGGTGAGGTTTGGAGTGAACTTAAATTGTACAGAAAATGATCAAAGTCCTGAACCAAAAACTTTAAGTAGAAGTGACTTGACTTTCCCAGCATAATCTTGATCTTGGTCGTTTCTGGTTCCTTCAGCAGGTAGAACCACCTTACCATCAACCACAGAAAGAACAGTAGGTTCCAGTGCACTGATCGGCAATTCGTTCTCCCAACGGTAAGTCAACCCCCTTTGATTAAATCAAAACAACCCAGAAACAATAGTATTAAAGACCAATTTCAGTCCCATACAACGAATTCAATAAAAATTAAAAACAAACTTTTATCAATGAAAAGAATCAAGCTTTGATCAGAGTATCCGGAAACAACCTAACCCATTTGAATCCGAATAAACCCACTTTGATCAAACTATGAAGGAACAACCAACCGTTCCGTCATTTTTTTTTTCTGTTAGGTGTGTATTTTCATAATTTTAAATTTAAATTAAGTTTTTTTTTAACAATTGAATTTGTCTCTTTATATTCTGAATTTCATTCAAGAAAAATAAAATAATATATGGATTCCGATTAAAACAGAAAAACACATTGATGAATTCAATTTTTTTGTTAGGTGTGCCTTTCATAATTTTGAATTCAAATTATTTTTTTAACAATTGAATTTGTCTCTTTAAATTCTTACTTTATTCAGAAAAAATAAAATAATACATGGATTCCAATTAAAAAAAATACATCCATGAGACGAGGAAAAAAAACAAAGAACTGGGTATCAATTTAATCTCATGGATGTGTTTTTCTCGTCGCATGGATGTGTTTTTCTTTGTTGATACCTAATGTTTCACACTTTAGGGTCTCTTCAGAATCGTAATTCTCCTTTTACATTTCATCAATGGTTAATTTCCTTGGAACTGTTACTTCTGTAAGAATATTCTCAATGTAAAGTAAAGGATGGTGCTGCACTGCTGCGTTTTGATGTAATATCTGCTTGTTTATATGATCTGAAGAATCACAACGAGTTACAAAATACAACAAGAGACAAGTTTTGAATTTATATCAAGCTGAAACGCCTTGATCATAGGCCTATTATGAGACATTTGATACATTATTGCAGTTATCTCCTTGCAACAACAATTACATTGATACAACAGGTTTGCCGAATCAAGAACATTGGTACGCACAGCTCTCCTACTCGAGGAATTAGTCAACTGAGACTGGCTGCATGTTTTCAGCTTCCTTCCTTAGCTCTTCAAATAGGACAGAAGACAAGTAGCGCTCCCCAAAACTTGCGTGAATCGTCTAAAAAATAGTTAAAAAGTTTTTCTTAGAACGTAGCAGGGTGTAAAATAACTTGATCATATGTGTGGAGAAATCTGATCGATATGTTGCACTTACCACTATAAGTTTGCCTTTGTTTTCTGGCTTTTTAGCAAGCTCAAGGGCTGCCACAGTGTTGGCTCCAGATGATATCCCTACCTGAAGGAATCAGAAAGATGGAATTCCTCAAAATCAAGTCTACAAAATAATCTTCAATGACATGATTACTGAACTTATGGAAGTTCTATTAGTCATTAGATAGTTACCATTAGTCCTTCTTTCAGTGCCAATTGCCTTGCCATATTTACTGCATCTTCACTTCTAACCTAAAAGATGAGTGGAACAAAAATTCCAAATTAGCATTCAATTGGAAACAACTTCAAAACCGAGCACTATTTCCTCTATCCTCAGTTCTGTAGCAAGTTCTATTTCTCACAAAAAAAATTCAGCATATATGGTACTTACCTCAAGAACTCTTTCCATGATATCCATGTCCAATATATCGGGTTTGAATCCAACCCCATTGCCAGTAATCGAATGAGGACCTATTACCATTGCAATAATAAGTCAAACAGGATAATGGACCTTTACCTCAAAAAATTTCCATCCACCCTACTGACTCTAAATAATAGAAAGGCCCCTAACAGTACAAAGCTTTCAGGAAAGAAAGTATTTAAAATAAGGTATAGCCAGTAAAAACACATGTATTCGAGCAATTGTTCTACCTGGTTTACCACCATTTAGTATATTACTTTCAGCAGGCTCCACTCCATATATCTATCATAACAGAAAGAGACTGAACATTACAAAGAAATAAAATAGAAGACGATACACATTACTAAAAGAATGAATGGCTGAAAATACTGATAATGTAACTTAAAAAAGATTTCTACCTTACAGTCAGGATTTTGAGATTTCAGATACTGTCCAACCCCAGAGACAGTGCCTCCGCTTCCAATTCCCATTACAAAGATGTCGACTTTTCCATTAGTATCCTCCCATATTTCAGGTCCTGTAGTTTCAAAATGTACCTATTTTTCACCAATTCAGGGTCAATGCTACATAGCTCAGTGATGTACATGTCTCATACTTGATCAACTCAAGACTAAGAAAGCACCCTAAGCAAATTTGTATAATATGGTACCTGAGTATTGGCAGGATTTGAGAATTGTTGGAGCATAAGTGCATTTGGAGTCGATTCAAAAAGGTCATAAGCCTTCTTAACAGTTCCTCCCATCCCTTTTGTAGGGTCAGTGAGGATCAACTCAGCTCCAAAGGCTCTCATACACACTCTTCTCTCCAAGCTCGTGTAAGACGGCATGGTCAAAACCATTTTGTACCCTTTCATCGCAGCCATAAAAGCCATGCTGATTCCCATGTTTCCTGACGTTGGCTCTATCAGAGTTGTCTGTTCATGCAATTGACATAGTAGTTAGACAAACCTGAAGCTGTAATGTATAAAATGAAAGACCAATATATCTGATTAAAGAGGAATAAGGCTTTAGCTAACCACTCCAGGAGTTATCAAGCCTTTCTTTTCAGCATCATTAAACATAGAAAGTGCTGGTCTGCACCAAAATAACATCAAACATTGAGAATTCTAGTTGCCAAGAAGAAACATATTGTCATTTTCTAGTCACAAAATTTTGTCACCAAACTATGGTATCATTTCTAACAAGGATACCTGTCTTTGATGCTGGCGGTGGGCTGAAACATCTCTTGCTTGGCTGCAATATAAGCTCCACATCCTTCAGTGACTTTGTTTAGGTATACAAGAGGTGTTCTACCAATAAGCTGAATTGAAAAGATCTTAATCATCAAAAACGCATACATGTAACAGAAGAAGGTTACTTATCAGAGGTAGAACTCATTACTTATATTTGAAAGGAAATATTGAAGGAAAAGAAAGTAAAATCTCAATAGTAAGATCATTTCTAAAAGTTCCAATCAATCAGACCCAAAACAGGCAAGGTACATATAATCTCCCTCCAAAAGAAGGTTCATAGGTAAAGTGGGATTTTTACTATAATGGGCATAACTGTCACTACACATGGCACGATGTGAGTGGCTAAATGTATAACGGACATAACTCAGAAAAAGAAAACCAACTTTTCTGTTTACTTTTCTCAGTTTTCTGGGGAACTGTAACTAAAAACAGAACATGACTCGCTAATTAGAAAATTCAACATCTCAAACAAGAAGAACACGAACATGACTAGCTAATCAGAACCCAAAGTCCTCAATGATGAAAACAAGAGAGAAAGTGAGATTGATTACTTGGGAGCCTTCAGTTTTGATGTGGGTTCCAGGAAGAGCTTTAGGGAGGTTTCTGATCCTTTCAACAAAAGAAGAAGAATCAGCGACGGGTTGTGTTGTTGTGGAGAAGAGTCTCTTCATTCTCATGGCTTCATTGCACACAGAAAGAGCGGATCTTTTCTTCAGAAAGCTCGTCAAAGACGCCATTATTGATGGATGATGCTATGGAACTCTGTAATCAAAGACTGAGCTTTAGATATAAGGGGGATAAGAATTCAAGTCAAAGTAGCCTGTGTTCCTCTCTCAGTTTCGGAGTGTGAGAGTTGTCAGTGAAACCATGGGCGATGTGTCGCCTTGCTTTTGTAAGGTTTCTGAAAAGATATAATTTGGATGATGGGCTAAAAGTGCACGCGCATGGCCAGGGTTGTACGCCGTACATCAACCATCAGAACACAAATGTAGACCAACTGGGTTGTACACCGTACATCAACCATCAGAACACAAATGTAGACCAACTCTATACAGTCATGACAGTACAGATCAACTCATCCAAAATTCGGGAAAAAAATGTAAACTAAATCCTGCATATGAATTAACTCACCAATATGAAACTATCCACCGATCTTACGTAGTTGTGTGAGCTTTTTAATTCGAGTTCGAGCAAGCTGTTAAAATAGCCAAACATTGTGTTGCAATACCTATATAGTTGACGTATTTCACATGCACCGAGAAATTAACTTTTAAGATCCGGCTCCTCTAAAATGATAAATTCGTGAAGTTAGTATAAGTTCGTAAAATCTGGTCTCTCTATCTAATTTAAGGGTTTCAGAAATCGACACATCATTTTTCATTAATTTTGTATATTTCATCTAAACTATGGTTAACTACTGTTAACTCTTTAATAAATAAAAAATTACTGTCAACTCCAAAAACTCGTTTGTCTTGCAGTTCATGCACCTTAGTTCTGCATCAACCAAGTTTATTCTTTCTGCTTCCTTGTATTATTGGGGACCTTTCTCAAACATGTATACAATAGAGAATCTGCTATTTTACCCGAGATCCAAAAATCAAATCATGGAGCGGTGTTAAGATGATTGGGAGAAGCAAATAAACTTATTTTTTGATTCATACTGTTTTGGAACTCAACCAGGAAAAGCAAATAAACATATCGTTTTATTCAAACTGGAAGCTTTGGAAGTCAACAAGGGTTATTATAGGGTCCGTCATTGTATATGAAGGTTTCGATTCAACTAAGTGAGATAGAACAAGCTAGGTTTCGATTCAACTAACCAAGGATTCGATTGAACATAATTTCAGTATGCGCATGAGTGTAGAACACGAGAGTTTAACCTAATTCCTTATTTCCATAACCTATTTCCAGAACAAGAGACTATACATCAAATTCTCATCACCTATCAAACATAGTATCAAGAGTTCGTTTATAACTTGTAAAAGAGGAACTTGATTGTATTTGTGCCTTCCTGTAACCATGGACGAGTTTTCATTGTCGCGCAAAGGATCAAAGAACACAGCAAGCAGACACTATATCAGAAGATGTAAAAGATAAAACCCTATTTTTTTATCTATTTTTTTGTTACTTAGTTGATGGGAGTTGACCAATTTTACCCATGGGTTAGCCTAAAATTGAATAAAGAGTGAAGATATCAGATTTTATGAACTTATATTAACTTTACGAACTTCTCATTTTGGAGGAGTCGGATCCTCATTTTTAAACTTAAAAAGCCTTTGGAATACCCTAACACTATCAAACGTTAAAATACAATATACGGATACGAAACTAATTTATCATTACATGGAGTTAATTTACGATAACGTCAATGAGATCCGGTGGTACTACCAAATACCAGGTCGTAGGAACAGAGCTTTAATGAGAAAGATAGAAAAATCATTGTATAGAATGCGACCACATGGGCGGCTATCGGGCATCTCCGTCTATTCTGAGCAGTAGTAAGCTGATCTTTAGAGCAGAGCGGTGGATTCTCTTCCCCTTCAACTTATTTAGTTGAGCCAAATGTCACTCAATTCCTAGCATTATGCTCCTAATCCAGCATCCATACTAAAAAGTACTAAACAAATCTACAAACAGACAGAAACAAACTACAAAAGAACAACCTTAGCCAACTTGAAAAAGAAAAAGAAATTTACCATACAGAGAAGTAAAAAGGGTGAGAGAGATCATTGTGATTAATCATTATGTTGTTCTTTTACAATGCTTTAGTTTCACTTTAGGCTCTATTATGCTTGAAGCAGAGCTCATATCACTTTGTCAATATGACTAGGTGCTCATTATTTGGTGAGCCCATTGCATGTAGCCATTGGTGGCCTGGAATCTGGTCAAGATCAGATTTCGACTCACCTTTTTCTTGATTTTGTTTTCTTTCCCCCTTCCAATGAAAGGGCAGGAGGAGAAGAGAAGAAGCACGTTTGTGCTTCTTTGTCTGAGCAATAGATAAACCACCCTTGGCGGATTGGAGGAGCCAGAAATATATGACAACCTAGCAATGGATCAGAAAGCAATCCTGAAAGAACTTGATTTGTCTTCTTTCCTATGTGAAATTTTCAGGGTTGATGTCATTGTTTTGGGTCAAAGATTCTACTTCTCTTTTTTCCTGTGAATCCCTCAAGATGCTAAGTTGTGGTTTTCTGACATGTTGTGTAGTGTAGCATGTGATATTTCATTGTAATGTTTGTACAAATTCTGAGTACGTAAATTGGTCACAATAAAATTAAATAAGTAAAACGGACACTAATAACATGGAAAATTAAGAAACCTCGACTTATCTCTATTATAAAGAGAACGAATAAAATCTGGTGGTGTATTCCACCAAGTCATACCAGAAGAGGTACCGAAACTTGCAAGAGCATTAGCTATTAGATTTCCCTCCACATATATATGAGAACAGCGAAAATCCATCATTGATATCCGGTATAGACAATTCTTCCACAACACATGGAGCTGCAACGGAGCTAACATGGGAGAACGAAGAAGGTCCAGTACAATTTGAGAGTCGAAGAAGGTCGAGTACAATTTGAGAGTCCACCTCTAACCAAACATATTTCCAATCACTTATCCAAGCAAACTCAATCGCCTTGATAACTGCCATTACTTTTGCTGCAATAGAACTACGAATATTAAGAGAAGAAGAGAAAGCGCCAATAAAGCGCCCTTGATGATTTCTAAAAACACCACCATAACCACTAACACCTAAACCTTTACGCCAAACACCATCGGTGTTAATCTTTACCCAATCAGAACGAGGAGGCCTGAGGGGGTCGATTCGATACATCTTACTCGATCCTGCAAGACCATATTGTTCGTTCATCAGAACGTTCTTAGTGGATTGCAGTTCAGCTACCACAAAACCCATGTCCTTTCTGTCTCTCGGGGAGTTACTGGAACACAGAATTCCAATTCCAAATATCAACCTTAAGCAGTAGTCAGCATCCGATGAGACCCTACCACAATAATTAGTGGGAGTATTGTTGTTGTCTTCTTGAATAAATAGTCTTGAATCTGCAATCTCTATAACTGATCCCTTAAATAAAGCCATCTCAACGAAAGTACGAAGATTCCAATCGTCTCTAAACATGTTGTCACTGGGCTTCTTTCCTGTAAACATCTCTAACAGTAGAATTCCAAAGCTATAGACATCCCCATATGTTGATGCCTCACTTCCCTTTTTGTACTCTACAATTCAAGAATTACAACTTGTCACGATCGATCATTGTCCCTTTTTGTAAGTTTGTAATATGCATGAAAATGAAGAACATGAAGAAACTTACCTGGTGCAATATAGCCAACAGATCCTCTTGAACTCGATTGACTGGCAGCAACTTTATTGGTTTTCGAAAGAAATCTCGCCAATCCAAAGTCGGAAACTCGTCCATTCAACTCGTCGTCTAAAAGAACATTGGCTGGCTTGAGATCACAATGAACCACCGGTGTTTCGCAATGATTGTGGAGATAATCTAGCGCACAAGCAACATCAATGGCAATGTCTAGCCTGTGGAGAAGATTCAAATTCTTGGACGGATTTTGTGTTCCATGTTTTGGATGCAACCACTCTTCTAAGCTTCCATTCTCCATGAACTCATAAACCAGAGCCTTGAAATCATTACCACGAAAATCAACACTTGAACATGTCGTTACGATCTTAACGATGTTGCGATGCCTAATATTTTTAAACATCTCACATTCGGCTATAAAACTATTAGAAGCTCCCCATCGTGATATCTTAAACACCTTCACAGCAACAAGTTGAGCTCCATGGGATGGCATGACAAGAACTACTTTATACACAGACCCAAAACTACCAACACCAACCAAATTCTCTGAAGAGAAACTATCGGTTGCTTCTGAAAGAGTAATATATGAAACTCTGATGAAGTCCGCATAGTTCGATTCTGTTCTTCCTTTATTATTTCCTCTGAAACAAAGAAACAACGAAGAGAGCACCATAGGTAATCTACACTGTTTAAAGGCTTATGATAAGTGATTTCGATTCATATGATGCATCGGATGCATTCATATATAATCAAGAGTAGAGGAATTGAAGAACTTGCTTAGCCGCTTCTAGTTGACTTGCGTTTCAATAGAAGACTTAAACTGCATCTACTAGAAGAAGCCTTGACATGCATTCATCAGTTGCGACAAAATTTGAAAGTTGCTTCGAAGTTGGGAGAGCCGCTAAAACTAGAAAATGAAATTGGGCAGAAATGTTAGAGAAGGTGAAGCTAGATATGAGTCGAAACGGGAAGTAAACTGTGTGAGATTCTGGGAAAGTCACTACCTATTTAATTATAGGATAAATGTATGTTCAATACTAATTTTAAGAGTATAAAACTCATTTCAATGAAAATAATTTCACATTGTCAATTTACACAAATCTTAACTAAAATACAATATTACTCTTCATTAAATAAAACATAACTTCTCTCTTTCCTGATCGATAACGTCTCTGTCTTCCTCTCTCTCTTTTTCTCTCATCCTCGCCTCTCTCTTTTTCCCGATCCAACTGGTCAAAGCTGTGACGCCGCCACCGCCACGATCCAGATGTGGAGGCTGCCGATGTTACCGAGGGTGAGTCCAAGGCAAATGGTCGTTGTCCTCAGATCCGTCAACGTTGTCGCCGTCCTCGGTTCGTCGGTCAACTCCTCTCTCTCTCTCTCTCTCAATTTTCCAATCAATCTCTCTCTTTCTCTCATCCACAAGGATGACGCCCGCCAACGCTTCTCTGATTTGACAGGCCTCACCTCCGATCTCGTTCTGCTATGCCTCAGATTTGGATGGTGAGCTTGAGAACAGATCATCTGCTCTCGTACTCGAACCAGAAACGACGTCTTCTATGGTTGCGCTACCGAGCCTCTGGACCTGCCGTTAAGCATGAATTCAGGGATCTACAGATGAGTCGGGATATGGTCAGTCTGCCTCGATTTCTGTTCCGATGACAGTGCCTCCTCTTCTTCCAATTGGTTCTCTCAATTGGTTGGCACATCAATTCCGGGAACTTCATCTGAAGAGGCGTTTTCAATAGGTTATTGATGAGAATCTTAAAACGGTGAAACATCTTCGATCGTCTCTTTCAGTGGACCAATCTGAATCTCCTTCTCCTCAGAATTCGCAACTGGGTTCTGTTCCAAAGGCCCGACGAACCAAGATTGCATCTATACCTGTTGGAGTTGGGTGTGGTCGTGGACTCGTGGTTGTGGTTGGTGTGGTCGACCGCGAAAAATTGTTCCTGAGTTTTCTCAATCAGTAAGGGTGGTATCGGTTTCTATCTCTACTGATCTTGTTATGACTGCTCCTATGGATACTACTTCAGTCTCTGTTCCGCTGTCTTTACCTGCTGTAACAAGTTCGGCTGCTCCACCTGAGGCTAGTACAATATCGGCAATGGAGCCTCAGCATGGTTTCTTTATTGCATCTTCATATGTAGAATCTAGTGTGGACTCTCTCACTTCCTCTGTCAATGGCACTGGTGGCTGGCCTACAGCTACATGATCCCCATGAAAATACTGTCATGGAACTGTCAGGGGCTGGGGTCTAACCTGACAGGGAGGCATTTGCGTCTGCTACAACGCAAGCATGACCCTTCAGTACTTTTCTTAATGGAAACTCATCAGCAGGATGAGGTTGTACAAAAGTGGCAGTCTGACTTGAAGTTTTCTCATCTGTTTGTGGTCTCTACTTCTGATACTTCAGGGGGAGGTTTGGCCTTGTTTTGGAAGGATAATGTTCAAGTCTCGGTTGTACATAGTACTTCTAGTTTTATAGATACTAGTGTTCTGTTTGTTCAAGAAAATTTTCTTTGTAAAATATCTTGGATGTACGGAATGCCTACTATAAATGAGGTGTGCTTTTTGTATGCTATGTCTCAATACTTTTCAGAAACTCATTTACCATGGATTTTGACGGTGACTTAAATGAAGTTTTGTGGAATGATGAGAAGTGGGTGTCAGTAATTGAGTTATTGATGGTTATTGGGGGTCATGAACTGATTTATTGGGGTCAGTAACTAAAATATCTGAGTTACTGGGTGTTAGTAACCGATTTATTGGTGGTTATTAGAGGTCATGAACTGAGTTACTGGGGGTCAGTAATTGGAATATTTTAGTTACTGGGTGTCAGTAACCGATTTAGTTGTGCTTACTAGGGATCTGAAACTCAATTACTGGGGTTAGTAACTGGAATATCCGAGTTACTGGATGTCAGTAATCGATTTACCGGTGACCGGAGAAATCTGATCACCGGAGTCCGTCACCGGCAACCGGTGGCCGGAGTCCAGCAGTGCTCTGGCAAAATCTTCTCTCTTTAGTAAGAGACAAGGGTAAAAATGTGAAAATAATTATTTTAATATGGTTTTAATAAAGATTTGTGTGTTTGAACACAAATAAATGTATATTTCATTCAATTGGGTGTCAAAATCTTATTTTCATTGGAATAAAGTTTGACATTTTTTTTGTGCAAATGGGCATTACCCCATAATTATAGTCTTGTTGCTGACTCAACAATTTAGAATTACAACAGTTGAACAGATCTTTCATTCTAACTCGGCAACTATGAAAGATGTTGAAAGTAGAGTGAAATTACCTCCAGAATTTAAATAAGATGTAGCTGTACTCTTATCTTTATTTAGCTCAAGGCCACAAACACACAATTACATGATAATTTCTAGATACAATACATTCACACAATAACGTGGAAATTTTTTCATCCACTGTAATATGAACAAGACTTCACAGGAAATATGTGACAAACAGAGCAATCTGAAGCATACAATAGTACGTCAACATGTATAAAAGCCTTCACAAAACAGTAAAAACTTAAAACCTTCTTAGCCAAGTAGATTGTTCCTAATGGACCGCAACTCAGCTAGAACATCACTGATATCCTTTCGGTTTGTTGGGGAGTCAGAAGAATATGCAATCGCAATTCCAAATATCAAAGTCAATTGCCTGCGAGTTTCAGTGACACTGGTGGTGCCTTCTTCAGGGAATATTGATTCTGAAATCTCTAGAACACGTTCAGGGAGAGCCATCTTCACATAATTATGCAGATTCATGGCGTCACTAAACAAGTGATCAGTGGGTCTCTTTCCAGTAAACATTTCTAACAAAAGAATGACAAAGCTGTAGACATCCCCATATGCAGATATCTCACTTCCCATACTCTACAATTCAGAAAGTATCAGAAAAAGTTGTCAGTGCATATTTGCATAAATAAAATAGCTAGGTCTCATTGAAATATACAAGAGTAACACAGGGAAGGGAAAACTATGAACAATATGAGAAAAATTACCCGGGGCAGCATAACCAACCGATCCTCTAATTCCAATGGAGCTTGATTGATTTCGAGAAACATTAGTACTTGGTTTGATGAGAAACCTTGACAGCCCAAAGTCGGAAACATGTCCGGTCATGTCATTGTCTAAAAGGACATTACTTGGCTTGAGATCACAATGAACTATCGGTGTTTCACAATTTTTGTGAAGATAATCCAATGCACTAGCAACATCAATGGCAATTTCAAGCCTCTGAACAAGGCTTAAACTTTTGGGTGTTGCCGCCACCTCTTCATTTCAGGTGGATGGATGCAACCAGTCCTCTAAGCTCCCATTGTCCATGAACTCATAAATAAGAGCTTTAAAATCATTGCCACTGAAATCAATACTTGAGCATGCAGTTAGTATCTTGACCAGATTTCGATGTCTAATGTTTCTCAACGCCTCACATTCAGAGATGAAACTCTTAGAAGCTCCCCGATGTAACATGTTAAACACCTTCACAGCCACAGGAACACTATCTCCTGAAAGAATTCCTTTGTACACAGACCCGAAAGCACCAACACCAATCAAATTAGCTGAAGAGAACCCAACAGTAGCTAAAACTTAGTTTGAGAAGAGTTTGAGACATCATAAGACATCACAATAAACTTAGCGTCTTGCTAAATTTAGGATTTAGTTTACTTGCTAGCGAAAGCTAACAATTGATTCTCTAGAGAGTTTGAGGAGTCTGATATTGACATTGGGCTCAAAATATGAAAGATATAGAACTCTAACATGCAAACTAAGTGTGCACTCAAAGCATACAATAAAAGAGTTCATTAATGAAGAAGTAGTAAACAAAGTCTCATCTTGAATTGAAATAAACAAAAAACCATATATCAAAACATCTTGGTGTTCATATCTTAAGGCTTCAAGCAGCCTCTAACTAAAGAAAACTAAATAAACATAATAGAATGATAACACAGAAAATTGAGGAGGAGGAGAGGAGAAGAAGAAGAAGAAAGAAGAGCGAATTCAAATATGATAGCGTAGGGTTTATATAGCTTCCTTCCACCATTCTTCCTTGATTAGGGTTTCTTTAGATATCTTGATTAGCTTGGACCAATAGAAGTATGCTAACTCATTTAATTCTTCAAAATCAGCTTCATATTGAGGTTATAAGTTGGAATATGAAGTACAAACCCGTCCATGGACTTCTCGGTGTGATTTGGGCCTCGAAACACAAATTCTCGTCAAGATTCAGATTCACACGCAGATTGACCTTCTAGTACTAAATCAGCCATAACTTCCTCTAGGAAAATTTTATTTACAAACCGTAAAATGCTCTAGAAATCTAACATCCATAGCTTTTCAACAATATAAAACTCATGAGTTAAATTCACTTTAGACCCCTGAACTTTAGGTCTAAAATCAGTTTGATACCTCATCTTTTTTTTAAATCAGTTTGATACCTAAACTTTCAAAACGACATCAATGTCGACTAAAATTTGAATTCCACACCAAAGATGACGTCATATGCTGACGTGAAGGAGACAACGATGGCCCACATGTCAGCCAAAAAACCCTAAAAGAGGGCATATTCGTCAATTTAACACCTACCTCCCAAATTTAACAAAAAATTCGTCCAAAAAACAACAACCTCTCAAAAACTTCCAAAAAATTAGATCAAACCTCCAAAATTTCCAGAATCTGAAGAGAACCAGATAAATACCAGAAAACTACCATAAGTTGAGCAACACCATAAAATTTTCAGAAACCCTGTTCGGTAGCAATCAAACATAATAGATTGCAACAAAAACTTAAGGTTTTCAATACACTTGATCATAGCAACCACCTATAATAGATGCATAATGTGAGTTTACATCCAAACAAACAAAACACAAATGTTTGAATTAGTTGCATATATAAAACTTCAGCTCTAATCATCTAAGCAAAAGATTAGACCCGGCAACCATGTGACATAGCACATGGTTGCACAAAAAATGCAACTTTGCATCTATCATTCCTGACCTTGGTTGCTTATCTCCTTCTCATCCTCTACTTTCCTCCCTTGTTTGCATTTGCTCTGATCCTCACTGATGATCTTGATGAAGCATGAGAAGGTTGTGCATTTGCAGAAACATTTCTAACAGTACTAGTAGCAGCTTTTGGTGGTCTGCCCCTAGTTGGAGGATCTTTACCTGCTGCCTTTGCTGCTGCCCTCTTTTCATTTCTTTTATCCTACAATAATAACATGAAATTATATCAACTAAGACAAAAAAAAAAAATTGTCTTCAAATACCAACTAGAATCAGTTAACAGAATCAGTTACCCTTGCTGCAGCTTTTCTCAGCTCTGCTTTTTCCCTAAGCTCATTCTTGGTTTTTGGTGCTGGTTTGGTACCCTTTTCCTGCACCAATTAAGCTCGACCATTTGACCATAACATATGCAATGCAAAGTATTAAAAAAAAAAAATCAAAACAGGTAGATACCTTAGTAGATGAGGCTTCTCCACTGTTTAGTCTTCTCTTCTTTGTCCCGGTCCCATGAGCTGATGGTGTCTTGGGTGGAAGATGCCTATGACAAGTCTTGATGTTGTGACCCAATGTGCCACAGTTGCCACACCTTAAAGATTTTTGAACCCTTCCAAGCTTGAGGCCTCCTTCAGTGTTCCTCTCAGATGCGTCTTTGACTCTTTTATTCTTCGGCCTACCAGGTTGTCTATTGTACTGAGGTGGGAGGATTGCTTGTTCATCTGTACGCATCCACAAGTCCATCCCATTGACAGGTTTCACTGTGTTGGAGTAAATGGCCATGTATGTCTTGGTCAGGTAACAGGCATCAACATAGTCTTCAGGCTTTTGTCTCATGAAGTTGATAGCAGATACAGCATGCTTGCAAGGAATCCCAGTTAGATCCCACCTTCTACAAGCACACTTCCTTCTCTGCAGATCAACCACATACTTCCCTCCTCCAATACTATACACTTCAATCACTGGGCTGCCTGTACCAATAGGGATACAATCGGTTGTAGACTTAACTTTGTTCTTCTCTAAGATCTCCCTAGGCTTGGGGCAAATAGGATCGATGACTTTGCTCATCTTCTCTAACCTTGCAGCAATCCTCTTCATCAACTTTACCATGATATCTTCAAAGCCAGTAATGACCGGCTTTGACCTAGCAGGTAATATGAAAGCATTGAAGCTTTCACACAAGTTGTTTACAAGCACATCACACTTAAGAATCGTGTTAAAGTGTGATCTACACCAATGCTTCGGGTTCCTTGTGGGTTGTTCTGGGTCTGTAACAGAAAAATAATTCTCACACATACCATTCAAAAAAAAAATAATAATTGAACATAGACATAAAAACACTGACCGGTTAACCAATCATATGCATCTTTTGCCATCTGCTTAATCAACATCATCTCCTCCCAGTGATAAGCCATTGTTGTTGATTTAGCAATTGCCCAAAGTTGGTCCTTCATTGCTTTTCCAGGAAACAACTTGTTGAAGTTGGTCCATAGGTGTCTCACACAAAACCTATGATCAGCAAGGGGAAAGACTTGTTCACATGCTGGAAGCAACCCTTTTTGCTTGTCGGAAATGAATGTAAATCCATTTCCTTCTCCAGTGATATTAAGATCCTTCTCCAACAACCTTAGAAACCAAATCCAACTATCCTTACTCTCCATCTCCACCATTGCATAAGCCACCACATAGGTTGTGTTGTTGGCATCCAGCCCCACTGCACACAACAACTGCCCTCCATATGCACTCTTCAAATGACAACCATCCAGTCCCAAAATTGGTCTGCAACCACTCTTAAACCCCAACTTCAATGCTCCTAAGCAAATATACATTCTTTTGAAAATTGGAAGCTTTTCAGAGTTGCTAAAATCACATTTGATATCAATAGTTGTTTCCGGGTCCACCCTTCTTAGTTCATGAGCATAGTCTTGCACCCTGGAATATTGTTCTTTCATGGACCTTTCCAGTTGTTCCAAAACAGCCCTCTTAGTCCTATACGCTTGCTGAAATGACACATTAGCTTGTAGCTCGGCTGCCATGGAGTTCTTGAGTGATTCTGTTGCAATAAAACAACGGTAAACAAGACATTATACTGAGGATTAAGACAAATAAGAAAATGACAATTCATGGTCTTGGAATGAAGTTTTACCTGTTTTGATGTCGGGATTAAGTTTTATCATATTAGCAAACCTTGCAATGAGATATGGGGTTCTAACAGTGGGGTTGTCAATAAGTCTTACGCAGCTGTGCTCTGGCTGGTACCTTTTTATCTGAAGTGTATCATCAAGTTCAGCCTTTGATGCATATAACTCATATTTACAATCGGCTGCTTTGCATATAATCCTCAACTTATGCTTCTCAGTCCTATCTAGAAGTGGCACCCAACCCTTTTGAATTGCTCTTTCCCTTACAGCAGCTCTTAGGATCCTAGCAGTAGCAAATAACATACCAACACAGAACTGTGGGTTCTTCATATCAGTCTTGGGATTGAATTCTGGCCATTTATGTCCTTCTCCATTGTCATCAGAATTTAACTCATGACCAATTACCTCCTCATCGGAATCAACAGCCCCATACATGGCCTCATTGTCTTCAACCTCAGATTCTTCAATACCAACAGTTCTCACGGCTGCAGCAGCAGATAAACCTTCTTCATTCTTTTCCCTACCCTCAATTTCTGTTAACCAGTCAAACAAGAAGTCATCATCAACCCCATAGGCTGCAACATCATCATCGTCTTTGGCAGGATCATAGTCATCATCTTCACTACCCTCATCTTCAGTGAACTTAGCATCACCTCCAGAATCATTGTCCTCATATTCTTCAACCAACCCATCTTCATATGCCAAGAAAGCAGCATTGTCATCTTGCACTATAAAACCTGCATCACTATCACTATCACTTTCAGACAACTCAACCTCCAATTTCCCCTTTCCCTTATCAGTAGGATCTATAGTTGGAGCCCTGCTAGCTTGAGTTAACACACCTTCTTGAGGCTCACTAATCTTTACACCATGCAACCCCTTCCTATTTGCCAACCTCTTAAATCTTTTACCATTCTTTTTGTTTGTAACCTGAAGCTTCTTCTTGGGAGAATCAGGGAGCTCTTCTATGACAGCATTGCTTGCAACAGCTTGACTCCAAGCAGGTATTTGGTCTTCATATATGAACAACTCATCCAAATAATCTTCATTGGCTGGGTTAAGCTCCAAGTGATCGAGGTACAGTATCACCACCCTTATTTCAGGCACCCGGCAACACATAGCGATGGTATCATGGTCATTGTTCAGCTTTATCTTTTGGTCATTCTCTCCAATCGAATACCAGTAGTCTATCATTTGCTCTCCATACGCATGGTTAATACCTCTCACCATGCCATCCACTTCAGTCAATGACATTCTATCTTTGTCAACATTATCATAGTAACTTTTGCTCCCTCCAATGTACTTTCCTGCACTATGATCAATATAGCCCCCATGGTATACCTTGATTGTAAAATAATCAGGGTGGTCTGAAAGAAATAATCAAACAGTCAGAAAAGTACATATCAATGATAAAAGGATAGATATTGATCATATGAAAACTAATATCCCAACAATATTAGTCTATGGATTCCAACCGTGAACACAACTACATTGATTTGAATCCATTTCTTTACTACCACTACTAAAATCTAAGGACCACACTATTTCTTAAACTATTTCACATACCAACGCATAGCACATTCATGGAACTTTGCATATTCAATTCAATTTAATATATATATATATATATATATGAAACAAATCACAAAACTACAAAAACGATGGAATCTTGTTTGTCAAAACCCCCATATCAGATGCTTTTTTTCTTTTCGATATCACCCATATCAGAAGCTTCCAACCCAGATTTCACAAACCTCAAACCATAACATGGCAACCCAAAAATAAACAAAGCCCCAAATCCAGGAATTAACAAAGCCAATAAGATGTACAAGCCAAATACAATACGATATCCTCAAAAACCCATGAATACCAAAGTCAAAAAACAAGAAATCTCGAATTTCAAATTCAAAACACACCATAGTCTGGGATCATTTCGCCTCCGTTTTCCGATCGAGGTATCCACTCATCGGGCTCAGCCATGAAGATCGTCGGTTCACTTCGATTTCCAATCGAGGCATCCACTCCGTTTTTCAATCTGGTTTTATGTCTGGGTTCAAAAGTTGTAAGAAAAGGAGTGGTACTGGATGGTGAGAGTGCGAAGGGATTAGGGTTTGGGTCTTTAGGTACTGCTTTGGGGTGTAATCGAGGTGAATGGCGGGAAAAACGGTAACAAGGTTGTTTTGGTCATTTTATCAGAATTAGGGTTTTTTGGCTGACATGTGGGCCATCGTTGTCTCCTCCACGTCAGCATATGACGTCATCTTTGGTGTGGAATTCAAATTTTAGTCGACATTGATGTCGTTTTGAAAGTTTAGGTATCAAACTGATTTAAAAAAAAAGAAGAGGTATCAAACTGATTTTAGACCTAAAGTTCAGGGGTCTAAAGTGAATTTAACTCAAAACTCATCATATGGTTCTTCTCGAGCCACGCTTAGTGTTCTGTCGAAGTTTGCTGACTTTCATAGACATATTTCAGAATTTTGTTTTCCAATTTCTATTTTCCTTCTTTTATTCTTATTTGTTTCAGAGCACCTAGAAAATAAAGAAACAAAGTAAATAACTATAAAACACACCAAACAAACAAATGAAGTAGAGGAATTCGATATAAATAATATATAATTGTGCGCCTATCAGATACCATATAGAGCATCATGCACATTCACTTCATGCCTTCCTTGCCAAGACAACTCAATTGTAACCAATATCTCTCGAAAATGTATGATTCTTTCTATATGTTGTAATCTTGATCACCAATCAAGCCATCATTAATTACCAAATCCATGATATATCAATAGTAGGCCTGATTCATGACGATATGGCTTAGTCTCCAAGTATACTCGGTCTAGCCTTGATCACGAATATCACCTGAGATCCTCGATCATATCCATGACGAACCACTAGACTGGTTCAACACATGGCTTGTCTTTGAAAGTATATTTTACATCCAAACATAGCCCCTCAGGTCTTGAAGGATAAGTCATGCGTCTTGCTTGAAAAGACCTATAATCCTCATGCATCGTTCGTCAAAAGCCACTTACTGGCTTAACTGGCAAAACATCAAACTTAGATGCAAGTCTTGACTTTTGTAGCTTCAACGACAATGAACAGTAGCTAGGCAGCCCATATAGCATCACAACTAATCTCTAACATGATAATCATGTAATGAACTTGAATACCTGGAATTTGAAAATCATGAAGCTAACTCTGATAAAAACATGACCTTAAGCTCCTGCTGAATACTTCGACGTGAAGAAACCCTCCATGCTTAATTAAATATGGTAGCAAGACCACAAGTATTTGTCTTGATAGCAATGAACCAAGAAAACTTAGCTCCAAGGTAGGCATAATTGCACTTCATATAGCCAACTTTAGATGAATAAAGATAACTCAAACCAACCACTTACTGGTTGTTTTATAACTTGACGTTGTTATTCAACATTACAACCTCCAAGATGAACCAACTCCCTCAAAAAGAACTTCCAAAAAGACTAAGAAACCAGCCCAAAATAAACTTTATCAAAAAGCTGATGACATTTTGCTGCTTAGGAGACCAACTTTAGACACGATTTACACCTTGTTTGGATGATGATTATGATCGGTTCTTGGCTTGAGAATGTAGTACAATATATGTACTTGAAGGATTGATAAAGTGAACGTCCAAAGAAACCCAGGAAGATGACGCAAATGGTCTCACAAAACAGCCCTATGAAAGCCATTTTCTGAAAATTCAGCATTTCCTTATTATTTGGTCGACTTGAAGAGCTTGTACCTTGAGCTTCCCATGGTATTTTTGGATGATTATTGATTCTAAAATGCTCTACAACATCCCAACTAGATGTATAAACAAAAATGCCAGTGATAGGTACAAGTTAAAATGAAGAAACAAGGCCACCAAAACTCATTGCAGTTCTGATTTTCTGGAATGGCTGCTTCAAGATGCCAACTTATAGACCTTGTAACTCACTATTTAAAGCAGAGAATAACATGAATATTTTTCATAATTATATTTCAATATACTAGCTTTAAGGTAATGTATGGCGAACAAGACTCTAACCCAGGGAAGGGGTGCTAATGAGCCATGAAAATATTTAAAAAATAAGCCAAAATCTGAAATTTTTAGATTTTCCTATGCAGGGGCTGATATTCATGATGAATTTCATAAGCTCTTCTTGTGATTTCTGGACAATTGAGCATCCTAACATATTCTTTAGTATCACTAATACATGCTTGAAGTCTTGGATGTTTGATGTGAACTTTCCAAAAGCTTGGAACTTCTCTCGCAAAAGATACTAATATTTCTTGAGCCTTGACAACCTTTTGATGCTGCTAATATTTTCAAAATAATTGGCCACAAGTGTTGGTCTTGAATTATAATTATCAACCTCAAGAATAGATTGACTAAATAAAGTGCAAAATCACAAATTGGTTTAGATAAACCACAGGGGGTAGGTTCATAATAAATAGATATTGAAACTCCAAATGTTTCAAAATTTTAAAAATGTGCTCCAAGAATTGGCACAAAATATGTATAGTATATCCCCCAATTTAATTGGGTGCAATGAATGTAGGGAAAGTAAACCGGTTAAACTCATCTTGCAAGTTTCCAGAATATGCTTTCTTTGTGCGTAGTACCTGACGTAATGGAGCTGCATATGTAGAGTTGAAACTTATTTTCTTGCATGCTTACGCTAATTTGACTCCATAAATGAGAACTACAAGTCTCCTTATGGTGATCAGACACAATAAAACTTGTGTTGTACCGTGAATGTTCCGTTAAAAACGTAGTCTTCTTGTACTGTTGTTAACTTTGTCTTCATTCCATCAAAAGATCTTAGAGCGTCCCCCTTTTCTTCTGGCGAATGTCAAAATTCTTGTCTTTTTTTTTCAGCTCCAAACTCATAGTGTAAGTCAAAGCTAGAGGTAATTTAGCCCCTCAAATATATCGGTTTTTGATGAGTAATTAGGTGATTATGCAATATGGCCTCCATTCCAACATATGATCTCTTCAACATCATAAACATTGATTTTTTAATAAACTATGAAATTTGAGAAGCCATTAAACCTCAAGTAGGTTTATTTACTTCTATGATGTAGCAGCGAATGCTATGTACTTGTCACAACTTGATTTTCACTCCAAACAAGAACCCTTAAGAAAGCTGCAGACTTTCTTCGTTGTATTTAATACTTGAACGCCATTCAAAGCATACGAATTGAGGAGAGAAAAACTTGAAGCAAGCCCCCCAGTTATGCAAGAATGAATAGAAAACATGTCAGTGTACATTCGCGGAGCTATAAGTGCCTGCAAGTCCATTCGCCGTTGTCACAAACACAAGATGCATATTCTCAAGCAATATGACGTTCTTGCACTCACATTGCCATAACTCCCTCCTGGAGTGTCGAAATCATGAACCGTAAAGTATGTTGGAAACTAGACACTCATATCTTACCACCAATATGTAGCTTGCTCACTAATTCATTATGTATATTCTCCAGTAATTTATTGAATCTCTTGTATATAAGCTACAAATGAAATTGGCTGAACTGCATACTGTTTAGTTTTGATGTCCATAGTTAGGCGAAGGAGGATAGTGAGTCGTGAGTGTCAAGCTCCCTAAGCACATAAAAACATATATAGAAGACACAAGTATACATTCGCCAAATTCACAAGACATCCAATGCACATTCACGCACTCATAAAAGCATGCAGCCAATTTTTCGTTCATTCTGACCTTCCTGTATTCAAACTGTAATAACGTTTTACTGGAACTTCAGAATCACAAGCTATAAACTCCGTTGGAAAATAAAAATCCAGAGCTTTCCACACATATACAGTTTACAGGCTAGTTCTTTATAGATCATTACCTGTGATTCAGTGAAGTTGCTTCACAGAAGCTAGAGCAGAAACTTGCTGGACTGAGCACTTGTTTCCTTTTCTTCTATACCTTAAATTTGCTGGTAGTGATAGCAACCCTGAGACACCTATTTTTTCTCTCACATATGAATACAAAGCCTCATGTGTAGGCCTTCTAAGCATTATGACAACGCCACGAGGAAATCTGAGAGAATCACCGAGCTTAGAAAAATTTCAACAGTTTCAAATACTTGGTTCTGACCATATGTTCCTTTAATTTTAGTGTCTGAATTACGTGAATTAAGTGTACAAAAACCTCAAGCCAAGCCCACCAAGCATGTAAGTACATGTATACACTGCACATATATTCATTCGTCAGATTAAAAAGGCTTGTAACATCCATTCGTGCATCCACCAATGCATGATGTAGATTTTTATCCATCCTGACCTATTAAGACTCTGACAGCCATAACTCCTTGGACTGTTGAAATTGCAAACCGCAAATTGCGTTGGAAAGTAGACATCTAGGCATTTATATGCATATGAAGCTTACCTTCTAATTATTTCTAGATCTTCCCAGTTGGTTCCATGAAGTTGCAATACAGAAGTTGTTGCTGCACATTTGCTGAACTGCATTCTTGCTTCAAATCTTCTGTATTCTGCTGGCAAAATGGTTGTAACTTTGAAATACATATATTCTTTATTGCATCTAAGACCTCATAAATAGATCTCTAATATTATAGGACATAATTCAAACCCCTGTCAGGTAAGAACATTGTCTTGCATTTCAGCAAAACACATAATATCTTTTTGTATTTTTATATTTTTCAATGCAAGAATTGAACTGAAACTAAAAGGCAAAGAATTAAAGTGAAGAAGGAAACTCAACATGATCAGTTACCCTTCAAAAGGCCACAGGGGAGGTCACAAATGCTTCACTCCAAGCCTTAACTTTTTGACATTAGCTGCATGAGCCTCTCTTCTGCGAGAAACTCTGAGTATTGAACAAAGATAATTTGTGTCAACGATTTGAAAACTTGTAAAGGGCTGTTACTCGTATGGAATGCTGCATAGCCCCCATGAATCTTCATCATTTGACTAAGCCTGACCTTCAAAAACATTCACGGAGGGGGCATATAACAAAGATCAACTTTGTCGCCCATTACCATGTCATAGTGCATGGCGTGTGCAGATGTAGTCACATATTAGTCTTCTGAAAGAACCACTTGCTGGCTCATATTCTCAAAACTGAAAGACTCAAGGTAATTTCCCTATGTTGATGCGAATTCATCCAAAGAGAGGTATTCACCATTAGATGATCAGAGAGTAATTCAACCTCTTCGGCGAGACTGTCAGCTTCATTTTCTACTTCTTGGGATTGTAAAACATCTTGGTTAGTATTGCAAACATCATGATTTGCTTCATTTTTCAGCATTGTGGTCTTCTAATTGGCTTCCTTGATTTCCTTAATATGTTGTCCCTGAGTCTGTCCAAATTGTTGCATGGTAACGTCTAACCCGTGCCAAGATTCATCCTTTTTCTCAGTCTTTGAGTCAATTTCCCGATTTGATCAATGAAATCCTTCATTATCTGTTTTGTCTCATTATCCATGTTCACCTCACTACATCTAGTTGACTATGTTAATTCTTCTAGTAATCATTCGAAATGCGAAATCATTTCTTCTACAATCTTGATACGTTATCTCCCGCTATGTTCGGGCGCGAAAATGGATTTTCTCGAACAACTAGACTTGGAGCGTGCCAGTACCTATGGATTAGATACAACCTTGTTCTTGATGCTTGTTCGCCTTCTGACTTCTTCTCAAACGACTGACATACGAGCGCTAATCAGACCAGCACTCAGGTTCTTCACAGACCTAGCTGAGGAGCAACTAGGATTTTTCTTCTCTTCACGATAAGCAGACGTTTCTTACTCAGACTAGTGTGGAGCAGAGCTATAAATCAGGATTATAGGGAAATTCACCAAAGAGTTCTCTAACAAATTAGGGATATTTGATAGAGTTGTTCACTCTACCAATGAGTTTGTGAGTATTCGCCTACGAATAGGTCTTTAAGGAGCAAAGGTGGACTATGCAGTCATGGATGAGACTTGGTGAGGTAGAAGCGGGAACTATCGACGGATCGGGCTTTGGTGAGTAGCAGCGATGAATGCCTACGGATAGAGTTTTGGTGAACAAAAATACTCAATGAATCTTTTTGGCAGAGGTGCTCTGAGAGAGGCTTGTTTTGCGGGGTGCAAAGTTGTTTGTTGATTGATGATGTCCTCTTCTTCATTCGCCATGACCCCTTTATATAGTGAACACTATGTTTTTTTTCTTACTTACGGATCTCAAGGCATATCAAATACCTTGAAGATTAGATCATTAAGCAACTTCAAATCTTCGTCAAGCATGACCTTAAATGAAATAAAAATATGTACATGCATATATTTTGACCGCAAGTATCGGTCTATGTATAATTAAGATAGATGAAAATATTCACCTCAAATCTAACTCTTGTAGTTAGATGTGTACACCATCATGGCCATATAATTGCCTCTTGATTATTTTCTTGCCATGAATCACACATATGCATACACCGTACAATTAAGGAATGAATCTTCATGGCAATACAATTATACCTTAGCATCCTTTGGATGTCATCTACCACAATCAACTAATTAAGGATTGTCAATATGTGATCAAATATGCACGGCTAAACTTCACTTCGACATTAAGATACCAATGATAATTGACTTCCCATATAGGACATCATGCACGTTCACTTCACGCCTTCCCTGCCAAGACAACTCAATTGTAACAAATATATCTCCTCAATGTATGATTCTTTCTATATGTTGTAATCTTGATCACCAAGCAAGCCCTCATTAATCACCAAATCCATGATATATCGATAGTAGGCCGGATTCATGTCGATACGACTTAGTCTTCAAGTATACTCGGTCTAGCCTTGATCACGAATATCTTCCGAGATCCTTGATCATATCCGCGACGAACCACCAGACTGGTTCGACACACGACTTGTCTAAGAAAGTATAATTTACACCCAAACAACAACATGATTATGATTTTTTGGTGGTTGACGGTGATGGCTTGGGTTTGACTTTTCTGGCGTCCATTTCCTCTTTCACTTTGAGGAAGGAGATAGAAGAAGAAAAAGATAGATGGTTGAGGAAGAAATCGATGGGTGAGAAAGAAGATGAATAACAAGGAAGATAATTAGGGAATATAAAATGGGGATGGTTTGAGTTTTACTGAAATTTTTGGAGGAAAATTTGGCACTAAAAATTTTGGCACCTAGGCCACAAAATGTTACAACTTCGTCACCGCCATGTTTAATATTTTATATTTATTTTATTAAAATAATAATTTTGTCGTCTAAGAAATGAAGTTCCATCGTCTAAGTATTTCTTAGGCGGTGAATTATACTTCTGTCGGTTAAGAAATTATTATTTTTATCTCTTTTATTTTCGTTAAAATAATTTGTCGCCTAAGTAAGTAATTTCGTCGTCTAAGTTGTTTCTAGACGATGAAAAATGTTTTCATCGTCTAAGATTTTCTTAGGCTACAGAATAGTTTTTCCTTGAATAAGTAGGCCTTAAACTACGAAATTAAAATAATTATGTCGCCTAAGTGCTTTTTTCCATTTGTATAAAAAGACGGAAGTTTTGCTAGTAGGGTTCCAGCCAATGACATGGAAATTATCTATTATAATGGAGGAAATTACTTGAGAGCATGCTGGAACCTATGACCTATCATTAAGAACTTGTTAGAACCCTAGGAGCTATCATTAAGAGCTTGTTGGAACCCTAAGAGCAATTGTTGAATTATCTATTATAGATGCTGGAACTCTAGGAGCTGTTGGAGATGGTTTAAGATTTTGTGACATGGAAATTATATTTTTTTCAATAAAAATATTAACAAATTTAATGCAACAATTGCTTTTATAAAGGAAATCAAAGAATTCTTTACATGAATTGAAAATACAAAAAACAAAATTCCCATAAAACACCATATCGATCAACAAGAAATTGAAAATCCAGGTTCATGGCAAAGATGTACAAACCTGGGACCAAATCAAATTATAAATCTAGATCTCTTGACCAAAAAACTAAAGAAATCACCCAACCGTATTCTTCTCGAATAAGAGGAGTTTAGATATGAATGTTATTGTTGTTGTTTTCATGGCCGCACTATTGTTATTATTCTGCACACTATAGGGTTGTTCATGCCCGCCATAATCAGTCTTCTTAGTTCATACGATAGAGTTTGGTCATGCACGTAATTGATCTCAATACATAGGCATATATAAACACTATTAGAAATCAATATATTAAGGACATGTTTATTAACTTGGAATGAAACTTATCATAAATCGGTATTAAGAAATATCAGTATCAATAAGAATCGGTATCAGAATATTTCATACTATTTTACTGTTTACTTACCGTTTGGAATTAAAATAGTAATGAAACTAATTACGATTGATATTGTTTACTTACCATATAAAATCATAATCAAAACTAATTTGATTACTAAAATACCCCTACAATAAATAAATTTAAAATACCCCTAAAATACTATATATATTCCACTAAGGGATCCATATTTTTAGTTTAACTATATAGATAGACATTCGACAAACTTTTCGATCACATTTTTCAATCTTAACCGTTCAATTCTTAGTTCATAATATATAGATCATCTCTGTAAAATTTCATCCAAATCGGTGATAATTAAGATGTTCAAAACTGTCAATTAAAATTAGAGGCATTAATGGTTCAAGTTTGACAGATTTGATCCGTCAAATGATTTCAGTTATTTCAAAGCCTTAACGATCACCAAATTTGATGAAATTTTACAGAAATAATCTATATATATGCATCAACATATTGAACGGTGAAGATGTTGTTATGTGATTAAAAAGTTTGTCGAATGCATATCTCTATAAATAAACTAAAAATAAGGACCCCTCAATAAAAGAGCTCTGTATATATATATACACACACACACACACACATTCACATATATACACACATACATATTTAGGGTTGAGTAATTTTGAAATATCTTAAATACAATAAAATTTAGAAATATCTCCAATTTAAAATATTATAATATATTTTGTGGGTTGGGTAATTTAGAAATATTATTAATTATGTGAGGATATTTTAGAGAGAAAAAGTTGATTCAATTATCTTGATTTTGATACACATCTCCTCCTTTGGGTATCGAATAAGAGGTTTCATCAGGAATTGATTTTTGATAAGCAAGTGGGACCCACATCCATTCTAATACCTTGACATGTTAGAAAACGTAGGATTTCATTGATTACGGAATCAATTACAATACTTTCAATTTCATTCCAAGTTAGTAAACATGTCCTAAGAAGATTGATTTACTTGTGAAAAGACTAAGATTAGATATGGACATGGAATTTGATAAATTTTTATTTTTATTTGAAGAGGAGCATCGATCATTCCCATATAAGAACCTCGGATTTATTTTTTAGAAAGGAAGAACCTTAGATTTAATTGCTGAAGAACCTGCAATGTAAAAGAATTCTGGAGTTTCTTCTGGAGATGTTTGATTACGTAAAAAAATTCTTTTATTAGAAAAAATATAATTTTCATGTCACTTACCCAATCATACTCTCAATCCAACCATTTAATCAACTATGATCTAAAAGACAAAAAACAGTATAAAAAAAGACTTGGCTGACCAGGTCTGGTCAGTATCTGACCATAGCCAATGAGGTTGAGACACATGGCATTTTGAAAAAGTTTGTTTGAAAGACGAGGACATTAGAGAGACTTTATGGTCATTAGAGAGGGTATATTTAATGGATTAGCTGGACACATGTCCTTTCTTTATTGGTTTTGGTCATATGGAAGTTTTTTTCATCAAAAAAAATGGTCAAATATTACATCCCCTAAAAAAATATATACAAGAATTTCTTATGCGGGGATGGTTGTATCGCATGCATGTAAGGCCAAGATTGACTCACGAGTAAATATCATTTGATTACTGAATACAATTAAGTTCTCAACATATATGAGTTGAAAAATTCACCAAAAATGTAAGCTAGGGGTCGTGTTCAGCTTGTGAATTATTCACCTAAGAAAATATGGTCTTTCTGGCTTTCTGCATATCCCGATCATCAGGTTGATCCTGATATCCCTAGCCCTTAAAGTAATATCTACATTATTGAAAAAGGGAACCTGAATATACATTATTGCAAACCAGTACTCCTTACTTAAACCCAAAAAAGAGAATGCAGTGCTACTTGTACCCTACCAGACTCTGCATCACTGCATCAGTACCCAGCCGCCTGTATAGAATACATTCACGATCATCGAGTAAGTTAAATTTGACTAAGCACAGTTGATCGAATCACAAGTATTCACGACCATTGACGTCTTAGACCTTTGTTCTTTGTTTTTTTTCAGTGAGTGTCGACCTTGGTTCTATGTTGTTAAATACAAAACTGGGTACTGATTGATCCCCAATTATTTAGCCAAATTTTTGGTACGTTGGTTCCACGAAACACACATAAAGCTCATCCATATCTTAAAGCCTAGAATTCTCTTTATAAGTAGCTAGTGCACTCTGCACTCCAATCCTCACTCATTCCCCCAAACAATACCAAAAAACCTACAAGCATGGATCAGATTCGTCTTCTTTGCCTGTTTTCGATCTTCTATGTAAGTTTTAGTTAGTTAATTCACAAGCAACCTGCAGCTTCATTTATCTTCTATGTAAATTTTAGTTGGTTAATTGTGGCATGTACGCAGGTGGCATCAGTATTGGTGGGAATTGGGTATGCGAGTGAGGTCGATGATGGAAAGTCCCGGATGTCTTACTGGAAGTCATCCTTTCCAAAAACTCCATTTCCTTCCAAAGCTGTACAACAACTTCTAAACCTTGCAGGTACGTATAACTGAGCTCATCAATCAACCTACATGACACAACTATAATGAGATATTCTTTTCCTCTATGAAAGTATGAAACTTCCATAGATTTTAAGGAATAGGAAAAATTAATGTACAAGTGAAGTCGTAGAAGTTTTGTTAAATTTTCAAAAAAAATATACATGTATATGCTCGTCAAAGGAACTGATATATTTGTCACAAGGTGAAAGAAGTTACACTGGGTTCGGAAAGGAAGCTATAAATCTTGAACCAGAAATACCAATAACCAACTATGGTTCCTCTAATGAAGAAACTCCAGCGGAGCCAGATTTAACTACATTCTTCCAAGGACAAGATCTTCAGCAAAAGGGGAAAACAGTGACACTGCGACTCTTGAAACCCACGAGTAACAAAGCAACTCTTTTGACTCGCCAAGTTGCAAACTCCATACCATTTTCAAGCAGCAAGCTCCCAGAAATTTTATCCTACTTTGGAGTGAAACCGAACTCAGTGGCTGCAGGTCTGATGAAACAAACAATCGAAGAGTGTGAGGCACCAGCCATTAAAGCGGAAGGCAAGTATTGCCTGACATCGCTAGAATCTTTGATTGATTTCACAGTATCGAATCTCGGCAAGGACGTCCAAGTTTACACAACTGAGGCCGAAACCGATAAGAAACAAGAGTATAGCATTGAGACTACTGGAGTCCAAAGTATTGGAGACAAGATTATTGTGTGCCATAAGGAGAACTACGTCTATGGTGTGTTTTACTGCCACATATTCTATGACAAAACAACAAAGGCTTACAAGGTTCCGTTGGTGAGTGCAGATGGAGCTACAAAAGCCAATGCAATAGCTGTTTGCCATATGGATACCGCTACCTGGAACCCTAAGAATGTGGCCTTTCGAACTCTCAACACAAAGCCGGGAAGTACTGTCCATGTCTGTCATTTTCTAGGCACTACCAGTCTTTTGTGGGTTCCTAAGTAAGAGCGGATAGTATTCATACTTTAGGCCATGAAAATAAGTTGGGACTTCTATGTTCTATCTATCAACCTATATGGGATGTGTGCTTTTGGGTCATAAAAATAAGTTAGGATCTGGGACTTGTATCTATCAACCTCCAAGTCCTGAATTGTGAAAAATGTATAATGACCCTATTTCTTTCGAAGTTTCTTGTGTTGTGATTTAATTTAGTAAGGTTTGATGGACGCACACTATTTGACACAAATTGTACTTTTCGTTAAATTCAAAAACTTCTAATAGTCTTAATCAAATACAACAAATTAAATGACATGGAATTACTTTTCTAGAACCAAGGCCTTGTTTAAAGCAAATTGACTCGGATTTGGGCCTTGGTAGAGCCCAAAAGATGGGTCACCCAACACATGTCCATCTGAGTAACCCATAATAGGGGCACCCCTGAGGCATCAACTGTCGGCTGTCATGATATGCGACCCTCTTTGCGACTATTGAAGGAACTCCCTTGCGGTCGAGAACTCCCTTGCATAGGATCACGGAAAAATCAAAAGCATGATCATCCATAACAACAAAGCTAGCACAGCCGCCATAGAAGAAGGATGTTCATTTAGCTCGACGGTTGTGCTAGCTCAGTATCAATGTTGGCGCCTGATGGACAGGAAAAAAAACACAGAACTGCCACGCCTAGGACTAAGAGTGACCATAAGCTTATCCATCCCTATTGTCACCATCAACACCGGCATTAGATAATGCCCGAATCGGAGTGGCCATAATGGCCGCATCTCAACCGAGCAAATAGGCGGATTGGACGGTTAACGGGCGGATTTTAGCGGTTAGCAGGTTCAACCCGTTATAACCCGTTAAGCTAATGAGTTACAACGGGTTCACCCATTAGGTTCATGGATTACCTGTTGGAATCCGTTAAGAATTTTTTTCATCATTTCTTATATAATTTTTTTTAATAAAATAGAAAAAAATTCTTTTTTAACGGTTAGAAATTCCAACGATTTAAATGGGATAAAGTTAAAAAATGAATTAGTAATTAAACAGGTTTTCTTCTTTTTATTTTTATTTTTTTATTCCTTAACGAGTCTTAAGGAGTTAAATGGGTTCCAACGGACAACATGTTTTCATTCGTTAACCGACGGGTTGTAATGAATTGACAACTCATTAACATATTATACAATCAGACGGTTAGCGTACTGGTTTTTAACAGACGGTTAGCGTACTGGTTTTTAACAGACGGTTAGCGTACTGGTTTTTAACAGACGGTTAGCGTACTGATTTTTAACGGACGATTAGCAGTCAGTTAATAAGCAGCGCGAGTTGAATTGCTAGATTTACCCGCATCTATTATTTTGGTGTAACTTGTATTGTGTAACAAATATTATTTGTTTATGAGAAAGAATGTAACAATCATTTAAATATGTGTCGTGGCTATTACCTCACTATATAAAAGCAACACGTTCTAGACACTCATACCTAACTACCTATTTTTGATTGTAGTCACATTCTCACCTTACCACACAAGCGTTCCCAAATTGTAACTCACACAACCGAAATTGGTAACATTTTTAACCTTCTCTTCCTCAAAAACCTATAAATGCACCCGAGATTCTCATCACCAACATTTTCACACCATGCCATTCCCAAGAGCACCCTCTCCCTTCGTCCTTGCCCTTCTCGTTTTCTTTGTTCTTCCCCTCGTCTTCTCCCCAAATGGCGGGTACGTCCGTCTCGCCGAGGCAGGAAAGCGGCGAGTCCACATCACCGACGAGCTCGACGACGTCGTAGACGACGAAGAGGACGACACGTGGAAGGAATGGGGCAAGAAACCCACACCCCAGCTCGATCTGACGCCGGAGAAGTTGGAGAAGATGGAGTTACCGGAGATCCAGGCCGAGACTTTGAAAGGGCATTCTGGGCCGATTCTTGGGTTTATCAAACTCCGACTTGGCGTCAAACGGACTAAGGTAAATCGCAGCTTTTGCTCATTTTGGGGTTATTGTGAATTGGGTCTCAGTTTTTGTTCTTGTTTGTTATTGGGTTTTCTTTCTTTTGTTTATGATTTAGTATTTCTTACTTGGGAAACCTTAATGTAATGTAGTAATTAGATGTATAAAATGAGCATGAATTTGAATCGAATGTGTGTTAATCAAAAGTCAAATGGGACTCATTTGTGAATTAACTGGGAAACTGTGGAAGATTAGATTGATGATAAGCATATAGTTTGAACTTTCGGTATAATGTGTGAAAAGTTGCTGGTAAGTTCTAAGTAATAGTCCTATGAATTTGTGAACTTTATGTTTTTTGGTTCTTGTTTTGGTATTAGTTGATTCCTGTTGCAATGAGATAAGCATGATTTGTTGATCTAATGGATTCTAGGTAATAGGAATGACGTTGTTGTATACTTGTATTCGATTTGCAACCATTGATTTTGGTTCAGAAGTTCAAATGAATTGTCAATTTTATGCAAGTTTGTTTTCCACTTTCAGGACATGGTGGTTGAGATTGCTACAAGATGGAGTAAAGTTCTGAGAAGTGGAGCTATTGAGGTAAAGTTTATGGGTATTGATTTGAGCACGATCATGGTCACCATTCAAAGAGGCTATGACTTGACAGAGGTATGATATTCTAACCCCTTCTTCCCCCTCCTGCCTGAGTTGATGAGCTCCCGCTCTGTTTTCTTCTTTGCAATATGTTCTCTTATTTTGGTATGTCCCTATTTACTAGTTGAAGGATTTTGTGTTGAGCCAACCGGAGGCCTATGAGCTAAAGATTGGAGATCAATTATTTCGAAGACCTGGAGATCCTCCTTTAGAGGAAGTTGTTGAGGTGCTCCAGAATGAGAAAAGGAGAAATGAGAATGATGGTTCAACGGAGAGCAATAAGCAAGTGAAAGAGGAACTGTAGCTTTGTGTTAGTAAATTTTTTGAAATGCAATGGAATGGCCCCTTGTGGGTTTATGTAACTCAGAACATGCACATTTTTGTGTAACAAGATTAGTGTTATTCAAGTGAGTTGTTGCTGATTTTGGAATTGCTCAGATATGTTGTTCAAGAGTAGGTAGAGGTCATATGAATACCATTTTCTATGTACCAGTCACAATGAACTTCTCGTGGTTAATTTACGGTAGACTTCTCTCCTGTCAACTTGAATCAATAAGACTTATCAACCATTCTGCAACTTCAGTAATGCTTGCGCTCTTTTATTGGCAAAAAAGCTCAGAGGAATTCCTCTGCAAAAATTTCTGCAGGGAATACATTAAAATTTCTGAATCTATCAATGTAAATCTACATTATATAAAGAGATTGTAATATTCTGTTTACATGAAATAGCACATTCACAACTGAATAGGGAACAACATTGAGAACATAGGCTACTTCAACTTAGTGTTGAAGTCAAAAAGCTGAAGAATCTGAATCCTGGAGATTCTGGCAGCTTCATCTCTCTCTTTCTCTGTATTGTACCCCCAATCCCCTAATGCCGTTTAACCAGTATCAGCTATCATAGGTGAATAAAGCATAAACAACAACAGATGACAGATAAGTGAAAGAGTACATGTATGATAGAGCTGAGTAGAAATACGTTTTACCTAGATACAAGTTCCAACCATCCAATTCAGGTTCCTTGATAACATTCTTTAAGGTTGCCAGTCTATCTTCCACAAAGCTGACCAAGATTGGATGTTATTGATTTCATTCAAAGGCACTAAGTTATTGTAATAAGCATTATCCAGTATAGAAGGTCTCTAAACACTATTGCAGTGATTATCATATTATAACATGATCTACTATGTACAATATTTAGAAGGAAATTACGTACTGCAGTTGCAGCCCTTGGTGTTCTGGTTTCTTCTGAATCATCTTCAATACTTCTACCTTGGGACTGGAAGTGAGTTTCATATTACATACACACGTACAAGAGAGTAAAGTTTTACGCTACAGAACCTATACCAAAGGCTAAGTGCCAGAATACTAATAATAGACTATCATCAAGTTAATACCATACCCAGATCCAAGACCAAATATTCTTTCAGGTGGTATCGTAACTCCTGCAAGATCTCGCAATAAAGCATCAGCGAATCGGCTCTGTGATAGGCATAAGAACAAAATATGAGAGGATGGTGCAATGATAAAGGCAAAATGCTTGCTGTTCCCCTAAAAGTCTGCTAACAGCCGGTTTAATATACACTCTGAATATAGACTCCAGTCCAGAAGAAACAAATAACAAGTGCTGGCTCTGCTTCATACCTGCTTTGTGGTGACAATGTATATTGTCGAGCTTGCAAATCTCAGAGCATCAGATACACCTGGATATAATCTGCAAGTGAATTGTCTTCTATTTAGTTATGCATACGACTCTAGCAGCAACTTTGGGAATAGAGTACAAAATATGCTAGACACAAATCCATTAAACCCAAAAATTGAAATCATACTACCAAAAGTCCAAAACAAATGCCATTATCTTTTGCTTCACATTTTGACCATGTAATCTCTAACAAAGACACATCAAAGACACACATGATCACTTTACACAATATCCAAAATGGGTACCTATTTGCACCAATCCAAGTAGGCATGTCTTGGTCCATCCACTCATCCCTGACCTTCCCAAACAGATTGACAAGACGATCCTTTTCCTCACCCCATTCCTCCATAATCACAGGCTTCAACACCGACCACTTCTCCAATATCCCCTCAACTGTAAGCCCATCTGCAACTGATGACTTCCTTATATAAGGAACTCTCATCTCCAAAAGCAACCTCACAAGTAAAAGATTCTCATACCCAGTTTCCACCACAGGTCTCACCTAATCCATCATTCATTTGGCCACAGTTACACTATCAATCCAAAACATACATAAGGGTTCTATCTAATGAAGCATATAAAGAACTTACTACGTGCATTTGGTCAACAACCCAATTCTCCAAAGCCGAATCGACAGCGTTGAACAGAGCTGGCCATCTCACTTTAGCAGCCTAACACATTACTAATCAAATTAACCAACTTTGAAGTGAAAAGCCTCGAACTTTGAAACAATATTAAACATAAACAACACCTTGACAGCAGAGACAGAGCTCTCTCCGCAGCTATCACATATAACTCCATCGAAATCCAAAGCGTATAAATCACCCATTTCTGAACTCACTCACGCTCTGGTGTTTACCTTGGTTTCTGTGACGGAGGTCTCTAAGTTGAAGTGGAGTGGAGTGGAGTGGAGTGGAGTGGAGTGGAGCGGGTGCTTATTCTTCTCCACAGCTTGTGGGAGTTGGATTGAATTAGTTTGGTCCCATACGACATGGCGTCTACTGCATCTAGGACGACAAAAAAATAGTGAAAGGTGTCTTCTTTTCCGGTTTTCCCCCACACCCTGTTCAAATCCAAGAATCGATTCCCAGAATCCAACGGTTCAAAGTTACAAACCCAAATCAAAAACAAGGTTCTTCAATCCAGGACGAAGCTCAGAAACCCCAATAAGTATTTGATTTCCTCCGGTGAAATTTGGTGCTTTTGTAGTGTTTGGGCTGATCGGTCACATGAGCACAGTGTAAACGTAACATAAACATGTAACATTGATCACATAATTGTGATTGATTTGTGTCTGTTTGCCACAGTCGCGAAGCTAAGAATGTTGATAGAGAAATTATGGAAGAGCTTTGAGTTCGAGATTAGTATCATCGGATCAAGTGATACCTATCATCTATTTGTATAGGATACATACACTAATAGAGAGTCAAAGCAAGTGCTTTGTAGCAGCGGCAGTGGGTTATTGTTTAGTTTGTAGGATTCATTATAAAACTTAATATGAATTAGGATGATATTTTTATTTTTATATTTAACTATTAAAAATTTGTTTTTTCATACTTAAAGTTTCATTTTGTTAGCATTTTGATACATTGATCAGTAACTCTGTTAAATTTTAAGGACATTTCATCATTTTATTAGATGTATCATTTTTACATTTGCTTTTAACAAAATAATTTATTTTTTGAGGTTATCAAATACAAATAGAACAATTTACTTTAGAAAAAAAATATTTAAAAAAACTGTAAAATTAAATATTTTTTGCAACAATATAGTGATAAAAGTTAATAGAATATATATAGACTTACATGATGCTAAGAAAAATAAAATAAGTTAAAACATTGCAACTGAATTCATTATAATCAGATAAATTACAAGCCAATAAGAATAACCAGTCACAATCATGTACGAAAATATCAACGATCATAGAAATATAAAAAAAATCTCGATAAATATATTGAGAAAATCGAATATTCGTGGACATTGTATCAATTTTTGTTAAAAGTAAATATAAAAGTGATACATTTAATAGTGGCAAAAATACTCTTGACATTTAACGGTGTTAGTGGTCAAGGTGTCAAAATGTTAACGGAATGAAACTTAGGGTATATAAATGCAAGTTTTTGATAGTTAGCTATGAAAATAAAAAGATCATCATAGTTCGGGTAGTTTTTTGTAATTAATCAAAGTTTGTATGACATACATATACGTAGGATAGAATTTTCCCATAAAAGCACTTAAAGCTTCAAAGAACATATATAGGTGTGAGGGTTTTTTTTTTAATTTGATAGTGATTAGGTCAAGATTATCCCAATAATTCGATTAATGAAGAATCTTGTATGTGATTCGAACGACAAAAAGAGTTTGTAGCATGAAGTATGGTGTGGGAGCTGAAAGCACACCGCAGTGATGAGAGAATTAGACTAGTTCTTATGTGGATTGGGTTTTTGGGAACGGGCTAAGCCTAAGAGGGCAAGGATTGGGGAATGATTGTTAGGTTTTCTTGGCTTGAATGCGTGAAAGGTTTAAGACATGAGAGCTTGGGTGTTGATAGGGGATTTCTGGGTTTCTGTTTGATCGGATGAAGGTATGAGTGCTTGAAGGGTTTTTTATGGATTGCTGCCTTCCCTCGCCCCCTCTCTGCTCCAAACTCTCCCTTTTATAGAGCCTGATCGATGAGTTTTATGATGGGTCAAAGTGTTGGAACTGCTGGGTGGAAGGAATTCCCTTCAAACACGTGAATCTAGCCTTAAAACTTAGAAAAAAGAAGCTTGCTTCAAAAAATGAAAGAGACGTCTCATTGCAGGGACGAAAATCCGGGAAAGAGAGTGATGAGAAAATATCGGGAGAAGTGAGTTCGAGGTATAAGGTAGAAGAAGATGTTTGTTAACTGGTCTTGAAGCTCCTCTAATAGAGAGAAGGCAAAGATCGAGGTTTGGATTGTGTATATGGGTGTTACTGAAAAAAATGGATCTGGGTAAAACACTGCTACGGGGATGGAAACTTAAGGAAAGAAGAACGAGAAGGAAGAGGTATAATGAAAATGGGCTTATTATGCAATGGAGATGAGTTTGGGCATTTTTGAAACAAAAGGTGTTGGGCTTTGGATATTTTTAGATTTAAAGGGTGAATGGTCTAATTCTCTTATTTTCACCGATTCATCATCGATTTAGTCGTCGAGCTTGAATTTCGGGTCCAAAACCAAAACTATTTAACGATGGTAAATCGATGGATGAGCGTTATGTGCCTTCGTAACCTTCCACACCACACCTACTTTTACAAGCCCCAAAGATGCGTGGATGTGCATTGGATCCACATCAATGGGCATGTATGTTTGACATGTTAAAATCTATATTTTAGCCTAAGATTATAATAGTTTGCATGAATTACATCGTGTGGGCAAAATACATGATTATTTCGGTATCAACAACAGGTCTAATTATCTGTCTCAGAGATATCGACACTCTTTCTCATTCCTCATTAATGAAAAAAGAAAAAACAATATGTTTCATTCGTATGGATATATATGACTCCTATATATTGACTTCATTGGACATTGTGGAAAGTGGGTACGTTAAGAACGAGAGTGATCTATTGATGACCTTCTTTTTGTGGATTAGTTAAGACTTTCCCTTTTAATAGTTTATTACATCAACTTTTAATCATATTTTTCTATCTCAACCATTTAGTTTACAGGTCTATATGAGTATATCACTTCTACAAATTTTCAGTCAAATTTGTGATCATTAAGGAATCGAAGTAGATCAAATCAATGGACGATCTAAATGTGCCAAATAAGAGCCGCTTAAGTTTATAATCGGTGAATCAAATTTATGAATGTCTTAACAATCTTCAATTTGAATGGAAATTTGAATATATATATATATATATATATATATATATATATATATATGAGATCGAAAAGTGAGATAAAACGAAAAATCTTCAATTAGTCCAAATTCAATTTAAAAGTTTGGATAGAAGCCTTCGTTAAGGTCTTTATTAAAAATGGGTTCATCATACATAAATCAAACTTGTATGCCCAATAGGATTGGCATGAAATCAGGGGCGGCCCAGGGGGTGTGCCAAAAGTGTGACCGCACTGGGCCTCCAATTTCAGAGGCTTAAAAAAATTTATACACCTATATAAAATAGAAAGATGGAGCAAATTATCAACTAGAGATGTAGTTCAGTTGGTTTTTGTTTGATTGTGTGACTTGGAGACCTAAGTTCGAACCTTAGGAGACAGATTTTAATGGGTGATTTTTTTGGGCAAATTTTCTTACTCACTTTGGTAACCCTCAGACTACAATCCCTCAGAGTCATAGCCCTATCCCCTCATCTCGTCTAGAGACCAGTCGACCAATCACCAATCGCCCTCTCATCTTTTTCGATTGTCCGACCTCTCATCCCTTAGTGACCTCTGGCCTCTTCGACCTCTAGTTTCTCTCTCTTTGACTCAACGACCTTTGGCCTCTCCGAGCTCTCCTCTCCCCTCCCGGTCTTCGACTCAGTGTTGACAACCACAGAATGAGCTCTTCCTCAGTGAGTCAGTTCCTCTTCAAGTGTGTCTTTGATTCATTATCTATTACTTGGGGATAAATTATTGATTTATTTTGCTGCTTTTAACTGATCTTATTTGTCGATTTCTGGTTTTGCAGAAGAATTTGCCGATTTATAAGAAGTTCAAGGACGTGCCTGAGTAGCCTGACGATCTTCTTGCTTTTCTTGATACCAAGGTATGTTTCTTTTGAGAGATTAGAGAGAATGTTTTCTTGATCAAGAAATTACTGTTAAATTTGTATGAGTGCTTGTTTTTTAGTGTTATTTTTATGGACTCCATGGTTGCAGGATTATACAGAAATCGTTTGATATAAATTGAACTGATCATTAAACTTTCTTAGAAAAGTTTGACTATGATATATTAATTGATGATTGTGCATCTAAGAGTGCTAGAAGATCAGTATTCAGAAAATAGTATTGCATTGGCTATTTCATCTTGGTAAAATTCTGATAATATTGTAGTACTTGGTGTGTCTTTGTAACAGAGCAGCTGAGATTTTCAGACTTCTGGTCATTCCTTTTGAAGTCAATATAACATGTTTACCTAGCATTTGCTTTTGAAGTCAATCTAATATGTTTTTATAAAAAATTTGCTTTTGGTTTTCTATCTTTTTTCTTGCTATGATCTTAATTTTTGGTCTGCATACATGTCTATTTGTGATACCATGCTTCTATTTTTGATGTATTGTTTCTATTTTATCAGGAGCATCTAAGGGGTCACATTTGATATCCCGCATAAGGCCTCCAAACAAGACGGACTGACCCTATATGAAATCATAATAATTGGTATTATATACATGTGTCATGTAGCAGATTGACCTAAGAGCAACTACAACCAATTAGGTATTTGGTTTTGTCAAATTTAAAATCTGACATATGACTTGGCAAATATAACATGTTCACATTTTGACTAATCCTTCATCCAATGGAAATGTCCAATTTGAATGTTATTTTAATATTTACCAAGTTTGAATGTTATCTTTTTATTATATCAATTTGAATTGTATCCAAGTTCTTGTAAAAATCCCTACAAAAACAAGAAAATAAAAGGGAGGTCGGACCAGAATTGAAGAGGTATAAAGTTTGCATCAATATTACACATTACAAGAGAAACTAAACACTGAAAATCTTCATAAACAGTGGATAGTAATTAACTGCATAATCTTCATGTGTCACCTTGCAAAATTTTCATTTGCATCTTGGAATAATATGCCCTTTCTACAGGATTCATAACAGAAGTGTCCATGGACATAATTCTCATCTCTGCTTCAACCTTCTTATTCTCAACCTTAAGTTTCCTAACTCGCAATTTCTCCTTATCAACTTCAACTTTCTCCTTCATAATTTCTATTTTCTTTTCATCTCTTTCTTTTTTCTCTTGATGCAATTTTTGAATTTGCACAAAATGATCATTGGTTTCTTTCAACTTTCTTTTCTCAGTTTTCCTGCCTAATGGTTTAGACTCAGAACTGCCAATATGAATTTTGTCCTTAATGCCTATATCATTGTCTATATCTGAAGATAATGAGATATGAGATTTAGATCTTTTCTTACTGGTGTTGTTGTTAAGCTAGCTCTTGACCTAATTGTATCCACTTTGGTTGGTACCTCAGTAAAATCCAAGCATGATCCATATTAAACTTTTTGCCTTGTTGTTGTGCTTGATACAGTCCTTTTGCATCTGCAATCTGAAATTGACATATTAATCTAAAATCAGTTCTATATTGAAAACTAAAGTATGATCAATGAGTAATTTCTCCTACAACAGTTTACCTTGTCTTGTTCAGTCTTGCCACTTTCATTTCTTCCATTTATGGCTGCAATGCATCCTGAAAACTTATTCACCATAAATTGTATTTTTCCCAATCGTTGGCACAACATTAGTTGTGAACGATCACTATCAAATGTCTTGTGCTGATGATAATAAGCTGTAATTTCCCCCCAAAAAGTTTGAAGTTTCTGCTCATTACCTTGTATAGAATCCATTCCAGTATTCAGCCAAGCACTTATAAGAAGTCGATCCTCTTCTGTTGTAAAGGCTGGACCTCTTGCATGACTTTTGGATGTTGTTTGAGAGACTTCCTTAATTAGCTCATACTGATATTCCATCTACAACATAAGAAACAATAGAAGTAGTATATCAAATCTCAGCAAAATATAAATAAAATCAATGGCACATAATAAATATATATATAAAGTATCTTTAGGCACTTACATTTGCAAAGGAGAGACTAAGTGGAAGATAACATCTACAAGATAAAGAAACTATATTGAGTTATATAAGAATGAAAGAATGGTACGAGCATGTAGAGAGTTATTGTAGGAGTAAAAGAAGATGAAGATTTTAAGGAATATGATCAACCTTAAACGTGTTAAGTTGCTGGGAAGACTTATTGCAAACCAACTCTGTCATCTCATTATGCAAACCAGGTATAAATGATATGATTAATACCACACTAACTGTTCTACTGATATTGTACTTAAATCAGAAGAAGAATTGATTGAATATACCACACCAACTCTATGACTGAAAAGATTTAGAGAAAGTCATAATGGTTATTACTTTTATAGAACTACTGATAAGACAAATACTTGATATGCTCAACCACCTAAAAGATTGTAAATGTACCTTCTAAGTTATAAATTTCCATTTCTATACTAGCAACACTTTTGATGAGCATGCAGTAAGTCCATCTATACATTAGATGCAAAATAAAAGGCACACCTGAGGACCACTAGTGACTATTTTTATTGACTTAAAGAAGGAACCTGGTGTAGGAAAATAAAAAAGAAGAATGAACATTGAGCAACAAAAGTCATAATCACTTGCAATTTCATTAATAGATACCAATGACAAAACTAACATCTACTGCATAATCACTTAACCATTCTATGATACAATTACTAAATTCATAATTCAACACATAGATCAAGGAATGCAAGCTTTCAGACTCCAGCTTAACAAGCAGTACTTAGTAACATCATTCTGCAAAAACAATATGATTAGTTAGAAACAATTATAGCTTAGAAAATTGTTTACATATATAAGTAAAGACAGAGATACATGTAATCAACCTTCTACATATTGATTCCAGCCAAATGGCGTTGCCACAAATGCTCAACAAGATCAGCTTGTAACAAAGTATGTGTTCCTCTGTCTCGAATAACCAAATGATTGTTAATAAAATCTTAAAACTCTATTGTGTGATTACGTGAAACTTGGACATCTTCAAACTGTTCTTTAGTTGTTTCCAGTTCATCATATTGTCTTGCAAGAGTTTCATTATCATTAGCTGCAATACGTTCGTCTTTAATAATCATGTTGTGAATTATAACACGTCCTTTCATGATCTTTTGAAGAGTTTCACCATCCCAAAAATGAGCAAGTCCGCGAACTATAGCAAAATGTGCTTGAAGCACACCAAATGCTCTTTCTACATCTTTCTGGCATCCCTCTTGAGCTTTAGCAAAATTCTTTGTTTTATCTCCTTGTAGACATGAAATAGTTTTAACAAAGGTGGACTATAAAGGATATATGTCATCAGCCAAATAATACCACATTGTATAATCATGGTCATTCACCCTAAAACTAACCGGATGAGCTCGGTCTTCACAGAGATCGACGAACATAAGTGAATGCTCCAATACATTAATATCATTATGAGAACTCGGTAATCTAAAAAAAATGTCATATCCAAAAATCCTTTGAAGCAACAACTTAAAGGATTAATGAAGGTTCACGATGATCTCCGCAAGAAAACATACCTTTCCAAACAACTAGATAATTTTTTCACTTCCAATGCATACAATCAATACTACTAAGCATCCCTCGAAACCCTCGACTCTCACCAATAGCTAACAATCTAGATATATCATGCAAATTGGGTTTTCTCAAGTATTCAGCACCAAATACTTCAATAATTGCTTGGACAAACTTTCTTAAAGTTTCAATTGCAGTGCTTTCACTCATTCTCAGGTAATCATCAAAAGCATCTGTAGCAGTTCCATAGGCAAGCATCCTCATCGCAGCAGTACATTTTTGAAGTGACGATAACCCAAGATGACCAACCGGTCTCTTTTTTGAACAATATAAGAGTCATGCGATATCACCCTATCAAGAATTTGAAGAAAAAGAGGCCTATGTATCCAAAATCTCCTCTGAAATATTTCTTTACCATGAATCGGGTTTTTATAAAAGTAATCATTGTATAGAGTTTGGTGGTATTTACCTCATTCTCTATCCTTATATAGCCGACCCAAAATAGAGCATCACCGCCTTCTTCTTCCCATATCTTCTTGTAGATCAATTATTTGCATATTGAACAACTCTTCGTTAGATGATGAATTTACAAGATTCCAAAACTCTTCATTCGCTGCCTTTGAGGATGAATCAGATAATTATAGATCTATGTTTTAGAAAAAACTAAGATGTGTTTCTCGGTTGAAGAGGTTGTGTGTGGATTCTGAGATTTTTTTTGGATGTGCTGGGCTTTTGTGAAGAGATGAAGTTGAAGAGAAGAATACGAGGGGAAGTTGAACGATGAAACAAAAAATAAAATAATTTTTGACTCAATTTGTTTGGTTAGTCAAATTTGATTGAAGATGGGCTGAAGTCAATTACAAATGGATATACCTTACCCGTTGGAGTGCATATTTTACAATCAAATGTTTATGTTATGTCTATATGCCAAAAATGCAGTATCGGCTGGACTTGCTCTAAGTGGTTGATTCTAGACATTATTTTCGTTAAAAGCTGACATACTATAACTGCTAGATTGGAACTGGACAACATCATTCTTATTTTTTCACTCACACTACTTCTAATTAGGGGTGGCCATACGAAACTGAAAATCGAAAAAATCCGAACCGAAAAACAAAAACTGGACCGAACTGGGTATGTATGGTCCGGTTTGCGGTTTGGGGTCCGTAGAAACCGGACCGGAAAACCGGAAAATAAATAAATAAATAAACTCATGAATTAAAAGGACTTTAATTATGTAGTAGGAAGGAAAAAGACTTTAATTATGGAAGAAAAATTATCAAAAATCTCGTAATATAAGATGTGTTAGGAATGGTGAAATACGACTATGGTTAAAAAATCACGTAATTCGGGTAACGTCTCGGTGTCGATAGTAGCAGTCAACCCTATTTACCGTTTTTATTCCCTATGGGGAGCCATATCGTCGGAAGGTAAATATCCCAAAATTTTTATATGGACGGTTGCGTCTCATCTACGTGAGTGTTTTTCGTGTAGAAGGTTTGCCAAAAATAAGTAATATAGAGGTAGATATGAGCGTTTCCGTGTGATAACTAACGACGTATCAGGGTTGACTGTTTCGATCGATCCCTTAACTTTGTCGGATCTAGTTGAATTTTTTACCACAGACATGTTTCGTCATAATGATCATATCAGATGGTCGAATTTTAATTTTTGACTTTTAGTCATCGGAATCACAGTATGCATACTAATGTTATATAACTTATTTATTAGGTTTTAAGCAAATGCACAACTTTATGAACCAACTCTACATAGAAGCAAAATTATCAAAAAACTCATGAAATAAGATGTGTTCGGAATGATGAAATACACTCTGGTTAAAAATCACGTAATTCGAGTAACGTCTCGGTGCCGATTGTAGCGGTCAACCCTATTTACCTTTATTATTCCCTATGGGAGCCCTATCGTTGGAAGGTAAATGTCCCAAAAATTTTATATGGGCGGTTGCGTCTCATCTACGTGAGTGTTTTTCGTGTAGAAGGTTTGCCAAAAATACGTAATATAGAGGTAGATATGAGTGTTTCCGTGTGATAAGTGATGATGGATCAGGGTTGACCGTTTCGATCGAGCCCTTAACTTTGTCGGATCCAGTTGAATTTTTTTCCACAGACATATTTCGCCATAATGATCATATCCGACGGTCGAATTTTAATTTTTGACTTTTAGTCATCGGAATCACAATATGCATACTAATGTTGTATAACTTGTTTATTAGGTTTTAAGTAAATACACAACTTTATGAACCAACTCTACATAGAAGCAAAATTATCAAAAAACTCGTGAAATAAGATATGTTCGGAATGATGAAATACAGCTTTGGTTAAAAAATCACGTAATTTGGGTAACGTCTCGGTGCCGATTGTAGCGGTCAACCATATTTACCTTTATTATTCCCTATGGGGAGCCCTATTGTTGGAAGGTAAATGTCTCAAAATTTTTATATGGGCGGTTGCGTCTCATCTACGTGAGTGTTTTTCGTGTAGAAGGTTTGACAAAAATACGTAATATAGAGGTAGATATGAGTGTTTCCGTGTGATAAGTGACGATGGATCAGGGTTGACCGTTTCGATCGAGCCCTTAACTTTGTCAGATCCAGTTGAATTTTTTTCCACATACATATTTCGTCATAATGATCATATCTGACGGTCGAATTTTAATTTTAGACTTATAGTCATCGGAATCACAATATGCATACTAATGTTGTATAACTTGTTTATTAAATTTTAAGCAAATGCACAACTTTATGAACCAACTCTACATAGAAGCAAAATAATCTAAAAACTCGTGAAATAAGATGTGTTCGGAATGATGAAATACAACTCTGGTTAAAAAATCACATAATTCGGTTAACGTCTCGGTGCCGATTGTAGCGGTCAACCCTATTTACCTTTATTATTCCTTATGGGGAGCCCTATCGTTGGAAGGTAAATGTCTCAAAATTTTTATATGGGTGGTTGCGTCTCATCTACGTACGTGAGTGTTTTTTGTGTAGAAGGTTTGACAAAAATACGTAATATAGAGGTAGATATGAGTGTTTTCGTGTGATAAGTGACGATGGATCAGGGTTGACCGTTTCGATCGAGCCCTTAACTTTGTCGGATCTAGTTGAATTTTTTTCCACAGACATCTTTCGTCATAATGATCATATATGATGGTCGAATTTTAATTTTTGACTTTTAGTCATCGGAATCACAATATGCAAACTAATGTTGTATAACCTGTTTATTAGGTTGTAAATAAATGTGCAACTTTGTGAACTATAACCATTTTTCACTATAATGATAATAAGAAGAAAAATTATCAATTTGAAAAAAACCGAACCGTAGGTGTGGTTTGGTTTGCGGTTTGGCCTCTTGAATAGTAAAAAACCGAACCGAACTGGACCGAAGTATAACATTGATTTGGTTCGCGGTTTGAGGTATAAACCGAACCGAAGTGGACCGGAGCCAGCCTTACTTCTAATCACGCCCAACTCACAGCTTTACATAGTAAAGGATTACATGCTAAATATCAAATCATTCTTATTTTATATTCAAGCAATTACTCCTAGTTTATCCTATTATTTTATATGGCAATCTATTATTTTTTGCAAAAAGAGAAATATATTGAAAAAAGAAAAAAAATACAAAGGGAAATAAAATAAAAGCTACGGAGAGGGTGTAGAGCAATTCAAACTAACGAATATACAATTATGTGTTAATGATCTGAAGGAGAGTCGAGCGGTTTGAAGCGGGGTCGAAATGGAAGCATGACCGAGTAGGGTGCTGGGTGCAATTACAGGGGTATACTAGGAAATGAATAATAATCTTTTGTTTGTAGGGTATATTAAGAAATTTGCTAGATATATAAAGCAGCAGCAGCACCAGCACCACCACCCTATTAAGCCCACTAGTATCAGTTTCTAATATTGATCGATGAATGGTAACCGGTATTGGTCAATTTTCATCCTATGGTATCTTTGATTTTACACTTACGGTAAGATTTAGTTTTATACTATTACATCCAGATAACACGTTACCTGTTGGTCAACTAACAAATATCATCTGATAACGAAATAGTCTATTTGCTTTAATTTACTCCATCTTATATTTAACTCTTGCCATGCCATAGATGTATAATTGGTAACACCCTGGTTGAGTAACTATATAGAGCAGGGCGAGGTTGAATGAATGTGATAAATTATACACATCATTCAAACGTTTTGGATCTAAATGTATGAAATAAACAAATGAATTAATGAATCATTAGAATATACAATTTCATGTCTCATGTCGAACTGGCCTAGATGTTTCCCAACTCAAGAGTCATGAATGAGAGAAGAGCCACCATTTCTCCCAAAGCAACTTAGTAATAAACAAGCTCCGAATCTAACATTCTAACGGTTACTAACTTAATCCCTACATCCTAAACTCTAAACTACTCTGACCTAATATCAATCATTTTCACACAAAATTCGACATTAATGTTTTATTATATTATGAGAATCTATCTTGCTACTTCTAGTCCTGTTTCCGCACCGGGGTGTATTACTCATATCATATATTGGTTCGGTACGTGTTGGATGCGTTAGGGCTGATTTCGGTTGGTATACCGAGGTTTTTTGCCTATACCATGTACTAACCAACTTCTAGTTGGTAGACAAAATTTTGTACCAAAGCCAACTTTGTCGGTACGGTTAGTATTGACCATGTACTATGTTGGTATAAGCTCTTATTCAGAATCTCTTATTCATCCTTAGTAATAGCAATTCAACTCCAAACAAAGTCTAAGAGACCACTAATTCAATCATGAAGCTTTGCAAACACCAAACAAAGTAGTAATGCATCAATTAAACTCTTAATAACCGAGTATAGAAACTTGGTACAGTATTAAGAGAGAGGGGCATCAAAAACATGGTATAGAAATTTGGTACTGTACTCAGATGAGAAGGTGAGGATAGAAGAAAAAAAAGATGAGAGAAGAAAGATGGTATACAAATGGTATATCACTTTGTATGTTATTTTGTCAAAAACTCTAAACTCGGTACATACCATGTACCGATGGTATACAAAAATCTCTATCATGTACCAACCGAGTATAGAAACTTGGTACGGTACTATCGTACCGAGTTTTCAGTTACCAACTTTTCAGCATACCAACATGCTTGGTACAGTTGGTTGGTTTCGTCAAGCTCTAATTTGCCAACCCTAGGATGCGCCTAGCTTTTCCACCCGGCAAGACGCCTGATATTTACAACGGTTTCTAGTAGTTAATTAAGGGAATTGAAATCCACACTTTAAATTGAAATCCACACTCTCACTTTCTATATATTTTTAGTAATCATTCTCATAAGAAGACAAAATTTTATGTCATTAAGGACAAAATTTAAGTTACTAATAATGGTAAACGTCATGATATCATTGCTATCTGGTGAACAAACTAATTTGATTTGTGAAGTACAACAATGATATATAATCTCACCCTGAAGATGGAGGAAGCCAATCCATCAGTGGCCGGACAACCGGAGCCAAGAAAGGGGCAAACAACAAATCCACCATGGATAGGCCAAAATTAGCAAATCTTCCACCTGACGGCAACAATCTCTAGCTAGCTAGTGGCTGTATCTAATTAACTAATTAAATCAAGTTTTCCCTATCATTTCGGTTTATTTTCTTTTAACTAATTAAATCAAGTTTTTATTCATGTATAATAACGAATTAACGATACTATCAAAGAGCTCAAATTTGCACAAGGCATGCATGCAAGCAATTGAATCCAATTAGCGAAAGAACAGAAGAAGATCAAGCATGGAGGGATGAGCGGAAACAAAACATCACTGCAATCTCAAGTGTGCATCGAATTACCTCCCAATGTACACTCGCAGGGCATCATAGCAGGTCTTCACAAAAACGGTCCAGGACTGAACTTTAGTCTTCCGGTATTAGAGACGCAGATTATCCTCATCTTCGCTTTCACCCAAACCTTCCACTTGATTTTGAAGAAGTTTGGAATTCCCAAGTTCACCACGAGATTCTTGTATGCATGTGCTTTCTTTTCCTTCGTTCTCTACTACATAATTATGTCTTCTACTGCATTATATCGGCTTATATGATCAACTTCTTTCATATTGAACCCATTTGCATGTTCACGTAGAATTTATACCAAATAATGAAATATACATATCAGTAGAATTAGGTCTATGTGCCAATATTCTGGTTGTACAAGAACGATGTTGTTTTGGATTGCAGAACAAAGTTAAGCACGCATACTAGCTAGAATAATCAATGGCATTCAAGAAGGACATCTTTCCAGGTGACAGTCGAGCAAGACTTGAAGTTCTGGGTGAAATTGGTTATGAGCTCTTTTTGTTTCTAGTCGGAGTAGGAATGGGCCTCGAATTGATAAGAAAAAGCGGGCGCAAAGTCTTGTTCACCAGTATTTTGTGCCTGTTAGCCCCTTTATTTGATAACCGGTATGATCCTCCAAAACCAGCTCATGTCCATGACCTCTGTGTTTAAGCTGACCAAAGATCAAAAGTCTAAGCTTCCTTACAGAACGACCTCATATTGCATGACTTCGTCTCCCGTCATTGTTCTCCTTCTTGAAGAACTGAATATTCTAAATTCCGAAATCGGCCGACTAGCTATGGCAGCATCATCAATCAGTGAATTATTCGGTACTCTGGCTATCTGGTGCTCCTCCGTATTGTACAGAATGGCAAAAGTGAAACCTGTGGTTGAAATTTTACTAGTTTTCGGAGCTATTGTTGGTGGCATACTAGTATTTCTGTTCATACTCCGACCAACAATGTTTTGGATCATCAGGCAGACCCCGCAGAACAAGCCTGATAAGAAAAGCTATGTTAGTGCTAGTGGCGTAGCAAGATATCTCACTTAAAATGGTCAAATTTATTAACGAAAAAATTAAATAATCTTCGGTTACTCTTTAGCCACAACACGATTTTGCTTAAAAAAGTGACACCAACTTAATTTCAACAATGTTTTTTATACCAATTCAACATGAAAACGCGCTTTCGAACAAACCATTAATTCATCTTCAATAAACTTCACATTACAAACTAAATACCGTATGATAGATATATGAAAATATAACCTAGACGTAAAATAAATAAAGAAACGTACATTTCAATTTCAAAACGGAAGTCCACAAATAGTAAAAACTGTGTAATACAAGCTTCTAGCGCCGTACCCGGTCATTATCATCTATTCAAAGTCTTAGCTACAAAGCCTACAAATTGAATAGGTCCTCTTTGGCAAACAACATCATGATTTAGTCTTTTGGATTTAAGGAAGCGTCTAAGTTCAAGACTTAAAAATTAGCTACAAAGCCTACAAATTGAATAGGTCCTCTTTGGCAAACAACATCATGATTTAGTTGTCCTTTGGATTTAAGGAAGCGTCTAAGTTCAAGACTTAAAAATCAATTTTTTTCGGCGAAATTTAGTTTTTTACCTATAGCAAAATATCTTTCATTGTCAAAAGCTTTCTCGTCTTAAAATTCTGACATATCTCGATATTTCATTCAAGACTTAAAAATCAATTTTTTCGGCGAAATTTCGTTTTTTACCTATAGCAAAATATCTTTCACTGTCTAAAGCTTTCTCGTCTTAAAATTCTGACATATCTTGATATTTCATGAAATATTAGATTTCTTACCGATATTTTCAGAATATTCTAAAAAACTAGCACTCTGACTCTTAGGCCGCACCCCACGTGGCTAATTTGTATTTGTCTTTACATATAGCTTGAAAGCAGTGCCATATAAATCTATGTTTTTTGGATGTTTTTTTTTTCAAATATAGTAGATAATATCAATAGCATACACATCTTAAAGTTTTATTTTAATTTTTTTGCTTTTCTTCATATTTCTGTTAATTTTTATAATTTTTACCGCAAACGATATTTCTTCGAAATTTTCATTGAAATTTCTTCGAAATTTTCATTGAAATTTCTATATTTTGAAAGGTCGAAAAATTTTAGTCCTTAGTCAAGTCAACTAAAAAGTCCGCTCATCTTGATCATATATATTCTGTGGCTCGAATGAACTTACAGTATAAAACGAGGAATTAAGGACAATGGATACGGGAAATTGAATTCAGTTCGTATTCGGAAGCTAGGAATTGATGCTGTTCTGATTTTTTTTCGCAAAATCCTCCTCTTTAATTCATATCAGGTTCACCCCACACTACCCTGCAACTTCATTGAACTGATGCAGCTAGCACAGTTTAATCTCTCTCTCTGTGTGATTAAATTATGAAAGAAATATATATGTCTTCACTGTTTAGCTCAGCTATGTTAGAACTAGATAAGTGTCTCCAACTGCCAGTTCCATGTCGTTATATTGCAGGTTTAACGGTTAATCCTCCAGACGAGATTATATCTTTCAAAATCCTGAGATATGAGCAGCCAGATCGAAAATGTGTCAATTGACTTACGGTTAGTTTCATTAAGTACCTGATATAACCCATGAAAATCTAAACTTGAGTTGATTTTTTTTGTTCCATTCATTTGAGTTTACATGTCATCGATGCTTCACAAAATCTAAACTTAATTAGTTGATCGATTATATTTTCAGAAATCTAGATGGGATCGTTCTAGATGGAGAATCTGACAAGGAAAATAGAGGAGACAGTAGCAGAAGGCCAGCGATGGTGGACATCCTTAAAAACCATGATAGGGCAATGCATAGATGGAATACTCTCTTCATCATTGTTTGTGCATTTGCGGTCTTCATTGATCCTTTGTTCTGTTATATTTATGTCATTAGGGAGGACTCTATGTGCGTACATTACAACTGGAAGTTGTTCTTGACATATTGTGGTTTACGAACAGCCTGTGATGTCTTTTATGTAATCGACATTTTCATTTCCCTCTGTGGAATTTGCAAGAAACATGTAGGTCAAATATTTCGTGCGTGCCGGAAGCCAAGCAGAGAGAAAAAAAAGGCAGTTACCTTGAAACAAATATTCAGGAAATGGTGCTTGCTTCTGTTACCCATTCTACCTCGCATTTTAGTTTCCCTTCCCATTCCAGCGGTAAGAGAACCGCTAGCCTTTTCAATATACTTCTCTCTATGAATGGGTATTATTGTTCTCTGTCATTGGATTCAATTGCTACACAATAATTAATTTAATTTGGCTTAACTGATTGCATAATGCGTGCAGGGGCTCGTGGGCATAAGTTTCGCTGACACCCGCTTGTACTTCGATCCATTTTATGTTATCGTTATTATTACCCCCTTCCAATACACATTACGCATCTTTCTCATTTATGGATCTGAAAGGTGGCGTCCTATTAAAAAGACTACAAGAGGAAGATGGCTTAAACCTTTATTGGATTTTCTTCCCTTCATCCTTGCTTCTCATGTAAGAATCTAAATAAATCAATGGAATAAGAATATTGTCCTTCTCACTGTCAAAAAGAATCTTCTTACTGATCAACTTAATGATCGGTCTTCCAGCTATTTGGAGCATTGTGGTATCGTCTTGCTGTACAACGACAGATAGATTGTTGGAAGCCACACTGTGTAGAAATAACAGGATGTTCGTGTGATTCTATTTTTGATGGTCTCCGATGTGGGCGGACGATTGGGATCAACACCACGCATTTGGAAGAACTGTGCCCTACAAACGTTGCAAATCCAAAAATATTCGACTTCGGTATATTTTTTTATGCTGTTCAATCCAATTTGACAGGTTCATCCAAACTTTCGCAAAAGATATTGCTATCTTTCTGGTGGGCTCTAAGGAATCTAAGGTTAGTTCATATAGAGATATATAAGTCTGTTTTTGATGGTATATAATTTATGGACAACGTTATTATAGATCATAATAATTTTGTAATGATATCTGCGATGCAATCTTATTATTTATGAACCGTTTGTTTCTTTTCTTTTCAGTTCTTTTGGTTCAAACCTCTATACGAGCATGGATACGAGAGAAATCTTATTCTCAATTGCAATATCTATATGTGGCATGGCGCTTTTTTTAGTATATCTCAACGCAAGAGTGCAGGTTGGTGCTAGAATCATACTTCATATAAAATCACATAAAAAAGGGGGAACGTACACAGCATTTAGATTTAGTACTTACTGATCATCACTGGATGAAAACTAAAAGCAAACTGATCATGAACATAAAAAAAATTATCAGGAGTATGCATGCATACATCAGCATGATATATTTCTTCCAAGAATTACTACCATCTTTTAAAGTATTGTGAAGAAGATGAACAAGATGAAGATGAATGAGTAAAACTGATTTTCTTGAATTTCCAGTAGCCATGTACACGTTTATAAAGAAAAAACAGACAACACTAAAACCTATTGGTTTAAAACAATATCCCTAGTTGACTTAGGAAAACCTAATGACTAAACTGATATCTACAATTACATGGAAATGTACACATCTTGATCCGAGAGAAGGGCACAGAATACTCCACCCTTGCTTGCTGATGAAGGCATCAGTGAACAGACTAAACACTGATGAGGAAGAGATTGAACACTGATCATCTCTTCCTCCTAAAATACAGAAGAGACTAAACACAAAGAAGGGACTAAACACAGCTCCATTAGTATGATTACTTCAACACTCCCCCTCAAGCTCGATCAAGAGAGAGGCTTGATCCTAGCTTGGATAACAGTCGATCAAACTGAGCAGTAGGAAAAACTTTGGTGAATACATCTGCCAGCTGATCACCAGATCGAACATATGCAGTGGCTAGGACTTTAGATTGGACTTGATCTCTGATGAAATGACAATCAACTTCAATGTGTTTAGTTCATTCATGAAACACAGGATTGGCAGCGATGTACATTGCAGCCTGGTTGTCATAATGCAGAATGATAGACTTTTGACACTTGATCCCTAAATCATTCAACAATGTACTTAACCAAATCAACTCACAAGCAGCAGAGGCCATGGCTCGATATTCAGCCTCTGCACTAGACCTGGCCACCACAGTTTGCTTCTTGCTCCTCCATGTAACCAAATTTCCTCCAACCAAAGTGCAAAAACCAGTTGTAGATTTTCTGTCAATTGTGTTACCTGCCCAGTCAGAGTCTGAATAGCCTTCTAATGTAAAATCACCATTGTTTTTTTATGAGGATGCCTCTAGTTACTGAGCCCTTGAGATAACGAAGGATCCTTTTCACAAGGTGTTGATGATAGGTGGTAGGAGCATGCATAAATTGACTGACCAAACTTACTGCATAAGTGATATCAGGACGAGTAATTGTAAGGTAAATGAGCTTCCCCACAATTCTTTGGTATACTGAGATATCTGAAATAGGCTCTCCTGCAGCTTTAAGTGTAATTTGACTTGGGAGTGGAGACTGACAGGCTTGTTGTTTATCATATTTGCTTCTTTCAAAATATCAATGATGTATTTTCTTTGGTTTAGAAATAAACCAGAAGATGATCCATCCACTTCAATTCCAAGAAAGTACCTGAGTTATCCAAGGTCTTTCATAGCAAACTCAGTTTGTAGTGAAAGCTTGAGTGATTTGATCTCATCATCATCTCCAGTAATGATCAAATCATCTACATACACTAAAACAATGAGTCTCCCAATTTTCCCAGATCTTACAAACATTGAAGAACCAGCAACACTCCTTGTAAATCCTGAAGCCACCACCACTGAGCTGAGTTTAGAGTACCAGGCTCTTGGAGACTGTTTGAGACCATAGATTGCTTTGTGCAACTTACATACCATACCTGGTTCTTTTTCTTGAGAATGACCAGGTGGTAATCTCATGTAGGCATCTTCTTCTAAGTCTCCATGTAGAAATGCGTTTTTGACATCCATTTGGTGCAACTTCCAGCCACTGTTGATTGCTACTGATAATAGAACTCTAACAGTGTTCATCTTTGCAACTGGAGTAAAAGTCTCCTTATAATCAACTCCAAATGTCTGAGTAAATCCACGAGCAACAAGCCTAGCTTTGTGTCGTTCCACAGTTCCATTCGAATGGAATTTTGCCTTGTAAATCCACCTAGCTCCCACTACCTTCTGTCCTTTTGGAAGAGGTACAACACTCCATGTCTTATTCTCACTGAGGGCCTGTAACTCATCTTGCATTGCCTTTTTCTAAATTGGAGATTGACTTGCTTCTTCAAAAGATTTTGGCTCAGTTGTCTCACACATCTTGGTATGAAAGACAAGGTGAGCAGGAGTTACCTTGTTAAGTTGCGCAGCATTACCAAGAGGATGCTTGGTAATATAAATTTTGAAATTATCGAGTCTTGCTGGTGGTTTCCTAGTCCGAGTAGGATACCGTTTTGGCTGCTGAGAATTTTGGGAAGCTTGAGGTGACAATTGATGAGCTAAGTCATTTTGACCTGGTTCAGTGTTCTCTAATGCTTTATCTGCTTCCTCTGGACTCGGATCAACACTAAAACCTATTGGTTCAAAACAATATCCCTAGTTGACTTAGGAAAACCTAATGGCTAAACTGATATCTACAATTACATGGAAATGTACACATCTTGATCCGAGAGAAGGGCACAGAATACTCCACCCTTGCTTGCTGATGAAGGCATCAGTGAACAGACTAAACACTGATGAGGAAGAGATTGAACACTGATCATCTCTTCGTCCTAAAATACAGAAGAGACTAAACACAGAGAAGGGACTAAACACAGCTCCATTAGTATGATTACTTTAACATATTGTGAACTCATCTATTGATGTTATTTAATATATCTGGAATTATCATACATGTAGGAGTCACAAGCAAGGTCAAATCAGCATAAACTGAAAAAACAGAAGCAATTGATGAAACCGGATATAGATCTGTGGTTATCTAAAAATGATCTCTGCCGCGTGAAGATGGTGACCAAGGGCTCTAAGGATCTGAAGACAACGATGAAGAAAAAGACCCTGAAGACGTTGATCATTGAAAACATAGACAAACTTGAAGAAAACAAAGACATTGATTTGCAAAATATCATCAATGTTCTTCCCATAAAATTCAAAAAAAATATCACCCGTCTCCTCTGTTTGGCTTCACTAACAAAAGTGAGTGTATCTTTTTGTTCTCTCTATATCAAGGGAAACTTTGAGAACATGTATCTAATTGATTCGTATCCTTAGGTGTCAACGCTTGCAAATTTGAATGACAAAATGTTGAAAGTGATTTGCGAGCATCTGAAGCCAGTCATTTACACTGAAGACAGCTACATTGTTCAAGAAGGGAAGCCACTTGGTATGATGCTCTTCATCACACAAGGACTCGCATGGAGTTACACAACCGAAAACATCAATGGTGGACGAACAAGCTTTGATTCCTCAAGCAATGAGTGGTTAAAGAAAGGTGATTTATACGGAGAAGAGCTGTTGAATTGGGCATTCAAGTCTCCCTCCTTCTCTGCTTTACCCTTCTCCACTAGAACTGTTATGTCCCAAGAAAAAGTCGAAGCATTCACTCTAAGGGCTAGTGACTTGAAGAGTATAGTCTGCAAATTCTGGTGGCATTTTAGCAGAGAGTTTGAGAAAGTGGAGTTAAAACAATGGGAGGATGCAGCAGCTTCTTCAATACAAGGAGCCTGGCGCAACCGTTTGGCAAAGGCTAGGCGTTCAACTCACTGGGACAAATTTGCCGCTCATTATTAGTCTATACTAGCAACAGCCCGGAGCGTTGCTGCCGGTTTCATTGTTGATAACAATCTGTTAAGGCCAATCTTAAGGTACATTTACAGACACATTGTTGATAAAACCATTATCTCAATAAAAAACATATCAGATATCATTATTAACTGCATGAAGAAATAAAAAAACAATAAAATAGTATTTAAAAATAATCTGTTAATAACTTGATCAGAGTGAAATCAATATTAATCCCGAATGACTTAATTTATCAATATGAAGTCTTCATACAACTTAAAGTCTCACTTGTATACAACCTGAATCATTACATTGTCTAGCTAGTTCGGATAACTGGCATACCATATATCAGTAATATCAGAACATATAGTGCATATATGCTTATCAGAACATATAGTGCATATATGTTTATCAAAACATATAGACTCAGTGCATCATTTGACTCCATTTTAAACCTCCACCTTAGCTTTGAGATTTGAATTTTCAAAAGTCTAGCAAAATGAGTTCGTCTAGTAACACAAAAGCAAATTAGGATCCTAAAAGCAATGTTCAGTTTCATAATAGTTAAGTTTCGGTTAACATTTGATCCTTTGCTCCTCAATTGTACTAAAATTAGTTCAAGTAACCTGACATTCAAATTCAACACAAACTGTATGAGTATTTCAAATTAGAATTGCAAGTTTTCCAAAAATTACTCGTTTAACATTAATAGCTTGATTATCATGAACACATTCAACATTAACTGCATTCAACAAAAAATTAAAATAAAAAAATGTTTCGAATATACAAACCTGTAGTACATTTTTGGTTCGGAGACATACATTGTATGAGCCTACTCCCACTGTCATGCACCACGTCATCCTCAAACTCAGTTAAAACAATCCTCATCAGTTACAGTTCGACCTGCACCCACATACATACATCATTAGTTCATTAGAAAATAGAGCTTAGTATTGAGACTCAATTAGCTCAATGAACCAATATGAATTACTGAATAAAACTGTTGGTTAATAATTATAGTAAAGAACATTATCTATTATGTTGTACATCTTTGACAACAAAGAACAATTGTAATAATAGATACAACCCTATGTAATAATTGTGGAAATCACTGATTGAGAATTGTACCACAAAGTTTCATCCAATTTCTCCATATCTCTTTCAAATTTGCACAATCAATTTAGCTATTCAAAATTCAACATACCATTTAAGAAATTGAGCCGATACTTACATCCACCACCTCTAGTATCCAGCAAGCTCCAATTTCCTCCTCAATCTTATTCTTATATTCTGGTGGCATATGCAAAAAATATTTAAAAAAATCAGAGCACTGATACTCATGAAAACAAAAGCCTAATGCATGAGAAAAATCAGAAGAAAATCAAAACAATAATCAAATGACTCAATTATTAATTTTCAATTGATAAGAAGAAACAGAAATACAAAAAACACAAATATGAAACCAATTATTACCTTTGGTTAGTCTTTTGATCAGTACACTTACAGATTTATTATGTTTCGGTGAGCATCTAATTTTTTCCCCTTGCGTACGTCCCTGTAGACCCTTCTGTATTCAAACCGAAATTAAAGGTTCAAAATGGAAGAAAAGAAAAAAAACTTCCACACATCCAGGCAAATCAATACCATTAATTAGAAAGTGAGGAGGGATGGTATAACTATCAAATTGATTATAATGGGGCAGTTCAAAAGAAGCACCTCGCTGAATTTATACCAAATTGAAATCCAACACAATACAATGAAGATTGAATTAAAAAGAAGTACCCAAATTGGGAATACAGTGGGTTCTGAGGAAACTCTTAGATCACAGAACAATACAACATAATGAATAAGAATGGTTTAACAATCAGATCGATTTTGTAATTATATAAACTTACCAGCTGTTGCCCTTTAGTTTTGATTGCACTGCACTGTGTTTAAGGCGGTTCGTCCTAGTCTGCAAGCTTCAGGAGTGAGTGCAAAAGAAAAAAAAATCTGGCTTCAGACTTTATATACAATTTAATGGCAAACTCGATATTAACACAAACAAAACGGGAAATAGGATTTCCATGTGAACAGTTGCTATCAACAGTCTAAAAACAGTGTATGCAATTTCATTGGTCGCTGCCATGGAAATGCTGTAGATAAGCCTTGATCTGATTGGCTATTGCTTGTGAACAGTTTAGGAACAGTGATTCCCTGTTGAAGATCACAGCAGCTTGAGGATCACAGCTAAAGATCACCACAGCCTAATAGCTTTCACTCTTGCACATTGGATTGTTATCTGTTGAAGATTGCTTGCTGTCCAAGTCTGCCTGCTGTGCAGGTTCTCTACCTGTTGCTTGCAGCCAGGAGAAGTGTGGGTGAAGTAACTTTATCAAGTGTATTTAGTTCTTAGTTCAATGTACAGTGTAATCCTCAAACTCAGTTAAATCAATCCTCATCAGTTACAGTTCGACCTGCGCCCACATACATACATCATTAGTTCATTAGAAAATAGAGCCTAGTATTGAGACCCAATTAGCTCAATGAACCAATATGAATTACTGAATAAAACTGTTGGTTAATAATTATAGTAAAGAACATTATCTATTATGTTGTACATCTTTGACAACAATGAACAATGGTAATAATAGATACAACCCTATGTACACTCGCAGGGCATCATAGCAGGTCTTCACAAAAACGGTCCAGGAATGAACTTTAGTCTTCCGGTATTAGAGACGCAGATTATCCTCATCTTCGCTTTCACCCAAACCTTCCATTTGATTTTGAAGAAGTTTGGAATTCCCAAGTTCACCAGCGAGATTCTTGTATGTGCTTTCTTTTCCTTCGTTCTCGACTACATAATTATGTCTTCTACTGCATTATATCGGCTTATATGATCAACTTCTTTCATATTGAACCCATTTGCATGTTCACGTAGAATTTATACCAAATAATGAAATATACATATCAGGAGTAGAATTAGGGTTAAGACATCATGGATGCATCATCTATGTGCCAATATTCTGGTTGTACAAGAACGATGTTGTTTTGGATTGCAGAACAAAGTTAAGCACGCATACTAGCTAGAATAATCACCAGAAACGTTATGAAAATTAATATTATTACTGTTGTCACTGAAAGATTGATATGGTTTCTTCTGAAGGCAGACGGGTATTGTCCTAGGCCCTTCACTCTTAGGAGCCTCAATGGCATTCAAGAAGGACATCTTTCCAGGTGACAGTCGAGCAAGACTTGAAGTGCTGGGTGAAATTGGTTATGAGCTCTTTTTGTTTCTAGTCGGAGTAGGAATGGACCTCGAATTGATAAGAAAAAGCGGGCGCAAAGTCTTGTTCACCAATATTTTGTGCCTGTTAGCCCCTTTGATAACCGGTATGATCCTCCAAAACCAGCTCATGTCCATGACCTCTGTGTTTAAGCTGACCAAAGATCAAAAGTCTAAGCTTCCTTACACAACGACCTCATATTGCATGACTTCGTCTCCCGTCATTGTTCTCCTTCTTGAAGAACTGAATATTCTAAGCGACTAGCTATGGCAGCATCATCAATCAGTGAATTATTCGGTACTCTGGCTATCTGGTTCTCCTCCGTATTGTACAGAATGGCAAGTGAAACCTGTGGTTGAAATTTTACTAGTTTTCGGAGCTATTGTTGGTGGCATACTAGTATTTCTGTTCATACTCCGACCAACAATGTTTTGGATCATCAGGCAGACCCCGCAGAACAAGCCTCTTAAGAAAAGCTATGTCACTGTTAGTAGCGTAGCCAGATATCTCATTTAAAATGGTCAAATTTATTAACGAAAAAATTAAATAATATTCGGTTACTCTTTAGCCACAACACGATTTTGCTTAAAAAAGTGACACCAACTTAATTTCAACAATGTTCTTTATACCAATTCAACATAAAAACGCGTTCTCGAACAAACCATTAATTCATCTCCAATAAACATCAGATTTTCAGAATTTCAATATATTATTTTTGAGACATAATGTACGTCAATATATGGTAAACATCAATTTGTTGTTTCCATTTAGCTTATTTATAAAAAAATTAAAAAATCATAAATGAAATTTAAAGCATTAAATTACATATTAGTATGGATCAATAAGGTAAGAAACCCTTGACACGGTTTGTATTAATTAGATTAAGTATTTAAAATAGTATAAATTTTTATCGCATTTCATTATTTTGAAGAATATTAAAGACTGATCAAAGATTTCTTAAAGGAGAAGAGTCAATTTATGTTTTATTTCCTTTAATATTCGATTAAAATTAAGAGTAATTACTTTTTTTTAAATTAAGAGAGAGTAATTGACCCCCTTACCCTCTCCCTAGCTACGTCCTTCGTCAGTGTCATAATCCTGGTGATGCTTTTTGTAACAATAATATCACATTATTACGGCCATAGTTTTCATTTCATGATTTTCATATTGGGTCTGTCTGTCCCGGCTGGACAACCTTTGGGATCAACTCTTGAAGAATTGCTTTATATCTTCATTTCTCAAGTGCTTCTACCGATTTATGTGACTGCATATACAATGAAGGCAGATTTTCGGTCGGTCGATTTCAGTGACCCGGCCACAGTGATCACTGCTATACTTTTCGTTTTCATTTTTCTGGCCAAACTTATAGGCACCATGGTTGCTCCATTGTATTACAAAATACCCCTGAATGATGCATTTGTGCTTGCTCTCATTCTAAGCTCCAAAGGCCTTGTCCAAGTGTCCGTCTATACTCGATTCAAAGACGATGAGGTAAATCTTTTACAACAAAAAGAATCTAGCTAGTTAGGGATTTTCTTATAAATTTTAACGTCTTTTTTAAGTCGATAAATCTTCATTCAAAAGACGACTACTAATTATTTTTCGTACCTACGTACCTACAGACTGCAAGTGACTCCACATTTGCTTTGACGCTTGCTAGCATCCTGGTGACTGCAACTCTTGTTCCCCTTATCGTGAAGCGCCTCTATGATCCTGCAAAGAAGTACACAGCCTACGGAAGAAGGGATATTATGCATTTGAAACCCAATGCTGAGCTCAAAATTCTTGCTTGTATTCACAGGTCAGGTAACATTCCTGCAGTCATCAATCTACTTGATGCAGCATGCCCATCTAAAGAAAACCCCATTGATATCTACGTTCTTCACCTCATGGAATTAGTTGGAAGAAGCTCCCCTGTTTTTATCTCCCACCAAATGCAGAAAAAGAGCATTTCCAATGCTTACTCGGACAATGTCGTTCTTTACTTCAATGAGTTTGTGAGAGAAAATCTTGGTGCTGTTACTTTAAACATATTCACAGCAATCTCTAGACCAAAATACATGCAAGAAGACATATGCACACTTGCAATGGACAAGCTCACATCCCTAATTGTGCTCCCATTTCATCGAACATGGGCAATCGACGGATCTATTGAGTCAGACGACAGTGCAATAAGGACACTAAATCGCAATGTACTCGAAAGAGCTCCTTGCTCTGTCGGCATCCTTGTCCACCGTGGTCATTTGGGCAGGTCGGCATCAGTTGTGGCATCCGGACGATCATTCTCCGTGGCTGTGATCTTCTTCGGTGGGGTGGATGATAGGGAGGCATTAACTTTTGCAAAAAGAATGGCTAGCGACTCGATGATTAGGTTACCTGTGATCCATGTAGTTGCCAAGAATAATGTCACAGGTGGGGAATGGGATAGAATACTTGATACTGAGATGTTGAAGGAGTTTAAACACAGTCAGAAGGGTGAAGGTTTTGCGATATTTATAGAGGAGGTGTTGAGAGATGGACCAGAAACAACAGTACTACTGAAGTCTATTGTGGATGAGCATGATCTGATTATAGTTGGGAGAAGGTTTCAGGTAGAGTGCCCTCAGACTGCAGGACTTATTACGGAATGGAGCGACTTTCCCGAGGTAGGGACTATAGGAGACCTACTTGCATCACCTGATCTAAATTTTAAAGCTTCAATTCTAGTGATAAAACATCAACAACAGATCACTTAATTAAAGCTTTTACAGATCAATGTTAAATTGATGATTTTAGGAATTTTTTTCACCTTTTTAATTTTCAAATTTGATATATTTACATCAACAACGTATGTGTGACAGTTTCTCACAATCATTTAAACGTTATATCTTAGATGAGTAATAGTCAAACTAGAGTAACCTCATCACAAAGACATACTCACTGTACTGTCGAAGGAACAATCCGGCAAGACCAGAAATCACCCTAGTTCATGATATTCAATACAATTTCACAAGCTCCTGACTTGTTCAAAAGAACTAAAAACATAAACGTTAGATAAAAAAATAATAAATAAATAAACCCTAGCCTAAGGTAAAGCCTCAAAAAATTAACTAAATACAATGGCTTGAGATTGTACGCCAGCAAACCAATCACAGTGGTCGACGGCCGCCAAACGCCAAACACAGAATAGCAAGGTTTCTGGAAGTTAAATCAATAAGTCAACAACATTGTGCGTGCCATTATTGATTAATCAATAACCCTAGAATGTATTTGTGTGTGTATTTTCTGCGAACGAGCTCTCATTTTTGTTTTTTCGTCCTTGGCGGCTACGTAATATAAAAATGAGCTAGTATTATTCTTGTTAGTTTGGACAATGTATAAAATTAAGGGATTAGTGAGTTACTATATATGCAGTATGCCACACCACACATGGGAAATTGAATTCAGTTATTATATGAAGGGAGATGTGCTTCATCGGTCAGTTTGTAGTAATAATTGTTAGAAAATGGAGAAAATAATCATTTTATTTAATCAATTTAAATATGTTATATGATAAATAAGAAATAGTCACTTAAAGATGAATAATTACTTGAAATCATGTGTTATAGACTTTATATAGTCTATTGACTAATTGAATTTTATGAGCTATAACCTCATATAATATGTAAGATGCAATCTCACTAATGTGAAAGGTTGTAACCACACATTTATGTAAAAGGTTGTAACCACACATTTATATGAAAGGTTGTAACCACACATTTATCTGAAAAGCTGTAACCACACATTTATATGAAATGTTGTAACATATCAACCAGAATTTATAACAATTCAAATAGTAGATGGTTTGAAAAACATTTAACAAACGAATAGGTGATCATCATGCATGTCGCCAAGTCCTGGTTTTTAGAACAACTAAGTTGATCATCATGCATGTCCCCTTGGCTTGTTATTGTTTCTTAATTTCTTCTTTAATTTGTTTCTTTGAAAATACTATGTGTTTCATCACTTCATGTTAGTGCTTTGGTCAGGAATCTAGAAGGGATCATTATGGAGGGAGAATCTGATAAGGAAAATGGAGGGAAAGGTCATGCAGCAATGCATAGATGGAATACATTCTTCATAATTTGCGGTCTTCATTGATCCTTTGTTCTGTTATACCTATGTTGTGTGGGGACAATATGTGCTTCTCATATGACGAATATTCGATGATCATGTATCTTGTTTTACGGTCAACAGTTGATGCTTTTTTTATAAGTGACATTATCATATTCTTCTGCCAAGTTTCTAAGAAATGTAAATGTCCCGTTCCAGTGGTAAGCGAAGCCTTTTTACAAATTAATAATCTCCCACAAAATTAAATAAACGGTAATGTTAGGCTCATGTAAATCTATAGATGAAATAATCTATATTGTAGAGGAAAAATATCATTTTCTAGTTTCAACAATTCATGTAAATGATTATGTATAATAAGAAGGCTTTTTAGCCAATTTGTTATCCTAGTTTTCATTATATTATCAATTTGCTACCCTACCTTTTTCATGTCATTTTGTTACCTTAACTTTCATACATTTATCAAATTGCTACCCAACCGTCATATATATTTTTTTCTGTTAAATGTTCCGTCATTTTTTTTCCTGTTAGGTGTGACTTTCATGTGAGAGAATTTTCGATCCTAATTTTGAATTCAAATTGGGTTTTTTTAACAATTAAAATTGTCTCTTTAAATTCTAAACTTCATTCAGAAAAAAATAAAATAAAATAAAATAATACATGGGTTTTCCGATTAAAACAGAAAAACACATCCATGAATTCAAATTTTTTTTGTAAGGTGTGCCTTTCACGTGAGGGGATTTTTATAATTTTAAATTTAAACTGAGTTTTTTAACAATTGAATTTGTCTCTTTAAATTCTGAACTTTATTGAGGAAAAATAAAATAAAATAATACATGGATTCCTATCAAAAAAGAAAAACACATCCATGGGAATGAATTGATACCCATTTCTTTGTTTTTTTTCTCGTCTCATGGAAGTATTTTTATATTTTTGATCGAAATTCATATATTATTTTATTTTTTCTGAATGAAGTTCAGATTTTAAAGAGACAAATTCAATTGTTAAAAAACCCAATTTGAATTCAAAATTATTAAAATTCTCTAAAGTGAAATGTACATCTAACGGGAAAAAAATTGACAGAACACCTGTCACACCCCGAATCTTTTGAAGTTAATAAAAGTTACCTTTCACAGAGGCTTACGAGTTACCGAAGACTTTTAATTGCGATCGGTAATTTGATAAGTTATCGCTCGAGTTGATTTTCGAGTTTGTAAAAGTATTCCAAAGACCTGAATTGATGACTCGATGTTGTAGTACGTGTCGGCACGAGTCTCCCGGTATTTTCGGAATATTTTTCGGAGCTTCGGTTTATTTTCTACGGATTTTCGAAGTTTTCGGTAACTTTTAAATTACCATTCCGGTAAATCAGTTTTACCATTTTACCTTTTACTTTTCACCTTCTTTTGATCTGGACCGTTGGATCTATTCCAGATTGAATCTGGGCCGTTGATTTCTCTATAAATAGAGAAGAGAGGTTTGACTGAGTCAAACCTCCCCAAATCGGTCAACCCGAGCTCTCGCCTGTCTCCACTGCTCTCCGCCCGGCGCCGGCGACTCCGGCCACCCCAGGCCGGCGGACTACTGTCATTCTCTCCCTCTTCTCTTCCTCTACCTAGCCCAGCCTCCACAACCACCATACACCCACCACAGCCGGAGATCGAGCGAGGGGAAGGCTCGGCTGTATTCCGGCGAGAACTCACCGTCCAGGCGGCGATTCGGCGCGTGAGAGGTACCGTTCATCTTCTTTTCTCTTCCTCTTCCTTCTCCTTAGTCTTGATCATTCGATCGGAGCCTTAACAGAAACCTCATGTTTCACTGTTACTGTTTCGGGTTTTCTGGATTTTGGGGTTTTTCTCCGGCGACGGTTTCTTGACGGATTTTGGGTTGTTTTCAAGCTTCAGAAGGTTTGTCACACCTAGGCAGTTGGAGATGGAAGCGAGGTGAAGGCAGAGGATGAAAGGAGACCTGGAGAAGCTGCTTGGACTCGAGGCAGCAGGGTAGGCTAGGGCTTGGTCTCAGTGGAGAGCGAAGGAGCTGAGGAGTGGAGTACAGAGGGAAGCAGAGGAGCAGAGGAGGCTGCTGTATGCTTCGGAACAATTTTGGAGGTGAGAGGCAGTCTACTGGTTTCTGTACCTACTGTGGTTTGTTACTGTTTTTGATTTAAGTTTGAGTTGTTGATCTGTTGGGATGATAATTTGAATGTTTTCCTGCATGTGTTGTCGTAACTTGGTAAACGAGGAAACGAGGAGGTTATGGCGAATTTCCGGCAAGTTGACCGGAATCCGGCAGAGGATTCCGGTAAGTTGCCGGAATCCGGTGACGATTCCGGAGAAGAAGTTAAACCGGCTGAAATGCCGAGAGGTAGTCTTCGATCCCTTCAAAGTGTGTTGTTTCCGTTTAGTCGGGTAAAGTGTCGTAAATTGGAAATTACGTATAAGGAAACGTATTAAAAACGGAAACTAACCATGTTTGGAAACCTGATAATTTGGGAAACTTTCTATTTTTGGGAAAGTTTCCATTAAAGGAAAGTTTCCATTTAGGAAAAGTTACATTTTCAGAAAAGTGGTTAAAGAATGGAAGTTCAATGAAGGTGACACTTTTTGGTTAAATAGGTAAAATGTTAAATTGTTATCGGGAAATGATAACTGGAATCTCTGAGAAAATGTCAAGTTGACCATGTTAAGTAAAGTTGGTATTTCACGTAAATCGGTAAATCGACTTAAGGTTAAATACATTGTTTAATGTGACACGTTGGGCGTCCATAGTAATTCAACGAATTAATACGTGACACCCTAACGTCAAGTTAAAGTAATAAATGAAAGTTCAGAAGCTGATTCGGACTTCCGGTAAATTGAGTTAAGAGTCGATAACCGGGAAAGAAAGTCAAAAAGGTTAAAGTGCCATAAAAAGGAACTTGGTCAACTTGTGGTCAAATAGGATTTCCTGGTCAAACTAGGAAAAGACCAAGTCAACTATAGAAAGACTAATTGATTGGTTTGTTTGTACAGTCTCTGGTTGAACGTGAGACGGGCACGACTACGCGGTTAGTTCGAGGGTTTCGCTCGAGGAGCTTTCCGAGCGGGAAGAAGGTCGCAATGAGTACTGTGAGTGGACTTTTGTTTTAAATTAAATTGCATGCTTTATACTTTAATTGGTTTCTCCTGCATATATGATTTCCTCTATTTATATGTTTTACGGTGATTTGGAAAAAAGGGATTTAAGGATTTTAAAGGCAAACAAACCGGGAAAGAGGTTCATACCCATCCCGTGATTTTAAAGGATTTTTTCCCGGGGTATGGTTTTATTGATTATCACCGTTTTGGGATTATGGAGGGGGATGTTTTTTAAAGGAGAAATTTGGCTCACGGATTTTAAAGGGGTTTCGATTTATTGTTTCCACGAGGTTTTACGAGGTCTTACAGGTTTTACAGGTTTTAAAGGGATTTTGAAAAAGGGAAAAGGGAAAAGGATATAAGGATTGTTTGCTAGCATGGACCCTCTCCAGTTAGAGCGGGTACCATCTTCTGGATAGAGCAGGTCAGGGACCTTCTCAGGTAGAGCTGGTCATTTGACCTTCCCGGATAGAGCAGGTCGGGGACCCTCTTCGGTGGTAGCTGGTCATTAGACCCTCCCGAATAGAGCAGGTCGGTTTTCTCGTGAATGAGGTTAATACCCCACATAAATGTTTATATTTGAGCCAAGACATTATTTATGTTTTACTTGCATGCGGATTTTCTTAGAAAAATGTAGAGGGAGGACATTAAAGGAATTAGAGCTTTTATATTTATTTTTGTCCACTCACCCTGACGGTTTTCAATGTTTCTCCCCTGGGCACTTCGTTTTCAAATGCCCAGTGATGCAGGGTTCTCGAGCGGAGGTCGTGCGCGTACATGTGTCGAGGCATAGTCGATCAATCCGTTGCTGCTTGAAATTCTTTAGGGTAATCATCTTAGTAGACTGCTCTGACTAACCCAGTATAGCTAATTAAGTAGGTTAGGGAGCAGGATGCCTTCATGAGTTAGGGTTTATGGTTAGATACTCATGGAAGTGCTGAGTTGGAATGTAGGAAGGGTTGGCCATTTCAAGGGGGTTTCGGTAAGAAGTTCCCTTGCGGTGGTCCCCGCAGGATTTACTTCGAGTTAAAGGGGTTTAACTCTGGGTGGGTCCTGACAACACCTAACAGAAAAAAGCATATATGATGGTTGGGTAGCAATTTGACAAATTTATGAAAATTAGGGTAGCAAAATGGCAGAAAAAAGGTAGGGGATCAAATTGATAATATAATAAAAGCTAAGGTAACAAATTGGCTAAAAAGCCTAATAAGAAAAGTGGGAAGAAAGATAAGCATATTCTTTAAGGAGAGTTCTAGTTACACCTTTCAATCTACTGAGTATGTCTCTATTTATTTTTTTTTAAATAATTTATTTCCCAAGCTACCCTTTAACAAACAAAAAAGAAACAAAACAAAAAAATGGAGCTATCAGTGGAGAAGAGGTTCATCTCCTTTCTTACTGTGTCATATATGCACAACCCCAGCCATGATGGGATCGATCTCTCCACGACAATTACATATGTTAAAGTTCTCTCTATCTTCTAGCAATCTTTCGATTTGAACCTCAATCTGGTTATCTTAATTTCCAAGTCATCCATGCAAATCTTGATGTGCCACATACTTGAATTTTTCCGGGTCCAAGTTCAGTCTCACAATCAATTTAATTCAGTTTTACTTTATTGAAGCCATTGTTGAATACATAATGTGTCACGTCCCGGCCCGAGTTTACCACTCTAAACCCGGGATGGAATGTGCAGGACTCATCTCAAGAGAAATTTCCTCGTAATTCCCTTTGAGAAGGGATAACCCTTTTACCCAAACTATTTTTCAATAGTCCAAACGATATCGAAATAGACCTCACGAAACCAGAGGTTATCCCGATTACCGAAATGGAATTTATACTAATTACTTTAGAGGACCTAGGTCTAAATATTATTTGTGACTGCACACGTATCCCAGACAGGCTGCATACGTACCCTGCACTTAGGGATCAAGCCACACGTAGCTCTTATATATTTTAACATCCTACTCGGACGGATTCGACTTCTTTATTTATCGGTCAAATAGTTATTAACGCTAGCATACATCTATCGCTAATCTGGAGTTTAACCCCTCTGCTGAGATAACATTAAACCAACTCTTTATCTGAATTCTCCCTAGCATACTTTATACAGATAAATAGTAATCACATAAATAAAATATAATAGCAACCATGTAATTATATAAATCCTCTAAGGCATAAAAGTAATAACAACTAGAGGGGACCCTTGTAATTAACTTAAACTGTCAAAGGCAGTATTGTCAATTTGGCATCAATGACAGCTTGGTAAATATGCAAAACTGTTAAAGGCATTTTTGGGATTTCAGTCTCGGTGGCATCCTTATAATTATCCTAAACTGTCAGGGGTAATTCTGAAATTTCATAATTCAGAAATTTTACCCCACAGTAAAAAGGTAAGTCAGTTGCGGTAAAAGCCAAAGTTTTTACTGTGTCTTCTCCGATCGACTGGTTCGCCGAAAAACAAGTTTTTCCGGCCAAACCGAGCTTTTACCCATGTATTTCTAGCTTCTACACATCCTAGGTAGTCCAACAACACTTCAAACACGAGAAAAGTCGAGATTTTCATACCTCAAGGTCAACCTCTGCAACTATGACGGATCTCCTCTGACGAAGCACTGCTGGCCTCCTCCTTCCTCCCTGCTTCTGGGCAGCTTCTGGTGCTGCCTGGACCTTCCTTGGCTCTCCTCTAGACTGGTTTGACACACACTCAATTGGGCAGTGATCGCGCTTCCTCTCTCCTCTGCTGGACGGCGGCCATGGCGGTTCTGGCATGGCTAAGGGTCGAGACTCGGTTGCCGAGGCGAGGCGAAGCTGCTGGTTACGGCATTGAGGCATGACGCGCGGCTGTGGAGATCCAACTGGGACAGTCTCAAGTTGCTCGAGAGAGAAGAGAGAGAGAGCGAGTCCGGTCTCCTCCCCCTCCCTCAGATCCTAAGTCTATATATATATATATATATATATATATATATATATATATATATATATATATATACAAGAATCAATGGCCCAGATCAACTCCCTGTTTGATCTAACAATTTAGATTGAATAAAAGAAAGTTACCGTAAACAATAAATAGATATTTTACTATTTACCACGAAGTAACTATACATTATCCCGAATAACTTCCATGTAGGAACTTCGATTAATTCATAGGACATACTCACGAGTTCGTGTTATGATAAGTGTGTTTTACGCTATGTTTTTAATATGTTTTTACCCTCATTTGTACCTTGTTTATTCCTTAGTAAGGTCGTTTTTACTTATATTGAGTCAAAAGGGTTTTTCTGTAGAGCAATGGCTAAAACATGTATTTATACAGAAAATTGTGCTTAAGTGTTGTAAAACCGATTTTGGAACAAAGACTTGGTTATTTTCTCTTATGATTCGTTATACCTTTACATTGTCATTTTTGATGAATTTGGTTTAATGTGTAGATGATATGTAAATGAACATATGAGAACAAGAATCATGAAGATTGGACTCATGGAGGACAACAAGAGAGGCCATGGAAAAGAAGAACTCCGAAACATAAGATTTTGATCCGAGCAGAAATTTCCAGAAACCCTACATCAACTTCGGAAAATCATATCTAAAGATCCAGGAGGAATCTGACGACGAGCCATATATCATTGGAAAGCTACGGAAGTCTAGTTTTCAGATCTTCTTAAATCGCAGCATTTGGGTTCAGATGAAGGAGTTATTATCAAAACAATGGACGGAGGTCAAGCTGCAAAACTGGGCAGTTTCTGCCTAAGTTGTCACACGAGTTTGGGAGGATGTTTCTTCACCAAAATTCTTCCCAAGCATGTCAAAGGACTTAAAAGAAGCTTAATGAAGTCATGGGAAGCTGCATTGAAGAAGGAGATTCGAAGAAGTCATCATGGCAGCCGAAACAACTAAGTATGGAGCTTTTCCGGTTGAACCGGGAAAGTCTGTCCTTGCCGAGTTTGTCCATGATTTCGGCTGCCTATGAGCCCAAGAACTTGTGTATAAGGCCTACATGGATCCAATAACATATAGAGGAGTCCAATAAATCAGAAATCCAAGGTCCAAGTCGAAATCCTTGTCCAAAGATGAAAGGAGGAAACCAAGTCCAAGAAGGATTCCAAGTCCAACAAAGGTTGTGTCTCCTTGAAGCTCCCGAATTCCCTAGGGTTTTGTTCGAAATTTTCTGTATAAATAGACATGTATAGCTCTTAGTTTAGTGTCTCTCAATTGCTCTAAGCCTTAGTATAGCCAAGCTCTACTAAAAACCCTAAACACAGAAAACTGCACAAGCTGCCGCCGCCGCACCAACTGCCGTTACTTTCTTCCATCCGTCACCGATTTCACCTTCTACCCTAGCCGATCTTTATAGGTAGTCTAGGTATGAAGTTCATCAAGGTTTTGTGTAATAATCTACTGTGTTTTATCATGTTTTATTATAAATTATTTTATGGTTTTCGGTTTTATACGTTGCATGTGTTCTTAAGTTCTTCTTTGTGATTTTCTTGAAACCATGTGTGATGTATAACGTTCTAAGTATATTTTGGTTTCATGATTTAGATTAAGTTGTTGTATGTTCTTGTGTGTAGTATGTGTTAATTGATTAATTGCTTACCTGATCACGTAATCGAACCTGAGGGTAGTCTAGACGTCAGATGTTCCTAAGGGGGGAGTTTAATATGCCGTAGTAATCTAGGGTTGAGTTCACCGCGTCGGGTTCTCAATTGTAGTTGCTGCATAGGGTTGCTAGGGTAAGTGATTTGCATGTTGAATAGGATGAGTGACGCCATACCTAGGATCATGTCTTCAACCGACTCCAGAACGGTAAGTGTATCTTGTTTAGATTAGGCATATTTGATAGTTTAAACAAGGTGACACATATATGTTTTAGGTTCAGGCATATTTGAAGTTCCTAAAAACACATGAGAAGTCATAAGAGGTTGAAATCAATTAAAACATATGATAGTGCGAGCATCACTATTTAATCTTGCATGAAATTGTTGTATGCTTATTTCGGTGTTTGTTATGTTATGTGCTTGGGTATTGATTGACCATGTTTTGTAAATAAGTGTCTTTATTTTCTTTAAATTTCGAACCAACTCATATAAATTCCCAATAATATTTTGTATATATGTTTATACTTGTATAGTTGTGACAGAATTATACTTGTATGTTTATATTATATTTTTTTGAAAGTACTAACAATTTGTTTTGCAGAATATAAATCCTTCCCTAGTGTCCCCGGCTTGAACGATCCCTACTTACAGTTACTACAATGATAGGGTTTTTTAAATTGCACAGGTCATACTTTCGGCCTCGTCATGTTAACGTCCTCTACAACTTCTCCGAAGAAAGTTTCTCAAATTCTCGACTTATCGTAAAGTCACATTTTTACGGTAAAGTAAATAACATTTATTATTCCCATAAACTGAATAAATCCATAATAATCTGCCCGTAGCTCCGAAAAATATTCTGGACATACCGGGGAACTCGTATTAATATATTCTACACCCTCGGGACATAAATTTTATCTTGCCCAGAATCGAGAATATCTCGATATTAAACTCAAATATTAATTCAGAAAAAACTAACAACGTGGTTATAACCCTCTGTAACCCGTCTGATACCGGTAAAATGGTGAATTTTTGGGACGGTGTGTTACATAATGTTGGATTTGTTGGGCTAAACAAGAATCAAGATAGAAACATGTTATCTCTTTGGCTTGTTATTAAGTGGAAAAATGAACTGATAAAGAAATTACGTGTTAGAAGAAGTGAAGAACTGATTGAGATTGCTGGTTGTTGAAGAAAATATAGGTTCTGAGAGAGAGAGAGTTTTCATAGTAACAGTAAAGCTTTCGATCAGATGGAAAGTGAGCAAACAAAACTGAAAATTATGATTAAGGGTAAAACAAAAAATGTGTTGTTTTAGAAAATAATAGGAGGTATAAATATAAAATTGAGAGGTGTAACTAGAATCCTTCATTCTCTAAATCTATAAAAAAAATATTTAGTGAGGGATAATTAAGCTCATGTCATTTCCGCCATGATATAACTTTTTATTTTTCTTCTTTCAATAAATTTTTCGATTTGGTGAGAAAAAAATCTATATAATTTTTAAAAATTTGTATCTTTATGTAAATTGTATTGCTTATTTTTTTAATTTATGTATATATTCCAAAAGCTAAAAAGACCATACAACCAACTATTACTAGGTTAAACAGGAGCAAGCTCCGCTACAAGAGTAAACTCATTATTCGATTATAACAAATTTAATTTTGTATGATAAAATAATATAACCGTTTGAGTTAAACCTTTTTTTTTTATAAAAATTTTATAATTTTCATATTTACAATAGAAAATTAATATAAGAATTTTTGAAGATGAAAGCTATTGTTCCCATCATATTTACCATAATGTGTAGATAACTGATTGCATGTTGCGTGCAGGCATCAATTTTCATCATCGGGGGTGTCATTGACCCAATTTATATTATAACGATATTTACCCCCTTTCAATATATACAGCGAATTAATAGATGATATTAATAGATGAACCACCCTATATCCTATATCCTAAACCCTATACCCTATATCTTAACCCCTAACCCTAACCATAAACCATAAACCCTAAACTCTATATCCAAAATTCAATTCCTCTATTTTTGTAACCTAACTTAAAAGTTATAAACAAAATGCATGGTTAATACTTACACCATAAGCACAAATTAAAATGTAAAAAACATAATTAAAATTGACAAATCAGTCAGAAGAAAAATGGTGATAAATTTTAGTTTTAAAAATAAAACCTATAAAACATGTTAAATAATTTAAATTAGGTGTAAATTAAAATAAAATATATGAATAAATTTATCTTAAAAAATGCTCAATTTTTTAAGCATTTCTCTAATTTGCTCGTATATTTTCCAAATTTGGTATGCCGATTAAAAACTCTAGAACCAGGTTCAAGGCTTTGCTTTATGCCACTTGCAGAAAATGAACGTGTCCATGAGCCATGAGCAATCACTCCATATTGTGTTATCCAATTTCGTTGTTCCAAAGATATGCTTCACAAACTGATCTCGTTTCCGTTGTTCCATAAACTGCAGAAGTTCCTCAATGGAACTATTGCAGCCCGTCCAAAATGCCTTCTCCAGCATTCTTGGTACTTGAAATCACGGATGATTCACGATGAGAAAAGCAGGGAAGAGAATATGTTGTATCCCTCTCATTTATGCCGTCATCAATGGCCTTCACCAAACACGATCTGCTTTTCCAATACTCTTGTCACTCTTGTGGTAGTTGTCCTTGTCCTTCTTCAAGTTTCACATCTCACACAACTCTACCACGCCACCTCCTCCACCGATGTTGCCGCTGCTTTGGCCGGCCCAACAGAAATCGTCTGGGTATCAAACTATCGATGTCGAGCAAAATTTTTGTTTTGTCCTTAGTCCTGCAGTAAAATTAGACAGTTACTATGACGACATAAATTTACACGATTGTCCTTTCTGTTAATGACCGTCAAGAGTACTGTACAACACTGTGTAGTGCAAATTTTTCCATATCTATATGCTCAAAAGAAATTTTCAATCTTTTTGGTGGGCTCTTCAAAAAATGAGGTTTGCGAACATAGTTATTGACTTTTTTGAGCGATGATTTAAGTTAACATGTACAACCGTTCCAGCCTATCCCTCAACGGGAAATACCGAAGTACCTTCATAGGTTTTCTATTGCCTGCAGGAGTCAGCTTACACCTGTCACTCTGACATACTAGACATGTGTTAAGGTCACCAAGGTCATTCCCTTCTGGATCTTTACCCCAGAAGATAACACAATCATATCTGCATGCATGGATCTTGATGTAGGAAAGCCCAAGATCTTTCAGGATATATCGGACCTTATGATGAGTGGTAGGAAGACGATGACCGTGGGGCAGCATCGAAGCAGTGTACTGTAGGTAGTCATCAACAGCCTTCACAGTCGATTTTGTCTCAACTTTAATCTTCATAACGTCCATTACACTTTCAAGAACCGTCTTCTGACAACCGGGGTACACAGGGGTCTGTTGGAAAGCAAGTAGTTTGTTGTACCTGTCAATGCCAGCAGTGTTGACAACTCTAGGGAAGGGCTGCACCGGCTCAGACATATACGGTCTTTCAGAGCATACACCACTCTCATAAGGAAATATATCGTTGATGAAGGCCGTTGTTGGATCGTTGGATGTACTGCCCGTCTCAGAAAATTGCCCATGATCATGCGGATCCCCTGATGATGTTTCACCATGATATATCTAACATGTGTACTTCTCCCTAAACCCATTACTTTTAAGGTGCTGCCAAACCTTGTCAATTGCAAATCAATGCATATCGCTGCGACACTGACATTTAGTGCACGGACAATAGAAAATTGTATTCCCTTTAGCATTATCCATCACATATTCAATAAAATTAATAACTCTTTTACCATATCTTTTGTCCCATTTTGGAAGCGAAATCCAACTCTTATCCATATCCTGAGAAGATAACATAATATATATATATATATATATGTATAAACGCTAATTAATTAATTAATTAATTAAATTTACAAATCATTCAATATTTTATCTACAGTTAATGTACAATTAATTTATATATATATATATACATGCATATATATAATAATTACTAATTAATATAATCAAATTAATATATATATATATACATATATATATATAACAACAACTTCATATATATTATCAAACTCAAATCGATCAACTCAATCACACTCAAAATCCAATAATCAACTCCAATTAAAACTCAAAATCAATATATAACGAAAATAAAAATTTTAAATCAACTCAAAAACAAGATATATACACAGATACGTACCTATATATAGCGCCACAAACTAATTTCGGACAGATTTCGAAAACACCCAACAATTTCGCCAACCCCCAAACTTTTTCTCCCGTTTTTTCTTTCACACGAGCTGCTGTCTAGATCTGGAAATATAAGGACTTTTAGCCGACGAAAAACAAATTCGTCGGCTTGTTAAATTTGATTTCGTCGGCTATGACACTTATTGTGGTAGTGTGTCCATTATTACACCTTTTCAGTTCTTTTGGTTTGAACCTCTCGACCAACATGAACATCTTCAAAATCTTTTTGAGAGAGTATTTCATGCATCAGTAAAAAAATAAAACAAAAAAGTGAAGAGTGCACACATCTGACGACGAGGAGATGATCGGACAGTGTGGATTGGACAGGTCACAAACGATGACGGTGCACCGAATAATTTTCGAATCTTCTTCTGGGTGGTGATATCTACAAGTGGCATCACACTATTTCTAGTATATCTCAATGCAAGAGTGCATGTGGGATAGACTTCATCATATGGTCCATTAGTTGATGACTATTCACTCCATTCAAATTGATCAAGAGATTTCTTCCATGGAAATTTATGCTAGGATCACAACTTATTTGTTATGGAATGATGTGTAGGAGTCACAAACAAGGACAAATCAGCTTAAATTGAACGAAAAGAAGCATTTGATGAAACCGTATATAGATTTGTGGTTATCCAAAAATGGACTCTCTAACTTGAAGTCAATTACCAAGGACTCCAAGAACCTGATGAAGACAATGCCCAAAAAGGAGAAGGCTCTAAAGACGGTGATCATTGAAAACTTAGCCAAACTTGATGAAAACAAAAGTATTGATGTGCATCGTCTGCCTTCTCTGTTTGGCTTCACTAAAGAAAGTATTTATATGCGTCTATTATCCTTCAACACTTCAAAGATGTTCAAGTATTAACTACTGAGCTATATATCAACACATAGGTTCCACAGCTAGCGAATTTGAATGACAAAATGTTGAAAGTGATTTGTGAGCATATGAAGCCAGTCATTTACACCGAAGGCGACTACATTTTTGAAGATGGGAAACCACTTTGGATGATGATCTTCATCACGCAAGGACTCGCATGGAGCTACACAGCCAATAACGACGATTATGGAGGAACAAGCCGTGGTTCCTCAACCTCTAAGTGGTTAAAGCTTGGCCATTTCTACGGAGAAGAGCTGTTGAATTGGGCATTCAAGTCTCCCTCCTTTTCTGCCTTACCCTTCTCCACTAGAACTGTTGTGTCCCAAGAAAAAGTCGAAGCATTTGCTCTTAGGGCTAGCGACTTGAAGTGTAGTCTGCCAATTCTGGTGGAATTTACCAGACAGCTCGAACAGTTGGATTTAGAACAGTTGGAGAATGCAGCAGCTTCTTCACTACAAGGAGCCTGGCGCAACCGTTTGGCTAGGGGTAGGTGTTCAAATCGCTGGGACAAATTTACTGCACAATATTAATGTATCCAAATAATCTTTAAATTACATAAAATTTTATAGATATGTTATATAGAATTTTATTAATGATAGAGATATGAAAATATAGATTTTAATTTCAAAACGGAAGTCCACAAATAGTAAAAACTGTAATACAAGCTTCTAGCGCCGTACCATGTCATTATCATCTATTCAAAGTCTTAGCTACAAAGCCTACAAATTGAAATAGGTCCTCTTTGGCAAACAACATCATGATTTAGTCGTCATTTGGATTTAAGGAAGCGTCTAAGTTTAAGGACTTAAAAATCAATTTTTTTCGGCGAAATTTCGTTTTTTACCTATAGCAAAATATCTTTCACCGTAAAAAGCTTTCTCGTCTTAAAATTCCGACATATCTCGATATTTCGTGAAATATTATATTTCTTACCGATATTTTTAGAGTATTCTAAAAAACTAGCAGTCTGACTCTTAGGCCGCACCCCACGTGGCTAATTTGTATTTGTCTTTACATATAGCTTGAAAGCAGTGCCCTATAGATTTATGTTTGTTGTGTGTTTTTTTTCAAATATAGTAGATAATATAGATAGCATACATATCTTAAAGTTTTATTTTAATTTTTTTTTATTTTTGTCAATTTTCATAATTTTTACCACAAACGATATTTTCCAAAATTTTCATTGAAATTTCCATATTTTAAAAGGTCGAAATTTCCGTAGGCAACCATCCAAATTTTAGTCCTTAGTCAAGTCAACTAAAGAGTGCGCTCATCTTGATCATATATATTCTGTGGCTCGAATGAACTTACAGTATAAAACGAGGAATTAAGGACAATGGATACGGGAAATTGAATTCAGTTCGTATTCGGAAGCTAGGAATTGATGCTGTTCTGATTTTTTTTTCGCAAAATCCTCCTCTTTAATTCATATCAGGTTCACCCCACACTACCCTGCAACTTCATTGAACTGATGCAGCTAGCACAGTTTAATCTCTCTCTCTGTGTGATTAAATTATGAAAGAAATATATATGTCTTCACTGTTTAGCTCAGCTATGTTAGAACTAGATAAGTGTCTCCAACTGCCAGTTCCATGTCGTTATATTGCAGGTTTAACGGTTAATCCTCCAGACGAGATTATATCTTTCAAAATCCTGAGATATGAGCAGCCAGATCGAAAATGTGTCAATTGACTTACGGTTAGTTTCATTAAGAACCTGATATAACCCATGAAAATCTAAACTTGAGTTGATTTTTTTTATTCCATTCATTTGAGTTTACATGTCATCGATGCTTCACAAAATCTAAACTTAATTAGTTGATCGATTATATTTTCAGAAATCTAGATGGGATCGTTCTAGATGGAGAATCTGACAAGGAAAATAGAGGAGACAGTAGCAGAAGGCCAGCGATGGTGGACATCCTTAAAAACCATGATAAGGCAATGCATAGATGGAATACGCTCTTCATCATTGTTTGTGCATTTGCGGTCTTCATTGATCCTTTGTTCTGTTATATTTATTTCATTAGGGAGGACTCTTTGTGCTTATATTACAACTGGAAGTTGTTCTGGACATATTGTAGTTTACGAACAGCCTGTGATGTCTTTTATGTAATCGACATTTTCATTTCCCTCTGTGGGATTTGCAAGAAACATGTAGGTCAAATAGTTCGTGCGTGCCTGAAGCCAAGCAGAGAGAAAAAAAAGGCAGTTACCTTGAAACAAATATTCAGGAAATGGTGCTTGCTTCTGTTACCCATTCTACCTCGCATTTTAGTTTCCCTTCCCATTCCAGCGGTAAGAGAACCGATAGCCTTTTCAATATACTTCTCTCTATGAATGGGTATTATTGTTCTCTGTCATTGGATTCAATTGCTACACAATAATTAATTTAATTTGGCTTAACTGATTGCATAATGCGTGCAGGGGCTCTTGGGCGGTGACACTGACACCCGCTTGTCCTTCGATCCATTTTATGTTATCATTATTATTACCCCCTTCCTATACCCATTACGCATCTTTCTCATTTCTGGATCTGAAAGGTGGCGTGCTATTAAAAAGACTACAATTGGAAGATGGCTTAAACCTTTATTGGATTTTCTTCCCTTCATCCTTGCTTCTCATGTAAGAATCTAAATAAATCAATGGAATAAGAATATTGTCCTTCTCACTGTCAAAAATAATCTTCTTACTGATCAACTTAATGATCGGTCTTCCAGCTATTTGGAGCATTGTGGTATCTTCTTGCTGTACAACGACAGATAGATTGTTGGAAGCCACACTGTGTAGAAATAACAGGAAATTCGTGTGATTCTATTTTTGATGGTCTCGGATGTGGGCGGACGATTGTGATCAACACCACGCATTTGGAAGAACTGTGCCCTACAAACGTTGCAAATCCAAAAATATTCGACTTCGGTATATTTTTTTATGCTGTTCAATCCAATTTGACAGGTTCATCCAAACTTTCGCAAAAGATATTGCTATCTTTCTGGTGGGCTCTAAGGAATCTAAGGTTAGTTCATATAGAGATATAAGTCTGTTTTTGATGGTATATAATTTATGGACAACGTTATTATAGATCATAATAATTTTGTAATGATATCTGCGATGCAATCTTATTATTTATGAACCGTTTGTTTCTTTTCTTTTCAGTTCTTTTGGTTCAAACCTCTATACGAGCATGGATACGCGAGAAATCTTCTTCTCAATTGTAATATCTATATGTGGCATGGCGCTTTTTTTAGTATATCTCAACGCAAGAGTGCAGGTTGGTGCTAGAATCCTACTTCATATAAAATCACATAAAAAGGGGGAACGTACACAGCATTTAGATTTAGTACTTACTGATCATCACTGGATGAAAACTAAAAGCAAACTGATCATGAACATAAAAAAAATTATCAGGAGCATGCATGCATACATCAGCATGATATATTTCTTCCAAGAATTACTACCATCTTTTAAAGTATTGTGAACTCATCTATTGATGTTATTTAATATATCTGGAATTATCATACATGTAGGAGTCACAAGCAAGGTCAAATCAGCATAAACTGAAAAAACAGAAGCAATTGATGAAACCGGATATAGATCTGTGGTTATCTAAAAATGATCTCTGCCGCGTGAAGATGGTGACCAAGGGCTCTAAGGATCTGAAGACAACGATGAAGAAAAAGACCCTGAAGACGTTGATCATTGAAAACATAGACAAACTTGAAGAAAACAAAGACATTGATTTGCAAAATATCATCAATGTTCTTCCCATAAAATTCAAAAAAAATATCACCCGTCTCCTCTGTTTGGCTTCACTAACAAAAGTGAGTGTATCTTTTTGTTCTCTCTCTATCAAGGGAAACTTTGAGAACATGTATCTAATTGATTCGTATCCTTAGGTGTCAACGCTTGCAAATTTGAATGACAAAATGTTGAAAGTGATTTGCGAGCATCTGAAGCCAGTCATTTACACTGAAGACAACTACATTGTTCAAGAAGGGAAGCCACTTGGTATGATGCTCTTCATCACACAAGGACTCGCATGGAGTTACACAACAGAAAACATCAATGGTGGACGAACAAGCTTTGATTCCTCAAACAATGAGTGGTTAAAGAAAGGTGATTTTTACGGAGAAGAGCTGTTGAATTGGGCATTCAAGTCTCCCTCCTTCTCTGCTTTACCCTTCTCCACTAGAACTGTTATGTCCCAAGAAAAAGTCGAAGCATTCACTCTAAGGGCTAGTGACTTGAAGAGTATAGTCTGCAAATTCTGGTGGCATTTTAGCAGAGAGTTTGAGAAAGTGGAGTTAAAACAATGGGAGGATGCAGCAGCTTCTTCAATACAAGGAGCCTGGCGCAACCGTTTGGCAAAGGCTAGGCGTTCAACTCACTGGGACAAATTTGCCGCTCATTATTAGTCTATACTAGCAACAGCCTGGCGCGTTGCTGCCGGTTTCATTGTTGATAACAATCTGTTAAGGCCAATCTTAAGGTACATTTACAGACACATTGTTGATAAAACCATTATCTCAATAAAAAAACACATCAGATATCATTATTAACTGCATGAAGAAATAAAAAAACAATAAAATAGTATTTAAAAATAATCTGTTAATAACTTGACCAGAGTGAAATCAATATTAATCCCGAATGACTTAATTTATCAATATGAAGTCTTCATACAACTTAAAGTCTCACTTGTATACAACCTGAATCATTACATTGTCTAGCTAGTTCGGATAACTGGCATACCATATATCAGTAATATCAGAACATATAGTGCATATATGCTTATCAGAACATATAGTGCATATATGTTTATCAAAACATATAGACTCAGTGCATCATTTGACTCCATTTTAAACCTCCACCTTAGCTTTGAGATTTGAATTTTCAAAAGTCTAGCAAAATGAGTTCGTCTAGTAACACAAAAGCAAATTAGGATCCTAAAAGCAATGTTCAGTTTCATAATAGTTAAGTTTCGGTTAACATTTGATCCTTTGCTCCTCAATTGTACTAAAATTAGTTCAAGTAACCTGACATTCAAATTCAACACAAACTGTATGAGTATTTCAAATTAGAATTGCAAGTTTTCCAAAAATTACTCGTTTAACATTAATAGCTTGATTATCATGAAGACATTCAACATTAACTGCATTTAACAAAAAATTAAAATAAAAAATGTTTCGAATATACAAACCTGTAGTACATTTTTGGTTCGGAGACATACATTGTATGAGCCTACTCCCACTGTCATGCACCACGTCATCCTCAAACTCAGTTAAAACAATCCTCATCAGTTACAGTTCGACCTGCACCCACATACATACATCATTAGTTCATTAGAAAATAGAGCTTAGTATTGAGACTCAATTAGCTCAATGAACCAATATGAATTACTGAATAAAACTGTTGGTTAATAATTATAGTAAAGAACATTATCTATTATGTTGCACATCTTTGACAACAAAGAACAATTGTAATAATAGATACAACCCTATGTAATAATTGTGGAAATCACTGATTGAGAATTGTACCACAAAGTTTCATCCAATTTCTCCATATCTCTTTCAAATTTGCACAATCAATTTAGCTATTCAAAATTCAACATACCATACCATTTAAGAAATTGAGCCGATACTTACATCCACCACCTCTAGTATCCAGCAAGCTCCAATTTCCTCCTCAATCTTATTCTTATATTCTGGTGGCATATGCAAAAAATATTAAAAAAAATCAGAGCACTGATACTCATGAAAACAAAAGCCTAATGCATGAGAAAAATCAGAAGAAAATCAAATGACTCAATTATTAATTTTCAATTGATAAGAAGAAACAGAAATACAAAAAACACAAATATGAAACCAATTATTACCTTTGGTTAGTCTTTTGATCAGTACACTTACAGATTTATTATGTTTCGGTGAGCATCTAATTTTTTCCCCTTGCGTACGTCCCTGTAGACCCTTCTGTATTCAAACCGAAATTAAAGGTTCAAAATGGAAGAAAAGAAAAAAAACTTCCACACATCCAGGCAAATCAATACCATTAATTAGAAAGTGAGGAGGGATGGTATAACTATCAAATTGATTATAATGGGGCAGTTCAAAAGAAGCACCTCGCTGAATTTATACCAAATTGAAATCCAACACAATACAATGAAGATTGAATTAAAAAGAAGTACCCAAATTGGGAATACAGTGGGTTCTGAGGAAACTCTTAGATCACAGAACAAACAACATAACGAATAAGAATGGTTTAACAATCAGATCGATTTTGTAATTATATAAACTTACCAGCTGTTGCCCTTTAGTTTTGATTGCACTGCACTGTGTTTAAGGCGGTTCGTCCTAGTCTGCAAGCTTCAGGAGTGAGTACAAAAGAAAAAAAAATTCTGGCTTCAGACTTTATATACAATTTAATGGCAAACTCGATATTAACACAAACAAAACGGGAAATAGGATTTCCATGTGAACAGTTGCTATCAACAGTCTAAAAACAGTGTATGCAATTTCATTGGTCGCTGCCATGGAAATGCTGTAGATAAGCCTTGATCTGATTGGCTATTGCTTGTGAACAGTTTAGGAACAGTGATTCCCAAACTCTCAATTAGAGTATAGTAAATTATATGAAGGTACCGATCTACTGAAACAAAGGTTTTCATTTTGTAGCTATTTTTAGGCTCTTTTATTTTGTTGTCTTGTGAGTAGTGACTCATTTTCATATGTTCAGTTTCCATGGAATCATCTCAGATATGGAGATCTAGTAATAAGGTTAATTGCTTGTTTATATATACCATTCCAGTTCATATCAAATATATTCTATCTACTCATTTCATATACCTTCTGTTTTGTAGTTTGCTGTATTCTGTTTCTTGAGCAAAACTTGCCATGTTAACCCAGATTTGCCTTATGCCTATTTTTTTCTTAAAAAAATTATTAATAACACACACCCTATAAACCACGGCTCAACAAGATTTACCTTGTGCCGTTGTCAATAGTAATATTCTGAATACAGCTGTTCTTTAGGGCTGGTGGTGGGAAATCGAACTTAAAATATTTGATATACTTAGGGGAAGGGAAAAATATTTGCATGAATTAGAATATCTTATTGCATTTTCCAGCTGAAATGAAATATTACAAGTTTGATATACCTCATGGAATATAAATCTACCGATCCTAGAAACGTAGACCTTAGCAGTAGGGCTAGTCTTCACTCAATCGGTTGGATATACACCTGGTAAGCCAACATTGATCATTATTATAGCATGGTGGTTTGGTGTCAGAGGCTTCACGAAGTATGGTTTACCTGTTATACACTTGCACATATGGTGCAGGAACTTAATTATAACATTCTCTAGCACAGAGATATTGTACTTTGCAGTTTACATAGTACTAAATCACAAGTGTGGAACAATATTGGAATGGACAGAAGCTATTTCAGATTCTTCTGCTAAAGTTTTTTGAGCTTTTTACTGAAGTCAGAAAGCTGAAGATTCTGAAGCCTGGAAATACTAGCAGCTTCCTCCCTCTCTTTTTGTGTATTGTACCCCCAATCCCCCAATTGAAAACCCAAATTATCAACCAAAGACAATGAGTACCACCAAATACAAATCCACAACATAGCAAAGCACACACAGCAATGATACAAAACCGTTCAAAGCTCATGGACATCCCCCAACTATCTTCCTCTCTACTCGTACATCTTCTAAAATAAAACAAACTACCAAATAAATCTAAAAGCCTGAATTGATAGCAGATCGAGAGACAGAACCTCAAATTCAATTCTCATCGAATTAAACCTCAAATCTCGATCCTCGACTAAGTTTCTCTATCCCGTCACTCTCCGCCCTCCCCTTCCCCTACCTCACCACGTTAGAACCCTCGATGAGGACTTCTTCTCTGGCTATAACGACGACTTCATTTGGCTCCAATTACAAAGCCTCAATTTTCAACATTGTTGATTTTCAGAGTCGTGCAATTCACCATGGCAATGAAAAGTGAAGAGATAGAGATGACAAAAATGGTGATAATAAAGATCAAGAAGAAAGTTAGTTGATCTTGCGTGTATGAGTCTGTGAGGCAAAATATCATACTGCCATTTTTTGGGCCACGTGCACGTCACTTGACTAAACTGATGGTGACGTGATTCCTCCGGTCTCACATTGATAGTGAAATTAAGTATGGGTATCACATTGACATGTTTTAGAATTTGGGTATCATATTGACATTGCCACAAGAGTTAAAGGACTAGTGGTTATCCACATTTGTTTGCCACGTCACTAATTTGACGGTGCCGTTACGAAAAGTGGACGAAGACATCTCATTGATATCATAACAAAAGATCAAGCATCACATTGATAGAGTATAGAGTTTGAGTATCATATTGACCTTGACACAAGAGTTGAAAGACTGATGGTGAATTTACCACTATTTAAAATAGGCAACTAATGTAGGGAACGTGCGAGGAAAAATGAATCCAATGAGATGTAGGAGGAGCCTATTCTCTCCTAGTTTCTCTTTGAGAGCCAGAAAATGAAGACTTAGGTTGCCAAACATAAAAGTTTCATACGCAGTGGCGGAACTATGTAGAAAGTTGGTACGGCTATAGCCCTACCCAAAATACATATAATTCATGTGCTAGCGTTCTTATAGATATCCAACATTGGTTCAGTTGGTGAAGTATTTTTTTTGTTAACCATTCCTTCACATGTTCCAATCCCTTTAGAAGCATTAAGTGTCCATTTTGTTTGTTGTTTCCCCATTATTTATTGAAAATCCGTTACTTTTTCTTGTTTTACCCATTTGTTCTTCATCTTTCTCTGTGATTTTTCATTTCATCCACTGTTTTTCTTCTCATTTCAATCACTTATGAGATTTCTTTAACTCTTTCTTAAATTAGCCCCACCCAATATTATTTCCTAGTTCTGTCACTGTATACTTTTGAGAGTGCCACATAGCAAAGTTTTCCATTGTTTGCCATCATACCTCTTTCCCCTCTACGTAGATGTGTCCCTGATTCATGCATAGAAGTTGTTCATTTTTTTTGGCCGCTCTTAAAATTCAAGTTTTCTTCCACAAACAACCTGAAGTAACCACAACTCCTCAAACAAAATACCACTCACACACCAATCACATACCAACCTACTCATACTAGACTCGTTTAAGCGATGCTCTAAACGATTTTTTTTTTGGTAAGAACTCAACGATTTTTGTCTCATCACCATAGTTTTATTTTTATTTTTTTTGGTATAAAAACATGAAAATGTAGATAAGCGTGGGGCGACAGTAACGGCACTCGTTAAAATACCAAAACAGCCGTGTCCACCGTAAAATTCCTCTCCCCCACACGCAAAGTCCCGTCCCAATTTAACCGGTAACTCTGGCCCCACTCCCACTAACCCTACACGCCGCCAAACCTCAATCCAACCTGCTACAGCCGGTCATCTCAATCATCCCTTATCATATATACGGATACCGCCGGTTCCCTCCTTCCCTCTCTTATTTACTCCCAGAAGCTTCACCTATAAAAGGAGACCCATTCTCGCTTCCCGATACAGTTTTCGTTTTCAACCCAACCCTCATCCTTATCGGAACGACGTCGATCCGATCTAATTCCGTCGCTCTCTCTGTAAGTTCCTCCATCCATTTCTTGCTATTCGTTTTGTGATCGATTTTAGGTTTGTGTACGACTTTTTGATTCTGCTGGTTCTTGCTTTGCTTCGGATTTGAATTGTTCTTCTCTTTAAAAAAAATTGTTGAAAAATTCATATGGAAATTGTTTTATTTGATGTTCTTAGTGAATTTTTTGATTAGGTTATTGAGAAGGTTGTTATTTGTTGATATGGTGATTATTGGTTAATTTTGTGTTGTAATAGTATATTTCAATTTGATTTTGTGATTGTGACTGAACATATGAACTGTAAAATTTAGTGCGTGGTGGTGTTTGGTAAGAGAAGATTTTCGTGTGATGTTAGTGATCTAAAATAAAATTGCTTTGTTAAAAATTATTGATTAAGATACTTTTTTACCGAAAAGATGTTTTTCTTGCCTTGAACTATGGAATTCTGGTTGTCGATGCTTGAGTTTATAGATGGAAGATCAGAAATGGAGTTGAATTCTTCTTTTTGCTGCATTCTGATTTGTTTTGGTTCGTTATTGTGTGTTGATTCTAAAATAGGAAACAGTGAGTCGTTGAAGATGGCAGATAATGAGGAGGGAGAGGAAAGTGCTGGTCGTGGGAATGGATGGGAAGTTGTATCACTTACAGCATCAGCGTATGCTACTGCTCCTGGTCCGCGGGAAGTGGAATTGAGCAATGATGGTGAGAGTGGAAGATATGGAGAAACTTCTGGTGCTTTGTTCATGTCTGGTCACTTTGTTTTTCCACCCAATCAGCATGAGAATTTACCTCTGGAGCCTGACAAAAGTGAAGTTGATGATGGAAAGGTGCAGAAGGAGGCAGTAGATGAGATAAAAATTGAGGAAGGGGGTAGATCTAGGGGAAAGCAGGAAGAAGATTTGACCTTAAAAGGGTTGGATGTTTCAGATGAGTTTGCAGGAATACAGTTTTCAAAAGAGAAGGACCACAGGTACCCCATTGGTGGTACAGAGTTTGGAGAAGGCACTGCTTTGGAAGGGCTCCATTTTGATGACAACGAGCAGGCTTATAGTGCTGCAAAATTTGGTTTTGGTGGTGCAACAGTTCTTTGTGGTTCGTCCACATATGGTGACAGTACAGATATTCCTGGAATTCCAGAACCTTCAGAGCAAGGTTTAGATTCATCGGGGGACATCTCTCAATCCCCAAGGCCAATGAAAGATGACAAATTTGACGGTTCTAACCTCCCATGTGGAGCTTGGTGGAAAAGACGAGCTTATTCCGTGTATTCTCATGCAAAGGAAGCAAATGCATGTTGGTCTATTATTGTAGCAGCAGCTGTGATGGGCCTTGTGATACTTGGGCAACGGTGGCATAACGACGGTTGGCAGACTCTACAACAGAAGTGGCAATCCAGTGATGATCAGGTTGGTTTTTGTTATGAATATCTTAATTTTTGTTTTTGTTTGGTTTGGTTTTCTGTTGGTGGTGTCTTGGTCTTGTACTGGGTTTGTTTTAGCTTGATATGTTTGTTGGTTAAACATGTAGGATGTGATTCAACTGTTTTTAGTACATTCAATGATCTGAATAGAGATGTGTATTTAAGTGATATTCATAATTGTTTTATTGGGTAGCTGATTATAATTTACGCTCTTGCATCCAGCACTTTAAATTTTAAATGCATGCTGATTTGGGATCTGTTATGTATTTTTCTACGTATTTCCCATTGTTAGAAGCTTGTAATATCAATACTTCTTTGTGTCAGATACTCTGAGAGTTAGATTATGTATCTTGTTGTTTCTTTGTTATGTGTTAAAATACCAGGAGATTCCTGATCAAGTGTTCATGGAAAGGAAATTTGAGATTCTGTTTTTTTTTTTCTATTGTGTGACGTACTGTTGCATTCTCAAGACTAGGGTTTATATAGTGCATATATGATTGTAAAAGAAACGTCAAATCTGCTGGTTGGAAAATTTGTGCATGTGCTAGTTGGTTGTAAGGTCCCCTTGCATGATTCATGGCTGCTTTGATGGAAGGGAAATTACAAATATCTATACCATTTATTTTTACTTATAAAAAAAGAATACAACATAAATAAAAACCTTTTTAATTTAATCTATCATGGCTACTTTGATGGAAGGGAGACCTGTAGTTATTTCTTGGTAACCATAACTTCTGAGTTTCAGTTTGTTCTATTGTGTGATTGTACAATTGCATATATGGGAGCAGGATTGTATATATTGCATATCTTCGCTAGTTGGAACCATTTCCCCTTCTAAACCTTTTGGTCTAATGATACTGACATTATTGTTTCTACTGACAGAAAGCTGGAAGGATTTTAGGTCCAATGTCTCGACTTAAAGATGTAATAGTTGGTGGCCACCGCCGTGGATCCTTTATCGGAGGCAGTGCCTCAAGTGAACTTTAAGATGATGACGAAAATATCAGACAGATGGTTGGCGGTCGGTGGCGTTGATCCAGAGGTAGCGCCTCAAGTGAGTTTTTAAGATGGCAAAATTACCTCAGATGTTCTGTTTGTTTCTGACTGGCTCAGATACATAATTCTTATGGAAAGCTACTTGTCTACAAGTTTGATATTGCAGTCATTGCTTATTGCCTTGTACAGAATTCAGGGATGTGGTTTTATCTCGCTGGTCTTTAATCTTCATATTTCTTCTTAGTTATGTATGTTTTTGGTTAAAAGTTCTGTTTGATGATTGCCATCCGCTTTTGATTAAATTCGAATACAGTACCAAATATTTTGAATTTTCAGAAATTTGTAAATGGGGCACTAAGATTACAAATCATCTAAAGTTATATTTGGAGTCTGCTATCACAAGTTAATAATTATATATAATAAACTGTTTAAAATTATTCAATTAGTTCTTGAGTGCAATGTAAATTCTCTTTACTACAAGTTAAGTTTTAAAGTACCAGCAGATTCCTGATCAAATGTCGATGAAAAGGAAACTTTAGTTGCTATATATTGTAGTGTAACTTTTGAGATTCTGTTTGTTCTATTTGTTTGCTGATTGTACTAATGCATTCTCACATTAGTAGGAGAGTGCGTGTAAAAGAAATGTTAAATTTGCTGGTCGGAGAATTTGTGCATACCCTAAAACCCATCCCATACCGTACTCTACCAATCAAACAATATAATGAGTGTTACTTACCAAGATGCATAAACAAAATCAAAGAGAATTGTGAAGCATGTGAAAAATATTACCTGGAGCAACATAACCAACCGATCCTCTTATTCCAATGGTGCTTGATTGATTCCAGAATCACTAGTTGGTTCTGGGAGCAACCTTGCTAACCCAAAGTCGGAAACATGTCCAGTCAACTCGTCCAAAAGAACGTTACTTGGCTTGAGATGACAGTGAACTATAGGTGTTTCACAATGACTGAAGATAATCCAATGCACACGCAACATCAATGGCAATATTAAGCCTTTGAACAAGACTTAAAATATTGGGAGTGTCTATTGCCTCTTCAGTTCCAGTAGACGGATGCAACCACTCCTCCAAGCTCCCATTTTTCATGAACTCATAAACATGTGCCTTGAAATCATTTCCAAGGAAATCAACGCTCGAACATGCAGTTACAATTTTGACCAGATTTCGATGCCTGATGTTTCTCAATGCTTCACATTCGGCTATGAAACTCTTCAAAGCTCCCCTATTTAGCATGTTGAACACCTTCACAGCAACAGTAATGTTATCTTCAGCGAGCATTCCTTTGTACACAGCCCCAAAAGCTCCCACACCAATCAAATTAGATGAGGAGAATCCATCGGCTGCTCTCAAGAGAGTAAAGTATGAAACTTGCAACATGGAGTTTCCTGAAGTGCTCATTTCATTAGTTGATTTCCTTTTTTTCTTATGGATCAGGAGAAGTAAAAAACTTAGCACAATAGCATATCCCAGAAGAGCAAACCCAAGTACTAAAGAGATCATTATTTTCATTCTAGGAGACAATCTTCTTCCTTCAGACTTGCACACAGGAAGTCGAAGATTAGCAATACCACCCCAAAGTCTAGAGTTTCCAGCAACTGAAGTCGCCGTTACATTCTTGAAAATATCACCGGTTGGTACTGCTCCCCAAAACTGATTGAAGGATAGGTTTAGCTTCTCCAAACTTCCAAGGCTCTCAAAGAACTGTGGAATACCTCCTGAGAAATTGTTGCGAGAAAGTCTAAATCTTGGATCCCTCTCAATTCCTTGATAGATGAAGGAATCAAGCCCTTGAAGAAGTTGCTTTGCAAGTACAAAACTTCTAAGCTCTCAACTTACGAGACTACTGGGAAGTTCACCTGATAATAAGTTTTTGGAAACGTCTAGTCTACCTAGATTCTTCAGTTTCCCAATTTCCATAGGAAGCGAACCAGTCAAGTGGTTTGTTGACAAGTTCAAAGAAATTGATAGAGAGACGAGACCAATAAGTAATTGCTGAGGTATTTTTCCATCTAAGTTATTTTGAGAAAGATCCAACTCTAGCAAACTGTGACATTCTCCTAGGCTTAAAGGGATGCTGCCATTGAGATTATTCCCTTGCAAGTATAGAAGGGTTAGCAAGGTTAAATTTCCAAGTGAAGATGGTATGCTCCCTGATAATTCGTTTCCCTCAAGATACATTACCCCAAGCCTTGAAAGCTTCCCAATGTCACTAGGAATGGTACCTGTGAAGGAGTTTTCCCCCATATCAAGTAATTCCAAGTTGACAAGATTACCTAAACCAGTTGGGATGCTTCCATGTATTTGGTTTTCGAGGAGCAAAAGCTTTTGGAGAATAGTTGAGAGATTGGATACTGATGTTGGCAACGTCCCTCCAAAATTATTGTTACCAAAGTGCAATTGAGTTAGCTGTGTGGCATTGATCAGTTCTGAGACAAAGCTCAAGTCTCCATCTTTACCGCTGCCGAGATTGTTTTCATCAACAAAGAATACCTCAAGGTTATGAAGATTTTGTACATTTGGGACCTGTCCAATGAAATTGTTTGTTGAACATTGAAACGTCACAAGATTTGTTGCATTAGATATTGACCAAGGGATGGCTCCAGTAAATTGATTCTCAGAAACGGAGAAGGTTTGAATGTCTGGCAAAGCATCGCTCAAATTTGAGGGAAGACTTCCTTCAATTTCGTTTGCTAAGACCTCGAAAGCAACTATACTAGAGAGGTTATAAATGCAAGAAGGAATGATACCAGATGACCTGTTTATGCCTAGAAAGAAATATGTTATTCTTTTCAACTGGCATAGAGAACTAGGGATGCTTCCTTGTATGTTATTAGAACTTATAGCAAATACTTCGAGATCGGAAAAGTTCCCCATAGAAGGAGGGATCACTCCTGTTAAATTGTTGAATTGGATAATTAGATTCTGAAGCTTTGACAGGGAACTGAGTTGGGAAGGAATTTGACCTACCAGATTGTTTCTATCAAGGCGAAGAGTGATGAGTTTGAAGCAATTGGAAATATTGACAGGAATGGTGCCAGTAAGTGAGTTCCTGTCTAGAAGCAATACTCGCAATCTACGCAAATGCCCAATTTGAGGAGGGATTTGATGAGTGAAGTTATTGTTCCAGAGACTTAACACTCTTAAGAAGCTTAGATTTCCTACATGTGGAGATATGGTTCCCTCCAACGCTAGAGACTTGAGCTTCAGAATTGTCACCCTTTGGGGATGCCGTGCGCTGCAGGTTACGCCCTGCCACATGGAGGAATGAAGGGATTCATTCCATGAGCTTGTAACCTGGTTCGGTTCATGTTGTATTTGAGCTTTGATTGCTAGCAGTGCCTGCCTATCGCTTTCATTTCCTTTGAGCCCAGCGATTAAGGGTCGGCTCAAACCTTGCATGGAGGAGGAGCTCGAACATTGCATAAGAAAGAAAGAATAGAACTAATATCAGTTTCATGACCAAAACCCCCATTTTGTGTAACAAAGAGCTAGAGATGGGTGTTTGCTTATTCTTAAGGATCAGATAATCATATATATAGGGTGCACCTCGAAATCGACATCGAAACTCGCTTTTCGAAAGACTTACTGACTTGCTTAGACTCGCAAAGGCTAAATCCTCTATCCCTGAAAGTTTGGTGTTCTTGATTTCCTGGAGATGAATATGTGAAGCCGAAGAAGGTTAAGTTGGAAGTCATCCTTGACTCCTTTTGAACGTTCTCGTCGAAACCAAGTTGTTAAACTTTGTACTTTATGCTTTGCATTCCACTAACGTTGCTTTCTCTACATATACTTTTTAAGGTGCAGGCTTGTTCATATATACTTTGAGACTTTGTGAACTGTGAACTTGATAAGAATTAGTGCTTCTTTTTATCACTGTGACCCATCATGAATCTGAACGCTGCCTTTCCTGAACTGTAGTAGCAAGAATCGTCGAGTGACTTCTAGTTGATATGAACCACTTTGGTGATTTGGAATTGTCTTTGTAGGGTAGGAAATGAGTGAAGAGAATGGCGGGACTTAAATATGAAATCAACCTGTAACTAAGGTCTTAAAAATCGAAAGTTTCGGCGAAATTTCGTCAAAATTTTTGATTTTTTAGACGTTTGAAATATCTTTCACATTCCAAGCATTTATCGTCTGAAATTTTTGATTTTTTTTTTAAATTTCCCAATATTTTCGATATTTTTCGATAGTTTCCGAAAATTTTTGAAAATTTCCAATGTTTTTTATTTTTTTTTTCTCAAAATTTTCGAATCCTCAAGTTAAAATTCAAACAATTATTTTAATTCATACCCTTACTTTGATCCCTTATTTTTTTTACCAAAAGTTTATAATCCATCATATACCCTTACGACGAAAATCTGACAATTAATGTCTTATCCAATATATTTCATGTCCTATGAGGTGCAATCAAATGATAACTCGTTGTCACAGTCGGAAGCACAATCTTCCAATGATTATGGTTATGGCCAAGGTCAAGAGATGCCCCATGCCTACTACAACTCTCAGTATGAAAACTACAAAGGTGAGGTATCATTTAATGATTATTCTTCACAATATACTAAAGACACCACACAAAGAGATGATGAATATAGCGAAAATTTTGTACCTCATAGATCTTCTATGTGGTTTTAAAGTACTCATTTAACTGTTCAACACTTACTTTTTCACTTTAAATTACTACAACTCCCTATAGATAAATATTTATTCAAGATTTTCTTTTCAAATTAATATAGTACATAATATGGTAAATAAACATCTCTTAAAAATTCCTTTAAAATTTCTGTGTTTTTCTTCAAATTTTCGTTAATTTCCTCAATTTTTTTACTGCTATCGATCTTTCCTCGAAAATTCCTTCGAAATATCCGTTTTTTAGAAGGTCGATATTTCTGTAATCGTCGAAATTTAATACCTCGTTTGCAACCAAAAAAAGAATATGAAATCAACCGAATATTCTAATCAAATAATTGAAAAATTATCTATCATCAGTAGAGCTCTATATTTTTATAGATTCATCTCTACTGCTTTCTCTATTAATGTTAAAATGGATCAATCACTCTTCATTATTGAGATTTCTTTCTAGTTTTGAAGAAAGATTGCTTCAAATCATTTCATGAGTATAATGTTCTTGGCAAATTATTAAAGATGTTCCAGGGCCAGAGCCTTAGTTAACTATTCAAGATGATAACATGGACTAGAGCCTTAGGTAAGTGTTTCACCTAATTTCCAAGAGTGATAATTCGTTGCTAGCTAGTAAGATAAACAACACACCTTGCTCATTCTATCCAAACAAACTTGTTCTGCTACTAATCTTTATCAAGGGCGGGCAGTGCCTCTAACCCTTGGCTGATGAGTTTTCTAAGATGATCAATGGTGAACAATATCATACTGATCGAGCGAAAATTATTCGGTCCACTATCACCGGTGGTGACATGTTTAATACACATCGTTCGATCATCTTCTCACCCTCAGATGCATGCACTGTTTATTTTTATTTTTTTCTAATTTTTATCTTTTACTAATGCATAGAATACTCTCGGAGAGATGCATATAATTCTATCCAAATATCATCAAAGATTCATTTTTCGAAAAAAAATATCCCTGGTTCAGACTTCGGACAATTTGGTTGTAATTAGAAATGATCCCTGAGCCCAATTTCATGTCAAGCCCAATTAACATAATGGCGGGAAAACACCTCCCAAGTCCCAACCCCTTAACAGGGTTTTCCATTCACTATCAACCTACCCAAACAAAACAAAAACCGCCGCATTGCCTCCGACGGAGTCGCCGATCAGGTAGTCTTCAACTTCTCTGTTTCCCTCAAAATACCCATTTCAGACTGTCTTTACTTGCATTGGGCATTTCCAGACATTGTAAATTTCGGAATAAGTAGATGTAGATTCTCTTTGAGTTACTTGTTTCAGAAACTTGGGTTTCATTCATTCTGGTTACATTGGGTCAGTGCTTTCATCCAGTTTGATGATCGAATCGTTTGTTCAGTATAAGAGTTTGGGTTTCGTAATGTTCTCTTAAAATCCCTCTAGGATCTGAATTCTGTGTGAATCAATGTCTTGTTGTCTTTACATTTCAGATTAATTTTTAGTACGAGGTTTCTGTTGCAAGATCTCATGCACAATTCCGCTTGCAACTTTGTTTTCGATAAATTGACTGTCTTCCGGATTCAGTGCATCCACTTTTTGGTGTTGCAATATCGGATTTCATTGTGATTCCTTGGGTACTGATTTTATCTTGGAAGTTTATCTGAGCTTATTCTCATTTATTAGTCGTATGTTTCTTTCGACTAGAATTCAGGCATGGTTAAGGAAGAAGGGCCACAGAATACAAGGAGAGTGACCAGATCCTCCGCTTTGGCTAAAGCTGTAGTTGAAGAAACAGATACAAGCAGTCAGCATCCAAATGATGCTACCACGGTATTCTGATGAGTTTATTTCCTTTCTAGTTATTTGTCTTTTTCAGATATGGTGTTTCTATTTGATTTGAGATAGTCAGATTTCCTTGTCTTTATATGATGCTCTCTGATGGGGCTTAAGCTTTTATTTTAGTCCATGCTCTTTCACTTATTTTCTATCAAGTTTGCAAGTTTTTCGCATGCATCATTGCAACATTGTCTTTGCTCAGTGATTTGTGGTCTTGTTTGCACTATTACTGTTGCGGACTTGTTATGCTGGCATTGTGATTTTGCAGTTGCTGCTCATTTATCATCTGTGTTTTTTTGGCTAGAGTTCAGACATGGATAAAGAAGAAAGCCCACAAATTACAAGGAGAACAACCCGATCCTCCGCTGTGGCCAAATGTTCAACCAACGTAGTTGAAGAAACAAAGGCAAGTAGTCAGCAGCAACTGACTATAGATGACCTTGTGATCGGAGGAGTCCTTTAGCTTCAATGATCTGGTGTCTAGTTTTTCTGGTAGAGAGAGTCAGATCAAGGAGCTTGTGCATCTTTTATGTCCACAGAACTCTCCCATACTTCCTATATTTATCTACGGAGGCTCTTCCACTGGCAAAACCAGTATTGTTCTACAAACATTTAGGCATCTTAAACGACCTGTTGTTTACTCAAGCTGCCTTACGTGTTATATTCCTCGAGTTTTATTTGAATCCATATTGAATCAACTGTTCCTTCACCGAAAGAATGCAGAAAACGGTTATTCTAGTGCAAAGCGCTGTGAAAAGCCATCTGATTTTATGAATTTTCTTCGCGAAGCCTTGGTTAGCATTGTCGGTAATCCCCAGGGACAAAATTCAGGGATATTGAGTAGCAAAAGGTCAGGAAAGGCTAATGGAAATATGATCTACTTGATTTTTGACAATGTGGAGCGTGTCAAAGGGTGGGACAAGGGTTCTTCTGTGTTACCTTTGTTGTTTAATCTCTTTGATACTCTGAAAATGCCCGAGGTCGGTCTTATCTTCATCAGCAAGACCTCACCTGATACATATAACTCTAATATGGGTTATGTTGAGCCTAATCCACTATATTTTCCTGATTATTCAGATGATGATCTCAGTCAAATCTTAATGAGAAACCAAGCAAACAAAAAGCTTCACACGTCTTTTCTGAGGTAAGAATTTTAGTTTTTTTCCTCTACTGTCATATGTTGCTTTATGTATTATGACTATTATCTAACATTGAATGTATTATTCTTGCTAGCGTCGTACTAAGGCCGTTCAGTAGAATTACCAGACGAGTGGATGAATTGTCTAGTTCCTTTTCACTATTATTCAGAAAATATTGTGAGCCTATTACTGATCTTGGGGTTGTTCCCAATGAAGAAATGAAGAGAAGGTTGTTTAGTCGGTTTCAGCCCCATATTGCTCCTTCACTGAATGAGATATTTAAGGTTTCAACTCCGCCTTCCACTGAAGTTGAAGCTACGGAGAGAAAGCCAAAGAGTAGCACAAGGAAATCCGGAGGTTATGGAGTTGTTGACCGATTAGATTTTCACATGTCTACTTCTGCCAAGTATCTTCTTATTTCAGCATTCCTTGCTTCAAGAAATCCAGCTACCCTAGATGCATCATTGTTTGATTCTACTGGAGGTTCTAATAATCGTAAACGAAAGAGGAAGTGTATTTTTTATTTCTCTGAAATCTAAGATCATTTTAACAAGTCCAGATTACCAGTATTAATATAGTTTAGGTGGCTGTACTCGTAAACTTTCTGATTCTGACCTGCTACTGCAATAGGATACCAAAATCTAGCTTCGTTACAATATTTACCCCTGTGATCGTTTCAATACAAGTCTGCCCAAACTAAGCTTAAATATGTGCTTTTAAGAATGAAAAGAAGCATATTCACCCACACTAAAGTTAACTGATGCTTTAGTCTTTCTTTCCATTAGGTTGTATGCAAGAACCCTCTGTAGTAACTTCTGGCTTGTGTTAGTTACATTTAGTAAGAAAGCTTAAAAATTTTAGACTGTCTTTGCCATTACGAAGATCTTATTAAGCTGTTACCAGTTCACTCGTAGGCACTGATTTCTTTTTAATAATGCTTTCATTATCAGGGTGTCTGAGAAGTCAATGGAACAGAAGGAAACTGCAGAACAAGAATTACTCATGAAGGGCCCCGGAACATTCCCAATGGAGAGGTTACTAGCCATATTCCAGTGTATTACATCCGTGGCGGAAAATCCACTTGATGATGAGGAACAAGCACAGGATGGGTTAGGGATTCCAGATGGGTATAATGGGCTCATGTCTGATGTCCTTTTTGTTGGTGTGAGTCATACTTTCCTTTTGTATATATTTGTAATTACTATTATTATTAGGATTATCACTTACCTTAGGAAGATATACTTACCTACTTTGGCTCGGTTGTAATTTGTATATAATTCCTCCTTTGTGAGGTGAATCAATATCAATCAATATTCAGCCACAATTGTCTCTTGTGTTCATTATTTTTGACTTGGTATCAGAGCAGAGATCCGATCTTGGACTCTGACTCTTTGTTCTTTGATTTTTCACCCTTTGTCCTTTTGTTCCTTGTCCTTTGATCCTTGCATCATTGTTACCCTTGATCTTTGTTATTGAATCTTTCCGCTGCATATTTACCATGACTAAGGATTCCGAAATCTCACATGTGCTCACAAAAGTTGATAGTGGTGAGAGCTCTTATGACTCCAACAAAATCTCTGTCTCTGTTAAAGATAATTCAACTGGCAGCTATGGTGGTGTCAAGTTTAATGGCACCAATTATCGAACTTGGAAGAAGATGATGGAAGCTCACCTTTGGGGGATTGATAAGATGGGCTATGTTGATGGTTCGATTCCTGAACCACCAATTGAAGCCAACAACTATTCGAAGTGGAAGACTGCTAATGGTTCGGTAACTTCTATTCTTTACAAATCTATGACGGAAGATGTTTCACAAATGATTATGGGATGTAATACAGCTGAAGAAATTTGGGAAAGTCTCAAAGAAATCTACTTCAATGGAACGGATTTTTCCGAGGTTTATGAATTAAGTACTCAAGCAGCTCGTATGACTCAAGATGGGAGACAGGTTGCTATGTATTTTGCAAAATTGAAGGGGATTTGGCAAGATATTGATCAGATGCATCCATGTCGCATGAAGTGCCCAGATGATATCAAGATTTATAAGGAAGAGCAAGACCTTATGCGGGTTCATGTCTTCTTAGCTGGCCTAGATCCTATATTTGAGAATGCAAGGAGTGAATTGCTTCGTCGGACTACTACACCTAGTTTGCAGCAAGCTTTTTCTTATATCCGCAAAGATGAAACTCAAAGGGCGGGTACTAGAGGAGTTACCTCTGAAGTTACAGGTCTTACCATTCATTCAAAGCCTTTCAATTCGTCCAACAATCGGCCATTATCAGGCAATCGGCCTCCTGCTTTGCGTCCTTCTCCTCAAGGTCCTCCTCCCGGGTTCTCTCCTAATGGTATCTGTAATTACTGCAAAAATCCAGGTCACATCAAGGCAAATTGTCATAGGTTGGTTGGCTTTCCAACTAATTATTTTAATAAAGCTCGACCTCAGGACAAATCCAAGGGAAAGGCTGCTGTCCATCTTGTTCAAGATCAAGAGTACTATGCTATGACAGGCCCAGACCACACCGACGTTGATGGTAATGGTACCATGTTAGTAAGTCATGGTGGTAATGGTAAGATTGGAGTGGCTTTACAAATTTCTAACTTTACTGGTAGCAATACATGGATTATTGATTCTGGAGCATCTGACCATATGACCTATGATCGTAGTTACTTCCTTTTTCTTAACCCACCTACTATTTCCTCTGTTGTTAATGCCAATGGTGATTCTTTTCCAGTTTTAGGCATAGGGTCTGTTCGTCTCACCCCTTCTCTAACACTACATGATGTTCTTTATGTCCCTGATTTGTCTCATCATCTCATATCTGTGCCTCAGCTCAATACTCAATCTCGATGTTCTGTAACCTTTTTTCCTTTGTATGTGATTTTTCAGGACCTCCTCACCAGGGAAATAATCGGCAGGGGTTATCTAAGGGGTCGTCTGTTTCATCTGGATTGCATGTTCGCCGGAATGAAGCCAGAGAAGGCAGTCCAAGCAGCTTTGATTTCGACTGGGGTTACTAATCAAATTGAAGAACTGTGGTTATGGCATCGTAGATTGGGACATCCTTCCTTTGGCGTCATGAAGAAATTGATGCCCTCCTTGTTTTTGAGCGTTGATGAGTCTAAGTTGCATTGTGAGTCTTGTGTCTTAGCTAAAAGTCATCGTGCGAGTTATCCTTTGAGTACTACCAGGAGTTCTGTTCCTTTTGAGCTTATTCATTCCGATGTATGGGGACCTTCCCGCGAGTCGACTTTTTCTGGCAAACGTTGGTTCGTTTTGTTTATTGATGATTATACCCGTCTTACTTGGGTATCTTTGTTAAAACATAAACATGACGTCTTCTCTGCTTTTCAAGAATTTGCTGCTCTTGTTCGAACTCAATTTGGAGCCAATATTAAAGTCTTTCGTTCTGATAATGGGGGGGAGTTCATTAATTGTCAGTTTACTCAATTCTTCCAAACTTGTGGTATTGTTCATCAAACTACTTGCCCTCAAACTCCTGAACAAAATGGGGTGTCAGAAAGAAAGAATCGTCATGTTCTTGATATTGCTCGTTCTCTTTTATTTAGTGCTCACATGCCCAAGTATCTTTGGGGAGATGCAGTTCTTACTGCCTGTCATCTCATCAATAGACTTCCTTCTTCCGTTCTCAATAATCAAACTCCTTATGATGTCCTTTCCAATCATGTGTCAGTTCCTTCGTTTTCTAATCTTCCTGCTCGTATCTTTGGGTGTGTGGTATTTGTTCATGTTCCTAAGAATCAACGTTCCAAACTTGATGCAAGGGCGCTCAAATGTGTTTTTGTGGGCTATGGTGTCAATCAGAAGGGCTACAAGTGCTTTCATCCCCCTACACAGAAAGTTTATGTTACCATGGATGTCACCTTCTATGAAGATGCTTGTTATTTTTCTCCTCCCAATCCTTCTCTTCAGGGGGAGAAACATACTTTTTTGGAAGAAAAGTCTTGTGTGATTCAGCCACTTGGGGATGAAAATGTTACTCGTGTAATCTTTGATCCCACGATCGATCATCAGGACAACGACGAGGCAGAGGCTTCCAGTGGTGCACCAACGATCGATCGCATTGGTCCTAGCGATCGATCGCCCGAAGAGACAGAAGCTCCCAGTAGCTTACCATCCAGTAGCGCACCAACGAGCGATCATGTCATTCCTAGCGATCACGACAAGGCAGAACATGCAATCGATCAAGGCCCTTCACCCCTCTCAAATATAGATAACTCTTGCCAGACAATCCCGGAGGAGAGTCTTAATCTTGAGGTTAGTAATGTTTCTTCTAGTTTTGGTAATGGTGATAGTATATGTGTCTTGCCTCCTAGGTCCACTCGTGGTAAACCACCTCGCCAATATGAACCAAGTTTAAATGTCAAGTCCAAATATGCTATAGCTAACTTTGTGTCCACCCATCGGTTGTCTGAATCCCATGCTTCTTTTGTGAATCAAATATCCTCTGTATGTGTTCCCAGTAAAGTGCAGGATGCTCTCAAGGATCCCAAATGGACTCAAGCAATGAATGAGGAGATGGAAGCTTTGGAGAAGAATAATACTTGGGAGTTGGTGCCACCCCCACAGGGAAAGAGAGCTGTTGGGTGTAGATGGGTGTTCACTGTCAAACATAATGCAGATGGTTCGGTGAACAGGTATAAAGCAAGACTTGTTGCAAAAGGATTTACTCAAACTTATGACGTGGATTATGAGGAAACCTTTGCTCCAGTGGCCAAGATTAATACAGTTCGAGTATTGATGTCTCTAGCAGCCAATTTAGATTGGCCTTTGCAACAGTTTGATGTGAAGAATGCCTTTTTACATGGAGAGTTATCTGAAGAAGTCTATATGGATCTACCACCAGGATATGAAGCAAACGCAGAAGGAGGATTTGTATGTAAGTTGAACAAGTCCTTGTATGGACTTAAGCAATCACCACGAGCTTGGTTTGGAAGGTTCTCTCAAGCTATGCGTCGTTTTGGGTACGAACAAAGCAACTCTGATCATACGTTGTTTCTGAAACGTCGGTCAGGTAAGGTGACTGCCTTGATTATTTATGTTGATGATATGATAATTACTGGTGATGATTCTGAGGAGATTGAGAGACTAAAGGGTCTACTTGCATCAGAATTTGAGATGAAAGACCTTGGTTCACTTAAATATTTTTTGGGAATTGAGGTTGCAAGGGGGAGTTCAGGAATTTTCTTGTGCCAGAGAAAATATGTGCTTGATTTGTTGACAGAAACAGGGATGCTAGATTGTAAACCTGCTGATACTCCTATTGAGCAAAATCACAAGTTAGCTGAGTACCCTGACCAAATTCCTACAGAGAGGGCTTGTTATCAGAGGTTAGTTGGCAGGTTAATCTATCTCTCACATACTCGGCCAGATATTGCATATGCAGTAAGTGTTGTGAGTCAATTTATGGATAATCCCAGTGAAACCCATATGGAAGCTGTGATTCGCATTCTGAGGTATTTGAAGTCTGCACCCGGCAAAGGCTTAATGTTTTCAAAGAATAAACATCTGGATATTAGTGGTTATACAGATGCAGATTGGGCAGGTTGCATTACAGATAGAAAGTCTACTTCTGGTTATTTCACTTTTGTGGGCGGTAATCTTGTTACTTGGAGGAGTAAGAAGCAAAAAGTTGTGGCTCGATCGAGTGCTGAAGCAGAGTATAGAGGTATGGCCCATGGAGTTTGTGAATTACTTTGGTTGAGAAATGTACTTCGTGATTTGGGATTTAAACCAAAGAAATCCATGGATTTATATTGTGATAATAAGGCAGCTGTTGATATTGCTCATAATCCAGTACAACATGATAGAACCAAGCATGTTGAGGTTGACAGACATTTCATCAAGGAGAAGCTTGATTCTAAGCTTATTTCCTTTCCTTTTGTTCGCTCTGAAGAACAGTTAGCTGATGTTTTGACTAAAGCAGTTTCGAGTAAGGCTTTTTATGACTCACTTGATAAGTTGGGCATTCGTGATTTGTATGCGCCAACTTAAGGGGGAGTGTTGGTGTGAGTCATACTTTCCTTTTGTATATATTTGTAATTACTATTATTATTAGGATTATCACTTACCTTAGGAAGATATACTTACCTACTTTGGCTCGGTTGTAATTTGTATATAATTCCTCCTTTGTGAGGTGAATCAATATCAATCAATATTCAGCCACAATTGTCTATTGTGTTCATTATTTTTGACTCTTTTACAACTGACTAGTCTCTGGTGCAAATTTTATTGTCAAAGGAGGAAGCTGCCCACTGGAGGGCTCAACACGCTATCGTTCTACAGTTACTGAAGATATGGCCCTGCAGGTACAATTTATGCATCTCATATTGAAATTATACACAAGTTTGTATGGTGAAAGACTGTCGGTAAGATAATGTACTCCTTTTCAATTGTCCAACATTTGTGCGTACTTGGATTGCAGGTAGCAAGGAGCATTAAGTTTCCTCTCTCAAAGTACCTGTACAGAAGATGATTGCTTAAGTTCTAAGGTATCTGTAACATTGTGGTTGATTAATTTTCAAGGATGAATTAAAAGGGTCAGATTGTGTAAGTTATACATCCTTTTCAAGCTTATTGTTGTCTATTATGAAATGAAAAACAGAAGTAGGATAGTTATATGAAACTGCCACTATACTACTTTACATAGTGAACATAGAGCTGTACTTAAGGATATGATCATAAACCAAGAACTGCTTAGGTTTTCTAGTCAGTTGTGCTACTACCAGGAAATAGCTTAGGAAGCAACAATTTTATGGATGATGTGATGAGGAAATCAGGGGTAGATAGCACATCTTTAATGTGGGAGGACTTTAATTTCTTGGGGCCTCAAAGTCCCATCTTAAATGCCATTCTTAGATCAATACCGCGTTGATGAGTCACTTCAAGTCCAATTGGAAGTGTTGACAAACTATAAACAGTTGGAATGGGTGAGATTGAGAGGGTTGACTCTATTAACTCTCTAGGTCCGGAGTCCTATCTTTAGTGGTCCTTCATGGGAGGTGGATCTACAAATTTTTCTCTGGTCATCAGTCTCGACTGGGAGACCTAATCTTCTTTGATTTGTGGATTATGAACACTCTACATTAACTATGTGAGCTGTGGGCAAGAATCTTACTATTTAGCAGTTGGGATTTGTTATGAGAAACACAAAAGATATATTGATTTTGATTCTTGAACAGCACTGTAGTCTAACCACCTTGATTACTTTCTCTTATAGGTTTCTAATATGATGCTGGACCTAATTAATTTCTTCTTCTTCTTCTTCTTCTTCTTCTTCAGTTCAACTACTTAATTCATTTCAATAGTAGTGTCTAATCTAATTTATTAACAAATGTGGAAGGGTTTGTTTCTTCTGGGATGTGTATGTGTCAAACCAATCTATCATTTGGGTCATTACAATAGGGTACTTTACGTGGTTGGGTAGAAAAACAGAGAAGCATGCAATTAGTTCACCCAGAAAAAGAAGCTTGTCAGATGCAGTTGGGTTTTGACTGAGATGATTGTTTAGATAATTTTGAATTATGAGAATTGTAAAAAAAACTTATTTGCATTGTTTGTTTATTAGGGAAAGCCTGGAAGGTGCTTAAATCATATGATTCAGCACCAAGTTACTCTATTTTACTGAAGCTCAGGGCTTGCTGAGAAGAGAAGGGACTGTTTTGACTGCATAAGTTTTTTAATGTGTTGCAATTTTTAACGATCAGAGTATGGAATGGGGTGAAAAACATCAGTGAATTATTTTTCTCATGCAGCATGAAACTGTCGGTGTGTGCAAGTTTTTGAAAGCATAGCCAAAAGTTTTCTTGATTTTCTTATGAAAATATACAAATTCATTCTGTCTTCTTCTGTGTCTTGTAGCGAATTAGAGTTCATCTACCTTCAAGAGTGGTACATAGAAATTTTGTTTTATAATGGTCGAGTGTGGGATGTGTTATAATAAGTTCTCACAAATGCTATTGTCAAGATAAGAAAGCAGAACAGGTACCAATGACGTGACAAAATCGACAGTTTCTTAAGCGCTGAAACCGACCTTTAGATGAAGTGACTAGTACAGCAACCCACAGTATATCTTGCTAGATTTGTTGTTCATGATGTGGTGTCTCTTTTTTCAATGGAGATTTGTTGTTCATGATGTGGTGTCTCTTTTTTCAATGGAGGGCTTCCATTGCAGGTAAACAAGGATTAACCTGAAAAACTTATGTTCTCTAAAAGAAGCTTAAATGGGTTCTTTTATTTTATTTTTGTTATGACAGAATTCTCTAGGCATTTCCCCCACTTAGTTGATTCAAATGGAATGCATGAGACACAGAACTTGCATGATGCGTACGTTATGTATGCACCATTTTAGACTTTTAGTAAAGTTCAATTCCATCATTCAACGACATCCTACAAGCTAGCACATAGTAAGACATATCTTTTGGTATATTGATCGATCAATATATTTGTTGAGCGCTACTCGGTGACCAATTACTTATAATGGTGACGAGGGTTTGGTTTACCACTATAAAAAGTTGGTCTACTATCGTAATGGTCTACCAAAAGGTTGGTAGACAACCCTTTTGGTAAATTTATCCATCAATATGTTAATTGTACGTTTGTTGATAACCGATTTATCATAGTGAAAGGGGTCATGGGTCGGCGCTACCCTAAAATTTAGGGTTTAGAGTAAGGCCGAGTAGAGTTCGGTCAAAGTTAACAAAATTTAAGACCGGGTAGGATAGGACCGAAACGCTTGAATATCTAAACTCTTACATGTCCTAACGGCTCATTTCGTTAGGGTTAAAATGGTAGGGTAGGGCCGGCTCTTTAAATATAGCTAAGTAGGGTCGAAATGGGCTAGTTCATTTTTTCTTTTCTTTTTCTTACAATTTAGTTCAATCCTCAATTATTATATTATTTATATATGATACACCTTATTTTATAGTTATATTTAAGATCCATGCATATACAATTATACATTATACTTAGATTATGATATCTATATATACATATTAATTTAAGATGTTTTACTCATATATCTCACAAACTATCTCTCTAAATAATCAAAATACAATCGTTATTCAACAAAGAAAAAGAAATCAAAGAAATAAGGTAGCAAAATCAATTATAAAAAGGACGATGAGTTGTATTGTATTTAAACAAAATAAGAGACATATTAAACAATAGAAATAAGAAATTGTTATGACCTAAAATGCGGGCTTTTAGGGTCGGGTCAAACTTAGTCTTAAAGGACTCAATAAGAAAGGATCGTGTTTTATTTGCTCAACTCTTATCTTATCCTAATTGAGAAGGGCTATGGTCAGTTCGTCCTAATGGAGGACATGGTAGGACGGGCTAAGACCAAATGGTCAAATGATAAGGTTTTAGTGATAATGATGAGAGGTTGATTTACCGGTTTACCACTATTAGAAGTTAGTCTACTATCGAAATGGTCTTATTTACGATTGATCAGAATTATTAAGATCATAACCTCCAAGTGATCGAAATAATAAATCTAGCTGAGATGATGAATGCAACGAAAGCTTTGATCATAGGTTTTGCAATAATTCCAGTTATGGTATGCACACATAAATTATGAAGTGCCAACCTAATAAGTGAAGCTTGTGAGCAGCCACATGTAGATGTTAACACTGGTGATGGAGATGGTGCTCCAGCTTAGCCATGCACACAGACCTAAACTGACGGTGGTGGAATTGGAAACCTTCGGCCTTTCAGCGACCACGGTATGTGACTGTATGTACTTACAGGTTAGGTACTAGGACTTTTGATCTGCATCACCACCTCAAATTTCGGTGCTACAATTCCTCTGGAATCCTAGAAGAGGCAAGCAGTCACTAGCTAGCTTTTCCAGAATTGATTTTTGGTGTTGGGGTTAGGTCGATGATTTAATCACATAGATTGATAAGTCAAATTGGGTCTGTCATGGAATGCTACGTGTTTGTGAATCGACGTTGGCTTCTATCAAGCTTAGGAAATGTGAACTATTTTGTCAATTCCTTTGAAAAACATTAGGACAGCAATGTTTATCGGTTTTTCTTCGAAGGATATAAAAACACAACACATTTGACGACATTGATGTTTATCGGTTGCCTAGCTCGGCTTTTAATTTCGGCTTCTTAATTAGATTTTGGTTGTGTTAGAGGTTTTTGTTTGAAATATTAAATTTCGCTTGTCTAGGAAAAAAATGTTTATCAGTTGCCCTTAAAGGGATTAGGCTTTCGGAATATCTTGAAAAAAAGAGATCGGCTTCCATCCAATTATTAAAATGGTGCCTCTAGTCTATTGTTACCTCACAAATCACTTTGCTCACCTCACATTCTCTTCACATCCTATTTATATATTTTTATTTATAAGTCTACTCTATTCACCTATTTACAATACCTAAAATACTATTTTTTCAATTCTGTTCACCTATTTACGAAACCTAAAATACACATTTCTCAATTCTATTTGTTCACTTTACATTATCTTCTCCATTACTCCATAATTATGAATTTTTTAAACTGATTTGTGCGTTGTTTATAAATTTGATAAAGTTGTCAATGCAAAATCGATATAAAAATAATAAGTAAATAGATAGACAAAAACGTCAAAGAAAAAAGAAAAATGCTTGGGAGCACAAAAATTTATACCAAAACTATATCCCAAATGATGTGGGACTGTCATATCATATCATACATGGATTTAAATTTCTGAAATCTTTTTTTTATTATGTCATTTTTATTCCTAAATGGAGTTTATTTCGGCAAATCTCCAATCTAACACAACAGTTTCACTAGGTGTTGCTCTCAAGATTCCAATAAATTAAGAACTGCAACAGTTATATATGTGTGATTAACTCCCATTTCATGATCAATTGGTGATTTCTTTCAAGTGCAATTGAGTTGGAGTTCTTCACTTCTTCATACCCGGAGGCCGTTGTTCATGAACGTCGGATATTCATAGATGGATTATATGGTGGCAATTCTAATTGTTTTTATACTTACAGTTCCTGAGATAATATTCATGAAACTGGGTATTAGGCTATTAGCGCATGAGGTGAGAGATCTAGTTGAACGCCGAAACCAACTCATAATGGATTAACCCAAAAAAAACTGGTAGATTTATCTTGAATCAATCTGGTCAACAGTGATATACACACGTAGAGCTATACTTGGAGAATAGATCTGGATACATAAGCAAGATGGAGTCTTGGACAAAGGGGGTTATTTTTTTGTTGGGATACAATACAATGAATGAAGGCTTTGAATGTGATTCAAAGTTCTTTTTTGGATATAAATCACACAATTATCGTATTGTTGAAGGAAAATAGATTTCATAGTGTGTGCCTTAGTCAAAATATATTCATAATAGGATTCGATATCAATGTTGTAATAGGAATACATGTACTTTCTTTATCTATTGTATCCTCTATATATAGAGGTTTATTCTATTAATGAAATAACATCGATATTCTTCTCTATTCTCTCATTCAGTTTATTTCTCCTGTTACACGTTATCAGACACTCAATCTAACCTTGAGTAAACCCTAAAAAAAATTCAGCCGCACGCACACCTGTGCACTACCGCGCGCGCACCCCCGCACACCACCTGGGCACCGCAGCGCACCTCCTGCGCACCCCCTGGGCACCGCGCGCACCCCCTGCGCACCAAAGTGCACTGCCGCGCACGCACCCCCCACGCACCACCTGGGCACCGCAGCGCACCCTCCTGGGCACCGTGGCCACCCCCTGCGCACCACTGTGCACTGCCGCGCGCGCACCCCCCACGCACCACCTGGGCACCGCAGCGCACCTCCTGCACACCCCTTTGGGCACAGCCGCGCACCCCCTGTGCACCCGCGCACCCAAGAAACCCTAAAATCTGCCCCAGCTTTCCCAAGCCAATATCGACAGAATAAAATCCGAGTTGGTTTTCATCATCAACAAAGAACTTGAAGATATTGATGTAATGATTCCAACGTCGTCGGCCTCACTCTAAGAACTGGCCGGAAAACAAACCGAACGCGCATGAATTTGAGCATGGAAACAATGTATGTTTGTGAATTAAGGAAGAGATGGGTCATCAAGTTAATTGCTGGGAAACAAGAATATAGTGTTCTCGCATACCGGAGATCCCCACAACTATGATTTTTCCTTTAATTATTTTATGATATATACATATGATATATTCAATTCATATATTTGTGATTCAAACGTCTCCACAACTAGCTTAGCATTTGTGTGTACCTGCTTATAAAATTGTCAATCGGTGACATGCATACATATGCCAAACAGTATGCTTCAATTATACATGATGCTACTACATGAGATTTTATGAACAACATTTTTGTTTGCCAAATAGAATGAGTCACTAATCACATGTTTCTATTCTTTGAGGTTGCTCATGTCAGGACCCACCCCGAGCTAAAACCCTTTAACCCGAAGTAAATCCTGCAGGGACCACCTCAAGGGAACTTCTTACCGAAACCCCCTTGAAATGGTCAACTCTTCCTGCATACCAACTCAGCACTTCCATGAGTATTTAAAAACAATCCCTAACTTATGAAGTCATCTTGCTCTCTAACCTATTTAACTAGCTAAGCTGGGTTAGGCAGAGCAGTCTACATGAAAGTTACCCTAATGAATTTACAAGCAGCAACGGATTGATCGACTATGCCTCGACTCTTGTACGCGTGCGACCTCCGCTCAAGAACCCTGCACCACTGGGCATTTGAAAACGAATGGCCCAGGGAAAAGACATTTAAAAACAATACGTTAGCGTGAGTGGACAAAAATAAAGGTATAAAAGATAAACATCTTTTACTGCTCTTCCGTTAGTTTTCCAAAAATCCGCATGCACGCAAATCATAGACAATGAATAGACAAATCATTAAATAACTCCCTTGGCTCAATCCATAAATAAATGTGTGGGGTATTAACATCATCCACGAGAAAACCGACCCGCTCTACCACGAGAGGGTCTATTGACCAGCTCATCGGAGAGGGTCCCATGACCCGCTCTATTCGAGAGGGTCCAACCGACCAGCTACCACCGAAGAGGGTCCTGACCTGCTCTATCCGGGATGGTCAAACTGACCAGCTACCACCGAAGAGGGTCAGACCAGCTAGTATCCAGAGAGGGTACCAACTCCACCTAGAGAGGGTCCATGCTAGCATGCAATACATATATATCCATATCCTTTAAAAATCCTTTTAAAAACCTCGTGGGAAAATAAACCGAAAACCAAGTCAAAACTCCATGACTTTACCCCAAATACATTGGATTTAAAACATTTCCAGGAACCCAAAACCGATTCTCTGCCCTTACTTTAAAACCCTTAAATCCAAGAGCCAAGTTTCCCCTTTTTAAAACTCATCCCCCTCCATAATCCCAAAACGGTGATAACCATTAAAAACCATAATCCGGAAAAATCCTTTAAAACCACGGGAAAGGTAGGAACCTCTTTCTCGGCTCACTTATCTTTAAAAAGTATAAAATTCTCATTTTCTCAAAATCACTGTAAAACATAAAATGGAGGAAATCACATATAAATGAGAAACTAATTAAAGTCTACTGCTTGCATTATATTTAAAAATAAAGTCCACTCACAGTACTTATCGTGACCTTCTTCCTGCTCGGAAAGCTCCTCGAGCAAAAACCTCGAACTAATCACGTAGTCGAGCCCGTCTCACGTTCGACCAGAGACTGTACAAATAAACCAATAAATTAGTCTTTCTATAATTGACTTGGTCTTTTCCTAGTTTGACTAGGAAATCCTATTTTACCAAGAGTTGACCAACTTCCTTTCTTTTAACAACTTTTCAAACATTAAGCTTATTTCCGATTATCGACTCGAAGTTTGGTTTCCGTTTACGCCACCTTAGCACAAGTATTTTCCTTTACTAAATCATTTGACGGTAGGTCACACATAGTAATTTGTAGAATTACTATAGACACCCAATCAACCACTTCACCAATTTACGGGTTATGAGTCGATATATCCGGTATGAAATTATCCGAATTATTTTTCCACGATCAACTTGACATTTTCGTTAATAGGAGTCAACATCTTCCTCAACCACTAGAGTGGTCAACATACTTATAATTTCCATACTTCACTAATTAACTTCAAAACCTTTAACTTGACTTCTACCTTTTCTTTAACCTTTTCAACCCAATTGAACATCTTCTCATAAATGGAAACCTTCCAAAAAGGGAAAGTTTCCCGAAATGGATAATTTCATAAATTGGTAAGTCTTCTTTAAAATGGGAAATTTTCTAAAATGGAAACTTCCTACTTACGTCAAATTTTTCCGTAATTAACCCAATTACGTTTCAACTGACACTTTTCGACTCAAAGCTTAACGGGGATTCGATTTCTACCTCTTCGGCATTCTGCCGGTAAGTTTTTCCACTTCACTGGATTCTGGAAAGTTGCCGGAATATCCTGCCGGATTCCGGCAATCTTGTCGAAAAACGGCCATAGCTTCGCTGTAGCTCCAATTTACCAAGTTCTCGACAAAACATATAAAACAACAACAAATTAACAACAATTCCAACAACACAGTAGCAACAATTCAACAACTCAGTTGTAGGGGATAAGATTTACCCTCTGTTCCGCCCCAAACCAATTCCACAGCAGCAGCTCCTGCGCTGCTGTCGCTCTGTGTACGCAGTTCGAGACTTTACAGCCTTTGTCGAACTCCACCAAGCTGCCCTGCCTCCTCCTTGAATAATCGAAGTCTCTCTCTCCATTGAAACCTGGCCTCAGCCTGCCCTGTTGCCTCGAGTCCAAGCAGCTGCTCCAGCCACCTCCATTCCTTCTCCTTCATCTATAGAGCCTCAACAACAACTCAGAGTAACGTCGCCGGAGCTGCACGCCTCGTCGAGAAACCTACTGTCTAAACCCAGAAAAATAGTAAAAACAGTGAATTGGAGGTTTTTGATTAAGGACTCAAATCAAACATCAAGAGGCAAGGGAAGGAAGTGGAAGAGAAGAGGAGAAGGAGTATACCAGTCACGTGCCGGATCGCCTCCTGGATCGCCGGATTTCGGCCGTTGACCGCCGAGCGCAGTGGCGCTCGATCTCTCTTCTCGGTGGATGTCTGGAGGTTTCGAGGATGTAGCTGAGTAGAGGAGAAAGAGGCGAGTCGAACGGCGGTGGTCAGCCGGCCAGTGGTGGCCAGACGGCGGTGGTCGCCGGAAAGGGAGAGGGCTCGGGTTCGGGGTCGAGGAGAAGTTCTGACCCGAGTCAACTCTCCTCCCCCTTAAATAGGAGAAGGGACGGCCCAGATTGATCAAAAAAAGATCCAGCGGTCCAAAATTAAAGAAGGTGAAAAGTAAAAAAGGTTAAATGGTAAAAAAACTATTTACCGGAATAGTAATCCAAAATTACCATCAACTTCAGAAATTCACAGAAAATAGCCGGAAGCTCTGAAAAATATTCTGAAAATATCGGGAGACTCGTGTCGACACGTACTACAACATTGAGTCATTAAATCAGGTATTTGGAGTGCTTGGAAAAACTTGAAAATTAACTCGAGCGATAACTTATCCAATTACCGATCGTAATTAAAAGCCCTTAGTAACTCGTAAACCTCTGTGAAAAGGTAACTTTTAGATACGGGATGTTACAGCTCACGTTGAAAGAAAGTACGAGACTTCAACGCTTGTACTGTGATGTAATCATACGTCAAGGATTGAGAAACATTTATGTTGCAATCTTAAAGACACTACCTACACGTCTACATCGACACGTGCGTGTAGTAAGAGCTTAGATATTTTTTCCAAGTAAGCTTTATATTAAAGTTCCTGCTTTCTGAGATTGAGTTTTTATCGGGCATTATTCAACTTCTCTTCTTCTTTCATCCCGACTTCTCATATGGAGTGAGACTTTTTTTTAGAATTAATTGAATCGTGGGGATTCATATGCTATTAGCATCGAAAATAAAATTATGGCTATGAAAAACTTCATGAGCCTCAAAACGACCATTTACACATCTTGGTCTTGGTCTAATCCAAATTTCTTGGAAATATTAGATGTAAATGAAGTCTTTGGGACTGCGACACTAATTCTTCTTCTTCTTCTTCTTCTTCTTCTTCTTCTTCTTGTTTCTAGAGATGTTAAAGAAAAAAAAGAGGCAAAGAAAATAAAAGACAAAATGCTTGGAATTTGCAAAATTATATTTCAATAATACTGGATATCACCAATGGGTGAATGACATCGAGAACACCTCACTGCCATGACATATATGGTTTATTATTAAAGATGAGGTATGCTATAGACATTGATATGATAAGCATTGATTTTAGGGCATTGCAACGTAAGAGCCAAATTTGCTATACAATATAAAGTATATAAACATAAGAGAGCAAAAGACTCATCATGCAGCTGAAAAATAAGATGAATATGGCAATGATGCCAGTATCACTATTACATATTTCAAATCTGTCAAGAACACATTGATGTTGCAGATTTTGATTGGAGCATTTATTTTTCAAGAATATATTGTATAGGCAAATGCCTCAATAAATAAATGACGATTTTTTCATAATTCATATAATGGATTAGATTTTGATTACAAGACCTTGATGCATGTAATCGTTGACATATTCATAAAGTCTCGAATGTATTTTTATGAGAATTGAGCTTTATTCGAATTTGTTATTGCAATGGCATAGAAAGCCATCAAAATGTCTTATCTTGGCATATGGTTCGAAAAAATAATTGCACCATGAATATATATAGTGAAGCAATACAGTGAGTCAAATGAGAAAAGAAAAATATTTCGGCAAGAATTGAAAAAAAGTGAAAGGTGAAAAGACTAAATATGATGAAAATGGCCAAATATGAAAAAAGCCAACAAAAAAATACTGTTCATGTGAACAGTACAGTGAAAAAAATAATATTTTGGTGAATATTTTCACTTATATACATGTTGACTTCTCTCCTATTATTTGTAAGTATATATATGCTTTAGAGAGTTCAATTGTTTAAAGCCGATAGTGTGAGGCACAACACTCAAAAATATAGGCAGTTATTTGTGGACTTGATGCCTCATTATCCTTATGTGACTCGGATGATTGGATAATCATCACGATGATAAAAAGAGCGATAGGCGACTCAATTTTTATTGTCTTATGACAGAATAATTAATATTATTGAATCTCTTTATGCTCCAAGAGCTAATCAAACCCTTATAAGCTCTATGAATATATTGCCAAGGATTTTCATGTGAAAATACGTGAGATTGGACATGAGTTCCTTTGCATTACCTCTAATTACTATGAATGTATTAGAGAAGAATATGTGTCACTCTAGTGAGTTATATATAACCACTTTCGAAATTATTTGATTCAACAATGTCATAAGAAATGACTATTGAGATTCTGACACATATAGGCTTTGACATGATTTGTTAAGACATCATGGTCATGATATGATGATCTGTATATTGAAATGAAAAAAACACATTGACATCAAGTGTTATGAGTGAAAAGAAGCAAAAACCAAAAGAGCATGGTTCAGTAGGCAAATACTGCTACTTTTATGACAATGTCGCCGCTCCCCCTAGGCGATTTTGAGATATATTTTGTCATGCATATGTTGGTGCAATCATTCCCTATTATGCTTCTCAAGTCAAATATGACTTTAACTTTATATATAGCTAAACCAAATCTTTGTTGGTTACTATTAAAAGCCACTCACTCGTTTGTAAAGCCTATTTATTTGAGAAATTAGGATTGAGACCATCCTATGCAAATGACACATGTATTCTCATTATGTTTTAATTACATTGAATCCAAATGAATTTTGTAGACAAATTCAACCAACTTGCGGACATTCTTGATATTTCATTGTGTTGGTTGATATGCATACATGTTGGTCACGTGTCGCATTATTGTGTACTATTTATGATGCTTATAATATAACTCTTAGCTCAAATTTATATATTGGGCTCACTACCCATATCATCCCAATCAGTCAATTCGACTTGATAATGCTAGGGAGTTCACATCGACAATTTTCGATGATCATTGTACATGTTTATGGATTGATGTTTGATATCATGTTCCTATGTACACATCCTAAAGGTCTCGTGGGAAATCATGATTAAATGACTACGAATATAGCTTGAATTTTGGTAATGCGCACCAATATTTATGCTTGGGGTTATGCAATATCGCATGCAGGTATACTAATTCATCTATGAACCATCGTTATTTAATATTTTTATGTGTTGAAAGCTAGTGACTTACACATTTATGTGCCAAAATTGTGTTGTCACAGCGCACTATGATGAGTTCTTAGACATGAATAAATATTAATATTGAATATATATCTCCAACCATAGTCCGCTATGTTAAAACCTTGACAGACGATCTCTTTACCGCTATTTGCGGAATGTCACTTATGAGACAATCTTCCTGCCGTTAGGGGGAGATAAGAACATATAATATCCAATAGTAACGACAGGAAATTGTCGTAGATTGTCCCCACTTGTCTCATCATGATCCCCAAAACCACACAATACTGAAGTGTGTGAAATAATTGATGTTCATAACGTAACAGATTCGATGCCTGATACATTATTTGATATTATTAAAGTGACGAGATCATATATACATGCTGCAAACATGCTTGTAAGGAATGATGTCCTATTAAGAGGGCATGGCACCACCTAATGAACTTGGTGTTGACGTCGTCACCATAGATGGTAACATAGTGACTCCATAACGTGGCTAATGGTGTCACCGGCCGTGACTCCCTAAGGAAAAGCGAGAGGCCCTATAGGTTCGATGAATACTTGCCCAAGTGAGAGAGCAAGTTTGGCACATCATGATCCATTGATCATTGATACTCAATTCCGTCTCATGAGAATACTTATAAATTATGGTTATCATTGGGGGACGCCTCAATGTTAAAACCAATTCTTGAAATATAGAGATCTCTACAAACTATATATTACACTAGTGTACATGAGGACATGAAATATTAAGATACCAAACCTTACTTCGTTGCAAATTGACACGTAGTATATATTGGCCTAAAAGGAAAGAAGCGATCCAGACAAAAATTGAAAAGAAAGGTATTTGGATTGGTGATGCCGACACCACTAAAGTTAAAGCCTATCAATTTAATAAGTTTTTGTTATAAAACATGATTATAGACTTGTCTTATGGTGCAAGGCTTGTCATATTATCCTGGGATCGACTACGAGGAGATAATTCTCTCGTAATGGATGTCATTGTACTCCACTACCTTGTCAGTTTGGTAGTTTCTAAAAAAACTTGACATACAGCTTATGAATGTGGTCACGAGATATCTCTATGGGGATCTAAATTAAGATATATACATGAAGATCTAAGATTGACTTCATTTACCCAATTCAAGTAGCTTTAGACCACAGAGCACGTTTACAATAAGGTTGAAACATTCACTAAGTGACAACTTGATTGGAAAGGGATATGATGAATGATGCCCATGCGTGTTTATTAAAAACAGACAAGTTCTGGATTTTTAGTATTGCGGTATATATGATATGAATTTTTATATACTCTTAATGAACTAAGAGATACCGCTAAAGATTTCAAATCCTATTTTGAGATAAAAGATCTTGGGAAAATATGGTTTTGTATTGAACCAAGATTTGAGCACCATAATGATGGTATTGTCCATCAATCGGCTTTGTTATATGATATTAAGGCACTCTAATGATGATAAAGTGAGGTCTATGACTATTCCCAAGATCATTCGTAGTCTTGACCCTTAAAGGGATACGTTTCGTCCAAGGGATGATGACGAAAACGTTTAAGAGGCTAAATGTCCAATCCGTGTACAATATGCGCATCATTGTACTCAACTAAATATACAAGATTCGACATCTCATTCATATTGTGAACTTGTTAGCTAGATTTAGCTATGCGCCCACGCATTGTCATTGAATTAATATGAGATTTATCTTTAGAAAGTTATGATACTTTTGGGCTTATTCTATCCCTACAAAGAGAAGAAATTATATGACATGTTGTATTGCATCACATAACCATTGTCACAAGCCATGCGTGAAGAAAAACGCACCAAAGACAAAATCAAAAAATTTGACAGAGCTTTGTGATCAGCTCAGAACTAATCTGATTATGTATAATATATGGTTGGAAAGGTACAGATGTCTACTTTCCAGAACTTCTTACGGTTCATTCATACCTATTTTGAGTAGGAAGTTATGACTGAATTAGTACACGAAGGTCATGCCATGCGTGAATCTGATTTTCAACGCAAACTCTTGTTTTGAGTTCTTGGGCAGCCTTCTACTCGTTACACCAAATATTTGTGATGTTTTGATTGAATTTTTTGATATTGGGTATCTCTCTAACCCATAGAAATGTTTTTTCAAATGATTTATGTATTGAGAAACGCCTAGTATAAATCTTCTATGTAATCAGCTATAACGAGTTCTCCTCATCATCAATTTAGATATGAGGATAATATGCCATATTTATTTACTAAATCACTGCCTGATGACACTTTGAAAAACATGTTTAAAGCAATGATATGCTTCATTTGTTTAAAGTTTCCATGATTGTAAAATCAGGGGGAGGTGTGGACATCAGGGGGAGTCTAGCATATACATGTTACTTTCATATGTGATTGATGCGTAGTACTCTTTTTGTTCATTCGACCAAGATTATTTTTGCCCATGAGGTTTTATTGTTACTTGGCAATGTTTTTAATGAGGCAACATGGAATGCATCTTAATGTATCATATTACTATGACACGGCACAAGAGAGAGTGTTGAAGGAAAATAGGTTTCCTAGAGTGTGCCTTAGTCAAAGTATATTCATAATAGGATTCGATATCAATGTTGTAATAGGAATACATGTACTTTCCTTATGTATTGTATCCTCTATATATAGAGAGACTTATTCTATGAATGAAATAACATCGATATTCTCTTCAATTCTCTCCTTCAGTTTATTTCTCCTGTTACATGTACTTCATTTTCCTATTTTCCTTCCTTTTCTAATAAAATAATTTAAAATTGTTATTTTAATTTAGTCAAAATCCATGTCACTAATATTGATAAATAAAAGAGGTGGGGTGGCTTTTGCCACATCAGTTGGGATTCATATTTTGTAAAATATTTTGAAGTGTGTGGCATTGCTCAAGAAAAAAAGTGAAGAAAAAAACAACAAAAAACATTTCATCTCATCTTCAGGTTGAATGCTAGTGTGTTCAGACATAGAAAGACTGAATATGATAAATTTGGGTTTGAATTTATAAAGTACGTACGTGTTCATCCAAAACCAAAAGAAAAAACAATTTATAATTTTTAACAACTTATTATCAATTACTATAATTTTACATCAGGTTATTTTGGTCTTTGATATTCAACCACACATGAAGTGAGCAAAATAATTTGTAGAGTAACAATAGACGCACCATTTCTGAAATCAAACTTGTCCAACTGTTCCCAAAGTTGATAATGTCATCTAAGGCCGATCAGGGCCTCACGGTCTGTTTTTGGATCATGATGAAATTGATTTTATCGTCGAAAAATCAAATATATGTTACCTTATATATCTAAGGAAGTCCCACATTGTCACTCGTATCATTAGGCTACGGGTTCTCATCTTTTCATATAAGTTGCTATCATCTAATTGTGACCCCATGTCTACCCACTCCTTTCACGTCGATAGTCACTTACTCACTTTAGTGATCTTAACTTCGCCACTATATCATCAAATCACAATAATGATAACCGACGATATAGTTTATATATGTACTTGAAGTATAGTGCAGTATAAATAGGGTTCTGCTATTAACTCATATATATTATTAACACACCATGACCCACTTTTGTTTACAAACTACCCAAACTGTCCTCACTTAAATTCCTTTTCTATTTGTATTTCTAATAAACTGAATTACATATCCACTTAAACCTCAGTTCAAGAGTGAAATTACTCATGATCATAATTTGAACAATAATCTGGTCATATATATGATGCTCCCACATTAAGGTTAAACATTTCTAGTCCATATTTAAATCTGAATCTAAATTCACTGAATTAATGCCACAAACTTAAACCAATACTAAAATTTATCAGATAACAAGTTAGATTAAAGAGAATTAGAGTATCAATTTGTTACACAACAAAACATTGGCATCAATCTAAATGAAAACTGAACATATCTCGTTTTCAATCTAATTAAGCTTAACGTATGTCATCATGTACTAAAAATGCTCAAGTAATGACATAACAAAATTAGCTGCCATCACTCTAACTTGTTCAAGTCTGCCCTGATGAACCATCCCATTTGTTAACCCGAGCAATTGTTACCTGTTCAATAATAGCCAATGTCAAAAAATTCAGTAATATGAATAAGGGACATCAGACACGAGCATAACATCTTGAAGGAAATATGAAAGATATTAAGCTAGTGTGATGTCACTCTTCCGGGGTCTATTTAGCTCTCGAATTGTGTTATGAACTAGGGCTGCATTCGGATCGGATCCCTTTTTAAAAAATATGATCCGTGATCCGATTCGTTTAATTATTTCGGATCGGATTTGCATTTTCAAATACGTGATCCAAACGGATTCGGATCCAAAAAATCGGGTCGGATCTTGGTTTTTTGTTCGGATCAGTAAAGCCTGGAACTTGGAATGAGACATTTTTATATGAAAAACACCGTAATGTTTTCAAGTTTCTAACTTTTCAAAGCAACATATGAGAATGTTCAAACTTCAAGGAATAAATGGAGTTGTAATGCGAATTAAAACATTCACTACAAGTCCACAATAAAAAAATACAAGTCTGTGAAATTAACTAGCAAGAAAATCAAAAATAGCAAAAGCTTAAAACAAGTTTCATGACGCTTCAGTACTCAATCCTCATCTTGTGAGGCAACCACCTCCACGGATAAATGATGAAATGTTAACAATCTGCCTTATGTAAAATGACAAAGTCTATGTGTTTAGCTGATGGTGAATGATGAAGATGATCATAATCGAAACAAAGTCCCACAAAATGATTAAGCATATCACTAACTAGTCTATTATAAAATCAAGCATTGATACATATAAATCACATATCAAGAAGACAAGAATTAGACCACCACTGATGAAAACATGATTCTAAGATCTACAAAAATGTCTCTGACTTTTAGCTTCTCCCAACACATATATACATAAAACATAGAGACTACTTCTATAATTACATGGATAGATGTGTGGGAGTCAGATTTCACAAAATGGATGAACAAACTATAAAAGTTAAAAACAAAATTCACTAAGAATGTAAAACAAAGAACAAGACTCTGACTAGCTAGTTAATCAAGAACCACCTAGCACACGAATTAAACTTGAAAACATGAAGATCCAAAGAACATAAATCCATAACATACGAATAAACTAAATCCATAACATACGAATTAAACCAGGGTCAAAGTCTTGCTAAACTTACCTCTTGGAGATTGGAGAAGAACGAATCTGACGAGGGTTGTGTGACTTGGCGACGGGTATCTGATTGATTTGTGGGATTGATGATTTCGATTGAAATTTGGGATTGACTATTTTGATTGATTTGTGGACGGAGGAGGACTGGAGGATACTCGAGAGAAAGAGAGGCGAGAGTCTGTTTAAGACTTTAGGGTTGCAGCCTCTAAGTGTTGTCTTTTATACCTTTTCTTAAACTAAGAATCCAACGATCTAAAATAGATGTGGTTTAATCCTACAGTTATTCAAATTTTTACATTATTTTTTTAGGATTTGATCCGTTACTTTGTTAAATTGATCGGATCCATCCAAAGCTGTTTTTTTCATAATCAGGATCCGATCCGTCTTATTCGAATCGGATTGGATCGACTTGAATCCGAACCAAATATGCAACCCTATTATGAACAAGTGTAACCATATATATCTCAACTTACTTGTATTGGTGAAAGACTACTGGATATGGGGTAGCTGATGTGGTAATTGATTACAAATCTAATATACGAAAAGAGTTGAAGTACTTACAACAAGACGGTCACGCCAAAACTCAGGTAACGACTTCTTTTGCATGAAAATCAAACATAAAACAGGTCAATATGAGCTAACAATAGGTAAGATGACACAATATCCTATAACCATCTTTAACATTTAGTAAAATTAGGGATTTTACTTAGGGCAGCATTTGGAGGACCAGAAGAGGCTTCAACCACTTTGTTTTTAAGTGGACATCTACGAACACTATGACCACCAAGACGACAATGATCACATCTTCGAAACTTCTGCTCCACCATCTTAAAAGCTGAAGGATCACGCTTTGTAGAGTTGGATTCCTTTTTGTTTTGTGATCCTAATGGACGACTTTTATGAGGTTAAACATTAGTCTCCCGTACTAATGGAAGAGAAGCACCAAGAAACTGAGTTAGTTTCCTTTTGGTATTGTCTTTTTAAGTAAGTTGCATTCTTTCATACTTGGTCTTGAATCCAGATAAAGTTTATCCATCTCATCTCCATCATTCAAGCTTGCACCATGATCAAATGATATTGCATAACTTCTCCATTGGTCATGAATGGTGTTCAATCGCAATGCTTCAAAATTCGACTCCTTGATCATATGTGCAGAAGGAAGACCCATTGATTTAAAAAAATGACTTGCATTGAGATGAAAGCTTGCTGGATTTCACTAATTCATATTGTTAGTGCAAATATAGATATATGAGTAATAAGTTCCGTGAAGAAAGGAATGCCAACTTTATGTGGATGTCGAATCCTCTCACTAGAGAGTTGAGCTTTGATCTCAATGGCAAGACAAATTCTTTCCTTTACCTCACCAAGACCTCCACTTGAAACCTGAAGATATATCTTCATACTAGAATGTGCACTTTCACCTCTTGATGTAGCACGATTACCAAAGTGAGCAAACTTTCTTGTCCATGCAACTACAAATTTTTCTTTCAAGGGGAGCCAAGTACTTTTGATATAATTAAGAATAGCTGCATTCTGCTTGTAATCCGCTTCAAATTTAATCCAGGCTTCATTGAAGGATGATTCATTAGGAGAGTCAATCAGAGCAGGCCATGTAGACTTGAAAGCAACCCAATCAGCTTCTTCTGGTAAATGTCGCTTCAGTTCGTAGCTAAATTTTTCTCAATATGCCACACATAAAATGTTAGCAGTTCTTGGAAAGACAATATTAATAACATTCATCAATGCCAATTTCCTATCAGATACGATCACCATTGGACTAACATCAATTCCCAATATTTTGCTAAACATTGTTAAAGCTCATACATATATATTCCTCTTCTTCCTCTTTTTGCATAAAGACAAAGCAAGAATAGAAAGATGTATTGAAACTTGTAACTCCTACAATGTCTAGTAATGAGATCTTGTACTTGTTAGTCTTGTATGTATAATCCATCACAAAAACATTTGTATAGCTCTTGGTTAAAGCAATTGAAAGTGGATGAGAAAACATCAAATGAGTCGACCGACCATCTTGATCATACTCAATATCATAATGGAAACCAGCTTGACCAAGTTCTTCCAATAAGGCTTGAATAACCGTACGACCTACTAAATTCTCTTTCAAATCTGGATTACTCTGTCAAAAAGAAGACATTATTTGGCGTGGTGATACACCATCCTTACTCATTTCTTTAATCTTCAAGATTTCGTTTGAAAACCGACGAGAGTAAGGATGTCCAGACATACTCTTGAAGGTTCATGGTTATGTGTTAAAATTTTTATATCCACCTTCCAAAAACCTTCAGGTTTTCTTCTACCCACAATTTCAAAAGGGCAATTCATTAGGTGAGATGATGTCTTCCCTTTCCGCATCTCTATTGGAACCACCCTAGTGTCTCTATAATTACAACCTCTATCACAACCGATGAACACACACTTATCAGGTTTTGATTTTTTTATAACAGTTGAAAACCCTTTCATGGATGCAATTTTACCAACAACAACAAGAAGGTCATCTCGGTTATTAAAATTTACTTCCGGCAAAGAACTCACTTTGTCTACTTCATTATTCTCTACTTCACTTCCTAGAACACCAAAATATAGTCATTCATAACTAGAGTCACCACACAGTAATATAAATGTAATACAAAATATGCAATGTTAGCAAGATATCTCTATCTCACAAGGTGAACAACAATATAAAGATACCACAAATTAAACATTGTAGTTACGAATGAAAGACAAAACAACGATGCTTCACTAATAAAGGCTTAACATGGTATGCCAACGAGGTTTGGCTCAGTTGGTAAGGGCAGGCTTGTGGTGGAGACCCCATCCGAGTTCGATCCCCGCTACCAACATGCCTCGTTGGTTCGCGATCTATAAATTCTCCTGTGGAAATCCATATCTGGAGGCTAGTGTGACATGTACGTGTGCACTGTAAGTCCTTCAAGGTTAATGTTACAGGTTTGACCTGGCGAGAACTTTGAAAGGCTTAACATGTATGGGAATGTAATTTCACCTATTAAAAGATGAAATTTTAATTTTATATGTACATTTATTCTTGGGACCCTTGTTCTTGAGAGTAACACACATTGTGACTATTAGGAAGGGTAACTGTTTAATTAGTTTTGCTTCTTGGGAGAAACATATGAAGAGCATATGTTAGCACCAGATCACAAATATAGGCTATTGATCAATTAGTATAACTAGAAAACAATTGCACACACTATAAAAAGCAAGTGCAAAGCGTCAAAACATAAACCTATTGCACATGTCTCCATTGCAAAACGTCAAAACAAAAACCTATTGCACATCTCTCCTTACCTGAAACGATTGATTGAAAAGGGCTCGAACGATCACTGAAGTTTTGATCTTCAACCATGTCTCCATTGCAAATCAGAGATATGATGTTCTCCAAAGATGGGTGTAAAGTTGCTTCTTCTTCTTCCATGGTTGCGGTTTCAAAAGACAGAAGAATGGTGTCTACATATAGAGAAGAATGGTTGCGGTTTCGATTGAGTCTTCTTCCATGGTCGCGATTTCTACAGATAAAGAAAAATGGTCTGGGTGGTTTTGCTTTGAACTCGATAGGGTTTTGACGGAGTGTATGATATTTTTTTTTCTGGTCGCAGTGGGTTTGTGTGGATATGTAATTTAGTTTATTAGAAATAAAAATAGAAAAAGAATTAAAGTGAGGGCTGTTTGGGCAATTTATAAATAAAAGTGGGTTAGATGTGTGTTAATAACAAATTCGATTTTGGAAGGAATTCAACTAAATATTGTTTAGTTAAAAGATACATAATTAAAAGTTTTTTTTTTCCATTGTCACTTTGTATATCATTAGGTTATAAGTCATCTAGTAGTGAGTTAGTGACCCAGTTTACCCACATTGGCCACTGACAGATGATGATCGCTAGTCATCTTAGTTTTTGCTACTGTGCTCTCCCAACAGCAAAATGGCTACTTCAGCCCCAAATAAGAAAAAGAAACATGTACAAGGGATTGATATGCCAAGTTTCCTACATATGTATATCCAGAATTGGGCAGCGGTCTGTGTATTTGTTCAAAAAAATCTAGGGCATCACCTGCATTCAGGTGAGCAGTAGTGACATAGTGAGAGAGGAGCTCTATATTATATGCAACTCTGTCTCTTGCATTTTGACTTTTGTTCTGCAGAGACATCGGCGCGCATTTTTTGATATCATAACAGCATTAAAAGATGAGAGGGTCAAACCTGTGAAGAAGCAAGCAACAGAAAATGCCAGAATTGTTTTTACTCTAGGCTACAACTCCTACAAGAATTAGGTCTCTACAGAATTTAGGATAAGGGTAAAGAAAATTTTTGTATACACCCAGCTGTAAGTGAACTAAATAAGAAAAAAATTTGTCTCGACCTATGTCTGAACGCGCTGGTCTGAATTTTTTTATGTGGTATAATCATAATCTGCAACGTGTTATTTATTTGGTTTGATTTTATTTTTTCTTTAAGAAATTATACTTCTATTTGAATTCTTTTATAGCTAACATTTTGAGCAATTATGTATCACTCTTTGACAGCACTCCACTCTTTGAACAAGTAAAAGACTTCGAACGATTATCACTATTTGAACACAGATCATTCTACATTATTTAAAGATTATTATGAATGCATTGTTCTTGACTTCATTTTTTTGGTATAAAGAACACAATTGAGTTAAAAACAAAATAATCGTGATCAATCTAAAACCATCTTATTTTTCAAATAGGCCTAAACTCCTAATCATTCAAATGAAATAATCATCAAGAGATCTATGGAAATTCAAAAGGTGGTGTTGCGTCTACAAATAATAATAATTTCGTCCTCTCGTTTTAAATGGTATAAAACAGCATCATATCATCACCATCAAGGGTCCTCACTGTTATGCGAACATTCCTGTATTAAAGAAAAAAAATCAGTCTTTTCCTATTTGTGTTGAGGTAGAATAGAAGTTGCACTCGATGTTGGAGCAGGTGACAAAGTATGGTTCACTCTAGTATTTGCTTGAGGTAGAAGAAGGGATTTTGCAGGGATTTAATTGATAGGGATTCTATGAGATTTAAGAAAAACAAAATGAAAAAAATCAAATCAAATAAAAAATGACATGCCACACATTGAGATTAGACCATATTGGATAGTCCTGACAAGTGTGTCCAGACTGAGTCGGACGTAAGTTTTTTTTATCAAACAATTATTAAAAAATATCAACCGTTGATAATTATATTTAATATTTATTTAAATAATTAAATAATATCATAAATATAATCTAACCGTCTATTTAAATTGATTTATGTGCATTATGATGCACTGAATACTCTCTGTAAAAATAAGATGGAAAGACGGGTTCAAACTATGAAATCACACAAGCAATAAGGGACTTAAATTGTGGGTGAGATTCTCACCCAACCCTAACCAGAAAGCTCTCACATGAAAACCCCCATTTTCATTTACTTTCTTCAAGCTCCCCCCTTCCTCCCTATCTCTCTCTCTGTTAATTTACAGAAACAAGCCAATGAACTTTCTTCATCAAGCTCATTTCCAATGTTGTTCAACAAAGTACAATACAATCAAAACAACCATGATCTAATTATTTGTGTTTAGTGATATGTGTGGGTTGGACCCAATTTGTTTTGCACCTCTCTCTCTCTCTCTCTTGGTTTCTCAACTAATCTCATTTACTTCTTCCGCCCTATATTCAATGCACTTCTTCCATCCCCAGAAAATTAGGTGCCTGCCCAGGTTAATTTATTTGCTTGTGTGATATACAGTGCATATGAGAAAAGAGATGCCAGTGGTTTTCTTTGTTTTTTGATGAAGGCCATGGCTGTTTTGGCCGCTCTTTAAAGCTTCAACGACCTCTGATGGGCATTTATGGTCGTCTGCTGTGCTGTATTTGAAGCTTAATGTCAGTTTATGTGAGAGAGAAAGATAGAGCGCAATGTGAAGGACCAGTCTGGCCTTAGTAATTGCTTCTCATCTATAAAACCCTCCTCTCTATCACACTCCACTTCGTACTATATCTATCCTCAACCACCAAAACCTCCTCTTCATCTCCACCACTACCTCCCTTCTCTCATTCCTTTCCTTCTTCTTCTTCTTCTTCTTCTTCTTCTTCTTCTTCTTCTACATTTCTCCATACCTTAGATCCATATCCCAAAACACTCTTTCCTCCCTAAACCCTACTTAGGGTTTTCCTTGTTGTTTCACTCCAGCAGATTCCCTGCTTCTATTCCTTCAAGTTTTCCCCCACATTTTCTTTCGGGGAAATCTTTCCGAAGAAAATCCAAAAGATTTTTTTTTCTTGGCTGATTGCATGCATTGACATTTTCCTCTTGTTTGTTTCGGGTTTGGTTGAGACTTGGTCTACAAGTTAACCATGGAGATTGGTACTGCCTTGCTGTTATTCACGGCCGTCACGGCTTACCTACTTTGGTTAACGTTCATCTCACGGTCCCTGAAGGGTCCACGTGTCTGGCCCTTACTCGGTAGCCTCCCTGGTCTGATCGAGAATTGCGACCGTTTGCATGACTGGATCTGCGATAACCTACGCGCCTGCGGCGGCACGTACCAAACATGCATCTGCGCGGTTCCTTTCCTGGCGAAGAAACAAGGCCTCGTGACCGTCACGTGCGACCCGAAGAATGTGGAGCACATCCTCAAGGTCAGGTTCGACAACTACCCCAAGGGCCCCACCTGGCAATCCGTGTTTCACGATCTCCTCGGCGAGGGGATATTCAACTCCGACGGTGACACGTGGCTGTTCCAGAGGAAAACTGCGGCACTGGAGTTTACTACTAGGACGTTGCGCCAAGCCATGGCTCGGTGGGTTAGCCGAGCTATTAAGCAGCGGTTCTGCCCCATTCTCAAATCGGCTGAGCTCAAAGGCGAGCCGGTCGATCTCCAGGACATGCTGCTTCGGCTCACTTTCGATAATATATGTGGATTGGCTTTCGGAAAGGACCCGCAGACTTGTGCCGTGGGGTTTCCCGACAACAACTTTGCCTCGGCGTTTGACCGGGCCACCGAGGCGTCACTGCAGCGGTTCATTTTGCCTGAGGTGTTGTGGAAGGTCAAGAAATGGCTGGGGCTTGGAATGGAAGTCACGCTGAGCCGGAGCCTTGTGCACATTGATGAGTATCTATCCAATGTGATTGCCACACGTAAGCTCGAGTTGCAGAGTCAGCAGAAGGATGGGAACCCACACGATGATCTACTGTCGAGGTTCATGAAGAAAAAGGAGTCCTACTCAGACACCTTCCTCCAACACGTGGCACTCAATTTCATTCTAGCTGGGCGGGACACGTCATCGGTTGCGTTGAGCTGGTTTTTCTGGCTAGTAACGCTAAACCCAATTGTTGAAGAGAAAATCCTACGAGAAATCTGCACCGTTTTAATTGACACACGTGGCGAGGACGTTGCGAGTTGGTTAGAAGAGTCGTTGGATTTTGAGGAACTTGACCGATTGATATATCTCAAGGCAGCATTGTCCGAGAGCCTTAGGTTGTACCCTTCTGTACCCCAAGACTCGAAGCATGTTGTGAGGGATGATGTATTGCCTGACGGGACGTTCGTGCCCGCCGGATCATCGGTTACCTACTCAATATATGCGACGGGGAGGATGAAGTCCTCGTGGGGCGACGATTGCCTAGAGTATCGTCCGGAGAGGTGGTTATCTTCAGATGGTAAGAGGTTCATAATGCATGACTCTAGCAAATATGTAGCATTCAATGCCGGTCCAAGAATCTGTCTAGGGAAAGACCTTGCCTACTTGCAAATGAAGTCCGTTGCAGCGTCGGTATTGCTCCGCCACCGCCTCACGGTGGTGCCAGGTCACAAGGTGGAGCAAAAGATGTCACTGACATTGTTCATGAAGTATGGTCTGATGGTGAATGTGCACCAAAGGGATTTAGGGCCGGTTTTGGGAAGGGCAAAGAGAGACATGGAAGTAAAGCTGAACGGACAAGACTCCATTGCCATGAAATGTAACGGCGTCGGTGCCAACGGTGGAGGTGGAGTGGTGGTGGTTGGGGCTGCTTAAGAGGGTGGTGAACTGGCGGAGATGTGTATTTATGTTGTGGTCCATGAAAGACGAAAGCCAGCACAATACTAATAGGGGAGGAGATTGGGGAAGCAAAAGCTCATGTGGTTCAATTAAATGTTTGCCAATATTTTGGGCCACAGCAACTTAACTCTTCCTATGAGCAACAGAAGGAGGTAGTGGAGTTTCTCACAATTTACTTGAACATTATAGTGTCATCTATCTTTCCCTTGTAAGCAAATTAAGCTTGCAAAATTTTATTACAATATTCTTTATGTTCATGCTTGTTCAGACTTTCATAAATTACTTTATATCAATATAATTATTCATTTGCAAGACATTGTAATTTTGCCGCTTGTTACATCATGTATGGTATTTTTGAGCTGAAATGTACTTAATCTTGTTATGTACAATAGGGTTCAATAAAAATTTCTGGAAGTAGAAAACTTTCTGAAAGTATATGATAGCACAGGCTGTAGAGAATTTAAATATGACCAGGGACACTAACTGTCATGATGTACCATTAAGCTGATTGAACTGTCAGGTCCTACTTGTTTGGCATATTCTTGCAGAGAATGTGTACCATCCCAAATTCAATTTGCAAGAATCTAAATCACTTCACAATCCTTGGCATTTCTCCCTAAGACAATATGACGGATTGAAGATATTCTGATCCCAAAAAATAGTTCCAACTTCTGCACAGTTGATGCATATGGAATCAAACTGCCGAGAAATCCAGTAAGAAAGAGCTAGAGAAGCTTGTACTATTAGCATTGTATAGGAGAAGCAAAAGGTTCATGGGTGCAAATTACTTACCCATAAGTTCTCTACATTAGAAGCATGAACTAAAATGAAAGACGGCATTAACCGGTAAAAAAAGGGGGTCACAAGCCAACCGAGAAAGGGCCTCAGAAGTTTGTTACAAAAAGACTGATACAGGTGGTGTCGAAAAACTCTAGATCGCTAGACAGGGTTAGCCCTTTCATGTGTTTACATTTCTTCCATCGCTTTATAGTATCATCACTACAGTTACAGACTGCAGCTCGTCCATTCCTTTGATTCTTGCATTTCTCACTGTTCTTTAGTCGATAACTTTCTCTCCAGTTGAAAATAAGTTCCAGACGACTGTGCCTACGAGGTACAATACAACAGCCACTTTGAATACATCATCCCAAGAACCTGCAGATATGAAATCAATGTCGAGTTATTGAGACCTGAATATTGAAGTTCGAAAACTCACTACAGAAATGGAAACTAGAAACTGATTATCTAGAGCAGTTATATTTTGAAGCACATCAAACCATACCTTTCTGGAGTATGTACCCGGTTGCTGCTGTACCAAAGACACCAGCAAGAACTCCTGCTGTGTTAGACAGCCCCAGCAATACTCCCTGTAATTGGTATTAACAAGTTTAATTGCACAGTTTCACATAATACTACTTCAGTTCTTTAGTAAAAACCCACTTTTCTCTTTTTCATTTTTCTTTTTATCTTGGGAGGCAATATTGAAATCTTCAGTAAAAAGATTAAATTTAAAACTTGATCCCAGAAAACTATTCGGCTTATTCGTGAAACAAAGAGGAAACTGTTCTCTATTTAGAAGTCATTAATCTATCAAAAACAAGCAACAAGGACGATACTATTTGATAAAAAATATAGCAGATGAACATCATTAACACATGACAAGCCATATCATTAGAATTTAGCAACTCACACTATAGCGAGGTCCAATGTCTTGATGATTTGAATAAAGTCCGGATTGTGAGAACGCATCAGCTCCCTATCAAATAGTAAAGGAAGTGAGAAATATTTGAATAGTCCAGATTGTGGGAAAACTCAGGAAATTTCAAGCTCAACCATATTTGATAACAGTGCTTCTACCTGACTGCATGCCATGCATAGTACTGCCATAGCAGGTGTCTTGACACGGCTCAGCTGAGTGAGGAAAAAGGCAGGTCCCAGAAACCCAATCGATTGCATGATCTGCAACATTAAATGGATTTGAATAAGTTTTTCTTCTGTAAATAAAAAAACCGAGAGAATCAGCACCTAAACCACAATTTGGTGTTCCAATCAGTATCGGCCCTTGCCTTACGAACTGTAGTGATAGAATAACCTCTGGCGACAAGTGTATCTGCAATCCAACCCCCTATATTTGCAAATACAGCCATGGTCAACCATGGCAAGACACAGAGTAGCCCTGATTCAGTGAGGTTGAACTTCAAAACCTGAAAAGGGGAATGAAGATTAAAAGAGAATTCAAACTTTGACGACTGTCATGAAACGTAGTTAAAATTTATCGGATGGACAGGCGGTTGTACATCATGCACAGGAAGGTCATAATGAGAAAAGGATTGGTGTTCCCCACTTCTCATACTTAAACGATTTGAGTCTCAAAATCATATAAATTCCAGATATTAGCAGATAGGGCATGCTGATGAGTTGATAAAATCTGTGTTGTGTGCATGTCTATGCAAAACATTTTTGGAGAAATCAGTCCCTTACCTGATTGTAGTATGTAGGCATCCATGTCAACAGAATGAAGGTTCCCCAATTATGGCAGAAGTGGGAGATTATAAGAGCCCAAACAGCTGGCTTTGATAAAATTAGTTTCCAAGGAATGACAGAAACAGGTTCCTTAGATACATTGCCACCTAGGATAAGCTTCTTTTCCTCTGCACTAAGCCCTGGATCTTCTTTTGGTGTGCTATATGCCTGGTGATTGAATAAATAAAAAGTACTTTCAGAGCTAAATATTATGGAGTTAACATAAAGTGAGCCGAAATCTGTTTATGCATTTCTTTTTTAATATCATTTCTTTTTTAATAACATAAAGTGAGCTGTAATTTATCGTCCCTAGAACAGGTCAAACCAACAAACTTTAATCACAGACAATCATTATTCTGAATTACATTGTGACCTAGAATCAAATTTTACTGGTCTTTTTCTGTTTCATTAGTTATGGTTTTTTCAAGCGAGTGTTTCTATTATATATTGCATGACTAAACATGATATTATGATCATGTAGATCACTATATCTGAAAAGATTAATATTGTTTTCAATTGTGTACTAACGACATTAAATATGTACATTTGAAGATTTCTGATGAAAAGTAGTTGAGGGAAGCAAGACCATACTTTGCTCAGCCATAATGCAAACCAGATGCTTCCGAGGGAGCCAAATGAGTAAAACACAGAGGGCCATTTAAATTTCTGAATAAGAATGGGAGAAACAGCCAACCCAGTGACAGAACCAAGATACATGCCACTATATACTAGTGAAAGTGCTCTGCTTCTCTCTGACACTGGAATCCATTTAGAGAGTATATTGTTCATAGCAGGCATAGCAACACCCTGCAACAAAAAAAAGAGAAACAAAAGATCTTTTAAGCACTGAAAATTCTGAATTTCAATCGTTAAAGAAAATTTCTGTGTCAGGCAGCTAGCAAAGACACAATGTGTATTGACTGACAATGAATAATCCCCATCTTAATATTTTTCATACTAGCCAAAATAGAAGTTTCCTAGGCTAAACTACAAAAGAAAATTGACCCAGCTAGTGTCTGAGTAACTAGTCAAATGCAAATATTTCTCAGTTTTTTCAAGTATACGGACCACTCCAACTATACTGTCTTACTTTAGGTAGTTTATTTGCTCGTTTTTTTTTGTAAAGCTAGATAAGAAAATTTTAAAGCAAATCTGTAATCATGCTTAGTTTCTAATGGACAGTAGCTAAGGGCTAGAGATCCAAAATTTAGCACTGGAACATACGAACCTCACCAATCCCCATAAAAGCACGCATAACAAGCAAGAAAGGAAGGCTTATTTTTGCAGCAATTGGTGTCAAAACTGTCGCCACCGACCACCAGATCACTCCAAAACCCAATACACGCTTGCCGCCAATTTTGTCTGCCCATATGCCGCCAATAATCTATATTCAAAGAATAACAAATCAATACAATATCAGAATCCCTACACCTTTGTGTAGGAGATAATCAACCACATGCATATATCATATATGTAGCTTGAACACAAATTATATTCCAGAGCAACTGATATAACCATACAATGACACTAGATGCCTATTAATGTGGTCATAAAGCATTGACCATGGATAAATAGTTTCTTTTTGAGTAATACTAAATCCTTTGGCCAGACTGTAGCAAACCTGAGTTAGTAGGTAGCCCCAGAAAAAAGAGGACTGAATCAAGCCAACAGTTGCACTATTCCAGTTGAACTCCTTGGACATGGGAAGTATTGCAATGCTCATATTCACCTACAATACATATTTGATAATGTCAGCAGAGTAAGTAGATCATTTACTTTAAATTCAATAATTGCAGCCTCCTTTTTAGATATAGTGTCTTGAATAGAAAATTGACTTAGTAACTTGAAGCACCGTGTAACCATGTACACACAACAAACATATGTGAAATATTAAGGACAATATCTTTAATCAGAGAAAGACTCACACGATCCATGTTGCACAGTAGAAATGCTGTAAAACAAAGGAGTACAATCACCCAACGTTTAGGAATCTCCCACCAGGCAGATGCTTTAAACACCTTTCCATCTGCCAAAACAGCTTCACCTGAGGGTGTCAATGAGTCCACCTCCGTTTCAGATATGTCAATATCATCCGGCTTGTAATCAGCACGGACCCTGTTAACTTTAACATTCTTCTGGTATTGCCGGTTATCAAGCTTATCCAGCTTCCTTGATTGAATGAAACTTCTGAAAGAGTGATTTGAAGAAAGATAGCCTTTGCATGCTCCTATAGTTCTTTGCTTAGTAACGATGCTCCGGCACCTTTGCAGAGACATTGTCCGGTTGCCTTCATCATGCAACAACCGCGTGTTTGCATCTGAAGAAAAACTGACACCCAGATAAGAGTTATATGAGTTTCTAGATATAGAACAATTGGCCCTTAGAGTACATAAACTTTGGTAGAACATTTTCCCCTGAAGCTGTCGACGGTCTCTTTTATTATGAACAACAGCACGGTTGGTTTGACATACTCTTCCTGCCAAAATAAAAAAAAATTACAGAAACTTAAAAAAAAGATATAAGCCTCGAAAGCATTACATTGTAATCTATTGTCTTTACACAACGAAATTATCCAGACCATCCTAATACATTCTATAAGCACGACTACTGCACTTAATGCATAATTTACTTCACACAAGTATAAATCCATAGTTCACAACCAATGTGGTGACAAGAAAAATTGATACGAAGCTACACATCATCAAAATCATCATCTTGATATAGGAAAACCCAAAGTACCAAACGATGCAAAAAGCTATACACTTGAATATTAGACATGGAAAAGTTTCTCAAATTCAGAATTTTGAACAGTGCTTCATCAAACACAGCATAAAAATTCAGAAGTAGAACTGAAAATTCCGTACTGAAATTCAAACAACATAACCAGCTTATCCCAAATAAAAAAATTCAAAAGCCGTAGCAGTGGCAGTTTAGTAGCAGCATGCAACAAAATCAAATTACATCACCACCTCAAAAAACCAATCCAAAATATATAAAAATCAAATCAAACAACATGCATGCAAGAAATTCTACTGATTAAGATTGAATCCACAAAATGCAGTAAAATCCAAAACAGTAAAAATTCAGGACCTGAGCCGATAAAAGAACCGAAATTCCGGTGCGATATGAGACTACCGACAGCCATTTCTATACAAATTGGCAATCGAATCCAAGCCAAAACCAGGTAGACTGTTGAAATATCACAGCTGAGGTAAGCCACGCTAATCACTCCATTTCAGAATTCCGAATAAGACTGTGACGACGCCGTTTTGGAGTTCACTATGTAAGTGTGGACGGTCTTGCTCCTCGGTCGTTTTCGGTCCTGTGGAGCTTGAGAGGATAACCAGAGAGAGAGCCTTTTCCTCACACAAACATCACTCCCTGCAGATTTTTCTTCTGATTTTCTTTCTTTTTTATTATTTAAACTCTCGGAAAAAGGGAGTTGTCTGAAACGCCCATGCATGGATTGGGATATTTTGCGGCCTTAAGGAGATAGGGCGAGGATGTTTTGGGGATTTAGGAAATCAACTACCCGTCACAATCGCTAAAGTTGCCATTTGATTTTACAGAAAAATAAAAAATATAAAAAATTGGGAAAGTTTTTGGAGACTTGCTATTTTGTTTAATTTCTTGCCGCATAATTCTGGCCAACGTGGTATATTCGTATACGTACTGATGGACTGCATGGAGGCTACAAATTTAGTGTAGTGTCACGGTTCGACTCGTATGAAATGGGACAAATAGTACTTGGGTGGCAGCCGATTCAATTGCAAGTTTGAAACCAAGTAACGTACTACGTTTGAATCAATCTTATGCAATACGAGCCCCTCAGGCCCTGAAGATGTTCACAATGCACTCTCGGAAATGAAAATGGGTTTGTGAGTATGGATTCTGTCATTTCTGTGTATAGTACTGCATTGGTTAAGTGATAAAACTTATATCCAGCCAAGGACCTCAATGAGATGCTGTTTTGTATATCTAGAGATGGCAAACTTCAAATACCAGGCATGATGTATCAAAGGTTGAATAACATGAAACGAAGATTTAAAACTATATTAACCAAATAAGTAACAAGATGCTTTATGTTGTGAGAAATATATTAATAAGATTTCGCTTCAAATCAATTTCTCAAACATTGTAGAAAATCAATCATTGCTGAGAACACAGAAAGCAATGGGACGAAATACAGCTACAGATGATGATTCTCTTGGAACCAATTAGTATCTATGGTGGTTTCTATGTGCAAATTCAGTATAGGTCCAATGACTCCAGTACACGACGAGCTTGGATATGAAGGGCAGTTAGTCTTTGCTCTGGATCAAGAGTTGAGCCAAATTGACTGGCAGCCCATATCAGAGAAGCAGATTTCTCACCCAAAAGTCACCTTATGTCTTCATGTACAGTTACCAAAGGCGGTCTGTCCCTCCCATTTACATGACCTACGAGTAGCAGCAAGAACTCTCCGCATTTCAACCTAATCAGAACCAAAAGGCGTTCCTTAATAAGATGCATGTTCCTAACTTAGCCAGATAACCTCATTACTCATGACTCATTGCTGATCCAACATACTATCTGTGTCCTATGCCTAGCATAAGGAACATGATTTTCTTAAGATATCCAAGATTTCTAGACTTATCTCATCACAAGCCTAGAAATAGAAGTACTAAACGACATATGCTTAGGGAGTAGGAAGAGCCAAGTAGAACACACAGAAATCATGTGGCTACCATAAAGCTTTAGTGAAAAACAAAAATATTCCGCACAATATCTATCGAGAAATATTTTCATCTCAAAGAATGCAACCTCCAGTCACAACAATTAACAGACTAAAGCTTCACATGATAAAGAAGGATGGTGTCAACAACCCCTCAACATCAAATAAACATCTGTTCCAATGATAGAAATATAGGGATTAGGAAGGAGCGCACACAGAATTCATGTGGTCACCATAAAGCTATGTAGGGACTATCAACAAAAACATATTATTTTCAAAGACTTTGGCCTCGCAAACATGGATGAAATCTCTAACCATAACTCAGTTTAGTGAAACCGCCATCTTAACATTAAATGCAAGATAATGTACAATGGAAGTTAGCATCACAACACAATCCATAATCATATAACAAATACCTAACCTGAGATTCTCATCAACCTGTTTATCTCTTATAAGCTCTGCAACTTCCTCGATCCCATTAAGTTCCGCAAAGTCCTGAAACATCACACCATTACAATCAAACCACAAAACACCCTTATTCACAAAACCAACCACACCGAAACTGCACATACCATTTGATTATCGAATGAATCCAACATAATCACAGTCAAAGCATCCAAACACACACCTTGCTCCAACACTCCCCTACTAGGCAATACATTCATCAACACCTAAATCACAAAAACAAAAATACAACCATCACTCAATGTCAATCAGCAATCAACCAATTGTTTCATTTCGGCTGCAAATAGTTACCTGAATAGCCTTGTGCTGGTGAGCCAACACAGCGCTGCCCGATGAAGCAAACAGCACCCTTCCAAGACCCGAAGCGCCAGCGAAACCTCGGAATCAGTTGGAGTGGTGATTTTCAGAGGCTCCACGCCGGAAATGTGATCCAGATTCCTCACAATCTCATCCTCCGTCTCTTTCAGCGAGTGTTGAAACAGCACCGGCACCACTGCAATCCAAACAAATCAAAATCCAGACCGTCACAAATCGCAGAAAATTAATTGAGGAAATTCGAAGTGCCGAGATTGTAAAACCTTGAAGCTCCGGTATCGGCGACGGATCGGAGGAACTTGAGGAGCGAGCGGAGGCCGCGGACTCGGAGGAAGGAGAACTCGGCGCGGACCTCCGTCAGGCCAGTACGGAGAGCGAGCGTGACCTCGCGGTAGACACGCTGGGTGGTCAAGAAGTTGACCAGATCGCTGACGGCGGTGGCGGGGAGTCTGATTGGGATTCCGGCGATGGCTTGGGTTTGATTCCCTCCGTCCATTGGGGCTTCTTCAAGAAATTTTTACTCTTGCCGTTTCATTAACCTTTTTTTTTAATAATTATTCCCTTTTTAATTTTATATATTTTTGTAGCGACCTTACAAATTGTGATATTTGGTAAACGGTCTTTACCGCATTATTTATTATTTATGTCATATATATACATCAAAATATTCTGTATGCACCACACAAGTATATGATGTTATTTTAGTCATGTACTAAAAAAATTTGATGTGTTAAGATAATATCATAGGTTTGTATTCGGTCATTTAATTAGAGTCATTCAGATAATACACGTAGATACATAATATCGGTTAGGTCTTATTGTCAATGTAATATGGAGGTTACATGTGCATATATGCTGGTAGTTTTGGCATGTAGTGTTTGAAAGAGTTGTTTCGTCTTAAGGTTGACTGTAAGGATGTATCGGTACTTCTGGATTAGGTTAGGTTACGGTTGAACCAATTTCGGTTCTTGTCCACTGTAATCGCTAGGTTTTCGGTAGGTAAAGGAGATTAGAGAATTTATTTCCATCACTGTTGTCTCTTATGGTGTAATTTGTATTCCCGATAATGAAACTCTCTATTGTTTGCTCTAAAAAAAATGTAAATTGAAAATGTTGATCATATATTTGGTCAAGTCAATCACATATCATGAGAACTAAAAAATTTTTGGACATAACTAATAATTAAACAACCTAAGATTATTGAGTTCTCTACAAATTAATGAAATATAAGTGGCATTGATCATTGTATTACACTACATAGTTACAAATATATGAATGAGTTTAGACAACGCATGTATTAATTCAAGATATGTACTTATTCTAAGAGTTTGAATTATATCGCTAATTTGTGTCAAGTTGAATTTGTATATGGTAAATTTATCTTGTTAGCTCATGCAACTTCAAAGTACTTTAAAGTTAATTTTCAAGCCTTATATTCAACAAATTAACAAAGAAAAGCCTTATATTCAACAACAACAAAAAATTCGAGCCTTCTTAATTACAAAGGTTAACATTATAGTGGCAAATTACTTGGACTATGTTCATATACAAACAAGAAGCTCATCATGAGGTATAGACTAGACAGATCAAACGAAGATGAAAGAGGCCAAAGTAAACAAACTACTAAAGTGATTCTGAAGAAGAAGCAGCATATATATGGTATGTACGATGACAACTTGATGTTCATATATATGCATTATTACTAGGAGTCTAGGAAACTAAAGCTTGTACTGGTTCACTATTGTCGTCCTGCAACTATATATGAACTCTTCCAGTCAGAGGAAGCTTGCATGCATGCATCTACTTCAATTCTCTCGGACGCTCCAAGACCTAAGATACATGAGTCATAAATTCGTAATCACGATCGTAAGTACAATAATAAAACCAAAATTGCCTGGTATGTGTATTAGAGAGAGAGAGAGAGAGAGAGAGAGAGAGAGAGAGAGATTACTGCGTAGTTGTGGTGAACTATAATTAAGCTGGTCTGTTATTTGGTTGCCACCTGATCAAAGAGATCCTCACATAAAGCTGGTCCTTGAGAAGATTAAAGAACTTGTAGTATGCATATCTCCATGACTTGTTGATAATCAAACTACCACAAACTCCCCAAAATCCAACAAAAAAGCCAAACCCTACACTGATGTAAAATCCCTGCGTGTTGAGCCCATCATGTTCTTCTTCTTCTTCTTCTTCTTCATTCCCAGGATTCTCAACTTGTCGTAGACTGGATTCTGTTTTTAGAGAACACGACCTCTCAAGTGGTAATCCACAAAGCTGAGGATTTCCAGCAAAATACGAGGCGTCATAGTTTTGGAGCTGAGAACCCATTGGAATCTTTCCAGAAAGGTTGTTGTATGACAAGTCCAAATAACCAAGACCAGATATTTGAAAAAGACTTGTTGGACTTGTGTGACGGAATGCTACCAATGAAGAGATTGGAACGAAGGATGAGTATGACCAAGTCAGGAAATCGAACCCCTAACCACTTAGGTATAGGTCCTGAAAATCTATTGTTTTCAAGACCTAAAGCTCTTAAATTTGTGCAGTTCTTCAAGGAAGGAAATCCTCCCACAAATTTGTTGTTATGAAGTTTCAATGACTCAATCGAAACTAAGTTTCCCATTGTGATAGGAACTTTCCCGGAAAATGCGTTGTTACTCATATCAGGAATGATAAGACTTTCTAAATGTGTCCAGCAATCCGGAAGTTCCCCAGATAGATTGTTGCTTGAAATATCAAGAAATGTTAAATTGCTAACTCTTGGATCACACAAAAAAGAAGCTGGCCCTGAAAATCTATTGTTAGAGAGGTCTGCATTTAAGAAAAGTATTGAGGACACGATTGGACATTCCAATAGATTCCAGCTCAAATTAAGTCCAGCGTTGTAAACGAACTCAAATCTCAAATGTTCCAACGTTCTTCTTATTTGATTGCGCGAAATATCCATGGTTGTTGCCTTATGAGACCAATTCCAAAACCAACTTGGAAGGATATCAGAAATTCCAGCATCAGATATATCAATGTCTAATACTTTCTTCTGCGTCTGAAGCCATTGAGGAAAAGAGGGACCCATCTTGCAAGACCTCAATGCTATTGTTTCCAATTGGAAAGGAGGAACCCAATCCGAACGGACGTTAAAAGCTAGCGAGTTATCTGATAAATCCAAAGCTAACAATCTGGACAGGTGTGAGAAATTGTTTCTGAAATGGTCCCCTCCAAAGAAGTATTGGCCATTTCGATCCACTCCAACTTAGACATTTGTCCTATAATTTCTGGTACTTTTCCGGTCAGTCCAGTGCCTGAAAGAGATAATCTCTTAAGGTACGACAAGGAGGTAAGATTAGGTAACACCCCGACAATGTGATAATTTTCATAGAGGTCAAGAATCTCTAATGAGTTTTTATCACAGTTTGACAATAGTTGAATAATATCAGAATATCGTCCACTGAGATTGTTGGCTGCAACTGCCAGAAGTCGCAAACTACATAACTTGGAAATGGAAAGCGGGAATTCCCCTTCAAGGTTGTTATATGAGAGATCAAGGTGTGCAAGAGAGCTCATGTTTCCGAAAACATCAGGAATTGATCCCCTTAAATTGGTCTGAGCAAGGTTAATATCAACAAGGCTGGTATTGTAGTTGCACAACCATTTAAATACTGTAGTAGAAGTGAGATCTATGTTGTTATTAAGGTGAACACTAGCAAGAAATTTGGAAGGCTTTATGTGAGAAAGAGTGGAAAAGACTGGAGGAGGAAGGGTAAAGAGAATTATAAGATGAAGAAAAGACTTCTTGATTTTATTCATGCGTATTACACCTCTTATATATAGAGTTTGTTCCATTCAGATCCAGTATTCTAGGGATAAACATGGTAACCAATCTATTCTAGGAATCCCTAATTACTTGGGATTGCTCTCCTTAATAGGAATCCCTAATTACTTGGGATTGTTCTCCTTAATACTCCCCCTCAAGTTGGAGTGTATATTGATTACACTCAACTTGTCTAACAGTACAGTGAACTGCTTCGAACTCAATGGCTTGGTGAACAAGTCTGCAGGTTGTTGTTCTGTTCGAACATGAAGAGTTTCGACCAGTCCTCTTTCTACCTTCTCACGCACAACATGACAGTCAATTTCTATGTGTTTCGTGCGCTCGTGGAAGACGGGATTTGACGCTATATGAATAGCAGCCTGATTGTCACATAAGAGCTTTACTGCATGTGGTTGGCTTACGTTCAAATCCTTCAGAATATTGCGAAGCCAAGTTATTTCTCGACATGTTGTGGCCATGGACCTATACTCAACTTCAGCACTTGAGCTAGACATTGTCCCTTGCTTCTTCGTCTTCCATGAAATAGGTGCATTCCCAAGAAAGATGCAATAACCAGTAATGCTTCTTCTTGTATCCCTGCAACGAGCTCAATCAGCGTCGCAATACGCCTTTAATTCCAACTGGCCTGTAGAAGACAAGAGAATTCCTTGTCCAGGCGCTTGCTTAAGATATTTGAGAACCTGGTATGCTGCATCTAGATGTGGCTGTCGAGGTTTGTCCATGAATTGGCTCAAAATGTGCACTGCATAGACAAGATCAGGCCTTGTAATTGTGAGGTATATGAGTCTTCCAACTAGTCTTCGATATTGTGAAGCATCTTGCAGTTCTGCTCCATCTCCTTGTGTAAGTACCAAACTTTGTTCCACAGGAAACCGAGAAGGCTTGGCACCTAAGAAACCAGCATCTTCCAGAATTTCTAGTGCATACTTTCGTTGACACAATACAATTCCTTGCTTGGATCTTGCCACCTCTATTCCAAGAAAGTATTTGAGCTTTCTCATGTCCTTCAACTTAAAGTGTTTCGCAAGAAAGCTTTTAGTATCTTCTATGTCTTGTAAGCTGTTACCTGCTAGTATCACATCATCAACATAGACAAGTAATGCTGTGAATTTTCCATGTGTATTTCGGAAGAATAATGAGTAATCTGACCAGCTTTGTTTGAAACCGGCACTTTTGAGGGCTTGAGAAAGCTTCAAAAACCACTGCCTCGAAGCTTGCTTGAGCCCGCACAGGGACTTGTGCAACTTACATACTCTAGTCTCCCCCTTTCGTCTGAAACCCGGTGACAATTGCATGTAGACGTCCTTAAACAAGTCACCATTGAGGAAAGCATTATTGACGTCCAATTGATGGAGATGCCAATTCTGAATGGAAGCGAGACCAAGAAGAACTCGTACAGTTGTTAGCTTGGCCACAGGTGCGAAAGTCTCTCTGTAATCAACTCCTTCAACTTGACTATATCATTTTGCAACTAATCGAGCTTTATATCTTTCCACAGTTCCATCCGGATTATGCTTGATCTTGTAAACCCACTTGCAACCAATTGGCTTCTTATGCAGGGGTAACGGCACTAAGCTCCATGTATTATTGGCCTGTAAAGCTTCAATCTCTTTGTTCATGACTTCTCTCCACTTTGGTTCGTGTATTGCCTGAGAAAAAGACTTAGGCTCCTTGTCGAGAGTTATTTTGACAGTAAAAGCTTTATGCCTTGGAGAGAGTCTATCATATGATAATACATGAGAGATAGAATGAGGAGTGCCGGAAAGAATTACCTCGTTCGATGAAGACGACGGAACAGGCCTAGAAGGGAGGGTTGCCTCAATGTGAAAGTCCTGCAATATGATTGGGGTCTTGGTTGGTGGGTGGAGCGACGAGGTGGGATTGTTGGAGACGGCACAGTGTCTGGTGGTGGTGTTTCTGTTGGAGGTGAAGTGGTAATGGTAGGTTGTGTTTCTGTTTGAGAGGAGGGAAGAGATGTTGTGTCAGGCATTAGGTGTAGATCAGCGGGAGTGGTGGTGTGAGTGGGATAGTCATAATCAGTAAGTGATTGTGTTGGAGTAGAAGATGGAGGAGGATTTGTAGGGATGGTGATCGGACTAACATCAGTCTGATAAGGAAATTCATTCTCAAAGAAGAAAACATCCCTTGAAAATAGGATTTTCTCTTCCTTCAAATTATAGACCTTGTAACCCTTTTGACCATGTGGATAACTAAGGAAAATACATTCGATGGATCTGGGATCAAACTTGCTAGGTCGGAGGGGATGTGTGGAAACAAAGCAACGAGAACTAAAAACCCTAAGATGGTCGTAGTTTGGTGGCTTTTGGAATAAAATTTCAAATGGTGTTTTCCCTTGTAGAAGTGGTGTTGGTGTTCGGTTGATTAAGTAAGCGGCTGTGAGAATGGCATCCCCCAAAACTGTTTAGGCAAATGTGCTTGAAACAATAAGGCTCTAGCTATGTTGAGGAGATGTCTGTGTTTACGCTCAACAACGTCATTTTGCTGTGGTGTGTTGATGCAGCTTGTCTGATGTTCAATACCTTTGGAAGAATAAAATTGTGTGTGTTTGAACTCTGGACCATTATCACTTCTAACAATTTTCACCCTCTTGCAGAATTGGTTTTCAACGAGATTGACAAAATGAACGAGTAGGGGTCGAGCCTCTGACTTGTGTTGCATAAGATAAGCCCAAGTACTCCTTGAATAAACATCAACAATAATTAAGAAAAATTGTGCTCCAGAAATAGCTGGGACATGGTATCCTCCCCATATGTCTACATGAATCAACTCGAAACAAGAATTGCTGGAAGAAGTACTTAATGGAAATGGTTTCCTAGTGAGTTTGGCTAGAGGGCAAATTGAACAGTTGCTTGTATCTAAAGTTTTATTGTGCAGAAAAGGAAACATAGCTAAGATTTTACTAGATGGATGTCCGAGCCTTTGATGCCATATATAGGTTTGGTGTTTTGGTACTGACCATATTGCATGTTCCTTTCCCTGACAGATTGAGGTAGTAGAGTCCCTCGCATTCAGTTCCCGTCCCAATCGTCTTCCCCGATCGAAGGTCCTGTATAAAGCAAACTTGTTTTAGAAAGATGGTTACATGAAATGAATCAAACACTAGTTTGCTAATGGAGATCAGGTTGAGATAAAACAACGGAACACATAGAACATTGTGAAGGATTAGACTCTCAGTGAATACTACTGTCCCAACATGTGTTACTTTGCTCATTTTCCCATCCGGCAGTTTCACCAAACGATGATGGACTTGTTTAAGTGAAGTGAGGAATTTCGGATTGCAAACAATATGGTCACTGGCACCACTATCCAAAATCCATATAGCATCAATACTACCCTTTGAAATAGCAACAGACTTTATTTTGCTCATCATCCCCATCATGAGGTATGGTAATTCTGTAGAAAAGTTATGTTCTCAAGATCGTACGCTCTGGTACCATAAAGAGAATTATAAGATGAAGAAAAGACTTCTTGATTTTATTCATGCGTATTACACCTCTTATATATAGAGTTTGTTCCATTCAGATCCAGTATTCTAGGGATAAACATGGTAACCAATCTATTCTAGGAATCCCTAATTACTTGAGATTGCTCTCCTTAATAGGAATCTCTAATTACTTGAGATTGCTCTCCTTAATAAAGGGAACAATCGGTCAACGACAAATTTCTTAGATTGGTGAGCTTGTTATTGTTTCCGGCCAATCAAATATGCTACTGAGATTATTGGTATAACTCAGGTCCAAGTATTTTAAAGAAGAAAGATAAGGGAGCCAATTGAGGTCTTCTATTCTACTATAATAATTTCCCCGGAATTTGAAATACTGCAAGTGTAGGTTTCCTAGATGATATGGGAACTTCCCATCAAATTCAGGAAAAAAGAGAGCAAGGTACCTCAAATTGGTGAGGGAACCCATGCATGTTGGAAATTTTCTCCCTCTGAATACGAGTTCCAATACTTTTAAATGCTGTAACTCAATGAGTTTAGACTAATCGTGCTTCTATAGTATTGATCTCCAAGATGAAGTTGAGTAACATGACCAGGTCTTCTGTGGCAATAAACTCCTTGCCATCTGCAACAGTCCTGCTTTTGGGCTTCTCTTCCTCCCCATGAAGACAGTAGTTCTTCATCGGCTTCATAACCAGTCTAGACTCGTTTGAGAGCAAGGAGTGCTTGCCTTTCCCTCTCTATGCACCTCACGTAATTACCATCTGAATTATTGAACTCAAGGGACATGGATGGGTCAATCTTGGTTTGTAGCAGTAGCAAAAGCAGTATACATGCATAAACTAGCTGTTTGAGACACCTCCTTCCATCTCTCAATCGGTGATTGAACAAAGGGTAGTAAATTATGAGCAGAATGCAAGCATGCATTCAGTATTTATAAGTTAGCAAGAGGGTCGGAATTCCCCCAGTACGTGACTACGTGGCCACTAAAAACTGAGTTTGTGGAGCTTTAGGTGAATGGGTCCTCGATCAGTTTGTGGTATTAAGACCTGAGATTTTGACTGAGTTGAACTCTTAAAATTAGGCTTTTAAATCATAATTTTCATTTAAATTTTTATTTTTCTATTTATAAAAAAATAAAACTTTAAAATCAAAACTTAACTACACACAACATATTCAAAATGTTTTGATTATAATTAAGACATGTCTTAAACTCCAATAATGAACTAAACTAAATAGTATGGTCTATTAACATTATTTCCTTCCTTCTATGACTCACATTTTATTATATGTGCATGTAATTATAATATACTTAATTAGATCATTTTTTTTTCTTTTAATTGCTGCATGGACCCTTTAGATTACTAGGCCCTGAGTCGCCGGACTCCTTGGACTGGCATCAGGTCCAAACTTGGTATTAGGGTTGTGGTTTAAAACGAGTTTGGGTATGCCTTGGTGCCTTGTGAAGAAGCACAGATCAGTGGGTGGTGGGTTAAGTTTTGTTCTCCACAATCACGGGCACACGTTGCTAGTAATGTTGAAAGTAGAAACTAGTTGGTGTTTATCTTTATGAAATGTGCTAACTTAATCAACTTGTAAGCTAGGCTATCTCTAATCCAAAAGTGTCAAAATAGCACAAAAGTTCAGTTTTATCACATATATTTGGCACTTTGATCAAAATACCACTCATCTTCTTTAACATATTAGTGCTAATTTATAGCACTTTAATATTTTAGTGTTTTTCATATGTTATCAACCTTTTTGCCTTATTTAATTATAAAGAAACTTTTGTCCTGACTAGTATGTACGTGTGTGTTCAGATTCTTATTTACATACTATTGTTAATATAAATCATACTCGTAACCGTTCAAAAGTTAGATTAACCAATAACGATAACATCTACAAAAGATCGATGTTAACAAAATTAGCTTCTCATGCATCTATTTGTTCGATGCATTCAAATAATCAAATGATTTTTGTTTACATTTGTTTCTCACGTTTTCATATTTTTAATACAAAACGTGTTGCACAACCACATGACCAATAGTAGGCTATTACATAGTCTGTGGTAAAGTGTCATTCAATAAGCCAAATTTGGCTCTCAAATAGCACTTTTATACTTTTTTTAGCTATTTAGCATTTTGACTCATAGGTTGAAGATGAGAGTATGTATAATCACACTGTTTGACATTTTAGCACAACCGTTGGAGATGGACGTTTCCAGGGACGGATCTTAGTACAAGGTTCTCTGGGCTATAGCCCATAGAGATTTTTGACCAATCACATTTTTACATGTGTCCATTTTGTCAATCAAGAAATAAGTTAGTAAATAGCCCAGCCAAAATTCATAGGAAAATGTTTGATTCATGTATTAATTATCTCAAAATGCTAATTTTTTGAAAAAAAATGTTAATTTTTATCTTCCTAAAAGAATCTCGATCTAATAACAATAGACCGATTGAGTTTCAAATTTGAAAATTATTAGTAATTTATAGATATATATATATATATAGAAATATTTAATTATAAAATAAACAGAAAATATTACTTTTTTCATACGATATAATTTAGCCTAGAGAATTTCACAATCCTGGCTCCGTCTCTGGACGTTTCATTATATGGCTTAGTTATAAAGTTGTGATATAGTTATGAACTATAGGCAAGTATTTGGACTTCAAAGTGGTGCTGCCGAATTATGAATAAGAAGGAAGCATGATAGTTTATGCAAGCTTCAGAAAAAAGAGCTTAGTTGTGGGTTGTTGTACGTGCAAGCAAGAGAGTGGAAAGAAAAAGCTGTGTGAAGAATGAAAAAGTATAACGCTGAAAAAGTATGAAATTATTACAAATTTTCCATATTTCAACAAGAAATAGTTTTGATATCATCTGATCGAATCAATCTCATTAAGCAATTGTTCTGGGCATTAGACCAATATACCCACTTGGAACCAGCAATGCCAACAGAGAGCTCCACTAAATCTCAGCACAGCTTCCACCTAGCATTTAGCTTCACATCCATTTCCTTTTACTAACTCAAATGACCGTAACACCCTCACATTCACTTCTTCCCATTGTACATGGACTCCACCTTTCCGTCATTTCCCCCCAGCAACAAGTACTTGTCCTTCCTAGTCAACCCAGTGCGCTCAAACCCTAACACATCACCCAGCACCTTCTGCACATAGTTTGCCACCTCAATCGCCGACTTCCCTGCCCTGCATGACATCTCCTCCGGCAGCCGGTCCAGAAACGTCGCCTCGTAAGTCGGCCTAGGATTCATGAAGAAGAAGTAAGGGTCCCAAAACTTGACACCTCTCACGGTGGTGCCATAGAACATGCTCTGCTTGCAGTCCATGGCCACCGGGACGATCCTATCGCTCATTTCAGCAAACAAAGCACTGAAACGAAGCAGGAACGGCTCCCTACACGTGGTTCCCTCAGGACACACGACGAGGTCGCCTTTCTGAAGAAGGGCGGTGATGCGAGCAGCGTCAGCGACGCGGTCGCGTGAGAGAGCGATGGTGGGGATGGGGGAGAGGAACCGAGAGAGACGGCTGACGCTGTAGGAGACACAAGAGACTTTGCGGCCGAGGGCGATGGCGATGATGATGGGATCGAGGGCGGTGCGGTGGTTGCAGACGTAGAGGTTTCCTGGTGTGCCTGGGGAAGGTGGTGGAGGGAGGGTGCCGCGGATTTTGAGCTTGATGCCGAGCATTGCGTAAGTGTAGGGGACGATGCGTTCGGGGAGGGGGAGGTTGATGTAGACGCGCATAATGCAGAGGACGAAGGCGAAGGGGAGCCAGAGATAGGTAATGAGGGCGTTGAGGGGGTCGGGGCGCTGGACTAGGCGGCCGTCGTGGAAGATGATCGGTTTTTTGAGGCGGTCCGATGGGATTGGACAAGCTGATTTGCTTGGGGGAACCATGTATCCTTCCTGCTCAAAATTGATGTACCATAATGAGCAAAAACTAGATCATAGGAATGTTCCATGTTGCATCTAGCTATAGAAAGTGAAGCGCACAATTTCTAATCAAAGTGATCATCATCATAATCAGATCAATATCAGACAATTAACAAGAAACCGGTACCGCCACATACTAATGACTTGTTATATGATCAAATTTGAATCATTTACTCCAACAAATTGTAAAAGTTAAACGAATACGGATAATATGGATCCGAGTAACAAGAGTTCTAACTCACAGGAAGAATATGAAAATTTTAATACAAAACCATTGTGGAAACTGGGAAAATTTTCCCAAAATGTAGTAGTAAGTATTGATCACTTAATTTTACTACTAGAGAATACTACAGGATTACTACATATATAGATCTTTCATAAGTTACATATCATGAATTATCTAGTTCTTTTAGAAACTCTGTATCATAAGTTATATCATGAATTACCTATTTTTTTAGAAAACTCTGTTATACAGATCTACATGTCGTGAATCATTCAATCAATTACTTTTTCTAAAAAATTTGTTGAGCGATCTAATAGTTGAAAAGGATATATGAGATAAAACCACTTTATTCTCATTTATAAACTCTGTTAGACCACTTGTCATTTTCATTACGAACGAAAAAAACACTTGTCATTTCAGCTGGCAAAGTAGTTGGAAATAGTTAACACAATGGGTCCCCATAGATTTTTACTAGTTACATGAAGAAAAAGACAAACTTGCGGGAAATGAAAGAAAGAAATAGCGTACGAACCTTGCAAAGAGCCATGAAATCGTGATCGGAGCTCCGGTCTCCGATTCCAAGATCTGGCACTTCATCTCCAAATTCCTTCTCAATAGCCGCACGCTTCAACTTCCCGACCAAAACCCCCGGCTTCTTCACAAAACCAGTCGCCTTCTTCGTCTTCGGATTCACCTCGATCTCCGTGCCTAGCACCTTATCTCCACCTAGAAAATCCTTCACAAACGGCTCCACCATCAGCGTCGGATTCGCCGTCACCACCACCTTCCTCTTGCACTTGTCGAACACCTCGAAGCTCTCCGCCCTCACATCCGCCGCGTAAAACCTAACAAAACCAATGACATAAACAACTAAGACACAACAACCAGTCGTTACACATGACAATTAGTCATACACATCCCTATGTACTAACCTAGGGAGGACGGCGCGTGAGGCGAGCTCGATGTCGCGGATCTTGAGGCCGGCGAAGGAGATGAAGATGAGGATCTGGATGCCGAGGGCTTCAGATACAAAGAGGTACGAGATGATAATGAGCGGAAGAGCGAGAAGAAGCACAAGGCCACGGAGGAGGCTACCAGCTTCGATAGCAACAAGCATGAAGTAAGGGAACGAGCTACGGGAGATAAGCAAGGTGCCGTCTAGATCAGCCGCGATGGAATCGTACGACACCGTTTCGCTCGTGTCGCACCGAGTGATCGACGGGAAGCTCCGCCCTTGCTTCTTGGACGCCATAGCTGAGAGCTCTGAGTGTGAAACTGAAACTGAGAAGTGAGTGTTTCTGAGAGAGAGGGAAAGAGCGCAGGGGTTTAAATGAGGGAGTTGGGATGGAAATTAGTGATGTTGTTGGGTGCAGAAATTAATAGATATTGAGGTGGAAATTAATATAGTTGGGATTAGGGTTGAATATTATGATCTTTGAGATGACTTTGAATACTTGGTTACTACAATGGATCAAGGTAGGCATGTACAGGGCAACATGGAATGTAAGTGAGTAAAGTGAATGATGAGGATAGTTACATATCTTTACAGTAAAAAGTGGATAAAGTAGGTTAAAAGTACAGTGTGGAGAAAAAAAAAGTTGGAAGTTAACTTGCTAGCTAGGGGAGATGAAGTTCAAGCAATGTAGTTTAGATCATTTTAACAAAGACTGTCAATAAAAAGAGAAAATGAACAAAATTAGATATGTTTTAGCCGTATAAAATGTGTGCCAATGTAACACGTATGTTTTGATTGGTGAAACGCATATAGATTTTCAATTTTTGAAAGGATTCATTATGTTATTTTTTTTATAAAGGGCTGGTGCGGTCCTCAAACCTTTATTAATGAAACAGTCGAATACAAGGGGGTCATAAAGTCTAAACCCCTGATTACAAAGATCTGAAATAATATCAGAAACCTCTACAATACTCATGTACTCAAACAAACACCAATTAGCAAAGAGTACTACTCTAATGTCAACTCTATTTGCTTTGATATAGCGGTGACATCCTGAAAAGAACAATTGATATGTAACACGCTTACATATCCTAATATCCAATTCTAAATCAGCTTCTCAGCTATATTGCGCTGGAAGTTTAATCTAACACCATTCAGCTTCACCCTGTCACTAGGCGGCAACGACCATTTGACAAAGCAAGGAACTTGTTGCATACTTAGGGCAGACAATGCACTAAGAGTGCACACACAGACACGAAGCCCACTGAGCCCTACAATACTAAAATAGGAGTTTATTGCTCGCCTAAGGTGCCAATTAACTAAACAACCAAAATAAAACATAACAAAAAACAAAACAAATATAGCAAGGCTCAAATGAATCCAGCCTTTTATTCCAGCCCAACATGGGCCTAAAGACATCACCCAAGCCCAAGAGCTTATACCAGCAATGTACCCACCTCTTCCAGCCCAACATTGAGTCTGAGCCGCCCCGCCGCCACCACCACCATCTCGTAGGCGTTGAGCCGACCTGAAGCTACCATCATCATCCAGCCGACAATCCCCAGCTTCAAGGAATCCACCTCCAAGCGACACAAAGACCTGCTGCATCTAGATCGGGTTACGTCGTCCCCGCAAGCCTTCTTGCTGGCCATCGATCTGCACCAGCCAACCATCGAATTCTTTTGGCCAACAATGACGCCGCCGCGCCGACCCACTTGAAGCCAATTCCTCCTCCGATCCTAGCATGCTTCCCCAACTCAACGACTATGTTCGATCCAGAGAGACGTCGAACACCCTCTGATTCTAGGCCTCGAGCTTGAGGCGTTGTCCTGCAACAACCGACCGGTCTGGCCTTGCCCAATGTGCGTCGGCTAGGCCAGAGGCCATCGCCGACGACGAGACGCAGCCGGACAAGCGCCCAAATCCCACTGAGTTTCACTCGGTCTCTCTAGGGATTTTCCCCCTAGCGGCGCGATAGGATTCTTTGGTTTTTTAGGATTCATTATGTTAATCAACAACTTTGGTTTCTTGACACTATTTTAAATTGATGATGTGTTTAGATGAAAAAAAATCAACAACTTTTGGGATAGTAGAACAAACCACATTAGTCTTGAGGTATAAGGATTGAATTGATAATTTGTACAGATTTGACTTATTGTATAGTTAGGTCACATTTGCTAGATTCATGAAGTTAACATTCCTAGGGCTACTAGCTAGTACTGAGCTAGTTTATCAAAATCACATATCCAATTCATGTGAGCATTAAATAGCCTTCATGGGAAGATGGCTTTGAGATAAATAGAGCAACTATATGCTGAGTTGTTGATGGGGACTCATTTGGCAATATATATTTTGGTTCTATAGTATACGTAAGTGAAAATTAAACTTACGTGTATAGAAGGTTCGAAAACTCGTTAGGCGCTATTAGAACTATACAAAGGTCGAAAACTTATTTGTGTGTACACGAACATGATTCAGACGTACGTGTTCTTTGCAAGTCCGGGTTTAACAAACTGTGATCAATATCTCTTAATTAACCTTACTTAGTAGTTTAGTCTATTAGTAATAAGATCGACATGTCACGATTTCGAATCCCCCTCCCTCTTTGACCAAGTATTACCAATATATATGTAACTAAATTTCCTTGACACTTCTTCTACAAACTCTTATGTTGTGGTCCTAGTAGACGACTATGCACTACATAAAGAGGGCCTATTTGGTTAATTGCTGACGGACTAATATTTCTCATAGAACATGAATGTGAAGTATTGGGGACGTTGGAGTATTGGTGGAGGTTAGATCATCGTCTTCCTTGCTATATAGCATATGAAAGCATATTTACATTTTCTTCAAGGGTTAGTTGGAGTAGTTGAAGCCTTTTAAATGGTGATAGATATCTTGTATTGGTGGCCATACTCTTCGCTTCACTTGAACTATCTATATCAATTGTATAAACATTTTTTCCAACTTAGATTGCGTGCAAGAAATTACACTACCATTTGTTTGGTCGCCTAAATTTTTTTTGCTGCATTATGAACTGTTATGGTAGGTATCCAAATTTAAGAATGGTATTCGATCACTTCCGTTTTTCTTCAGATATATGATGTGACATTTTGTTTGATTAACAACATTGAACAAATTAGATCATCAAGATCAAAGTGCATACTATGCATAGCACGCTAAATTGGCAGTGTTTATATAAGCTATAAATCTGGTGCGATTTCGTTAAGACACAGATGATGACGGAATTAAAGTTCATTTTGATCGATGTACTCTCGAGTACGAGATCGATCGATGCTTCGATCCCTCGAGAAATACTCGACTATTCTTCGGGTACGTGGTAACTAACTTTTGATAATCTAAACAAGTGATCAGTTGATTGTTATTCCTTGCTTGATCTATAGAAAGGTATACGGTGAAGAATATCAGAATCATCAAACACTTACAAAGTAGTCTGTGATTCACATATAAAACCAATTGGTAATGAATAGACATACTCAAACTCTTATAAGACCTCATGCAATGATATATTTTTCTGATGTGAGATTATATTTCAACAAATTAACGCAGCTTTGTTCTTAATTATTCATGAAAGTCAAAATACAAGTTGGTGTCTGGGATTCAATCTGGGAAACGATAGGTGAAATTTCTGCTCTGCAGTTCGACATGGGATGCAGACTGTTTTTTTTCCTTTACCCACACACCCAAGGGCGGAGCCACACGGGGGCCCCGTGGGGGCAGTGCCTCATTGAATTTTTTAGATCAAATTTGTCATAGACCAGTGTCTCATAGAATAAAATATAGTAATACTTATATATAATTATTATTATTATATCTATATATAGACAGTTTTCTTGCAAAACTAAGGATATTGTACTATACTCTTGTATCTTTTTTTGTGCGGATTTTACTGAATGATGTTTTTGGTCTTTTCTTTCAATTTTTTAGTTAACCAATACATTATAATATTCTTGCTCATTCCTTTTAATAATAGAACTCTTATATTTATTGAATTTAAATTTTATCCATACTTTTACAGTTTTACGATTCCTCTTCACAACAGAATTCCAATTCCAATACTAAAACTTCAAGAAAAAGATCTAAAAATACCATCAACTGGGAGAATCGTATTCTTTGTCAACTTTTCCTTTTACAATATACTCAAGTGCACGAATGATTGTTTGATTTCATATATCAATATGAACATTTTTACTAGTATAAAAGATAAAACTATTATGTAACAATTTTAAAATATGAAAGATCGGCGACGACAATTACCGTTAATAAATAAAAATATAAATTTAAATATTATTAATATTATTTTTATTTTATTATTATTTATGTGCCCCTCTCATATAAAATTCCTAGCTATGCCACTGCACACACCCACCCTCCTGGGTACGTGCTCCCCTCCATCCCGTTCAAAATTTATCCCATACCGATCTATACAACAGAAATATCCAACGATAGGAACTTAATTGTCTGATCCATGCATGTGATTATGTAGCTGTCTTCAAATTGGAGGATTGAATAGCGGACCATTCTTCAATAAATTTCAACAACATTTCGAAGAAGATTTCTCTTGAAGGCTGAGCAGCATTTCACCTGGAATCTATTCAATAGACAAATTAAATGGCATTGTTTGGACAGATGAGAGTCGACAGCTGATTATTAGAACTTACACCCATCAGACCAAGTTAAAATGCAGAAAGGAAGAGGAACAAACGCATGCACACCGTAGCCAACAAATCAAATTAAGCATATATATATATATATATATATATATATATATATATATATATATATATATATATATATATATATTAAGCATATATATATTAAGCATATATATATATATATATATATTTCTTTTCTAAATACATTGTACAATTGTTTCGATCTGTTCAAATCTTGACATTCCCAGTTCGATCACTGGAACCGGTGGTAATAACAGTCATCAATTAGACAATTACAACCATTGATGATTGGCTTGGGTTAGAGACTTGAAAGAGTATTTGATTGAAGGCTGATTCATCACTTGTGCTTACGTTTCTTCGTGGTTCTTATTTGGTGCTTGGGCGTCTACGAGTAACGAGTCGCGTGCATTAGGTCATGTTTACATCAAATAGTTCAAAAGAAATTTCCTATCTCCTGGCTAATTTTCGAAGAAAGTAATTCAGTAGTTGATGCACTTGCTAATTTTGATTGTTCTTCTTGAGATCTAAGATGATGCACTTGCTAATTTTGATTGTTCTTCTTGAGATCTAAGATGATGCACTTTGCTAACCTTGGTTATACTACTTGAGTCGTTTCCAATTTCCGCACTCGTTAGATGGTACATGTTTCTAGAATATATTTGGTTTAACAATTCAAAATTTCCTAGTTAAATATCTAATCGAAGTTATATTTAAATTTGAGTATTTTGTTTGGTTATACATAGTTAAAAGTTGAATTTAGTTACTCGATCTATTTCCTAGTTATATCTATCAAACTACTTGCTGAAACGGTTTTCCTACAAATTAAGCAAACATTCTTTGAACATCGGATGGGATTCGAAGGATAATAACCGATCGAAACAATTAACCAATTACCTAATTATATAACCGATCGAAACAATTAACCATACTTGAAACAACAAACTATAACTAGAACTTGTATAAATGGCCCTGTACGATCTTGTAGTCTCATATCAACGAAGAACGACATACAACTATTTCAGACATGAAGAAGTCGACATTGATCATGTGCATGTTGTTAATCTGCAGCATTGTGATGCAAAACTATGGTGTTGTAGGATTCGACCATTTTGTTCCACCAGAACTCATTGAGCGTTGCAAAAGAGCCGAAAGACCATTACCTCTAGCTTGTCATTTTCTGGATGGTGATCTGCCACAACCCAAAAACAAGTTTAAACGTGGTTGCTCGACTATTCTTCACAATTGTGGGCGTGATGGATTTCTCCTCGCCTGATCATATATATATGAGAAAGAGACAATTAAAGAGGTGAGATTTGATTGATCATTGTTGTAAAAATGAATCATTGTTGGCAATCTTGAGTATCAACTCGATCTGTGCGAAAAGAATGGAATAGTAAGGAGGGATCAGTCATTCAAACCGGGTAAATTAGTTTGAGGAACGCGATCACTCAAGTTGTTTGACTTCTTGAGTTAGAAATATTACAATTTAACATCTTGTATTAAACGATTCTATCAGTTGAAATCATTTTCTTATTTCTCTTGAATCATTTTCTTATTAAGGGTTACGAATCAAGTCCCTCTAACGATATGTGACCTACACTCATTTTCGTACCTTTTTTTGAAACAACTCAAACCATAGAACAAAAAATTAAGAGATCCTGTACACTGGCATAGAACAGAGATCTCGACCAACATCGGGACCAAAAACTGAGGTAAGGAAGTCCAAACAGTAGAGTCTTCATGAGATGCGTCAAAAGATCAGTTGAGGCGTTTCTCTTCCTAAATATATGAGAGACATGCAACTTTATTCCCTTTGCCATTGCCAAGCAATTAAACCATCAAAGACGTAACCGCCAAGGAATCAAGCTCGGGGTATTAAAATACTTGACAACTAACATCGAGTCTGTTTCAAGCCATAAATATTGCCAATCCTTCAGCTTGGCCACATTAATAGCTTTTATAAAAAAACCAAAATTCCTGCATCAATAGCACTCGGGACCTCCACCTGCGAGGCAAAAGCCAAAATGAAAGCACCATTATGGTTCCTGACAATGCCGCCAAACCCTGTGTGAACTGTACTACTGAAAGACCCATCAATATTACATTTAATCCATGGGGATGGAGGAGGTAGCCATTCCAGTTTAACAAATTTAGGAGCACAAGGTCTCAAGGGAGATAAACGAAGAAAATCACACAAAAGAACATTAGAAGTGCAGGAGGAAGAGACAAAAGCAAGGCCAGCAAACTCTTTTATCGAATTAACCAAAAAATGCATGAACTTCAACTTACTGAAATTTCCCCCATCAAACTTTAAACAGTTCCGCTCTAACCAAATGCACCATAAAAGATTACATACTGTTATACGCCACAACAACTTCCGAGAATGAGAAAGTTGAGATAAGAAACCTGACGAAAAGTCTTGCAAGTTTGGCAACTGTGGTCTCACAATCTTGAACATATTAAAACACCAGTCTCATGCTTCATAAGCTATCAAACACTCCCAGAAGAGGTGATGCCTTGTTTTCACATTGGAGGAGCAAAACAAGCACCAGAGCACAAATAAACACCACGTTTTTGGAGGAGATCATCCGCAGCAACACACATGTGGAGAACCTTTCAGGAACATATACTATTTCACGGTTGTATCGCTGAATGCCAAATTAAGGGACTCCAAAAAAGAGTAGGAGCATTCAGAGTCAATGACAGATATGCCTCTTTGGAAGTAAGACCTCCAGAAGTTGTCTCAAACCATATTAGTTGATCACCCACCAACTCAGAAGGAAGACAGTTTGAGATTAAGGCAGCAGATACCTCAGGAAAAATCTGCACAAACATAGCTGGGAAGTCCCACTTGTCATGAACAATAAATTCACTAATTTTAACATCAAGGTGAGCCGCATCATGGTGACTTAAATTGAAAGCCTCAAAAAGATTTCTCCCATCCAATTATCCTTCCACAAGTTAATAGAATTTCTATCACCAATGAAGCTTAGTGAGAAGGGTCTTCCAAATTTCCTTTAGACCAAGCCATACTGAAGATTTTTTGTAGTAGGTGCAAGGTTGGAAACCAGCCTTGACACTACCGGAATCAGTAGTTTGGCCGACAAAAAATTTTCGTCGGCCTGTAAGCCAAATTCGTCGGCTAAGATGTCGTCAGCAAACACTCGTCGGCTATAACTTTAGCCGACGAAATAAAAGTGGTCGTCGGCTATAGTTTCACACTTAGCCGACGACATATTTTTCAATTTTTCGTCGGCTAAAATAAGATTAAAGCCGATGAAATAAATTGTCGTCGACCTCAACCTAAGACTTTGGCCGACGAACTATAAATATTTCGTCGGCCAATTTAAAAAACTATAGCCGACGAAATGTACTATAAATTGTCGGCTAAATATTTAAAAAATAAAATTAAAATAATATAGCCGACGAAATATAGTACATTTCGTCTGCTAAAATACAACTATAGCCAACGAATTAAGCCATATTTCGTCGGCTAAACGTTGGAAAAAAAATTTAAAAAAAAATACTATAGCCGACGAATTATGGTAAATTTCGTCGGATAATAGAATTTTTTATACTAAAAAACTACAAAATTTCTAAATTATCATCCAAGCAAGCTGCAAATTACACAAACAATTTCATATAACCAACAACATACACCATCAAAAGTAATCTAAACGTTTTGCATTAAATTATTAATTTATAAATTGTTCATAAACCCATAAAACTAAATAAAATCTATATCATCTAAATCTATATCCACGTCAAGAAGAGGTTGCGACGGTTGAGGTAGGAGAATAGGGGTAGGCATAGGCGGAGACGGAAGTCCCTGAAGCTGGGCAGCTAAAAAATTTTGCAAGTACTGGAACATCTGCTATTGCTGTGCCTGGTTGGTGGCATATACTGCCGCATTATACTCCTGTAAAGCGGCAGTATAGGCTGTCTGGACGGCTTGCTGTTCCCATAACATCTGAACTTCTGTCTCTAGTTGAGTCATTATGCTGCTGGTCGAGGCTGACTTTTTTGAAATCCAAGAGTGGTCTTCAGTACCCCCTTTCCCTTCTTTCCTAGACCCCGGCAATAGAAGTTATTTCCTCGCGGTGGGAATGCTATGCCCATGATCCTCGCCCCAACGATCTGAAGTGTCGATCCGAGACATGGCTTCGGACATGTCTTCCTCTTGCGTGTCTGGCCATGTCTCCCTCACTATAGCAGTCATCACCTTGTCACTAGCCTGCTTCACCCTTGCCTAATTGGGTAGGAAAAAATAATTAATTAACATTTAAAAAATATATATATATATATATAATTTAAAAAATTTGAACCGTAAAACGACTTACAATATCCTCATGGACGTCAGGATATGTCTTCTCGTACGTATAGACGTACCGGTTGACTTCTGGATGTTCCCTGGCCGCCTCATCCATCAACGATGCGAACGGTCTAGAACCGGCATGATGGTTCCTTGTGTTGCGTTGCCGGTTCTGAGCGTTCGCTCGGGAAACAGCCTACAAAGGAAAAAAATTAGTAAAATATTTTAAAACGTACTAATTAATAACAATATTAGAAATTATTATTTTTAATTACCTGTTTATGAGGGTTGTTGAATTCAGATATCAGAAGCCAACGCCACTCGTATTCCCTGAACTGAAACTCAAGGGGGTACTAGAACGTTCGTTCTCATGCGTAGTCCAGTGGGTCCGTAACTCGTTCTTCCACTCCTTATACCTACAGATACGACAAAAAAAATTATAAATATTATTAATTACACATAATTTTGTTTTTTCATTAACTTTCCAACGTACCTTCCCCCATGCACAACGTCCGCCCAGGTGTTCCTCAGGTGTTGGGGAACGTCAAACCACACCTGCATTAAAACATTTATTAGTTTAGTTTTTCATAAATCTACAATGTAATAAATAATGTTAATTGTGAATTTTTTATACTTACCGACATTGCGTTGTGGACCACGTCCTTAACCTCCTGTGGGACCTCGCCCCAGTCTGACCACAACATAGGGACTTTATCCTTAATGAGCGCTCTCACGCAGCCGAAGTACATTCTCGCTTTCCCGCCCGATACTACGTTCTCATCCCCGTCAATATCGATGACGATCCTTCCCGAGGTACTCACTGTCTTCTCGAGAACCTTTCCTGTAACGGGACCTCTCTTCTTCCTTGTCGGCTTGGCTCCGACGGTGCCTATCATAAATTGATTATTAATAGATTATTCTTATTATGACATTATAAGAAAAAAAAATTATTTATATATCATTACCTGATGGCGTTGGGGTGGACACGACGGATTCTGACTCTGTCGCCGATGATGATACCCTCACAGAAATTAAATTTGTACCAAAAGGCAAGAACAGGCACGCCGCTGATAGGGTCACCTGCGAGGGCAGTGAATAAATCGGCGCCCCTGAGTCATCGACTGCCGGTAATGCCGATATCAACCGCGGAAGGTAGAGAAGAGGCGGCGGCATCTGTACCCCAGAACACCTACCCTCTGAAATAGTAGGGCCCAGAGTCGGTGCCTTGTGTATCTCAGACATACGTGGTACAGACACCTCCGCCTGAGTCGGAGGCCACAACCGCCTCGAGGAGTGAGGGACGCTCGGCTGCCTCGAGTGAGGGGCGTCTAGCTGCTTGGAGGAATGTGTGGCCCCCAACTGTCTCTGTGTCGGCTCTAAAAGAGACGCATGTCGGGTTGTCATTGGGCCCTGAAACGACGCCCAAGGGTTGCTAGACGTTCCCTCAAACGATTCAGACCTTTGACTCTTTGATCTCTTAGATTTACTAAACAAGCCTTTCATCCTGTTTATTAAATAATTAGAATTTTTAATTTGTACAATTAATAACAATTACTTTAATACAAAAAATGTACCAAATTATCAAAAATTAACAATATTATCACAAATATATTAAATATACCAATTAATATTTTAATATACCAAATTTATTATATATACCAAATTATAAAAAATTAACAACATTTATTAAATATATTAAATATACCAATTAATATTTTAATATACCAAATTTATTAAATATACCAAATTAATAGCAATTAATATTTTTATACTCAAATATACCAAATTATAAAAAAAAATTACCAACATCATCACAAATATATTAAATATACCAATTAATATTTTAATATACCAAAATTTCAATTCAATATATACATCAATAAATTCATATAATTCAATATATACATCAATAATTGAAAATAGTTATATAATTCAATGTATACATCGAATCGCATTTCTTTATCACAAGAGTTGTCATCTGTTTCTTGATTTGGATCCACAACAATAAGCCTTCCGTCTAAATCACGAATTCAATCCGAACGACCCGCTTTAAAATTATTAAGGCGAATTGTAGAAATGTCAGTAATACCTATTGCACTGGGCTCTTGATAAGCAACATCTTCTTCCTCGTCTTTGGCCTCTCCAAGTGTAGCCGCCCAGTAAATGTTTCGAGGGTGCACAAGGTTGACGACTTTCCACGCGTCACCCTTAACAATGTCATCAAGATAAAACACTTGTTTTACCAATGTTGCAAAAATGAACGGGTCATCTTCGTAACACCTTGTAGCAGTGTTCACCGATAAAATCCTGTACTGATCAATCTTCATGCTCTGCGGGCTTCTAGTATCAAACCATCTACACTTGAAGAGGTGCACTGTCATGCCTCGCCCATAAACGAGTTCCACCACTGAATCGAGAACACCGTAATAATCAACTCCATTCCGCCCACCATGCGCCATCACCCCAGAATTTTGTGTTCTTCGTCTGTTGTCTCTCTGTTCACATATAAATTGCACGTCATTCACCTTGCACATCGGATAAACTCTTGACATTATCGGCTTCATCGCTAGAATTCTTAGTTCGTGCGACCAATTTGGGTGACCATCGAATTGAATATGGTTCATCTGTAACTAAATATTCAATGTATTGTAAATATGAATAATCATGCAATGAATGAGTCATGAAAAAAAATAAAGAATTACATACCCAGCTGCCAAAATAGTTCGCAAAATCCTTGTTGTGGTAGTCGAGATCACCTTAAATGTCTGGACTATATAAATGGATGTCTTTCCAGTATTCAACTTCTGGACAGTTAATCAATATCCACCAATGGGCTATGACTAGCTCATGTGGTTGCAACTTGTAGAAGTCTGGAAAAATTCCATCAACTTCAACATCATTAGAGACTATGGAAAGGTTGAACTTCGGTACATCTACTTGTATGGTTTGTGGAGTTTTCTTCAACGATCCTAAATACAACTTCATGTAGGTGACGCACTCGTACGCAATATATGCTTCAGCTATACATCATTCAGGCGCAGATTTGTTAGCCACATAAGCTTTGTAGTCTCCAAATTGTCTATATATAAATAAATTTGTTGTAATATGTTATGATTATATATTGAACATGTAGAATAAAAAAATTAGGTGTAAAAAACATACCTTTCTATGGGATACATCCAAGTATAGTGTACTGGACCGGTAAGCAACAATTGCTCGGGAAGATGGATCATCAGGTGCGACATGATGTCAAAAAAATTTGGAGGAAATATCCTCTCAAATTTACACATGATATAAATAATGTCCTGTTGCATTTCCCGGAACTCAGATTTTGTCACTTCCCTTGTGCATAACTTCTGGAAGAATCTTGACAACGCTACTAACGGCTCCACCACCTGACTGGGAAGGAACGGTCGAATGAAAATAGGGAAGAGACGTTGTAGTAGAATATGACAGTCATGACTCTTTAACCCGTACATTTTATTGTCCCGAATGTTTACACACTGGCCTATATTTCCTGCGTAGCCTGAAGGATACTTCATAGAACTCATCCACCTAAAAATTACGTTCTTCTGGTCAGACTTCACTGTGTAAGGAGCTTGAGGCATTTTTGTCTTCCTTTCCTTCAGCCATCAAATGTCTTCGTATCTCAATTTTTTTAAGATCAACGCGTGCCTTCAGACCGTCTTTCGTTTTTCCCTCCAAGTTCAGCATTGTTCCCACCTCACTGTCACACACATTCTTTTCTATGTGCATCACATCTAGGTAGTGTCTGATCAACAACTTACTCCAGTATGGGAGTTCCCAGAATATGCTCTTATGTGTCCAAAATTTATACCTGTCGGGTCTTTCAGGTATTGCCGCCACAATATTAGGATGATTGCTGAGCTGTCCAAAATCATACTCATTAAGCACTGCTAAAATTTCTTCTCCCGTCCATCTTCTAGGAGGCACACTGTTTTCTACAGTCCCATCAAATGCTTTGTCATCGAACCGTCATTCGTGATCATACGGAAGGAGAGTACGGTGACCCAATCTGCATATCTTGTTGCAATGACTACTGCTCCCCTCATCGCTAAGGCACTCTGGACAAGCCTTGTATCCCCTAACAACGTTGCTCGACAACATCCCACGGGCAGGAAAATCACTAATGGTACAAACAACCATGGCATGCATCTGGAACATCTCGTGCATGTACTTGTCATAAGTGGGATGACCAATGTCCCAAAAAAACTTAAGCTCTTCAATCAAGGGTCTCAAATACACATCGAGACACTTCCTGGATAACCGGGTCCCGGAATCAACAAACTCAACATATTGTATTCCTTCTTCATGCACATCCATGGAGGAAGGTTGTATGGTACTAAAATCACCGGTCATACACTGTATTGAAGACTCATGTTGCCAAATGGATTAAACCCGTCGGATGAGAGCCCGAGCCTCACATTTCAGACTTCTGACGCAAAATGAGGAAACTCACGGTCTATATGCTTCTAAGCCTCCCCGTCAGCAGGGTGTATAAGGGTATCTTCACCATGCAATTCCCTATCAGCGTGCCATCTCATAGCTTTGGCCGTGTGTGATGACATGTACAACCGTTCCAGCCTATCCCTCAACCGGAAATACCGAAGTACCTTCACAGGTTTCCTATTGCCTGCAGGAGTCAGCTTATACCTGTCACTCTGACATACTAGACATGCATCAAGGTCACCAGGGTCATTCCTTTCTGGATCTTTACCCCAGAAGAGAACACAGTCATATCTGCATGCATGGATCTTGATGTAGGAAAGCCCAAGATCTTTCAGGATACATCGGACCTTATGATGAGTGGTAGGAAAACGATAACTGTGGGGCAACATCGAAGCAGTGTACTGTAGGTAGTCATCAACAGCCTTTACAGTCGATTTTGTCTCAACTTTAATCTTTATAACGTCCATCACACTTTCAAGAACCGTCTTCTGACAACCGGGGTACACAGGGTCTGTTAGAAAGCAAGTAGTTTATTGTACCTATCAATACCAGCAGTGTTGACAGCTCTAAGGAAGGGCTACACCGGCTCAGGCATATACGGTTCTTCAGAGCATACACCGCTCTCATAAAGAAACATATCGTTAATGAAGATCGTTGTTGGATCGTTAGATGTATTGTCCGTCTCAGAAAATTGCAAATGATCATGCGGACCCCCTGATGATGTTTCACCGTGATATATCCAATATGTGTACTTCTCCCAAAACTCATTATTCTTAAGGTGCTGTCAAACCTTGTTAATTGCAAATCGATGCATATCGCTGCGACACTGATATTTAGTGCACGGGTAATAGAAAATTGTATTTCCTTTAGCATTATCCATCACATATTCAATAAAACTAATAACTTATTTACCATATCTTTTGTCCCATTTTGGAAGCGAAATCCAACTCTTATCCATATCCTGAGAATATAACATAATATATATGTATAAACTCTAATTAATTAATTAAATTTACAAATCATTTAGTATTCTATCTACAGTTAACGTACAATTAATTAATATATAACAAATTAATAATTAACACACATATATATATGCATGCATATGTATACTAATTACTAATTATATAACAATATCATATATATATATATATATATCAATTAACATCAATCATAATCAAAATATTACTTAATTCATACTATATATATGCATGAAAATAATATTATAATCAAATTAATATATAATATATATATATATATATCTACTAGTATAGTACTACTTAATATATATTTATATAACAACAACTTCATATATATTATCAAATTAAAATCGATCAACTCATCAATCACACTCAAAATCCAATAATTCAACTCAAATTAAAACTCAAAATCAATATATATAACTCAAATAAAACTCTTAAATCAACCCAAAAACAAGATGTATACACATATATGTACTTATATATAGCGTCACAAACTAATTTTGGACAGATTTCGACGACACCCAACAATTTCGCCAACACCCAAACTTTTTCTCCCATTTTTTTTCACATGAGCTGCTGTCTAGATCTGGAAATATAATGACTTTTAGCCGACGAAATTAAATATTTCGTCGGCTAAACTTTTAAAATTTCGTCGGCTATAGTCTGTAACCTATAGCCGACGAAAAAATTATTTTAGCCAACGAAAAAACATTTCATCAGCTAAAAATCCACTTTAGCCGACGAAAAATAAACTTAGCCGACGATTTTTTTTTGTCGGCCTGTTTTTTTTTCGTCGGTTATAATAGTTATTCTGGTAGTGTGAGAAAGCGATCTTGGAGGAAAATGGTTGAAGGAGACATTCTGGAGACTACATCACACCCTCTTTTCAGAAGCAAAGCTTGGTTTAACACAAACAAGTTCTTTAAATACAAACCACCTTTGTCCTTAGAGAGACAGACTTTGCTCCAAGAAATCAACGCACCCCCATTCTTTAAAGGATCAACATTCTAGAAAAAGTTTCTAACCCAGCGTTGTAGCTCAGTCAATAAAAAACAAGGTCAGGAATAAATCTGAAAACTGTGAATAAGCAAGCCTTGAATTACAGAATCAATTAATTGGAGTCTAGCAGCTTGGAAGAGAAGGTGACCCTTCCAAGAGGAAAGCTTACACCTTACCTTGTCTGCAAGAGCCTTAAGAACCCAACTTCCGGTCTTCCTTGAAAAATTGGGACTCCCAGGTATGTAAACGGTAGGTCACCCAACTGAACATCCAGAGTGCTAAGAATCTCAGCTTGTCTAGGAAGTGCAAATTTTCCAAGAAATAACAAAGATTTTCTTTTGTTAATATGTCGTCCCAAGTTAAGAGCATACTCCTCCAAAAAAGATTAGGAGTATTGAGACTTGCAGGACTGGCTTGCATGAAAATCATGGCATCATCTGCATAGAGCACATGAGAGGGAGGAGAGCACACACTTGGAACAACAATACGATCAATCAAATTATGTACCACAAGCCAAGAGATGTCTCTACTTAAAACCTCCTCTGCAAGCACTACCAGAATAAGTATCATAGCCGACGAAAAAAAAATTAACAGGCCGACGAAATTTTTTTTCGTCGGCTAAAATCTATTAGATAGGCCATTGATTTAAATAGGTAGATGTGCCGATTGAAGAATGCAACGAACGAAATTATCGAACACCGGATCAAAGACAAAAGCTTTGAGGACTCGTAATAAGAAGTCTCAGTCCATGATATCAAAGGCCTTTTTAGTATCATACTTGATCGCAATATTACCAAAGCGGCATTTCTGGTCCAGCAAGTTTATATACTCAGAAGTAATAGTAATAGTAATAGGATCAACAATGGAGCGGCCACTAATAAAAGCAGATTGGTTAACAGAAACAATTCTTGGCACCACTTTACATAGGCGGTCGGCAAGAATTTTAGTGATGATTTTGAACACAAAATTTGCCAAGGCAATGGACATGAAATCCGAGATGCCTTTAACTTCCAAAACTTTCGAGATTAAAACAATCAGGTTTGAATTAAAATGGGGCAAGATGAACCCCGACTGAAAGAAACTTCTAAAAGCAAGAAACGCATCCTGAGAAACCATACACCAACAAGCTTTGAAGAAACAACCTCCAAATCCGTCAAGACCCAGTGAACTGTTACCATCCATCGAAAAGAACGTTGTAGTGATCTCATCATTAGTTGGAATAGAAACCAAACCAATGTTCTCTACAGCTGTGACAAGCTGGGGTATCACCCACTCAACCAAACCTGTGTTGATAAGATTCTGATCTCTAGAGAAGAGACGCTCATAATGCTGAACAATGTGAGAGGCAATGGAGTCGTGGTCCTGCAGGATCTCTTGCCCAACAGCTAAAGAAGTGATAGACTTATTCAACCGACGAATCTTCACCATATTATGATGAAACTTTGTGTTCCTGTCTCCATCTTTGAGCCACCTGATACGTGCTTTATCTTGAAGTAAAGAGAGCTCAGCCTGAAAGTGTGTCGTTGCAGCATCCTCACGTAAAATCCTTTCCTCAGAGGGGCCTAGGTTAGATATCTCTTCTTGAATAACATCAAGATGCTGCCTAGCCGCCTCAACTCGTGCATTCACATTCCCAAAGTTTGTGAAATTCCAAGATTTCAGCACGGATTTTAAAACACGCAATTTCGAGGCCAACACAAACATTAGACAAACAAAGAAATGCATGGGCCCCAAAAATCATGAACAAGCTGAAGAAAATTCGGGTGTTGCAACCACATACTTAAAAACCGGAAAGGCGGACGATGAAGAAAGCATTATCGGATAATGATCTGAAGATGACTTTGTCAAGGTTCTGCAATCAAAAGCCTGCCATGCTTCAAGCTAGTCAGCATTCCCTAAGGCTCTATCCAACCTGATATCAGTGCAACCATTAGACCAGGTATAGGCGACACCAAGCGTTGGAATGTCCAATAACCCACAGGAAGTACACATATGTTGGAAGTCTAAACAAGCTGTCACATTTGGAGGATTGCCACCTCTTTTCTCATGAGCACCTAAGACGCAGTTAAAATCACCAAGAACCATCCATGGACCATGAACATGAGTAAGCTTAATACACCTGAGGTCATGCCAAAGGAGCCTCCTTTCAATAATAGAAGTCTTTGCATACACTGCTGTAACCACACAATGAATACCATCTAATGAACATGAGAGAGTGACTTGTTGAGATGTTGAAGACAAAATAGTTGGCTGGAGAGCCGCCTGACACAAAATCCACAAATTAGGGGCTTGCATTCCCCTATCATTAGTGGCAAAAGGAGCCAAACCCAGCGTCCTCCAATAAGGGTAAGGAAAAGCATCAATGGAAACAACAGGCTCAGAGATAGCAACAATTAACGGACGATGTAAACGTACTAAATTTGAAAGCGATGTCTGCGTGTCATCATTAGCGATGCCACGGGCGTTCCAGTATAAGACATGTCTGCGTTTCATTAAAATAATATATGTTTTGCTCCCTTTTGCAAGAGAGCAAGGTTTGTACCTGATTTACGAACTTGTGGCTTTGAAATGGTTTTCTTAAGCTGCTTTTTAGCTTTCTTTGTCAAAACAGTTGTGAACTCGCCTCGCCCTCTTCCAAATTAGAAGAGGAAGCCTCGGCAGTGACTGCATTGACATCCTCACAGATCTTTGGAGCTAGCTGCAAGGCAGGTACGTTTGCCTTTAACTGAATGGAATCTTCATTAGCAGGCATAACCAGCGAAATAATCTTATTAGCCTTTGAATGTTCAGGGTTTGGCCTGTGGAATCCGAGAGGTACACTATCAAATGAAGAGGCTTGATCGGACACTTGCTGGACCACGGGCTCTGTCATCACCCTATCTGTTACCACATTGGCAGTAAGAACATTAGGAAGGCTCACAGTCGACACATTTTCCCTAGCAGTTTCCACAACCCTCTCACGATTCAGTTCTTTATGCCCCCTGAACGTCGGCGAGAATCCCAACTTCGTGGAACGCGCCTCACGCGCCCATGACCTACCTCTAGTGACGGTGAACGAGCAGAAATGATAGGTCAATTTTCAAATCTGTATGTTTCACAGATCTATAGAACAGACGGACATGTAAGTGAGATGCATTTAAGTACAATTTCTAAACTAGTTGGTGTATATGCATTTATCTGATTTTATTATTTGTTGATGATTATATTCATTGGGAGAAAGATCAACAATTGAACAAAACTTTTGACTCCTCTTGAGCATTTCCACATTATTACTTTTGAGCAATTCCCAAGCATGAACCACCATTTCTATCTTATACGGAAAGCGTAGAACTTTCACATATTTGTTCATAGACCTAAACGATTGAACTGAATGCAATCGATAGATGGATCAGAACCAAACCAACACAATATGCAAGAACTTCCCAAGATTCGGAAATCGGAATGCCTGTGACATATGGTGTCTTGGTCTAAGTTTCTGGACTTATGAAGATCAATACTTTACAAACAACTATAATCGTTGTGAATACTGAAACTTGAACAGGTGAGGAGGAATAGAAACTGAAGACAAGTTATTCCCAAAAATTACATAGCAAAGGGAAGATGAAACGAAGAGAATTACAATAATAAGATAGCTTTGGCCTAGAACTCTAGCCTCTTTTCAAACTTTTTGATCTTTTTTTTTGAAATATAACCATAGATTTTTATTGATAGACAAACGTTGAAATTGCGTCATACAAGAGCCTTAAAAAAGTGGACAATCAAACATCATTACATTGAAACTTTATGCTCATTCACCATCTGGGACCACAAGATCCTGTTGTCGCCTAACGCGATCTGGACAGCTCACTCCTAGCCAAAGTGAACCGTCACCGCTGCCTACTCGATCACCCTTCTTCTAGAAAAACCCTAGATTGTACAAACTATTTCAAACAAATCTCCAAGGCAAGCCCAACTTAGACCCGGCCCAACCAACTGTTGGTGGATCTCCAAGGCAGGCCTCCACAGATCTAGCATGAAGACATTGACCATCTGATGCAGTCACCGCCGCTCCGCCGACGCCTTGTCATCACCTGAGAAACCGCATCTTCCACAGCCCTCTATGAGAGGCAGCAACAACCATCCTCCTAACTGCATCCTCACCAGATCGAAACATATATAACCTGCTTCGATCTCCCCATCTCACCACTGCTGCACCTCCTCGCCTCACCATGGGTAAGCCCTGATCTACCGCTCTAACATACATGAGAGAACCTCGCCATCGAGGCCACACTGTTCTACACATGTCAAAAAGTCTCAAGCCGACACCATGAAAGCCATACCTCTCAATCCACCACCACGCCACAACGCCCGTCCGACAACGACCTAAGCCACACCGACGAGGCTAGAAGCCAACGTTGGCATAGAGTCGCCGTCGGAGAGAGACAAAACCAAAATCCTAATAGACTTAACCCTTTTTCTTTAGAAATAAAATGACTCTTCTAACCCTTTTAATGAGCCATATTAATAGACTTAACATCTAATTTGGACAGAGTTTGTTAAATTGGGTACGACTGATTAAATTTGGAAAGCTTAAAGGGCAATTTGATGAAATTGAAAGTTTAAGGACTAACATGAAGTTACCTCTAAACTTCAATAGGCTAAACTGAATTTAATTCTTCTTTAATCATGCGTCTTTTAGACAACTAAATAATTTTTCATTTTTGTTCTTAAAAATCATCTTCTTGCCTCTTTTGCTTCACACACACTTCTCCTCCGACGACTCTGGTTGATGCACCTGATATGGTGAGGACCCAGATGAACTTCAAGAACCTGTCACTCACTGAAGGATGCCCAAGAAGAAGACTCTCATTGCTGCCATGGAGGCTGGTGATGTTAAGAACAAGTGGGAATAGAGTTCATGGGGGAGGAAGCTGATTGTGCATAAGAAAAGGGCTTGGCTTAATGATTTCGATAGGTTCAAGCTCATGTTGGCCAAGATCAAGAAAGCTGGAATTGTCAGGCAGGAGCTAACAAAGCTGAAGAAATCAAGTGCCGTCTAAATCTGTTTTTTGTATTGCAGTCTTGTTACAAGATAATGGATTGCTTCTGTTTTGATTCTTAGTGGTAGCACCATCTTGGTATTTCGGTTAGTCATAGTTGTGACAGGTATTTCTTTGGCAGGTTATCTTTATAAACATTGCATGAGTTTGTTTGAATTGAAATGGAACCCAACTATCCCTGAGGAGTTAATATTTATTTTTGTAAAAAAATCATCTTCTTGGGAAGCATGGCTATAAACTGCATTTACGAACTAGGAGTTCAGTTCTTTCCAAATCAAATCAGATCACAATGACGTATATGGCATGATCGCCATATGTTTACGTTCATGAGAATAAGTCGCAAGATGCAGACACGTCTTTTGATTTAGCGGTGAGAATGCACGAGATTACTGTCACATCAGAAATATGAGACCTTGTTTGTGGGTTTATAAGGGTTTGGGGTACTCTCTCCATTGTCAATTGTTTTTAGAGTTAAATCTCAGACTAGTTTATCATGATATTAAAACGGGCTACCCACATACACATGTGAAGCCCAAAGGTCACGCGAACTCCACGACCACCAAGGTTGTTCACATGTTAGGCTTAAAGATTGGTTACACGTACAGAAACGTGTTGAGATATATATCCCACATCGAGAATATATAACATTGTCTGTGGATTTATAAGAGTTTAGACTACTCTCTCCATTGTCAATTAATTTTGAAGTTAAATCTCAGACTACTTTATCATTTATTAGCTGTAATTTTCTTGGCTGGTTCAGTTTTAGTAATCAATGGAAGTAGATAAACAGGATATACCAAACAAGGATGATCTTCCAATTCAGCAACACACATTTTACATTAATCAAGCTTCATTGTAGCAACCCACATAACTTGAGTATGCACACAACACTTGAATCCCAGTCTCAACATGAATACATAACAAAATAGATATAATCCAGCCTATACCAAACAAGGATGATCTTCCAATTCAGTAACACAGATTTTACATTAATCAAGCTCCATTGTAGCAACCCAAATAACTTAAGTATGCACATAACACTTCAATCCCAGTCTCAACATGAATACATAACAAAATAGATATAATCCAGCCAAGAAGCAAGTCTAAAAATGAGGAGACTTATAGGATCTCTCAATCCCTGATCTTGAATGGAATGGCTCTGATGACTATCTGATGGTAGAGGGCAGCAAGAGCAGCTCCAATGAATGGTCCAACCCAGAAGATCCACTGGAAGAGAAGAACACAATCAAAAGGTGTGTAAGACATCATTCACATGTTTAAACAACAGGCACAGTTGTTAGGAAAAAAAATACTCACGTGATGATCCCATGCATGCTCCTTGTTGTAGATGATGGCAGCTCCAAGGCTCCTAGCAGGGTTGATACCAGTTCCAGTGATGGGGATGGTTGCCAAGTGCACCAAGAACACTGCAAACCCAATTGGAAGTGGAGCCAATATCTGCATTTGATATACAATTGATTAAAAATCAAGAGTAGATATGGAAGTACAAACACAATTGCAAAGTTCATATTGGAAAAAGACTCTAGTACCGCAACCTACTCACTGATATCCTGATTAATGACCGAAGGTAAGAATGCAATAAAACCTTTTATCCATCAGAAAGTCAGGTGCCTGATTAAAACTCATTTTATGCTAGATTTAATGTTGAAAGGGGTCAGCTGATCAACTTTCAAGCAAAGTTCTGAAATTTAGTTTTGAGATTTTATAAAAATCTCAATTCATGCATTACACCCTACAACCATGCACTGCAGGAAGAATAAGGAGACATGCATACAATTCCATCCAAGCTGCACCTATTTACTGATTGTATTCTAACTTTAATCTGAGTTAATTGGGGTCAGCCTGTCAACTTTCAAGCAAAGTTCTGAAATTTAGTTTTCAGATTTTACAACAATCTTGATTCATGCAATTGCACCTACTATCAAGCACTGCAAGAAGAATAAGCAGACATGCATACAATTCCATCCAAGCTACTCCTATTTACTGTGAACTACAGCAGCATGTTAGCACAATGGAAGCAAGAGCACAATCAAAAATCCAAAAATGAAAATAAATGGTAATTTATACTTACAGGAACATGAGAGTCTCTGGCATTTCTCTTGGCATCAGTGGCAGAGAAGACAGTGTACACCAGAACAAAGGTGCCAACAATCTCAGCACCAAGGCCATCACCCTTGGTATAGCCGTGGTTCACTGAGTTAGCTCCGCCACCGAACACTTCATATCGTCTGTTGCCCTCAAACCCCTTGACCACGGCAGCGCCAGCAACTGCCCCAAGGGTTTGCATCACTATATAGAACACAGCTCTGGTCAGGGAGAGCTTCCTTGCCAAGAAGAGACCGAATGTCACAGCTGGGTTTATGTGACCTCCTGAATATCATTATCAACATGACAATATTTGGTTTAATACGAAGAACGTTGTAAAAAAGTGAGCAAGAGCAAGAAAACATGAAACTCGCAAGCAAATTATCACACATCCAACTAACTAAAATGTCTGCTTCAACAAGACCATTGGCTTATTATATACCCTTTTCGTTCACATATTCTAGAAAATCCAAATTTCCAAGTATACAAAGGTCAACAAAGAAGTGAATTCTCATATATTCATTACATGGGGATGATTCATAAACCTTTCTGCTACATATTTTTTACCCGTTCAAATATACACAGAGCATAACAAAGAATAGTTTTCATAATTCCTCTATTTCTCATGAAAGATAAATTACCAACAGGTCAGTAACCTTGAGGAAGAACAAGAACAAAATCTCAGGCAAATCTAAACAGTTATCTGTCACCTTTCTAATTACCTAAATACACACAAAAAAACAAGTCAGATCTATTCTCATCATTCCTCTCTTGTAGTAACTTAATATTTTTATTTATTAAATTTCTAATCAACAAACAAACACAAACTGAAGTAGTGAATCCAAACCCAAAAGACTTGATCCTCCTCCAATTTAAAATTCAAGGTACAACTATCACAACCCAAAAAAGAAACATGTCCAAATCTACACACCTTTACCACATATTATTATATAACTAATCATAAGAAAAACAGACACCAAAAAAGTAAGCCTGCAAATCAGTACATCAAACCAAAGCAAACAAAGCCAAGAGACAAGGTGCAAGAATTAGACCTGAGATTCCAGCAGTGGAGTAAACAAGAGCAAAGATGGTACCCCCAAAGGCCCAGGCAATGCCCTGAATACCCACAGAGGCACACTTGTTTGGTGCCCTGTTGACACCCATCACAGTCAAGATAGTGATGTAGAGGAACAAGAAGGTTGCCACAAACTCAGCTATTCCAGCTCTCCAAAAAGACCATGACTGAAGCTCACCAGGCTCAAACAATGGAGCTGGTGGTGGCTCCTTGTAGTCCTTGTCAGTCTGAGCTGAGGTACCAATGGGTTGCCTCTCTGAGAACTTGTTGGCTCCCAACTTCACATCCTCTTCCTTCCCCTCCATGAAAGTTTCTTCCTTTCTCTCTCTAACTCTGGGTTTGTTTTTCTGGGTGGTTCTCTCACTAGAAAGCTCAAAGCTTTGGTTTTATTGGGGAGTGAGCTATGGGGGAGTGAGGTTTATAAAGCAAAACCCATCGTGGGTGTGAGCTGTAAAAGCTTGTCAAATGATGATCAAAGTTTAAAAATTTATCCTCAAAGAATTAGCAAATGTCAATGGCACCCCTCACCAGAAACCCAGAATGTGATTGACACCCTCTTAGTTGGGGGGAATCATTTGGAATTATAAAGCTTCAACCTTTGAGTAAAAAAGAAGGTTTTAGTGAGATAAAGGAGTTTTGTTTATGTGGGTTAATGAAACAATGGATGATTCTGGAAAGTGCAAATCAAGATGAGGACAGGTCTGTGCTGTCACAGTTGCAGGGACGATGGTTCGGTGGGGTGTCCTTATCTATATCTGCAAACCCTTAGAATCGAATCGAATCAAATCCTGTTTTACTCCAATACTTTGCTTTCTTTATGATCTTAATCCTTGCCTTTTAATCCACTAATCCAATTTCTTAAGGTTCTTTGTGGAAAAAGATGGCTGTAAAACAAGCTTAAATTACCAAGCTATTCTACGGCCAACCCAATAAGGTCCAAAAAGAGGGAAATGGAGACCCTCTGTTACCAATGTGGTTTCTGCAGGGCAAAAGCTGGCTGCCTAAAACGGCGACGTTTGGGTGTCACATGGTGGTCCAAGGTCGAGAAATTCAGGCGGGTTTTAGAACCGTTGAGGAGGATTAAAAAAGAAAAAGAAAAAAAAGACCGTTGGGGAAAGTGAGGGCAGCCTAAAAAGCATCAATACTTGTGGACGTTTCTCGAGAATGGACTGGTAAATAATTAAAAAGAAGTTGTCGTCACGCAACGGCTTTGAACATCAATCTGGGTTTAGCTTTGAGATCTGCAAATCAGTTGGCAGACACCTGGCCACATTTATCAAAAACACCCCTTCTGTGTTTTTTCTTTTCTCAGATCCTCTATCCTCTCCTCGTACCAAAGCATTAGGCTAATCAGATTAGCAGTTTGTGGACGACCAAGGCTTACAGACGAGATGAGTTATAGGATTTCAGATCTATAACTCACCATCAAATCCAAGCTTAGAGACGCCTTGAAGAAATCGATATCGGCCTGCGATGGGTCAGCATCGGGGGCGGTTAGGGTTAAGGTCGGGCTGAGAACGATAATTTAGGATCGAGATAAGCAGCGTGTGGATCGAAGAAAGAAGATGGAGAAGAAGCGGTTGGGGTCGGAGAGGACTTCAGGGGTTTGGGGTTTGAGACTTAAGTGTGGCATGTAACATCCGAACCTAAAAGTTACATTTTTACAAGGACTTGTGAGTTACTGAAAATTTTTTTCAACAACCGATAATTTAATAAGTTATTGTTCGAGTTTATTTTAGAGTTTTTCTAAACTCTTCAAATTCCTTATTTAATGACTCGATGTTGTAGTATGTGTCGACATGAATCTCCCAGTATTTTTAGAATTTTTTTAGAACTTCCGTCTATTTTCAATTACCATTGGTAAATATTTTTATCTTTTTAACCATTTACTTTGTATCCTTCATTAAATCTGGACCGTCAGATCTTTCCAAAATCTAATCTCAGCTGTTCATTTTCTTAAAAAATCAAGTTAGACTTTTGACAGAGGTCAAAGCCCAACTCGGTCAACACTCTCTCCCTCGAGCTCTCCCGAGCTCCGTTTCACCCTCCGCCATCCTCGATGGCATCTGACCGAGTCCCAACACCCCACGCTGGTGCACCACCACCCAAAACACCCATCGTCCTTCCCTTGACAAAACCTCCAAAGAAAATGTCATAATTAGTGATGCTTGGAGGAGATTGGAATCAATGAACACCACTGTGTTCATCGGATTCAGGCGAGTTTTGGGTTACGACCGAGTCTATGGCGAGTACGCTTCTCTCCTCCTTCCTTCTTCTTTAATTCCTTGTTCTTAACTCTTCCAATCGAGCTTGAATCAAAAATCCCCTCTGTTTTTGATTTTAAGGTTTGGGGTTCCCAGCTCTATTGGTGAGTCTTGGAGATGCTTGTGAGTTTTCGAGCTCCGACGAGTCCAGAGGTAGTTGGCTGGAGCTGAGTTACGTTTTGATGGAGTTTGGGGTGGACCTTGGAGCTACTGTCGTTGATCCAAAACGATACAGATGACTAGTATACCTCCATTTCGTCGTCTAATGTTTTCAAAGGAAATGGAGTGTGTTTTTCTGAGTTTCTATGATGATTATCTAAGTGTGGGTTGGTGATTCGATTGATTTTTTTTTCCTGTATACGAAAGTCTAGCAAGAACAAGTGTGAGGAGTTGCTGAATTCTCGATTTGGACAGAGTGGAGTGGCTGTGGTCAAGGTAGGAGGCAGAGTTGAGTGCTCGGTAGGAGACTACTTTTGTTTTTGTCACCTTGTCGTATGTTGGTCGCCTTAAAAACCCATTAGTGATGAAACATGAAGCAGAAGAGTAGATTTTGGGACAAGGTTGTAGATAGACACTACTTGTAGTTCTGGCGACTAGAAGAGCTCGTGGATTTGTGAATTGGTTTAGTAAAAGGTAATTTCTGTCTTCCTGGGTTGTTGTTAAGGCTGTTGTGTGTTGTTGCTTTATTTGGTTACAGAAAATAGTCTGTTTGTTTGCATGTTGTCGAGAACTTGGTAAAATGGAGTCAAGGCGAAGCCATTGCCGCTTTCCGACAGAATATTCCGGCAACTTGTCGAAATCCGGCGAAGTAGCAGTTTTTCCGACCATGAGCCGATGAGGTAGAAATCGATTTTCCCTGATAACCTTAAATTCGTGAAGTTTCTATTAAATCGTAAAATGGGCTTATTACGGAAAATTTGACGTGAATAAAAAGTTTTTCATTTTGGGAAACTTTTCCTTTTAGAAAAGTTTCTATTTTTGACATATTTTCTGCCCAGATTCTTCGTCCTGCTCTTCTTATTTTCTTCTGCTCTTAGAACACCCGAACCCCCAATTTCAATATTACTCTTCTGAAACCCAAATCCCCCAAGAAAAAGAAAATAAAACAATCTTCCTAGATGCTAAACATTCATGCTAAATCTATCTTTCCAGATGCTGGATTTGCTGGTATCTAGCTTCTTCTCCTTCAATTTCTTTCTTAATCATCTTCCCCATCTTTTTCCATTCTTCCTACACTAATCTTATCTCTTTAATTAATTCACCGATCCTAAACTCAGATCTAAATGAACTTTGCGATTTGTCATAAATTCATGAATGTTTGCCATAGTTGTTTCTGGTATGGCAAGAAGAATGTATAGAGATGAGAATCAGAGAATGATTGATGAAGGTTTGCCGCTGGTGAGAGAGAGAGAAATGGGGATGAGAATAAAGAAAGGAAGAGGGAGAACAAAAAATTATTTGACATTGTTGAGAGACCATGTCTTTTTTTTTGAAAATGAGAGACCATGTCAAATTTGACAGCCGGTAGAGACCATACCATCGGCTCATATGTCAAATCCAGGTGGCTCGTCCGTTCATCAGCTACTGACTAAAGAAAATTTGGTGAGTCATTATCAGATCTGACTTCATTTAAATCTAAGGGTTTGGTCAGTAGCTGACCAGGTGAACATGACTGCCATGTAGGAATTGAAATTGCTGCTAGAGTTGGTATGTCATGCCTTTTGTTTACCGTTGGTGCCTCCACGTGGAAATAACTAATCCTAGGGGTGGGCACATTGAGCCCGAAATGCAGTCACCCCCCGCATCACACCGAATTAATAACCGAATTTAACCGAAGTTAGGCAAACCGATGTCGTTTTGCTCATACACCGCACCGCACCGTTTTCAAACGGTGCAGTTGCGGTTCCGGGTATAAAACCCACCGATATAAACCCACCGAACCGATTACAAGATACATATATACAGCTTTTACCCTAGCCGCTTGACTCTTCGTTCTCCCCTCTGCTAAGTCTTCTCCCTTCGTTCTCCCCTCACAGTCCTTCACTACCTCTTAGACTCTCACTCTTGAATATTGATTGTAATCGATCATTCTCCCTTCAGTCCTTCTTATCCCTTCAGTCCACTGCCTCTCAGACTCTCCCTTCAGTCCTTCTCCCTTCAATCGATCCAGAAGTTCTGTCTCCCTTCAGTCCTTCTCCCTTCAATCGATTCAGAATCTCCCTTCAGTCTCCCTTCAGAATCTCCTTTGAATCTTGATTTTGTTTGCGTCCCTTCTTCATTTTTCTTTCTTCATTTGGATGATCTGGTAATTCTGGTCTGTAATTTATTTATCTAAGTACTTATTTTAAGGTTGTAGAATGTTGAATCATTTGGATGATCTGGTCTGTAATCTAATTACTCATTTGGATGATCTGGTCTTTTAGTTAGTTTATTTCATGTTGAATGTTCCGTTTAACTATTTAATGCAGTTTAAAGCAAACCGCACCGAACCGCACCTAAAATGCAGTTTGCATTATTTAAATGCAGTTGCAGTTTGCAAAATTTGAAAACCGAAAATGCAGTCTGCACTGCGGTTTTGGCCTTAAACCGCATTGCACCGCACCGCGCCCACCCCTAACTAATCCGAGGGAGATGCTTTTACAATTTGATCAAAAATTAAAATGTAGTTAATTTTAATCTATGTTTATAGAGTTTTTAAGGAAAAATGATCTAAACAGTGTCCGACCTTTTAGAAAAGCAAAGCTTTGATGTCTCACGTTTTAAAAACTTTAAAATGGTATCCCACGCTCTTACCCCGATCGAAGAAATGTATTTAGAACCGTTAGTTTCGTTAAAAAAAACTAACGTCATACATTATTTGACATGGAAAAACTGATTTACCTTTTGTTTTTGAAAAAAATGATCCAAACAGTATCCAACCTTTCAGAGAAACAAAACTTTGGTGTCTCACATTTCAAAAACTTCAAAACGATTTCTCACGTTCTTATCCCGACTAAAGAAATGTATATGAAACTGTTAGTTCTGAGTCACCAACTCCTCTGCACCATCACTCCCATCTGAGCTCCCCGCCCTCTTCCAATCCACTCTCAGTCCCGACTTTGTATTCTTCATCGAGATCGCATGGTATAGATGACCATTGTATGATCTGGTGCAACATCTGAATCTCAAATTGAACACATTTGGCTACTTTTGTTTTTGATAACCACTAATTGATCACAGACGTTCTCTAATTTTAGCATGAACCATAAAGATTTAGAAAATATGACTGATACAAAATAGTTTAGGTGGCTATGGTTGGCTAATGTTGACTATCAAGTACATAAAGTCAAGTATTAGTATCAGAACTTGTATTATTCTCTTAGAGAGAAGTCGTCGTGACTGAGTGGAGAAGTCATGGTTCACTTGATCGTTATGGGTTTTTGGAGGAGAGACAGAGTAAACTTGATTATGTGTTTGGCTTTGAGTGTGCAGAACTTCTTTGAGCGCCGGCTACAAATAGTTGTGTTTTAAGAAGAGTTTATCGGTTTGGCAAAGTCTATTCGACAATAACGATGACTACCGGTTTTTCAACGGTGACACTGCTATTTTCTCTCTTCTCCTCAAGAGACGCATCTCTCTTCTCTCTTTCTCCGACAACCGTGCTTCTTCCTTCTCTTTTTCTCTCATGGAGATGAAGATTACAATCTTTTTTCTTTTCTTTTCAATTTACTAAGTTATATTCACTCTTACATAAAATTTTAATTAATTATTGTTCTTAATTTTAAAGACATAGAATTTTAGAAATGAAAAAGGAATAAATAATATTGTTTTAACAGAACTAATGGTTCTAGATACTTTTCTTCAGTCCGGATAAGAACGTGAGATACAGTTTTGAAGTTTTTAAAATGTAAGACACCGAAGTTTTGTTTCTCTAAAAGGCCAGACACTGTTAACAAAGGGTAAATTAGTCTTTTCATTTCAAAAAATGTTTGTCATTAGTTTTTTAAACGGGACTAATGGTTTCAAATACCTTTTTTCAGTCGGGATAAGAACGTGAGAACCGTTTTGAAGTTTTTGAAGGATGAAATACCAAAGTTTTGCTTATCTAAAAGGTCAGACACTGTTTGAATTATTTTTCCTTTTCTTAATCATGAGTATCGCAATAAGAGTGATGTATTCCAGGATCTCCTTCGTGTCGCTTTATTAGCTAGTTTCCGATGTCATATCACTATTTCATATGTTCAAAATGAAAATGATGTTAATTAATGGAAGTCAAATATAATATATTTTTTAAATAAAGGTATTTCATTCTCAGATAAAGGAAACATCATAAATCAATCCATTGTCTTGCGTATAGAGAGAAAATAAGATCAAATGACTCGCGTGTAGGTATCACTCTTACTACACATTTCAGCTCTCATACCACCACAAATACGCTTATGTAATCAGATCACAGACAAGTTCTTTCAACAAAAGAAAAATCAACTAAGGAAAAAGAAATAACAAAACCTATAATTTATGGAAAGCATTATAAGCATTTATTCTAGAAATAACAAACAAAATTTAAAGTATGAGCTCAAACCCTAAAGTTGAGCAAGTCTGCCCAAAGGACTAAGTGAAAATTGAGGGTGGCAACACGCCCTCCTTACCAACCCAATCCTTGAGCCCATTAGCCCTAAACTTCAAGGCACAAGCCCAAACCCTGAGACCAACATCCACAACAGTCGTCGCCTTCTCCGATGACCTCCCTGACTCGTCATCCATGATCAACCACATCTTGGGGACCACCCTTTCTACTTCCTCCCGATCAATTCTAGCTAGACCGAAACCGTTTTCCTCCATCAAAATAGTCACCACTGATTCAAAAAGAAATCGAAAGTTAGCAATAATCACAAGCTTAGATCCGACGTGCTCATTCCAAATATGAGATCTCCCCATGCCAAACAACATCACCGCCTTTAGCGGCTAAACCTTCCACAAACCAGCACTGCCCGACCTTGAATGGAACCCAACTCAAACAACATGGTATGAGAGACCTCTAAGGATCCTTTTGTCATCATCACATTCAACGTTGAGAAGCCTCTCCACGCAACGGTCATTGAATATGTTAGGTCTCGTCAGATTGCGATATGTGAACACCAACTCAACACAACATAGTCTGAGAGACCTCCAAGGATCCTCTTGTCATCATCACGATCAACGTTGAGAAGCCTCTTCACGCAACCGCCATTGAATATGTTAGGTCTCGTCAGATAGCGATATGTGAACACGAGTATCTGTGTAATTTTTCACTCTCTCCTTCCTTGATCTGTTAGCTTATCAACAAGAACACAAGCCGCTTAGAGATCTAGACCGTCAAGGGGCGGTCTTTAACTCTCCAGCATGTAAGTTAGTATTGTTATTGATATAATAATAGTAGGTAAGAAGTTATTGCCTAGTAAATGAGAAGAGAGAGTTACTATTTATAGCCTGCTATTGAGAAGACTTCGATATATTGTTCGATGTGAGACTCTCAGCCCATTCTGTTACCAAATGGCGACGTCCGGACTGCGTTTGAGGGTGCATCTCTGTACCATATGGGTGACGCGTCGTGATTAATAACAGCCGACTTTGTCATCTGTCTGCCACATATCTAAGCTGCAGCGGATTTAGCCGTTGTGATCAATTGTAGTGCAGTAGAAATATGCTATTTGAGCATATGTGCTTATAAAATAGATCACGGTCGCTGCTATCCTTCCTGAAGGAGGATGAGCATCGCCCAAGGTTTCTCCGCAACACTCGGAAAACCTCTCTCATCAATTAATGTGCTAGTGGAATATAATCTTGTCCAAATATACATACAAGAAAGTGAAGAAAATACGTACACATGCTCATACAATTGTGGCCTGTATGTCCATCTATTCTTCTCTTGGCCTCAAAAATCAAATAATTGCACAAAAACAAAACATTAGTCAGTGGGTAGGACCAAAATAGACCACACCCTGGTGTTCTTGTTCCAAACTCACATTCAACACCTGGAAACTGGAAAATCATATTGTCCCAACCCCAACCCCAACCCCAACCCCAATTATTGCCCAGTAGTCGTTTCAAACCAACTCAGCACATCATTGTCTTGCTGAGTTTTTGCTCTTTTGGTCTTTGTGAGTTGTGACCTAAACTCACATGGGATCCATGTCATTTCATATTCTTGTACTCAACAACCACACACTTCACTTGAGCCGTCCAAGCCACTCCCCTTCCTACACGTGGCAGCACCGTGGCCGGTTTTTCTTTCCGTTCTTCTTCAGTGGCCTAATAATAAGCACAAGAACCGACCATGGATTAATTGGTAGATGTCTGTCTCTGTTGGCTAGTGTGGAACTACACCAAATCGACAAAAATGAAAAATGTTTATATGAACTTTGTTATTGCAGTGCTAAACAACTCCTCTTTCTTGCTTCCCAAAAAGAAAGAACATGGAGCTCCTCCTTGTTTCTATATTTCGTATTTACATTTTAGACAGAGGACTTGTCTAAATCCAAGCAACTCCTGTCATGAGAAAATTCTTATATACATTAATGTGTAAATGAACTAAATATTTATTTAAAAATTTTCATTATTAATAATTAAACTTAATTTTTATTTAAAATATTAAATAATATTATAAATGTAATCTAACCGTTTATTTAAGTTAATTTAAATGTTTTATCGTAATGCTCCTGTCATCATCATACTGTGTGGAAGACCTAGGTTGCACTTGGAGATAGATTGATGAGTGCAAATAAACGGAGCTACAAAATAATGGAAGTCCAAGATGATTCCAAGCTAGTCATTGGCTCAATAAATGGTTTAGGCCAGTTTCGAGGCTACTCAGGCTAGCACAAGACATTTGAACTATTGCGGCAAGTTTTAAAGAAATTTCTTTTAGATGCAACTACAGACCTTGAATAAAGGTTGTCTAATAGAGTAGTTTGATTAAATAGGGTCCGGAATAAGGCTTTTAAAGCTTGTTATTTGCAATTGTCATTGGCACTAGTCATGTGGCACTAGTCCTAACATCTACGTACAACCACCAGTCGTTTTGCTTATCTCTGACAGTCATTCATAGGACTGGACATAATCGGATCGGGTTCGGTTTAGGCCCAATCTAAAACTAAACTGGATTATTCGGATTTCAGAGTGTCTAACCTGAAACTAGATTGTGAACACCTTTATTTGAATATTCGGTTCGGGTTTGGACCAGTTTTGGTTTTAGGCCGAATGGCGCCATAGAAGACGGAGGTGGGACGAAGTTGAACCATTTCGGATCGGGCTCGGTTTAGGCCCAATCTAAAACTAAACCGGATTATTCGGATTTCAAAATTTCTAACCTAAAACTAGATTGTGAACACCTTTATCTGAATATTCGGTTCGGGTTCGGACCAGTTTTGGTTTTGGGCCGAACGGCGCCTTAGAAGACGGAGGTGGGACGTAGGTGAACCATTTCAGATCGATATTGCTTGGTTCGATTCGCGCTGCTTAGTCATCTTGATCTCGCATCCGTCTGCATGTGGCCGGATCTGTGGTAGCCTGCCCATTCAATGATACTACAGAGAAGGTGACAGAGGTGGAGGCAGTGATGGTGAGGGAGGTGGAGGTGAGGGCGGTAGTGGTTGTGGTGAGGAGGCTAGGGGAGAGACGGAGGGGTCGACGGTGGAAGGATTGAGGAGGGTGAGGGCGGCGGTGATGATGAGAAGGAAGAGAGGAGGTGGCTGAGGGTGGTGGTTGGGCGCCATGGGAGAGAAGATCAAGGTTTTCTGGTTTTAGAGATAGGAAAGAAAAATGGAGATCGAGTGAAGAAGAAGAAGAAGATGAAGAAGTGGGTTTTTTTTATTTGTATTAAGTAATTTAGTGTGAGAATGTACACCATAAGGATTTGTCCAAACCAATAAAAATGTGTCATGTATGTATTTTCTTTAATAATAATTTTAATTAAAATCAGGTCGGGTCGGTTTTATCCTAGTTGGGTTAGGGCAAACCAGCATCCGAACCAATTTGAACCGGATCAGGTCGATTTTGTGACTTTTCTTAACTGATTTATTCATATCGGTTAACCGATTTGATTTTACTTTCGGTTTTTTCGAGTCGTTCGATTTTTTTTTTCATTTTTGCCCAGCTCTTGTCATTCATTTGCTTTATCTATAACGGTCATTTAATCAGAATTGACACACTTATATGTGGTGGAGCACACCGTCATGGTCGGAGAATTCAATAATCTTGAATCAGTAAGCCAATTGGTTGACCACTCGATAGACACTAACTGGTGGATCAATTTTTTTAAATGGTAGTCGAGTGAGCTATTATTCTGAGCCGTAGAGAGGTTAAGCTTTGGCTATCCTCATACAGGTTCTTTACACATGCGGATGATCAAACAAGTGAGCTCCTTACTACCAGGAGTATCACTGCAACATTCGTCCAACATGATGAACCCAACCTCTTCCACTAGACCAAACCCACATGGGTGGATCAATTTTTTTTATTGCTACATGATGTTTTTCTTCATTTTCTCTAATCAATATATATATATATATATGAGGAATCCCTTTTTTAACTATTTCTAAGGATACGTTATTACACAAACTTCCTGATCAAATTTCGACATCTCCATTATTCAGTTTGTTGCTAGACCAAACCCACATGGGTGGATCAATTTTTTTATTGCTACATGATGTTTTTCTTTTCATTTTCTCTAATCAATATATATATATATATATATATATATATTGAGAGATCCCTTTTTTAACTATTTCTAAGGATAAGTTATTACACCAACTTCCCGATCAAATTTCGGTATCTCCACTGTTCAGTTTGTTGGACTACATGAGTAGATCATCTCTATAAAATTTCATGTGATTTGGTGATCGTTAAGACATCCAAAGTTTTGATTTATTTTTAACGATTTTGAACGGTGTAGGTTTGACATAAGTGTTAAGTTTTTGTTTTAATCTCAACCATCTAAACTTATTAAAAAACAGATTTAATAATGTAAGTCTATCTTTAAAAATAAACAAAAAAGGATACCTCATTAGAATGACCTTTTATCTATATGATTATATTTTAGAATGAATTCTTCATTACATAACACAAGATACGTCAACTGATGATCGAATTGAAGAATTAATTTGATTTGGAAACGTTTTCAAAGCCATTGCAATATATATATATATATATATTAGGAAGAACCTAAGGACGGATATATATATATATATATATATATATATATCCGTCCTTAGGTTCTTCCTAATATATATATATATATATATATATATATATATATCCGTCCTTAGGTTCTTCCTAATTAATGATATATTTGTCTTTTCCTCAGTGCAGCACACCAGCAGGTTTCGGGTTCTTCCAAGTTAATGATATATTTGTGTTTGGTCATGAGAAATCTTGAACTTGTGCTCATGCCCAGATCTGATACGTGTCGGAAGAGTCGGCCGACTCAGGGTCAAAGGAAAAAATTAACTGTTAGTTTCAAGATCTTAATTACTGATTATAAAAAAAATTCAACGTGCAGTATATATTTGTGTCATAGTTTAATGTTTTACAGCAATTAAAAAAATGAAAGGTACTAAACATCAAAAGAAAAAATGAAAAAAACTTACTTGAATGACCTAAAAAGTTTGTTAAAATTGTAGGCACCTAATTATATATATATATATAATAAATTGTGAGTTAAAGAAGGAAAAAAATATTGTTAATAGATTATAATCTATAGTTTAGTTCATTATTGAAGCTGAAAACAAGTCTTAATTTTAATCCAGATATTTTGGATATGTTGTTTATAGTAACGTTTTGAGTTTATAGTTTTATTTCTTTATAAATAACAAATAAAAACATAAATGCAAACTATAATTTGATGACCCAACTTTGAGAGTTCGACTCAGGCCTAAAAATCTCAAATCTGAGTATGCTTATGCTATTGTGAATTGGAAAGACCTAGTCTCACATTAGGTTGGGTGAAATGAAGATTTTTCACAGGGGAATTAGTTTGCATATTCTTTAGGGTTTGAATGAATTTTTTAGATATTTGGAAGTTGTATTTACCAACATTCTATACACTTAGTTGATTATGCAAAGTTCTACCAAGAGAGGATTATGATTCTTGTTGTTGCAGAGCTATTATGATTTGTGTGCTAGTCTCCATGAATATCAAATTATCAATCGTTAATGATTTTCATTTGCTAGTTTTTTATTTTAATTCCATCGACACTTTTTCAGTGAAATTTTCTCTTTCAATCAAAGAAAGAAGGTAAAAAGAGAAGTTAGAAGTCCATATGCAAGATATGAGTTTTTATTATAATTATTTTTAAGGGTATTATAGTCTTATTAAATCTTATTTTGGTTAGAAATTATTAAGAACATCTTTAGCAATGATAACCATTTGAGTTAGATTGTCGTCAAATTAGCTAAAATGTTATTTCAGCTAGTCATTTTAGAAATATGTATGCATTAACGCTCTTTATTTTAGCTAGCATTACATCGATAAATATGAATTAGTTTAAATGTATTAAATTATAAGAGCAACTTTAACAAACTAACCATTTTAACCTCTTAGCCATTTTAGAGTGTGAGTTTTTTTATCAGTTTTGATAGCTCCAGCAGACTAACTATTTTATGTAAGTGACTATCTATTTTAACTTTTAGCTATCTCGCTAGCTAAATATAATTAGTGAGATTAAGCTCTCTATAATTTATGTTAATTTATAGTATTCATTTTAAAGTCATTTTATGAATTATTAACACATTTAAATTAACTTTTCTTTATTTAATCAATAATATAAATCAAACTTTTGTTGAAATAGAAAATAAGAGAGATTTCTAAAGTGACTATTTAAAATAACTTTCTAACTATTTAAGATTAAATTTAACTTAAATATGGCTAATTTTATTGAATTTGCTCTAACTAGCCTCATCTGAGTTAAGATTAGGGGTGGGAATTTGGACCCGAAATCCCGATCCCGAACCCGTCTATCCCGTACCGATACCGAACGGGACGGGACAGATAGTTCAGATACGACGTCCCGATACCGAACCCGATCCCGAATTTCTTAAATGGGATTAACCCGATCCCCGTCCCGTCTCACCACCATCCTTCTCCTTGATCCTCTTTGACTTTCTCATCTCAGCACTATCCACAACCTTCTTCTTCCTCTTCCCATTCACCTTACCTCCCCCGACAATATCCTTCCCTGGCTTCTCCTCATCAACCACCTCACTCGCAGTGCTGTCCAAATACCTCACTTCTTGAATCATCCCCCTTTTCTTCCCCACCTTCTCCTTCTTCAACTCCTTACTCTCCGCCTTCACTACCTCCACAGCCTTCTCACTCCACTCAAAACCAGAAACCAGAAAGCCAGAAAGGGCAGAAAGCCAGAAACGAAGAAACCCCAAGCCGAGTCTTCTCCTCTCGCCGAGCCTCCTCTATGTTAGATCGATGAGAATGTAGTGATTTACCAGCTTAGTTGATCTCTTCCTTCATTTTGTCTCCAAGTTCTACTGTGTGTTGAAAACTAGCAATAATAATTGAATTTGAAAATGCTTGACGATACAAGCATAATGCTTGGGCTTTAGAATGCATACATGAGATCTAAAGTATACGAAAACAAGATAGTGACAGAGATTTGAGCAAGTCATGCTCACATAAAGCAACCAGTAACCATCCTGGCATTTGCAAAAGGAGCTTATTTAGATGAATCTAGCACCAAATACAAATGAATGATATACTGCACTAGCTTGCCACACACATGAATGCTTATTGGTTATGCCGGGCAATACAACAATGCACCATGCATGTATGTCTACAATGTTTGTCTCTGGAATTCAAACAGATGAATGGGAGGCATAGAAGTGAGTGCTTCTGTTCGCACTATAACTCAGATTTATTTAAGTAACGATTCAACATTATATATATATTAACTTATTGAATTGATTAACCAGTCTGAGGCTAGAGAAAAGGGTGCATAGCATAGCAGTCAGTAGCTGCAACATGCCATTGAAAATGAAGTGAAAGCAAGAAAATGAGTATTCATATTAGTTACAGTAAACTTCCCCAACAAAATGAGTATTCATATTAGTTACAGTTATTAAGATTCCCAACACCAAACTTCCGCATCTTAGTTACAGTAAATATTCAGATTGAGTGCAGAACCATACAAGCATAATGCTTGGGCTTTAGAATGCAGGAAATCTATATTGCTTTCATAATCAAATGGGGTTCCATAATATTGTATGCTCACACTGCTTTCATTCTAATGCAAACTACAAAGAGTAAGAAGAAAGCTAGGACATATTCTTCAGGAGAAGCAGTCCTGCCCTCTGTTCAGAATCTTCAGATGACTAAGACCACTGGTACTTCTTCCTCTGTCTCTGAATCATTGCCTCATAATGTTGAAGAAGCTATTCATTTAGATGATAGTGAAGAAGAGACTCGGGCTAATAGGAAACGCAGTTGGGTTTGGAAGCATTTTAAAGAATATAAAGATAAGAAATTAATTAAGGTGAAGGGTCAAGAAGATATCGTGAAAGTGACTATGAGGGCAAAGTGTATATACTGTCCTAAAGGTAAAGTAGGAGACTATGGTTGTGATTCAGCTAGCAATGGAAATTCTGGGATGATTAGACACATAAAAAAGTACTGCAAGTATTATCCGGGTCGGAAAGTAGTAGATAAGAATCATAAAATAATTGCTGGTGATAAAAGCAAAGGAAATTCAATGAAGATGGTAGCATTTAATCCTGATAATGTGATGCAAGCCTGTGTTGAAATGGTTGTTGTTGATGAATTGACTTTTAGCTTTGTTGAAAAACAAGGATTTAGGCATTTTTGTCATGTGGCAGTACCTTTGTTCAAAGTCCTTTGCAGGAAAACTTTGATGACAAGCTTTCTGAAATTGTATGATAAGACGAAGATGAAGCTGAAGTCTGATCTTAGTCATCATCGGGTTTGCCTAACTACCGACACTTGGACTAGTGTTCAAAACATGAACTATATGGTTCTAACAGCACACTTTGTTGATGATAAGTGGGAAATGCATAAGAGGATCATCAATTTTTGTATTATATCTTCCCCTAGTGGGAATTCTATAGGTCTTATGATCGAAGCTTGTTTGCTTCATTGGGGAATCAGCAAGGTTCTTACCATTACAGTCGACAATGCAGCAGCAAATAAGTGTGCCATTGAATATGTTAGGCCCAAGTTGAACAAAAGAGAGAAGTCGGAATCCATATTAGGGGGTCAGTACATGCATGTAAGATGTACAACCCATATTTGTAATTTGATAGTTGGAAGTGGGCTGAAAAGGTTGAATAGAGCAGTGCTAGCAATAAGAAATACAGTGAAGTTTGTGCGCTCTTCATCATCAAGGTTGGATAGCTTCAAGGCTTGTGTGGCAAAGGAAGAGATCCCTTGTAGAGGCTTGGTTGTTATGGATGTTCCTACAAGGTGGAATTCAACATTTTTAATGTTGGAAGCTGCATTGAAGTTCAAAGCAGTCTTTGCAAGAATGGAAGTTGAAGTAGACATCGGTTTTGCAACTTATTTCAGAGAGCCTGATGAAGAGTTTGATGAGGAGGGAAATTTGATTTCAACTTCGGGAATGAGGGCAAGAGTAGGGCCACCTGAGGAGGCAGATTGGGCCAAGGCAGAAGTGTTTGTGCACTTTCTTAGAGTGTTTTACAATGCTACTCTAAGAGCTAGTGCAAGTAGTCGTCCCACAATCCACACCACATTTCATGATGTGTTGTCAATGGAAACCGAGATTGGAAAGCTCCTTGTGCAGCCTGAAACTGAGAACGATGTAGTACCAACACGTACAGAAACTGAGAAGAGGTTGTATGACATGGCTGGACAGATGAAGACTAAATTCCTCAAGTATTTTGGGAGCTATAGTGATTTGAATCATTTCGTGTGTATAGGGCTGATACTTGATCCTAGGTGTAAGCTTAGACATATAACACATCTATTAATGAATGAAGGGTTTACCGAGGAAGAGGTGGATGCTAAAACAAAGAAGTTGAAGGATCTGTTAATGTCCTTGTATGAAGAATATGCACCAAAGAATGCCCCTGTAAAAAAACCTGAAAGAGAAGCTAGAAGCACGTCACAAAGTACTGTGACAAGTATTGGCAGCAGTGGTTACATGGTTGATTGGAGCAAGGTAGTTTCAAAGCTTCATGAAGCTGTGGTTTCACATGAAGTTGACAAGTACTTGCTGGATTCTCTTGAAGCCACTAGCCTTGATGAGAAGGCAACACTTGAATTTCCTATTTTGCTATGGTGGAGGATGAATGGATCCAAGTACCCTGTACTTGCAGCAATAGCCAAAGATGTCATGGCTATTCAAGTTTCAACGGTTGCATCCGAGTCCGCTTTTAGCACCGGAGGTAGAATTATTGATAGCTTTCGGAGTTCCTTAACTCCTAGATCTGTTGAAGCATTGATTTGTCTTCAAAGTTGGTTGAGAGGCAACGATATTAGCTGCATAGAAGAAGAACCATCCATTTCAGACTTCGAGTTTTATGAGCAGTGTGAAAGAGGTAAAGGATTCTGATATTTAAGTTATTTTTGACTTGTTTCATTTATCTAACTCATCGTGCATGTGTTTTCTTAATGTGGTATGTAGACCATGCAACCACAGCATCTTCAACCAATTGTCCTCCTCCAATAACCAAGGGAAAGAATCAAGTTATTGAAGTTGATGGTGAATCGGATGATGGAGTATTGAAGTTGATGGTGAATCGGATGATGGAGTAGATGGACTGTTCGATAGTGATGATGACAGTAAGATGGGGTCTGGATCAAGTTAATGACTTAATTGTGTTATGGTGAATGTGTTTTGTTGTTTGATGATGACATTGCAAAGAAGACAAGAATTTGGAACCTTGCAGCCAAGCCCAAGGTAAGAGACTGAGAATGACTTGGTCATATTAGTCTTTTCATTTTTACCTCCAGTACTGTAAAGCAGTAATATATGCATCTTGGGCTTCCTTGTTTAACTTCTGTGCAGAACTTTGGTCCTTACTGAACTTCAAAATCACACTAATTTTGGTAAAAAGGGAACGAGAAAGGGTTTTGGTACATTTTCAGTTTACATATTTAGACCTTTGGCACCTTTTAGTAACTAAATGGACAGATTTAAAGGTTGTGAAATTTCTAATTGCTATATTAGAACTCTCATATCTATAAGCACGCTGTAATACTTAGTAGATTTAGGATCCGTCTATATTCATTATGCCAATCTTAGATGTTTATCTCCAAGTTCCACTTTTGTTTCAGCAGGAATTGAAACTCTTTGACCAAGTATTCAATCTGTTGAACTGTATAATTGGAGGGAATAAAAAAGGTGCTTTTGGTTCTGTCCCGATTGGTCCCGAACTCGTCCTGAACTATTCGGGATCGGGACGGTTCGATACCAAATCACAAAAACACCAATCCCGTCCCGTACCGATCTCGAAAAAAACATCGAGATTGGTTTCGGGATGGGGTGAATCCCGAACCGTCCTATCCCGATCCCACCCCTAGTTAAGATAGATAAAAGTCATAATAGCTCATGTCTGGCTAGTGTGCTTGAACTCCGAAAATATTAAAAAAAACTAAACACAATCTTTAAAAATAGTTAAAAACTAAAATAGAGAATCTGGTAAAATTGTTCTAAGTAAGAAAAAGACGGTTAAAAATCAATCTATTGACCAAAATATGGTCATTTTTCAAAAAAATCAGAGAAAAGTTTAGTAAAAAAATAAATTTAAACGACACCAAAATCTACTTCTGTACCAAAATGGAAACCATCCACTGTAAAACCCTAACCACGGCCGAGGACGTGGCCGACGGCGACGCTTTTAATTTTAGTCACACATCATATTCCTCTTTTATTTATTTATTTTACTTTTCTCCCCACACAAAAAATTGTATCCTTTCGTTTTATCCATTTTGGGTTCGCCGACAACCGCCAAACCCCTCTGCAAAATTCAAAGCCGCTCTCTCTCATCGCCGGAAGCCGTACATTCTGTATGACTATTTTTCCCCTATTCGTATTCCTCTTCCTCTGTTTTCAATTTTCTTTGTTTCAGCATGTTTTGGTTTCTTTTTAGTCAATGAAAAATTGAAGTTGGGTCAGAAAGATTGAATTTTTGTGAGGTTTTGATTTGATTGGGAGCTGAATGCAATGGAATATTGAGTAGAGTGTGATAAAGTTTCTAGCTTTGAATCTGTTTTTGTGTAAAGTTTTGATTTTGAATTAGGGTTTTGTTGGTGGAATTGGGAATTTGGGGCTTAATTTGGGGATTTAAGTAGTAAAGTTTGAATCTCTGCTATGGAAATTTGTGAATTTGTTTTGGGGATTATGGTTTTGTGGAGAGGTGATGCTGACTATAGTGATGTTTGACTTGACAGGATCTCTCATTCTGGACCAAGTTGATTTTTTTTGTGTGTGTATAATCTCCATTGCTGAGGAAGCATAGAGCTTTTGAAGTCTCAGGAGTTAGAATTGTAGTAATGTCGGAAGGCGACATGGCGGTTATTAAACCGAAGGTATTATGACCCTAATCCGATTTTAAGCTCTTTGATCTATGTATGCCTTTTCTTTCGTTGAAATTGTAGTTGTGTGAATTTGAACTGTTTGAATGGTTGTAGTTGTGCAGTGCTTTTGTGTTTGTGAATTTGATTTTTCTTTGTAATGTTGTGAGTGATGCTGAATCCTTGAATAATTGCAGATGTTGAAGTCTTATTTATGGCTTCAGACTACCGATGGTTCAATCCAACAAGTGGAGCAAGAGGTTGCCATGTTTTGCCCGTTGATATGTCGAGAGGTTATACAGAAAGGGATGGGATCGTCCAAGACACATGCGATATCTCTTCCGGAAAGAGTGAATACTGCGATGTTGAGCCTAATTCTTGATTACTGCAGGTTTCATCAAGTACTGGGTCGCTCTAATAAGGTTCTACACAACCTCATTTTCTTTCTTCTGAGTTTATATTCTTTCATCATGATCGCTTATTGCTACATTTCATGTATTTGTAGCTGGAAGCAATTATATTCCTCCCGAAGTTGATTAGCTGTTTACTTTGATATTTATGATCTAGTTGTCGCTGGTATTTTATTTGTGCCACTTGTTTGTGCAGGAATGCAAGTCGTTTGATGAAAAATTTATTCGAATGGACACACAGAGGCTCTGTGAGCTGACATCAGCTGCTGACAGCCTCCAGTTAAAGCCTTTGGTCGATCTGACCAGTCGTGCCCTTGCCCGAATAATTGAAGGGAAAACACCTGAGGAGATACGTGAGATATTTCATCTTCCCGATGATCTTACAGAGGTATTTGATATTGAGATATTTTGTTTGGCTAGTGAATTTTTGGTGATGTTAACACAGTTCCTAAATCATCCAGGAAGAGAAGTTGGAGCCTTTGAAAAATGTGACTGATGATCCGCGGATACGGCTTTTGAATCGACTGTATGCAAGAAAGAGGAAAGAACTTAAGGAAAGAGAGATTTTGAAGGTGACTACAGCAGTAAACGAATTTGAATTACATATTCTAAATAAGTAATGCATGCATGCTGGCAGTTGTCAAGATTTATATCTTTCATATTCTATTTTTTTCAGAATACGGAGAATGGAGAGCAAAATGATGACCGTTCAGTGGACGATCTCCTGTCATTCATTAACGGAGAAATTGGAGGTATGCTTATTAATATCTTTAATCTGTTTTGAATGTTTTCTTTCGGCTGCTCGGTCTATTCAAGAATTGATGACATATGTCTGTTTTGCTTACTGCACCGCCCTTTGCTTAACTTTGTGATATACATTAAACTTATCCTATACCAATTACATTGACTTGATTGCACTTCCATAGATGTACATACTTGATTTAAGTACATTGTAGAGTATTTAAGATTCCTTTTAAACTAGCCTTGAAGATTAGTGTCTTAGTGGGTCCATTTTCTACTTCATTTCCTTTTGAAGGCTTCATTGGAGATAAGGCAATTATGTTTCACAGATTCCAAAGAGATCAAATCATCCAAGAATAAAAAGAAGAACCGTAGAAGAAAAGATCAACAGAAAAATACCTGTCTATATGAGGCCAATGGCAGCCATGAGGTTGGAATAATTTATCTGCTTTTGAAGTTTATAATTTCACTTTGTGATTGTCAGGTAGCTGATTTCTCATTGTTTCACTTTCTTTTTCCTTGATTGTTTTAGGAGCCAAAAAGTTTGAACTTTGTTCGCCCCAGTGACGAAGTCAACGAATTTAGGCCCAGTCCCAGTTTGACGTTAACATTACAAGATCTGGAAGATGACGGTCCGAATGATCAGCTTGAGTTTGATGATGGTGATATTGATGATGAGATTGATCCAGCTTTAAAAGCACAAATTGATAGGTTAGTCTGCCAATTGTTTCTTACTAAACTTTTTCAATATTTTATGTACTCAAATTTCAGTAGTTGAAGTTATTTTGTTGAGAATATAAGAAACACTCAAACGAATATAGATTTCGATAGCTGCAAAAGGATTTGAACCTGTCTTGAGTTTAGAAGTTTGCATAAAAGAAGTTGCACTAATAACGATTTAAGTCAACTATGTACTGTAGTTTCAGTTTTCCTTCATTTTTTCCAAATTGATTTTAAGTGAGTTTGCACACGAGGTATTTAGGGTTTACAGTTGTGAAACATGGTTTGGGAAACCCCAGACTTCTGTTTTCCCAATTTCTTTTCTGTTCAGTCAAAATCTGAGAACAAATACACCATTATTAAACTAGCAATCTATCACAACAAAGATTAAATAAAATAGGTTGTTTCGAATGAAAATTTCAGTTTGTCTCTACATGCACAGTTTGGAAAGACAGATATATAAGGGGAGAGCCATGTACATGCTGTGCATATTCTTGTCTTGCACTCACATATCCTCTTACTTTTTGCTGGTTCAGGGAGGTTGAAGATTTTGCTCGGAGGCTGAACTCTGACTGGCCTCAAAGGATGCAAGAAATTCTATCTTTGGGTCAAGAAAGGAGGCGGGCACAATGTTCCATTAACGGAAATGATTCTTTAAGAAGATATGCTTGTAAGTTCTTGTTCCCTGTCATTTGTTTTGTTTTCCTGCTTTTACTTATTTTATCCTATTTATTTATATATTTATTTGTCTATACATGAGTAATCAATTAGACCAAAATATATGTGTGTATTTCTTTTCTCATAAGCTGCAAATGCATTGTCATATGTATGTGGGGTGTTTAAATCTTCAGACATAATGATACACTTCTTTGAGAAGGAGGGGGGGTCAGTGCTGGGGATTAATCCTGGGTGAGGCAAAATAAATAAATAAATAAATAATGTTTTGATGTTTATCTTTGGTGTATAGTGGGTTGTTGTGGATGAAAGATGAACGTTTTTCCAGACTATTCTCTGGAGTTGTGATACATATGATACATGATAATCACTTACAATAGCCCACCTTTGTAGTTGTGTTTGTGTCATTTTGTATTCTATGAAGTGAGCATGATTTAGATAATTGCATTTTACCAGGTAAAGATGAAATTTATGTTGGTAATGTCTTTTTTGCCCTTGAAAGAGCCCTTGAATTATTTGTTCACCCAAATAAGATTGCCACACGTTCTATTCCAGAGTGTATCTTGTTGCTCAACGTCAAATACTCATTGCGTATCATATTATGCATCGCTCATTTGTTTCCCTTGTTATATACAGGAGTGAATCCAGAGTGGAAATGATTCTTACGACAGGATTATCCAGCTGTCCGCAATGGCCGGACCAATTTTGACCAAATGCTAACTGGCTTTTAAGAGTTACTATCATTTACTTGGATCCAAATGTGAATTTCTTTTTTTCCTGTTTACTAGAATTCGATTCATTTTTCTTGTGTTGGTTCAACTAGGACACACTGTCAGGGGAAACTTTGGTAGTTGTATCTTGAACAAATAAATTATCACAGTAATTTCTTGTCATGAGCTAAATTTTGCTCGGCTATCACAAGCTTGTATGAGATCACAGTTATTTCTAGTCGCCTTCCAAGGAATAATGAATATATGTCATTTATCTTTGCAATTTTGGCTCTCAACATTTGAATTTTGTGAGCTTTAGTACAAGTTTGTAATGCCTCTGGTTTGTAATGCCTCTGGTTTGTAATACCGCTGCCGCCCAATTGATGCGCTTTGTTACAACTATGTCTTGTATTTAGCGTGTAATTGTCTTTTTGATGCATTGAGAGTAAAAAGAGTAACATATGTATATGTTTATTATACATTCCTGGTCTGAAACTCATGATCCTTCTAGGACCAGTGAAGAGGGTAATGTACTTCTTACTGTCAGTCTGATAAGAGTTAATACTTAATCCCAATTTCGGTAATCTTTTAAATCTATTCCCCATGCATCTATCTGAAATCACTTCCTTTTCTTTTTTTTCCTTTTTTTCAGAACAGGCAAACTTATCAAACCAGTCCAAGCATCTACCTTCAAAACTGCCTAAAACTCATTGAAGTGATCTGCTTGTCATTCCTTAACTGATGTTTGGAAAAATGAAAATTAGAAAATGCAGATATTAAAAAAATCTATGTAAATGATAATACAAAAGAAGGATAACAGAGAGCGACAAAATCAATACTGGTGCTGCTTGCTTGGCCTTGACCTCGGTGCTTGATTTTCGTAAGCATACACCATAACAGTGGTGCTGGCAGTTTACTGGAAGTTTCTTATTGAAAAGTTGGAGAATTTGGCAACACCAGTCAACATTTACAGCATTTTGTTTTCCAATGTATATATAATGTAACAAAACAGAGGAAAACAGAGGAAAACAGAGCAAGTACAAAGACGTTAGAGCAAAATCAACTCGTTGCTGCCACACACCCCAAGTTGAACTGCTATTAATAGTTTGAAGCAACTAATTATTTTACAAGACAACAAATTGATTGCGAAATAGCTTGTCATTATGTTTGATCTTGTTCACAAACGACTTCAATAGTTACCTCCTTCAAGTCATGCGAACCCCGTCCTTTACGTTCAGAAAACTTTGTCACCACGCAATAGACTAAGAACAGTAGTCTTTGGAAAGCAAGTCGTTTATGGTGGACGCAACGCAAGTGACTCAAGTGTAACAGTACCACAGTGGTTCTCCATCCCTTAGATCGCTAGCTGATCACGCATTCTTAATCTCACTATCCTATAAGTTAGATTGTCATTCCTCAAGTAAAACTACCTATTTCAACAAACACCACCCATATTTATCGCAGTCTCTCTTTTCCAAAGAGAGTCAAAAAATGTGGAGAGTTTTGGTTATGAAATTGGTTTTGATATCCTCACTACTATTTTTAAACTGTTGTAGCTCCATGCAAGTGAACCACCCGAGAGTAGTCCAGGGGAATGAGACAGATAGGCAGGCACTGCTAGCAATCAAAGCTCAGATACAACACGATCCCATCCGTGTCACAAGCTCATGGAATGAATCCCTTCCCTTCTGCATGTGGGACGGTGTCACCTGCGGTCGACGACATCAAAGGGTGACGAAACTGGAGCTCGACTCTCTGGAGTTAGTTGGTTCCATATCTCCATACATCGGAAATCTAAGCTTCTTAAGAAAGCTAAATCTCGAGAACAATAGCTTCACTCATCACATCCCTCCTCAAATCGGGCATTTGCGTAGATTGAAGTTCTTGTATCTAAACAATAACTCACTTGATGGTACTATTCCTCCCAACATTTCCAACTGCTTTCAACTCATCTCTCTCGACCTTGGTATAAACAATATGGTGGGTAAAATTCCTCCCCAACTCATTTCGTTATCAAAGCTTGCATATTTCAATTTGCAAAAAAACAATTTAACGGGAGAGATCCCTCATTCTTTGGGGAATCTTTCGTCTCTCGAGATATTTGGTTCGACTTTTAATTCCTTAGAAGGAAAAATTCCAAGTTCTCTATGCCATTTACAAAAATTAAAGATTCTTTATTTAGGACAAAATAGGTTATCGGGTGTCTTCCCCTCCTGCATGTTTAACCTCTCTGGTATAGTTGAATTCGAAATATCGGGAAACCAACTTCAAGGTAATCTTCCCTCAAACTTGGGCTTTAGTCCCAAGCTTGAAAGCTTTTCCATTTCCGGGAATCAATTTACTGGTTCCATCCCTCGGTCCATTTCCAATGCAACAGATCTTATATGGCTTGAATGTGGATCAAACAATCTCACTGGACTTGTGCCAAATGTACAAAATCTTCAATACCTGACGATTTTCCGTGTCAGTAATAATAATCTTGGCAGCGGTAAAAATGGTGACTTGAGTTTTTTCTCAGAATTGATCAATGCCTCACGGCTAGTTATTTTTGATTTTGGCTTCAACAATTTTGGAGGGAGCTTGCCCACGTCGATGTCCAATCTCTCAACTAATCTCCAAATCTTAGGAATTGGAATAAACAATCTGCATGGAAGCATCCCCACCGGATTAGGGAACCTTGACAACTTGCGGTTGCTCTCTCTTGGGTATAACTTCTTCACAGATAGCATTCCTGACGACATCGGGAAGATTTCAGGGCTTCAGAAATTGTTTCTTAACAACAATGAACTATCAGGGAGAATTCCATCCTCTCTAGGAAATTTAACTCTGTTAACACTTCTCCAATTGCAAGAAAATAATCTAGAGGGTAGCATCCCTTCCACCCTTGGGAGTTACCGTTGGCTACTAGAATTGGGTCTTTCTGGAAACAATCTGAACGGCACGATACCTCCTCAGGTTATTGGCCTCTCATCTTTGTCAACAGTTTTGGCATTGGCGAGTAACCAATTCACAGGTTCCCTTCCGATGGAGATTGGCAAACTGAAGGCTCTAGGTCAGCTAGACATTTCTAACAACCTTTTGTCAGGAGAACTTCCCACTGGCCTTGGCAGTTGCGAGAGCTTAGAAATTTTATATTTGCAAGGCAACTTCTTTACAGGACCTGTTCCTTCATCTATGAAGGACTTGAGAGGGATCAAATATCTAGATCTTTCGCAAAACAATTTATCTGGAGAAATTCCACAGTTTTTCGAGAGCTTTGGAAACTTGACGAATCTCAACCTGTCCTTCAATCAGTTCTGGGGAGCAGTACCAACTGGTGGCTTTTTCAAGAATGCAACAGCGTCATCAGTTGCAGGGAACACTAGACTATGCGGCGGTATTGCTACTCTCCAACTTCCTGTGTGCAAAACTAATGAGTCTAAAGGAGGAGGGTTGTCTAGGAGAATGAAACTACTAATCTCTTTAGTTTCTGGGTTTAGTCTTTTGGGATTTGCTGTGGTGCTGTCGCTTTTCCTTCTTGGTAAGAAAAGGAAGGAAGCTAAATCAAGCAATTTGGGAAACTCCCTTTTGCAAGTTTCATATGCTACACTCGTGAAAGCTACTGAGGGTTTTTCGTCAACTAATTTGATCGGTGTGGGGGCTTTTGGGTCTGTGTACAAAGGAGTTCTTGCTGAAGATACTGTCGCCGTGAAGGTGTTTAACATGTTACATCGAGGAGCATCAAAGAGTTTTATGGCCGAATGTGAGGCGTTGAGAAATATCAGACATCGAAATCTGGTCAAGATCTTAACTGCATGTTCAAGTATTGATTTCAGCGGCAATGATTTCAAGGCTCTTGTTTACGAGTTCATGGACAAGGGGAGCTTGGAGGAGTGGTTGCATCAATCTACTAGAGCTGAAGAGGTAACAGAAGCACCCAAAACCTTAAGTCTTGTTCAGAGGCTCAACATTTGCATTGATGTTGCAAATGCATTGGATTATCTTCACAATCATTGCGAAACATCAATCGTTCATTGTGATCTCAAGCCAAGTAATGTTCTTTTGGATAGTGACATGATTGGACATGTTTCCGACTTTGGGCTGTCAAGATTTCTCAAAGACTCAACCCCGAGTGTTTCTGGAAACCAATCAAGCTCCATTGGAATCAGAGGAACGGTTGGTTATGCGGCACCAGGTAATTTTTCTCATATGCTTCAGAATTTTCTTTTCCCATGTTTTAGTGTAGAAATTTCAAAAACAATGAGTGTTATTTGATTTATGTACAGATGTAGTGACAAATATTTGTGATATTGTAGAGTATGGTATGGGAGGTGATGTATCTACAAACGGGGATGTCTACAGCTTTGGCATTCTCTTGTTAGAAATGTTTACCGGGAAGAGACCAACTGATGACATGTTTGGTGATGGCTTTAATATTCATAATTATGTGAAGACTGATCTCCCCGAACTTGTTCTGGAGATGTCAGAATCACTACTTCAAGAAGTCACCGGCAATGTCGCTGAAGCTCTCAGACACAGCCGACTACGTGTGAGCGCAGATAAAATTGAAGAGTGCTTGACCTTGGTACTTGGCATAGGAATTGCGTGTTCAGTTGAATCCCCCACAAACAGAAAGGATATAAGTGATGTTGCGTCTGAATTGCAATCCATAAGGCACAAACTTCTCGGCTAGCATAAAATTTTACTGTTTTGGGTTCCTGTTGTATGGTTCTTATATTCTGTGATGTTCTGTTTTTTCACTGCTGCTACAATAGTACTTGATAATTGCTGTTAATGAACTAATCAAGGTTCTAAAAGTAGAAGAGTAGTCGGGAGAGTAGTCGGGGAGTACTCGGTTTTTAATTTTTGGATTTATTTTTAAAACATATAATTAAATATAATTTTTTAAAATGTAATATAATGTCCAAAATAATAAAAATAGTCAATAAAATGCCGAGTTTGGCCAATTTTTTCCGAGTTTGACCGATTTTTTTACCGAGTTAGGCCGATTTTTTACCAAGTTGAGCCGATTTTTTTTCGAGTTGGGCCGATTTTTTCTGAGTTAGGCCGACTACTCGGCCGATTTTCTTAAAACCGTCTCGGGAGAACGCCGACTAACGAGTACTCGGCCGACTAGGCCGAGTTTTAGAACACGAATTGTTCGTGTAAGGTAACTGGAGAAGCGAACTGTGGTTATGTGATTCAGTAGATTTTGGAGACTAATCGTGTAAGGTAGTTGATCTCTTACAGCGAAAAGTATTTCAATAGATTCCGGAGACTAATTGTGTAAGGTAGTTGACCTCTTACAGTGAAAAGTTTTCAGTAGATTCTGGAGACTAATCGTGTAAGGTAGTTGACCTCTTACAGTGAAAAGTGTTTCAGTAGATTCCGGAGACTAATCGTGTAAGGTATTTAAAACTTTTACAGCGAAAATTTTCAGTAGATTCCGGAGACTAATCGTGTAAGGTAGTTGACCTCTTACAACAAAAAGTATTTCAGTAGATTCCAGAGAATAATCGTGTAAGGTATATAAAACTCTTACAGCAAAAAATATTTTAGTAGATTCCGGAGACTAATCGTGTAAGATATATAAAACTCTTACATCGAAAAGTTTTCAGTAGATTCCGAAGACTAATCGTGTAAGGTAGTTGACCTCATACAACGAAAAGTATTTTAGTAGATTCTAGAGACTAATCGTGTAAAGTATATAAAACTTTTACAACGAAAAGTTTTCAATAGATTCTGGAGACAAATCGTGTAAGGTAGTTGACCTCTTACACCGAAAAATATTTCAGTAGATTTCGGAGACTACTTGTGTAAGGTATATAAATCTCTTACAGCGAAAAGAGTATTTGGAGAGCTGACATGTTGCTCAAAATGAAATCTTTAGAGAATTATCTTTATTCTTGGCATGGACGCTTGGTGAACAAAAGTTTCTCTAAGAATAATAGTTAGGATAATCCTATTTCATTTAAACATGCAAATGTATATAAGTCCTCGAGTTCCGTTATATAAATGAGAAGGTGCTTGAATATGTGTGTTTTAACATATATCGTGTTCTAATGCCATATAGTGGTAATGATCAATGTTTTAAATAAAAAAATGATGGAGTTGTAAGATGGGTGCTATGAGCGTCTGTCCCTGAATCTCTTAAGGTAGTTGAGCGCTTACGGTAATATGGTGATTTTATCCCAGAAGGTAGTTGCTCTCTTCCGGTGATATGGAGATTTTATCCCAAATAGTAGTTGCTCTTTTTTGGTGATATTTTTAGAGATATGCTCGCATCCGCTTACACTTTGTAACTCCTCCATAGTTAAGTTGAAAGTCTTAATGTCTCAACATCCCTAAGCAGAATATCAAGAGCGTAGCATTTTGTTTAAGTAAAACATGACAAATAGCTAGACATGTTTGAATGTAGTAAAACATGTAATGAGCTCCTTGCAAAACCAATGTATCAAGATTGGGTTTTACTCATCTTATGCCGAGAAGTGGCACGATACCAAGGGGCATTGTGCACCTTGGGGCTGCCAAAGAGTGTTGTGCACTCTAGGGTGCACGTTGGGCTGCCAAAGGGCGCTGTAAACGTTGGGGTGGACTGCCAAAGGGCGTCGTGGGCGCTGCCAGAGCGAAGTACGTGCACGTTAGGCTGTACGCTAGGGCGCTGGCAGGGCAAAGTGCACGCTGGACTGCCGAAGGGCGAAGTGCAAGCTGGGGCACTGCCAGGGTGAAGTGCACGATGGGGTGTTGCCAGGGCGAAATGCATGCTGGGGCGCTACCAGGGCGAAATGCACGTTGGGGCTCCGTTTTTTGTTTCCTGCCCTTTCTTCCTTGAATGCCAGCTGCGTGGCTTTTTGTCGCTTTCCCGCCCTCTCTAATTTTTGAATGCTCGGCCATTTTGGGATGGTGATGTGTCCCTTCTTCATTCCTAAGTATTTCACCATTCATGCAATAAAGTGAAAATGTTCTGCCAAATATTTTTAGAAAATTGAGATTTGAGAAAATGTGAGGACTTAGCTCTTTGGTAGTGATGAAGCCTTTTGTATCAGCTTCCCACAAAAGGACGTCAATATCTGTTCTAGTGCTTTAATAATTCTCATGTACAAGAGGTCATGATCTATTGAAAGAAGTGGATCATCAGAGCACCTTACAAAAGATGACTAAAATGCTCACTAACATTAAGAGTTGTCGAAGTTGGTGTATTTGAAACCCCTATTCACAGCTAGTAGTCTCAATACCAACACTGACATTTGCAGTAGTGAGATGATGTTCTGTGCAGAAGCAAAATCCTACTTTAATGATGACACGAAATACGCCAAATTAAGAAAACCTCTTCTTATGCATACTCACATCAGTGTTCTCGTCAGTAAATTCATAGCCAATATCCATGTGAGTGCTTGTATATGCTGAGAAAAGTCTTTCCCGTCCAACAATAACTGAGACAAGTCAATCACAGTTGCACTTTTCTTATGATCATTGAACATGTGGTCTGCATCAGGAATAAGCTTAGTCTTCAAATACCAAGCCAGGCTTGCAGAAACTCTTCAATGTAATCTTCATTGTGGTTAAGCCTCTCCTATCATCCCAAAAACCATCCAAAGATGATTCTATATGTCTTGATGTCACTTGATCACTACTAATAAAAGCAGCAGTATACATCTTTGAAAGAGCAGACGCAATAGGAGCAATACCCATTTCACTAATCAGCCCAAATATCACTCCTTTATCTCCAGTGTCATCATTAGCACCAAATAACGCTACAAAGCCATAAATTTCTTCTGCTTTCATAAGCTTACTTCTAAAGTCTGATGCGTGGTACACAACACCAAACTTGTTAAGATATATATCCCACATCGGGAATATGAAACCTTGTTGCCTGTGGGTTTATAAGGGTTTGGACTGCTCTTTCTATTGCCAATTAGTTTTAGAGTTGAACCCCAGACTACTTTATCATGGTATCAGAGCGGGTTACCCACATACACGTGTGAAGCCCAAAGGCCACACGAACTTCATGACCACCCAAGTTATTGTCCACGTGTTAGGCTTAAAGACTCAGCACACGTACGTGGACGTGTTAAGATATATATCCCACATCGGGAATATGAAACCTTGCCTGTGAGTTTATAAGGGTTTGGACCGCTCTCTCTATTGTCAATTGATTTTGGAGTTGAACCCCAGGCTACTTTATCATCCCTCAATTTCTATAGGTGCCGAAGTAGCAGAAGGCAAAAGTAAAGTTTTCATGTCCAGACCATCAACAATTACACACTGAGTAGCAAACCCCCCACATTTTTTCCAAATGCTTATATTGACAACAACCTTTCTTCCTATAGTACATAACCCATCTGATTCCGACAACTTACCAAACAGGTGGAGAGCATTTTTCCCACACAAACTTGTTTTCTGATCATGCTTAGCTCTAACTCCCACAAACTTTTGAGTACCATCACTTATGATTTCCATTCTTGTTTGGCAATAGAAATTCAGAGTTTGGAATGCTCGTATTGATATTCTTTATAGTAGATGAAGGAACAAATGAAAATGGAACAGACAAATGTGTAATAACACTCACTGTTCCAAATTGTTCATTCCCAGGAAAGTTCAATGTAACAGCTTCAACATCATCACTTGTCTTCATATTCCATATATCACTCATAGAACTCTGTATCTTTCGATTGTCTAAATTCTCATCAGGTTCTATGAATTTAGCAATGGACACATAATCAACAGTAGAATTATCCTCATTCAAGTAACTATCCATAAGGGTTTTATGAATAGTACCATTATCGGCAGATGATGACTCCTTTAGAGTATTCGGTGTCAATTCAGGTGTTGACAAGGGTTGTCACGCTTCGATCCAAGTTTACCTTTCTAAACCCGGGTTAGGACGTGCGGAACCCATCTCAAGAGAGATTTACTCGTAATCTCCCTTAAGAAGGGATAACCCTTTTTCTCACACCGTCTGCAACAATCCAAACGATACCGGAATAGGCCTCACAACCGGAGGTTATCCCGATTTCCGCATTTGGATCTCTAACCAATTACTTTAGAGGACCTAGGTTTCTAATATTATTTGTGACTGCACCCAAAACCTGGTCAAGCTGCCTACGTACCCTGTACTCAGGGATCAAGCCACACGTAGCTCTTATTTTAAAATAACGCACTAACTGGGCGAATCCCGCTTTTCTATTTATCAGTCGATAAACTATTATGGATGGCGTACACCTAAAGCCATTCCGGAGTTTAACCTCTCCGCTGAGGTACCCAAAAACTAGCTATATATCGGTATTAACACAAACATTCAACCACAATTATATACAATATTCACACATAAAAATATAACATAAATGCATCCATGTAAATAACAAATCCTCTTGGAGCATAACTGTAATATCAACTGAAGGATATCCTTGTAATTATCTTAAACTATCAAGGGCAATATAATCAATTTGACCTTAATGTCAGTTTGATAAATATGTTAAGCTGTCAGGGGCAGTATTGTATTTTTAACTTTAATGACAGTTTGGTAAATATCCATAACTATAAGGGCATTTATGGGATTTCAACATCAATGACATTCTTGTAATTAACTCAAACTGTCAGGATCATTTAAGAGGTTTCAGCCTCAATGACATCCGTGTAATTAACTCAAACTGTCAAGGGTAGTTATGGGATTTTAGCCTCAATGTCATTCCTGTAATTAACTCAAACTGCCAGGGGCAGTTTCATCCTTTCACAACCGTGATAAATAGTAAAAATATCAAATCTACTGCGGTAAAAACCTATGGATTTACCCCTTTTTACCCTAACATCACCGAGCGGCCCTCCGGCCGATTTCAAACCCTACTCCGGCCACCCCTCTCTCCTCTCCGATCAACAAAACCACAACAAACACCAAGGAAATGTAAAGGGGAAGAGAAGGTTACCTCCAGACGAAGGTGTCCTGAGGGACTACCTCCACCGATCGGAACCCACGCTGCTCACCGGGCTTCCACCACCGTCGTGGCCTCGCCTCCACGTCTGGAACCTCTATCGAGCCTTACGAGGTCTAGCTCGTCCTCTCGGGCTCTCAGTCGAGCCACTGCCCCTGCTCGAGTTGTGCTCCGCTGGCGACGCAGCCTACCCAGAGTGGGCGAACGACGACACTGAGGAAGGGAGAGAAGGAGAGAATGCGTGGAAGGGGAGAGAGATCGAGAGGTAGAGAGAGAGAGAGAATTTCGGAGTGAAGAGAGTGAGAGCTCGAGAGAGTGAGAGAAGAAGTGATGCGGAGAGAGAAGCAGAGAGAGAGATAGCGTCTCGTCTCTCCCCCCTCCCCCATATATAATCAACGGTCCAGATCACTTCCTGATTGATTTGACGGCTCTTATTAAATATGAAAAATTTACTATGATATTTTGTTATTTACTAATTACCACACAGTAATAACACATTATCTCGAATAACTTCCGCATACGAACTTCGATTAATTCATAGGACATACCCCCAAGTTCGTATTAACGTCCTCTACAGCTTTCTTGAAAGAAGTTTCATCAAATTCTCGACTTATCACAAATTCATCTTTTTACAATAAAGTAAATAACATTTATTACTTCCGTAAACTAAATAAATCTATAATAAACAGCTTATATCTCCAGAAAATATTCCGGATATACCGGAGGACTCGTATCAACATAATCTACCCTCTCGGGACATCAATTCTATCTTCCCCTAGAATTGATGATTCTTCGATGTTACACTCAATTATTATTTTATGAAAAACTAACAGCGCTGTTACAATCGAATGTAATCCGTCTGATCCGTGTAAAATAGAAATTTTTGAGACGGGGGTGGCAGAGAATCCTCCTTCAGTCCATTCACAACTTGGCTTGCTGGGGATTGCCACGAACCCATTAACAACCGTAGCTCCTCCTTGTATTCAGAGATGAAGGAATTGGTCAACCACTTCAGAGATTCCCCAAACTCACACATTTTAGCATCTCTGCATTCCTTAGGTGAAAGTTCGCTGGAACATCCTTGCGGCAACGGTGGTTTCCTACTCCCCTTTACCTTGTCTGTAAGCTCTGGTGTGAAAGATGAGCAGCCAGAACCAACCATTGAAACCTCCAATTCAATGACTCTGTTAGGTTCCCTTGAATTCAAAGGAAGCTTAGGTTCAGGCGCGACCTGCTTTCCATTTGAAATCGGAAATGGCTGCTCATAAGCAGTAGGTGGAGCTTGAAAATCGGAAATGGCTGAGTTTATGAACTTGTCTTAAAATTTGAACTTGTCTTTTAATGAGTTCTCTGGCCAAGTACCTACAGAAGGTGTTTTTAAGAACACAAGTGCAACTTCAATAAATAGCAGGCTCTGTGGTGGCATAGGTAATCTACGACTACCAAAGTGCAAGTCCAAGGGAAGAGGATTGTCTCGGAGCTTGAAAATAATAATATCATCAGCAGCTGGGCTTGTTTTTTGGCAATAGTGATGTTGCTAGTCTGTTTGTTCATTTTTCCATCAAGAAAGAAGACCAAAGAAAATGCATTGGGTACTTTGCCAAACTCTATTTTGCAAGTTTCGTATGCTAGTCTTCAAAAAGCTACAAACGGGTTCTCTCCAACTAATTTGATTGGCGTCGGCTCTTTTGGTTCTGTGTACAAAGGAATTGTGGATGAAGATAGAGTTGTTGCTGTGAAGGTGTTTAACATGTTACATCGGGGAGCTTCCAAGAGTTTCGTAGCCGAATGTGAGGCCTTGAGAATTGTCAGGCATGGAAATCTTGTAAAGATTCTAACTGCGTGTTCAAGTATTGATTTCAATGGCAATGATTTCATGGCTCTTGTTTATGAGTACATGGTCAACGGGAGCTTAGAGTGGTTGCACCCAAGCAATGGAATAGACAATGAAAGAGACTCACCAAAGAGTTGAGGTCTTGTTCAAAGGCTTGATATTGCCATTGACATTGCTCATGCATTGGATTATCTTCATACTCATTGTGAACAACCAATTGTTCACTGTGATCTCAAGCCAAGCAATGTTCTTTTGGACAGTGAGCTGAGCGGACATGTGTCCGACTTTGGACTGGCAAAAATTCTATCAAAACTAAGAAGTACTGCTTCAGCAGATCAATCAAGTTCTGTTGGGATCAGAGGATCAATAGGTTATGCTGCTCCAGGTATAACTTGTCCTACTCCTACCATATTTTCTTCTTTTACATTATTTAAAAGAGGCTTGAACACATCATAACTTCGTCAATAGGTAGTGGACGTGCTTATCACTGCGCTATAACCATTTCGTCACCTACTCCTACTCATACCATATGATTCACAGTTTTCTTTCTATTTTTTCTCTTACAGGATGACAATTTTAGTTTTCTTTTGTAGAGTATGGTATGGGAAGTGAGGTATCCACATATGGGGATATCTACAGTTTTGGCATTCTCTTGCTAGAAATGTTTACCGGGAAGAGACCAACTGATCACATATTCAGTGACGGTTTGAATCTTCATAATTTTGTGAAGACCGCTCTACCAGAGCGTGTTACAGAGATTACAGATTCAAGATTACTTCAAGGAGATACCCACTATAATAAAGAAAACGTGGAGCTCTTGAGTTTGATATGTGGAATTGGGATTGCGTGTTCTGCTGAAGTCCCAAGAGACCGTATGGATGTGTGCGGCATTGCATCTGAATTGCTTTCCATTAGAGATGGTACTCTTGTATAGGAATGTTTTTCACTGCTTCATTATCTCTGTTTCTATTTACAAAGTTTCATGCTTATATATTTAATAATGTACAAGCTTAAATCAGAGAACTGGCTTGATGATTATGGGATATTCGATTTGTGATCATACTTGATAGATTTTGTGTCAGAATTTATATTTCATCTCTCACATCCATATCCACAAGTTCTTGAATGATTCAGAATCCACGGACCATTTCTGGGTCTATCAAAACATGAACTTAGTGATGACGTGGACTTCAAATATAGTTGAAACAGTTAAAAGATAATTAGTATGCTTCTGCGTACAATCTGGACAGGGTCAAATGGCATGTTTTTTTTTAAAATTGGGTATGCATGTTGGATGTTGTAAACGGCTGGTTTTTATATCAACTGATTTATAAATATCATCTTAGTAACAACTTTCTAATCGTATTATGGTCTCCTACAGCTCTGACATGTAAAAAGTTTCTGAGGTACTAACTAGTTTACTAACCAGCTATCACACAATTACTTGACCCCGATCCCTTTATTGAGAGTGAGAGGATTGGAGTCGTACATGTGGGCAAGGCCTCTCTGGTTCTCCTCTTGTCCATAGAACTTTGAGGTCACCTCTCATCTTTCCCAAGGTTAAAAAGGTACCTGCAGACGATAAGTAGCTTTTATTACTGCTGCTCATGGTATGAACAATTCCATGCAGAATGATCTGAGGCACAGAGGCATGTTACTGCCAGATTATCCAAGCCTAGCATCTTACCAAGTGTGAATGGAACAATGTATAACAAAGCGGGTTGGCCATGTCCATCCATCAGGTTCAAAGCCACATAGGTGACCAGGAGACCTGCAAATTGCCAAGCAATCCATAAAGAGGAAACCAATGAAGTAAATATCTAGTGGCTTTCTAACCAATTCCATATATTTCCTAAATAGAGCAGTAGACTAAGCATAACAACTATTATATAGAGGGAAATAAGGACTTCTTTGACCGTGGACAAATTGTTCGACCAAAAAAAAACTGGACATGGTTTGCTCCTTAAGTGGCTTTCCCCCAGCAGCTTTTATCTCACTTTCTTTGAAAAACAGGGAAGTTTTCCCACTGGTGAAATACCGCACTGCAAAGGATGCAAAGCATTTTTCCATGGAAGCTAAATGTCATCATGTCCTAAAATTTCTTTTTAATTTTTTAAAAAAAAAACTCATATATGCTCCACGCATTATCTGCATTGAGCTCTGTAAACCGTAAACACAGAAATTATAAGAGTTGTTCAAGTTGCCCAAAATTTACTAGGTGGGTCAATTAGGTGTATTTTGTGAACAAAAGTGCAATATGTACCAAAATTTAGCACACTACATACCTGCACCATAAGCTGTCATTGCCCACACAAAGTAACCCGTTCGAAGAGTCTTATTTGTTAACCAATCATACCTGTAAAAGTCACACCCATGATTTAGTATCTGTTTGGATGATACTAATGAAGTGTTACAGTCATGATTTAGTTTCAAGTCCCATGTTTTAATCAATTAATCGATCCAAGTTTTGTGATTGACACAGTAACTCAAAATATGTAATCAATGTTAAGATGCTGTTTCATCTAACATGAACAAATTTGGCCCAAACAAAATAGTTTCTGAAATATTTATGATTAAGGTTTCATTTGCAGGGTACTAGAGACAGTAAATGAAATCTGAACTGTCCAATAGCAAACCTCAGTGAAAAGGCCACAACCAATCCAGGTAAGATAATATCACCAAACCCGATGATGCTGTAGCCACCCCAAGGATCAAACATCCGTGGGATTTTTAGTAGCATTGGGATACCATCCTCCCCACTTTTATCCCCACGAGCCACCTATATAGGAAAGGTAAATATTTCAATGTCTTGAAGTTGAAGAAAAGGTATCAATACCCAAAACCAATATTTATCTAGGAGTGGCAGAGAAGTTCTGATTTACTCACCACTATCATGACACTCTCATGGAACCACCATTTAGAAACAAATACCCAGAAGATATCATAAAAAAAGGCACAACCGAGAAGAACTGTTCCAACCTGATCAGAGAGAGAGGTTATCTTTGAGCATTCTCAATAAGGTGTTCAGTTTGAATTGTTCACTTGTCTTAATTGCCATTAAACATGTAATCAATAAAGACACCTTTTGTCCCCAGTTCTACAAATCAAATTATTGACAAGATTGTCGGGTTTTAACAGACTAAAGTATGCTAAGGTTGCAGAATTAGAGTAAACCCAGGAAAAGAATATCAAAAGATATGGATGGCAATGCATTTTCTTTTATAATTATCAATAGTAAGCAGCACAATAATAAATGGAAAAAAAAGTTCACATTTTGCTCAACAACAATAAGAAAAGGCAAAATGATTGTGAATTATCACCTTGAGATTCGGTACGCGAACAATCTGAAGAACGGTGATTATCAGTGCAATACCCTGATTGTTTGTCAGCAGAAGTTAGCGTCTACCAAACATATTACAAGTTACAAAAATCACTTGAATGTTAATATCCAGTGCGGCTATCAGTACTGAGTATCCACAATTGTATGCCAATGTGCATTCCATATAAAAGAGCAAGACCGGCATGATCTGTTTACCAGTTCCTTCTCATTAAAAACAGAACTCTGATGTGCTAAAGGGCAAAGTCAATCTTCAGGTACGAATAGAATCATTTGTATCAAAAGTATTTAAACTATGACTAGTCTATCTTTAGTAATATGATAACTTAACTGACCAGCAATGGACACAACCGAATGAATCAGAAAAAACTAGATACATCTGCCAACTTATATATGGCACTGAAAAGCTGAGAATCAATGGTTCATGGGTGATTAACTAGACTTTCTTACATATAACTACGGTCTTCTCTGCTTATCTTTTTTAATCAAAAATATCAATTAAGTGATCAAATTTCCTTCCTTCTTCTATAACAAAGGTTTTATAAACTCCAAAGTACTTGGTAAAATCCAATAACAATGTAACATATACCATCCTGGTAATTGAGATCCCCTGATGTATATATACTTCTCAAAAAACTCTTGTGATACACTGACATTGTCTATTTGGAGCTTAGACCTTCCGTGACTTGAGAATATTTTTCTCGCATACTATTGAACTGAAAGATTACTAGATTGGAGTGCAAAGCTGAAGAATCAGCAGAATGTAAAACACAAATTCACTGCCTTAGGTATGGATTTAGGACATTCCAATGAAAATTTATAACCGGATCAATATCAAAAAAAAGACAAGAATTTATGTTCTTACAAGGATATCTTGGCCAATCCAAGCAAATGACACACGGCGATACACTGCCCAAACAACAGCAAATGCTATGCAGAAGGGAGCGACAGCTAGTGTCAAATATGAAACGGCTCCAAAGAAGGGCACCTTAACATATGATTCTCCAGCATGTTTAAACCGTCTGAAACTATATATGCTTAGTTGTCAGCTTCATATTCAGGAGATTTTACAAACAAAATTATTTTTTTTACACCAGATTTATTCACTTAGATTTCCAGAATAATGATGCTTGCTTTTATTCATACATAGAGCTCATTAGTTATGGAGATCTATGGCATCTAATCTTTGCATTGTGTCCGGAGCACTTCTAACTTCTAAGTAAAGATGTTCTTACAGAAGCACTGATGACAAGTATAACATGAGAACATCACAAAGGCTATGAACTAAAATAAAGAGGAAAAAGACATTTACCATGATAACACGGCCACCAAGCAAGTCTGTAGGCCCTACAAAAGAAAAATAAACTGCAAGGTTCAGTATTCACCTCAGAGGACAGGATACTAAACTAGTATAGTAAACTGAAAATGATAGTAAACTAGTATATGCTTTTATAATCATAGAGAAAAAAAATTGTATAATACAGAACAGGATACCTCTATCCCACCGATGCAAAACAAAACCACCAGAATCTCGATAAACCAGAAGGACATAAGTTTGTATAGCATAACCAAGAAGCATGAAGCAATCACAACAAAGAGAATTGCCGCCCTGGTGCTAATCTCCACTAAAGGACTGGCACCTTCACCTTCACCTTCACCTTCCATATGTGAAGAACCATCAGATGCATCCTGAATACAGCAATTAACAACATAAAATTGATAAATCAGTCAGAACCCAGAAAATTGAAGCCACATAACTTCACATGAATTACAAAATAGCTGCAAAAAAGGCATAGCATCACCTTCAATAGCTTGTCATGCTCAATAGCTGCTTCTCTTGCAGTCCATGCAGACCAAAAAGAAGCAAATATGATGGTACCAACAGCCATGAGCCATAAAAATACTTCTGCAATGTCAACCATTGGACGCAACGGAGAGTACAGCTGCACAGAAACTGAAGAAAGGGATCATAAAGGCAATTTTACAAACAAACAAAAACCATTTGAATGTGAAATTATATGCAAATATTAGGTGTTTATGTAAACAGAGAAGGAAATGCATACCTGTGGAATGGTTTGTTAAAACATTTTCCAATATTTCACCAATTTTGTTGGGAAGCATAACGGCAGGTATGCCTATCTCGATATCAGGCTCGTCATCTTCACAAACCATCTTGAAAAGTTCTATAGGCACAGCAAAAGGTTTTGTAACATATACTTATTTTCACCTAATCAATTTTGACAACCATTTGAATGTTACATCTACTTACTTTCACTTGAGATCAGTTTTGACTGCCATTCTTTATATTACTGAACAGCGATTAAAACAATGAAATTTTCTTTTAACTTCCCAATGTTTTCCACAATTTTAATTGTAAAATGTCCAATAAAATCTTTACTCAGTAAAAGAACAGGATTCCAGGGTGGAGACTCTTCTAGACCATGAAGATAAGAAAAAATTGATGCAAATACCTGGACGGTTATTTATGATGAGGATGGCTGAAGCATTAGCAGATTCAGCCATATTTGCCTTGGTGGTGAAACTGCAATTTCCTCGGTGTACCAAAATGACGTCATGTGCAAGCTACCCAAAAGCAATGCACTACACAATCAGATGAGCATATCCGATAGCTTCCAATCAGGAAGATAATTCTGATTACTGTAACCACATTGTACTGCAAATTGATGTTGTAGAATGCAAAGATCATAACAAATATACCTTATTTTTGGGTTTGGTACAACAATCAGGCGGGTCCGCCAGAACCACTCTAGTATGATTGGCACGCTTTTCCTTTGATTCCAGGGTAGGTCCAAATCTAGCCCCAACACCAACATACTCATTGGCTTCCACACCATCGATCCAAGTTGGGACCTTTACCTGTGGAACATAAAAATAGTACCGCGGTCAGGATACAGGTCACAGTACGTGATGAAAACCGTACCACCACTACAATCTTAGGTTACATAATTGCCAAGTTAAACCAAATGATATAATGAAGGTAGTACGGTTAATAACATAATTGAACTGAACTTTTCCACTCTCAGTCAACTATTAGAAAATAAGAAGGCCTTGAACACAGAGATTGTAGCATTTGCAAACAATAGAGACAACTTTCTGACCAAATTCATCCTAAAATTGTTACTAAAGAATTATTTACTCGATCCTGATCAACCACAGATGAACATGTTCCCGAAAAGCATCCGGAACAAATCAAATTCGTGCCTTTAATACTTCTTGTGACTTGTAAATTTCCTAATTTAAACAATGTTCCTTAACTTCACTATAAAACAAAATTCATAATCTCGAAAAACAAGATCATTTCCTCAGAGTAACCTGGACTAAAATTTAAACTTTTTAGCATCAACTAATTTTTCGTTACCATAATTTCCACCATATTCCCAAAATAAAATAAAATCTAAACAAGAAGCCAAAAACGGAAACCAAAAATAAAATTAGCTACTCAAGTTCAAATCCTCAGCTAAAGCTTCCACAACCGAATCGAATCGCAATCAGAATTGGTCGATTGACTGAAACTCAAATTCAATTGAAACAAAATTCGATTCAAATTAAGAAGCTTTTACCAGAACGAAGTCGTTTTCACAACCAGGCCTCTTGGGAGCAACATCGTCATGGTGAACTATATCTCCGGCCGAGCTCAAACTCAGGCCCAGCGCCGCCACAGCCACCACTAACCACACGCCTCTCTGCCAATTCATTTACAGCCGGAAAATTCCGAAATTGAAGAGAAAAAAAGGTTAGGGTTTTGAGAGAGAGAAAAAAAACGAGGAGACGAAGATGAAAAATGTGAACGAGTGGGAGAAAAGAGAGGGGAAATATCTAAGTGGGTTCTCTTTTTTTCTCTTCTTCTTCTGCGTTTTGCTTTTCCCGCGTTGTCGTTTTGGCCGAGCAGTGTTAGCTGTGAAACCGTTGAACTGGCTAGGCCTTTCAGCTGTGCGGTGAGGGAGGGTGGAGTATACTTACCGGCACTTTCAGCGCGTGGGAAGCACGTGCCATCTGCAGATGCTTTTTTACTGGGAGTTTTTTGATGTATGAACGAGCTGAGAATGTCACTCTGGGAGGAGCTGGGTGTCAGTGTGAAGGGTTTTGGGTTTTTGATCTTTTGGATTATAAGGTGAATGGTGATCGGCTGGTTTGTAGGAAATGCCATTTGGATGAGGTTATGTTTTGGGGAGCGGAAAAGTAAAAGAGTTGAAATGGCCGCCAAACCGGGAAAACAAGTGTTGACGTAGGATATATAGGAGAAAATAATCAAAATGGGTGTATAGTCATTTTGTTGACAAAATGTTCTAAAAATCTTTGTCTAGAGCTGATTAATCTCCGTTTAGACGTTAGGTGGTGTTTCATAGTTTTCGTCTAAAGAGCTAGAATACCGATTAATCTCCGACTAATTGTTTTATTAACCCGTTTAGACGTTGATCATTGGTTGTCCGTCCGACTAGAGCCTAACATTTTTTAAAACATTGATCTTTAGTCATAAATTTTGCCAAACTTTTGCCAAACTTCAGTGAACCAAGACAAGTATAGGGATGATAAACAAGAAGTTTTTCTAAAAATAGAAAATTGTTAGTGTTATTTGATTAGTATGTTTCATAGATCATCTCATCCTGTCATCATTGTAAAAGTTGTTAATATTTAATATCATTGAGGAGAATATGTGCAGCAATTTTCTCCATATTTTGTTCAATAATTCCTCACCTAATTATCCACCCACATTCATAGGGTGTGCCTATAATATAATTTGAATAGAAGTTCATGATGATTTTATTTTTCTCATTATATAAATATATGATTATTGAGGATGAAAGAATATAATTTAACTCATTGGAAAACCACTAAGACCAAGTTGCTTTACCAACTCCTACAGTCCTACCACATCATATCTCTTATTATTACATTTTTAATAGACTAGCTATATATAAAAAAAAAAATTTGTTAATTTAACAATAATTTATCACTCCAACAAAATAATTATATCCGTACACGATGTCTATGTTGAAACTAACACTACCGTTTCTTATTTTATCAAGGTTCACGTCACAAAAGCTTATCCTTAAAAGGCGCGTGGAACAGTCTCTGAACTCTTCCTCAGATATCACCGGTTACCGCCCCAAGTGGTGACAACTAACAAGTCCGTATGGACCGTACAGATGAGACGGCTCGATAAATTATTACTCCGCTAGAGATCCCCTACATGCAACCTTACCAATACACCCATACGTGTCAGTGTTCTAAGTGGAATATTCCCAATCAAAGTCAGCGGGCCTTCTATCCCACCATCTGTTTCGCTAAAATATCCAATGGAAGAATGCCACCTGGAAATCTTTAGTGGGCTGCAGCTCATAGGAGCACTCAGTTTTGTTAAACATACGGCACTAAATCCATAAAGTAGGACCCGCACATGGTCACACACATGCTCCGTACTAAATGGTGGGATTACACGTGCGGCTGGATAATCCAATCACGTGCGTCGGCCCCAGCCCGAACGTACTGTGTTGGTTCCACTCGACTGGACTGCAGTGTGTGTAGTGTACCCGTTTTGATTGAAAATGCTCACCCACTCTCTAATCTTGATTCTTCACTTGAGTTATCAACAATTTTTACCACTAAATGGTGAAAACGAATAAATTATCCTCTTACGGTTAAAAAATTTCCAAAGTTTTCATTTGATAATACTCACTCAATTCAACCATTAACAGATTAACTTGTGAAAAACATCTTATGAATAGAGGTTTATAAAATATCAAGTCCTCGTTTGAAATGGTAGCACATTTTGACATCATTTTATGCAAGGAAAGAATGGGTTTGCAGTAGGATTTTCGGTTTGAAATGTTGAGATATAAATTCTACGTCGGAAAAAGGATAATACATGTGGTTTTATAAGGGTTTGAATTACTATCTCTATGATCAATTGGTTTTGGAGTTGAACCTCAAACTATTTTATCATGGTATCAGAGAGGGTTACCCACGTGCATGTGTGAAACCCAAAGGTCACACAAACTCCGCATCAACCCAAAATGTTGTCCACGTGTTAGGCTTGAAGATTCTCTACACGTGCGGGGCCTATTGAGATATAAATCCCACATCAACAAAAAAAATTCTTACATGTGGTTTATAAGAGTTTGAGCTACTATCTTCATGACCAATTGGTTTTAGAGTTGACCCTAAACTACTTTATCATGAAATACTTGAGACTTGAGTGATAAGAATAGCAGAGCCAGTTGCCTAGTTGCTGAGGTTCGGCATAAGAGTAGTTCAATCGGGGTAGTGGCATTGAACAATGAAGATGGATATCAAAGAAGAGTGGAAATGATAATATCACGCTATATTTCATTATTAATGTCAAACGTACTTTTTTTATAATGTCAAACGTACTTTTTTATAATGTCAAACGTACTTGATTAAGCAATGTATGTTGGTGTGGAAAAAATCGTAAAGAGAATCTCTTTCCTAACTTACGTTGACTGGAATAGGAATGAAAGTTTCTTTTGTCTATAACATAAAATAGGTTGGACATTTTTCTGGTGTTGGTCTTTCTTCTCTGTCGGTGCCGCCCATTTTATAATGGTGTGGACTTGATAGTTACGTAATGTCGTGGGCTTTACTCGTTAAAAGTGGCATTGAACAATGAAGATAGAGATCAAGGGAAGAGTGGAAATGATAATATCATGCTATATTTCATTATTAAGATAAGCAAATATAAGCAAATAGGTGCGGTATATTCTGCTCGATGAAAATAGAATGTGCGCGATAAAAATAGTATGTAAAAGCATTTGTTTGTATGGCTACATACTTTCAGATTGAATGAATAGGCTAAGATATGTTCTTGATTGGTCTGAAAGACTGATCATATTGATCTATTAAACATTTCGTTGTGTATGTATGTAGGTGTATGTTTATATACGTTTATATATCAATGCTGTTGCAGCCACTCCTGAATTGCAGAGCGAAGAGCATGGTTGGGGACGAGATTCTTGTGTTCAAGCTTTAGATTTGTCATAGGTGAAGTCTCATGACCACTGTCCAGCCATCCTCGCAGAGCCTCTGCTTCATAAGTGAAACCATCTGCTGCAACATGTGGATCTTGCATGACTTCCTGCGAGTTCGGAAAGGAAGGTTTGATTTTCTAAGAATTTGAATAGAGAGGTAGATCATGGCATAAACTACTCTGAAACGATCTAACATAAACTCGCTTATAGGCTATAGCTAAAAGCCATGTATGTTCTAAGAAACAACAAAGAGCCTCGAAAAAGTATATGCTGTTCCAAATACTAAAGATCTGTTAGTTACCTGGAAAATGGGACAGATGAAATATGAGGGGGGTTGGAAGTGCTCTTCAGTACCCAGCCGGAATGATGATGAGGAGCCACATGATGCCCTCATTGGTTCGAGTACCCTCCAGACATCTGACACAAGGTCCGCCCTGCACTTCCGGCTCATCTCACAACACCTCAATGCTAAGCGAGCCAACTGTTCAGCTTGTACAAAGGGCCTGACTCCTGCTAAAGGATCCAAGAGGGTTTCCAACTTTCCAGAATCTAATGAGTACTGTACTTCCTTTGTTATTCCTAAAGCTGGTCTTCCAGTTAGCAGTCTTAAGAGAATAATTCCAAATGAATAGACATCCGACTTTGGTGTAAGCTCTCCTGATGAAAGGAACTCAGGATCCATGTAGGCGAAAGTACCTTTCGGATCAGTCCTGCAACAGATTGTTGTGTTGTTGCTTGAACCTTGACCACGAGACAATAGCCGACTGATGCCAAAGTCACTAAGTTTGCAGACAAAGTGGGCATCAAGGAGAATATTGGAGGGCTTCAAATCACCATGGACTATGCTGTGTGGTTTACTTGAGTGGAGAAAAATTAGGACAGAACACAACTCAGTAGCGATGCGTATTCGAGCTTGCCATGATAATGGGGAAGTATTGTTCTTGCAGGTCAGTCGATCTTCAAGGCTTCCATTCGGTAGATACTCATAGATCAGAGTCCAAGCTACTGGGCAGGCACCAATGAGTGTGACAAGATTGGTATGCCTCAGCTTACTTAATATATCCACCTGACATACAATCAACTTATGTCATCAAATGGAAAACATGTGACAACATCAGTTTTCTTCCACCAAATCTTTTAAGGAATTGAAGAAAAATATATTATTAATCCAAGAAATAAGTAGTCCAAAAATTGAGAAGTTGGCATCAGCAAAGAGCATTTTGAAAAATGTTTACATGCTCAATTTTTAGCTTCTTAAAGCCAACACATTTTAATGACTCTAAACGCAAAGAAAGTTGCTTACCATATGATAACAACATATAATATCCACCCTCAGACAGGTTCTAAAAGTATGTATAAATCAGGTGGTTGTTAAAAGAGTAGAACCTACCTCTTGCTGGAATTCAGAGGGGCCTTGCAAACTATGAGCATTTAGCATTTTTATAGCCACCTCAGTGTGACGTAGCAAACCTTTGAAAATGCTTCCATATCCACCTTCTCCAATCTTAAGTGATGGATCAAAGTTTCGAGTTGCTTCCTCAATCTCCGGAAATGAAAAATCAGAGAAGAACTGAGGCGTGTGTGCGCTTGAGGCCTCTCCTTGTCGTTTCCTTAGTTCTTCTGCTTCTTTAAGAGCATTGTCACGTTCTACATGCAACTCATCCCGTTCTCTTCTGTAATTTTGTAAGAGATCCACAGCAGAGATGATTTTCTGCTCCAAGCTCTGCACCAGCTGATCCGACTCTACAATTTGGCTCTCAAGTTGTGCTTTTTGTTCTAGGGCGGCCCTTAATTCTTCCATGACTTCATCTCGTTGCCTTTTCATCTTTTCAAGATCTTCTCTTTCTCTTGCTACTGTGTCCTCAATTTCTTTTCTTTGTCTCAACTCCTCATTGTATAAGAACTCTGATGATTTAGCCTGTAATGGATACTCAACTGTTAGTTTGTATATAGACGTTTCCTTTGGTAGAAAGAACAGATTCTGATTGCAGGTTCATAATATCTACTTGAACATTATGCCTAGCACTACGTATGTGGTACAAGTACCATATGTTTCTTTCTTTTTTGGAGTGCAGGAGCCAATATAAATACATTAATTCCATGAAAAGTGCAGTTGGATCTTGTTCATATCCTAATCTTAAATGATTCATGTATATTGCCAAATTAATACTACCACTATGATGAACAATTTACTGTCCACATCACCTAATGCCAATAAAAGAAAAAGAAAAGTGGAGAGAAAATTTAAAATATCAACACAATCAGTGGAAAAGGTACAATTAAGTGCCAACTAAAACGCATTACCTTTCGTATAGCATCAATGGCTTCTTTTTCAGCTTTTCCACGCCTAATTGCCTCTTCAAATGCTTCCCGCTTTGCATTTTCAGCCTCTGCCATTGCTTGGTCAAGATGATCATAAAGAGTATCGTCAACATTTCCATCCTGCTAAACCATTACATTTCTAAGATTAAAAGATTTTCAAATACTTTTAGTAACTAAAACCAACTCAGCTGATTCTCAGGTGGCAAGTGAATTAACAAATTAAATCCATATACCATATCGTGAAACAAGGAGATGGACCATGAAATAATTCACTCTTTCATACACCAAAGGACAGTTTGCACTTACCAATACACTGGGTGGTGATGAATGTTTAAGATCTTTAAGATGAGTAAGTATACTCAAGTTTCCTGAACCATTTTCACTTCCTTCAGTCCTTTCAAACTGTATCAAAGGTAAATCACCCAAAGCAGAAGAAGAGCATGATGAATATCCAGAAGTACTCCTCCTTGATACCCGGTCCCATTCATCAGCACTCCGTTCTGCTTCCAACCTGCTGCTTGATGGAGTTGAAATCCCTTCAATAGTATCTGTTGCGCTTCCTCCATATTTGTCAACTTTTGCCGATCTTACCCGGCGGAACAAATCTTGAGCTGGGTTACTAAGTGACGGTCGATTATTCTGCCCAAATGTCACAGATGATCTTGATCTTAAACGATGTGGTGATTGTTCGGAGTCAGTGCTTAGCCTTGGTGGTGGCAATGCAACTTGTGCATCAACTGCATCAAAATTTGCTTCCCTATTTTGTCATTGTACATGCATTAGTAATCATGAAATACTGTACAGTTAAAAGAAACTCGAATATTGATAAGAAACATATTTGTACACTTACAGTTAGAATAATGTAATCACCCTTGCAGATTACTAACGAGGGACTATGTAAACAACTAAAACCCTATGGTTGTTCTGAGCATTCAAATGGTCCTTTTTGTTAAGTCATTCACAGATCTTTCATATGAAGAAGTTTCAAGAATTCCCATTTCTTTGTATTTTCAGTTTTACTTCCTAAAACATTCAACTAACCTGGTGTGTATAAGGTGCCCCTTGCAAACAAATTGTATGTGACAGGAAACAGGTGCATGCTCACGCACGTATATGGCTTTCTTAGACTTCAGGTCCGTCATTCTCCTGCAATGTCAATTCAGGAGTAAGCAACTTCAGTGTAAAAGATGCTTAATACAAATACAACCCCTCACTGAGATTTACTACCTGTTAACGGACTATTAATACTCTATATTACAGACACAAAAACAGAATCAGTACCAACTAACCTCGAATGGTACTTGTCTGCTGCTGCTCCCATAACAAGCTTCCTGATCCCGTGCTGAGAGATGAGTTCCACTATTCCCTTCTCAATATAGTCCATTTCAATATGTACTTTTTCTGCTCGAATCTACAAAATAACAGTCAATACGGAAATATATCACAAAGCTAGGCAACATTGAGCGAATATCAAGTCTTTTGGCAATTACAAATATTTAGAGTCTTGCATCCACATGTAATACAACAGTTTTATCCTTAAATTTATTATTTACCAACCTTTACGAGAACAATAATTTATTTTTATAACCCAATTACTGGTATCTTGTTGATGATAAAACTCTTAGAAAAATAGTTCTTTCAAGAGAAAATTTCATTTCCAACAGACAAACAGGAAGACAGAAGTAAAAATACCCCCATTTGATGACAAATAAGAAGATAATCTTCTAGGATCTTCTGCATCTTTTGCCTTTCGATTTCATGATAAGCTCTGACTTCCTGATCCTTCATTTGGCTTACTGGGAACTTGGTACCCACTGAAAATGAAGAAAAGTGTGGAGTATTAAATCCAGTCATAAATCAGAGACTTCATATGACAAGTTTGGTGTACCAAGACCTCAGCCAACTCTAATACAATTATATTCACAAAATTTCCCAGGTCACAATGTAATGACTTTCAAATTCCAGGAAACATTTGAACAGGCTTAGGTTCCTAAGTATTTTATCCCAGTTCTAATATGCTATCTGATCTTGGCTTTGGGTTTGAAACCAAAACTTATTGAGTTGCTCAGACCACCTAACAAATATTGGCCTCAAGAGGAAGCCTTATCAGGTTAGTAATTGGGATTAAACAATTCTGTCAGCAGGATTATCAGCAAGGTATGAACCAGGCACTCAACAATTCAATTACAGAAATCTTACAACTCAAAAACTGTAACACACATACAACAAAATATAAATATACATGTGTGAACTATGGTACAGACTTACTCATTGGAATCATCTGTGCAGGCTGATGAACATGGATTATGCAAACCCTCTTACCTCCTGAGTTCTGCAATGTCCATATCAGATTCAACTTGCTTTCCTTCACAGAAGTTCCCACAGTCACATATATCATATCTTGAATCACCCGAGACACAGGCTCCACCACAATCTCTCCAAAGCTAGCCATATCTGAAATATCAGGATACCTTGTTGGCTCAGCCGGTCGCATCATTGCAGGCACAGAACTCACAACAGCCATCAAATAGAGATTTCAAAATCCAAACCATCAAAACCCCTTGCCACCCAAACAACTTTCACTCTCTGAAACTCAAAACTCACAAATCCCAACTCACTTTTGATCCTCAACTACAAAACCCAGACATTCAAAATTCACACTTTACACAATTCAACTCTCTCCAACTCCAATTAAACCCAGAATTCAGAACACAACTCAACCCAATTCAACTAACTCCAAAAACCCAATTCTTGAATAAGCAAAAGTATCAAAAACTCACAAACCCAACTCACTTTTGATCCTCAACTACAAAACCCAGACGTCACACACTTAGCACAATTAAACTCTCCCCAACTCCAATTAAACCCAGTTATCAGAAACACAAGTCAACCCAATTCCTGAATCAGCAGAAGAATCAAGATTTCACACAACCCAGGTCAGCTTTTTCCTTCCAAACCTCGAATTTAACGAACTGACCCCAATCACAATTCTCACAAACCAAATCCAAATGATGCACAACTTTCTCTCTGACTGTTTCTGATAAGGATAGGCTTATAAAAAGATGAGGGGAAGAGCACAAATGTGTGATGTTTCAGGGTGATATGATTGAGCAGTCTAAAAGATATTGCTTGTCTTGAGCTCCAATGATTTGTATAATGCAAACTGACTCTTGCTAATAGAAATAGAGAACTAGAGACTAGAGTAAATTATCATTCAAATACAGGGAAGTTGCGAAACCAATCCCATGGTGATGGCGGGCTCCATTGTTGAGAGTCTGCTCAAGAAGCTTCCTTGTAGACGAAGACTGGTGGGGTCCATGATCAAAAGATATCTCGTCATATTCGATTTGAGAATTAGAAATATCAACTTGGAAACAGATTAGATACATCCTCTCATGAATATTTTAATTTTTTAGACAAAAACTTGCTTATTGAAAATAATTAGAACCACATAATCATAAAAAGTTACAAATATGTTATTATGAATCACCTCCATGAGCGAGACAACCGAATTCTTATGTTGGATAAGGTCTTGAGAATAATTTTGAGTCTTGATAAAACCTCGTAGCAAAATCGCTCTATAAGTAAAACAAAAATCTTCTTCCACGATGTGTATTAATGTCACCACACACGTATAAAGATTGTTTGTGAACACATTAATCATAAAATAGTTATCAAAATACCTAATTTGTCACTATAAATAACACTACATGTGTGTCACTGCAGTTTATCTCAATTTAGACTTAAAACTGACACGCATACACGCAAAATCAAACCACTACCCTAAATAATCCATTATTTCGAGCTCCCCACACCAAAGATTCTTGCGCCATGCAACAAGCCACCCACCTTCAAGCATGTTCAGAAGCAAACTTTGTTGCAATGTTGCTAATTGCTTTGCAAACTTAGGTGTTGGGAAAACTGTGTTCCTATTGAAGCCTCGCTTGCTCTTTCCTTTGATATTGTAAATCTTAGGTGCACACATCTCTCTGATTTGTTTCTTTCATTATCAAAAAAAGCCACCCTAACTCTGCTGACTGTTATCGGTCACCAGGCCCACAACCATTACCCCACCGATCCAAATCACCGAGAAGTCGATAACTAGTAAGAAAATCACCGTGTGCTACCACGTTAGAGAGAAAAAACTCCAATCTATCAACTTAAGCATCCTAACCTGCACTACAAACTCCTGCAAACTCTACATAGTGGCACACCGATAAGAGCATACACTAGTATACGATGACATATTACCACTATAATTTGGGATTTGACCACCTGTTACACACCACGATAGGGGTCATCATTTGGCCAGCGAGCCTAAAAGCTCGTGGGCGGCCCGTCAGCCTAAAGGGACAAAGCCCAGTCCGGCCTGTAGAAAAGCTCATCTCGGCCCGGCCCATAGGGCATGAGGTCGGGCTAGGGCAGAGGGTTCAAAGCCTAGGCCTGGCCCGTTACATGTCCGTCAAAAGCCATTTCAATTGTTTTTTAAATATTTTTTTTATAGAGTTATTAGTTAAATATATGAACTAATTATGACATTAAGTCATATTTTTTTAGATTTTTATTATATTTAGTTCATTCATTAATAAATCTTAACTTTTCATATTCTTTTGTTTTATTTTGATGAATTTTTATTAGATATATGTATATAATGAGCCCGGTCAATCCAAAAAGCGCGGCCCGACCTTTAAAAGCCTGTAAGGCTCGGACCCGTGGGCTTTGATTTTTTTAAAAAGCCCGCTCAACCTAGCTCGGCCCTAAAATTTACAAAACATGGTTAAAGGTCTGACCCGGCCTGGTCCGAACCCATAGGGCTTGGGCAGGGTCGGGCCAGGCTTTTGACCACCCCTAACATATTCCACAATGCGTCGTAGGTTAAGAGGGGTGAACAATCGCTTGCAGCTGATGTCAATAAGGACTGTGATAATAAACAATTGTGTAATCCTAAGAACCCGTCAGGAAACACCTTTACTCGCCAATGAGACAAGGAGTCATAGTCTGATTATCGACATATATGAGTCTCTCAAAGCTTTATGTCAAAGAATTTGTCATATCTTTCACAAACTTTATGTAGCACCTTATAATCTAAAAACACATGTATGTCTTAGAAAATGAACTTGTGACTAATGCCCAATAAAAGGAGCATCAACATTCAAATATGACTAATCTGAGTGATCTGCATGATTCTGGTTGTCCTCTCATCACCTCCACCAGTAGAATAGGAAAAATTAATGTCCTTATAGCTGAGGTTGTTGCTCTTAGAGATAGTCTTTTCTCTGCTTGATATCTCAACATCTCAAGAGTAATTGCTGAATGAGACTCTCAACTTGTCATCAATTGCATCAAAGGCACTACCTGCATTCCTTGGAAACTAAGATCGGTCATGAAGGACATAATTCACAATGCTGCGGGATTTGATCATATATTTTTTTCTCATTTATTTCGGGAAGCAAATTTTGTGACAGATGTTGTTGTTTCTCTCGGTCACACCTATGATCACCCTTAGTCTTAGGATTTGAATTTCCCCCGGTCAGTTGTTATTACTTTAAATTTTGATCTATATAGAGCTAATTACTCTATAAAATTTTCTTTGTAATTTAAGCAGCATAAAAAATATGTCAAGAAGGCACTAAAAGAATTAGCTATGAAACGACTACAAAAAAATTACAGTCGAACTCGAACCCTTTGTTTATGTCTAACCCGTCTTTGTGCATTGAAACATCCCAATTTGATGGCCCCGATTCTTAAAACAAAAAATGTGAAGAAGTATTAAAAAAACTGAGGTTTATCCCAGAGCATCTTCATTATTTCTGGGTTCAATCAATCAAAAGTCAACACATGTACGGAGGAAGGGGGTGGGCGCCACGGTGTCGAGGAATATACGGAATATTCTTTGGTCAGGTCCTCTCACACGGTCGTTTTGCCTTGAAACCGTCGCGTAGGGTTTGGTTTTTGTTTCGTCCACGCCTCCACGCCATTTGAACATCCAAGCGACCAAGCTATTAGTTTCACCGCCCTATCAGCTGCACTAAACAACCAACTGTTTTCCTGGTTTGGTTTACTTCTTAGGGCTTACGTCATAATTTCTATGATTGGAATTAACAAATGCCGAAACCTTAATTATCTTTCCTTAGTTTCCATGTCTAAACATAGATGCTTACCTAGCTTTGTTCATCTTCGTCACATCATCTTCTTCATTTTTTGTGTTCTTGTCACATCATCATCATCTTGCTGTAATGAAAAATATAAAAAGAAAAATTATTTAAAATTTGTTGTATGTTTAAACCCCACGACGATTTGAAATTTCTCATTTTCTGTCATTTTAGTAGACATTAGATTAAGCATAAGTATACGGCCACTAGGCCATACCGCCATACTGATCGATCTCCATTTTCTTTAATTATTCAACCACCAATTTGTCTAATCTTGATCATGAACAAGATTATACATTAATTTGAACCCTAAAATTATTGCTCGTCAAAATATGTATTTTACCACTAAATTGATCGTCCAAATATCTTAATAAACGTACAACCTCCAATCAGATTCCCTTTCCCTTCACTGAAAATTTTGTTTAATTAAGTTTGGTGATCATATGATGATCATAAACAGGCTCACGAAAGCAACCCAAAACTTAGAAAGGAAAAGTGATGAAAGGCGCATGTTAATTATTGGTCAATTAATTAGAATTTGTTGAAATTAAAGAATGTATTTGATTTAATAATGGCATGATTAACTTGTCATTATCGTGAAGGTTCACAAATCTATCAGAAAGGTTTATCAGAAAGGTTTATTAGTTAGTCTTATCTTGCGGATCCTAGAACAAGTAAGCAAATATGGCCATGCCACATATGATCGTAGTAGTTGTCTTGTGGAAATTGACAACTAAATATGTGAGTCGGTAGTCAAAAGTTGCAATTCAACTTTGTATTTCACAGAAGAAACAAAGGGAATGAAAGAAAAGATAGCAAGGAGACAGAAGACTGGACACCCTACAAGCAAAGATAAGTTGTTGATGGAATGGAGAAGAACAAATAGACTGAGGTAATGAAAATGAGATGGAAGAAAACGTGATTTAGAATGTATATATACTGAACGGTTGAAAACCATTGTTGAGATATCTATCTCACATCAGAAAAATGAGGTCTTACATGTGGGCTTATAAATGTTTGTGTTACTCTAGCTCTTCATAGCTAATTGATTTTGGAGCTGAACCTCAGACTACTTTATTATGGTATCAGAGCGGATATCTCTTCAATTACTTCTCTGATTCTCCTAGGTTATATGTCTCGTCCAATTTTCTTATGAGCTCGATGTGAATTCCTTATCTTCACCCAGTATGGGCTTATATAGCCATCAGAAAGTTTCGACTGGATTGCTTGAGAGGTCGACACACGTGCGGAGACGTGTTAAGATATATATATATATATATATATATATATATATATATATATATAATTGGTAATAGAGAGAGTAGTTTAAATCTTTATAAGTCCACAAACAATACTCTATTTTCTTGATGTGAGATATAAAGATTTAAACTACTCTCTCTATTACCAATTATATATATATATATATATATATCCCACATCAAGAAAATAGAGTATTGTTTGTGGACTTATAAAGATTTAAACTACTCTCTCTTTTACCAATTAGTTTTAAAATTAAACCGAGACTACTTTATTAACTATGAAAATTCTTCTCCAATTGAATCCGCTCGTATTCTACTAATTATGCCAGATGACCTAGTCATAATGTCAAGCTAGCTGACACATATACATATATAATTGCTAAGCTTAGCTACTAACAAAGAGTTTTTTGTTCCATGGTTGGTGGCATTTTTCATATGTCTGAATGTCGACTGATCATATTGTCTCATGGACCGGTGGAAGAAGTCAGAATTATATTACTGGCTAGGGCGTTTGAGTTTCAGTTTAACATAGTTCGTAATCCAAGTTCTAAAATAGGAACACACTCGGGCGATTTACTTTGCTAAAAGAGTATCAGTCCAACTTTTTGTGGCGAGGAAAGTTTCGAAGGAGAGAGCCAACCCATAATTTGATGTTTAATGAGTCCTGCTCGTTGCAACTGAGCCCCAACTACTATCTAGTATCTACATTATCGCTAGCTATGGATGAAGAAAAATGTATCAAAAACGAAATCATCAAATATGTATTTTCTGATCATTTGACTTTGACAAAGCTTTGTGAGCCGCCTGAGAGAATCAAATTAGGAGTAATACATGGCTGGAAATCTATGGATATCTTATTTCCAAAACTATTTACGGTTCGTCCATACTCTTTTTCTAGAGAAAGTTACGATTGTTTTAGTGTCTGACAGTTATGTTGTTCAATAAATCTATTTTTCAGTACAAACTTATGTTTATAGTTCTTAGGTAGTCTTCTCCTCAAGATCTAAATGTGAAATATCACGATTGAGAACAATAAGACGTGATATGTATTGGCGACGAGAATTTCTGGATTAGAGATTATCTCATCAATAATACGAACTAGGACAGAAGTTATCTTAGAATGCTCACTCGTCTACTAGACCAGGTGGAGAGTACCTATAAAAAACACTCTGACGCCCAAGTCAGTGTCTATTGTAAATGAGTGGAAAAACTAGAATCAGAATGAGCCCCTTTACCTTAAGTCGGTGGTCTCTTATATAGTAGTGAATTTCTTAGGTGACAAGTAACGTAATTATTATGTAATGGTGATTGTATTCATACCTTGTTTTATGGCAATAATCATGACTTCACTAATGTTATAATCATATTCATAGGTATGGTTGTGTTTACTGTCTGTAACGGTAACATGTTTATTATTGTATTGATGATATGCTTTGTAACTGCCATAATTGTCATAACCATTGTAATCGATGGTTTTAATGTCACATTCAACATCACATTCATTGCGTCAGTAATGGTCGTACTTAACTCTCTTGTCATCAATGACCTATCGTGGGAGAATGGAAGGTACCTGTAAAACACCCTCTGACACTCAAGTTAGAAGCACTTTTAATCACTTGAGAGGTGAATACATGAAAATGAGATATCATACCTCTTCACTTCACTACACTACCTATTTATAGGTGAGAAACAACTTGACAAGTATTCTTGTTGAGCAAGTCATCATTAATCCTGTAATTACTGTCACTTATCGCTATAATTGTTATATACTTAACGTTATAACCGTTACCTCATTAAAAGCTGTAATAAACATCACACTTAATGTAATATTTTCTCATGTATTTACTGTTGTCATTACCACATCATTCATCATTGTCATTATTGCATAAAATTTATTCTCTACTCCCACAAATCATTGTCAATGCCACATTTGAAGACGTTATATAGAGCATTGATATGATAAGTTATCTAAACTCATATGATCATTTTCGTATAAGATATCTAAATTTTGTATGTGGTATTGGCAATGATGATTAGCCGTATCTTGTTGTATTTTCTTAATCTTGATCTTCAAATAGATCGAAAATCATCATCTAATTTATTGTTCAAATGTCAATTATGTTCATCTCTCTCAATGGTGTTGAAAGACTCTGTATATTAGAATGTGAGTCCTCATTCTGATGGCACATAGGGTTGGAGGCTCACCCCTAAAGATGACATCATTTCTTGGTCTCTGAACCTGCCAACATTTTATGATTAGTTTAGCAACATGATTATCCAGAAACCATTTATGAAGCACATCGTAAAAACCCTCCACCCAATTTATAGATGGGATAATGTTGGATGAATCTCATATTTTATTTGTTTAGCTATTACATAATGTATGTATTTGAACATGTGAGGTTGTTTCTAACATTACTAAATGAGGTAATATAAGATCTATTAAAATTATATAGCTTTGTTTGTATTGCTTTAACTTTTCACATAAGATAACCTTATGATGAGTCCTTGTATGCAAAACACACAATATCTCACTTTAATGATAAACAAACCAAAATTGTTGTTTACGGTACATGATGCTTGCAACAATTAGGGGAGCATCTAGAAGTATGTTACCAAGTACATATGCGTGTTGCACTCTTTTTCTCCTTCGACCATAATTGTTTTTTCCTACATGGTTTTTATTACCTGACAAGGTTTTTAACGAGGCAACACTAAGCGCGTCCAATATCATATTACTAATGGACATCCAAGTGGAAATGTTGTAAATTTTTACCATCAAGTGTCTGTCTATTCATAATCAAGAACTTATATGTAATATTATAATAACATAGAGACTTAGAGTATCTCCAACAACTCTTGTATAATTTATCTATTCTAAAGGAGGAAATTACAAAATCTTTAAAATAAAATGAGCTCAACTCCAACAGCTCTTCTGTTCTATTGTACAAAATTGAATGTTTTTCTCTATAATTTATGAATCTATATAAATATTATATAATTATTCGAATTAAACCTCAAATTTAATGTTAGATATTTTAATTTTTTTATGTTTTTTATTTTTTGGAGGAGAGATCATGAACTCTATAAGGCAAAACAATAAATTTTGAAGATTTTCTAGTTGAATATACAAATTTTGAGAATTCTATAGATATAGAGGATATGCTTATCTCTTTCCATTTTTTGTAAAATATAGGATGTTTTACATGAACTGTTAGAGCCAAAAAATGATGTTTTCCCTCTAAAACTAGAGATTATTCTAGTTTTACATGAGCTGTTAGAGATACTCTTATCATGTAATCTCTATCTTAATTTGAGGTTCATTGCAGTTAAAAATAGTATGTACTATGTAGTCCAGAGTTGATATTGGATCAAAGTTGGGCCTGGTTGTCAACTCTGCCCACGGCTTGTCCAAATCTTCCTCTCAATTCAATCCTCAGAAATTTCAAATTCTTAAGATGCCTCCTTTCCGTTTCTCTCTCTAAACCACACCTTCGCCTCTCTCCGATCTCAAGCCTGCAACTCCGTGCCAGATCGAACCGTCGTCCGCGCCTCTCAAAACCTAAACCTCGCCGATCCGATCGGAGCGAAATGAAGTTGAAGATCAACAAGGCCTGCGATCTCAGCTCCATCTCCGTCCTTCCTCCTCACTCCAGGTTCGAATTCGCTTCACTCTTTTGTTTCGATTTCGCGTCCTTTTCTCTATCGCAATGTGCTTCGTTTGATTCATGTGTAAATCTGGAAATTCCGCTTTTGAATTTAACCGATTCAGAATCTGTTCGTCAAAATCTAGCTCCGCTTAATTGTGTTTGCGATTTTTTCTTGTTGAATTTGACTGGAACTTGATAGGCCCGCTCGATCTGAGGTCTACGAGCTAGACGCTCGGTTTTTGGACCTTAAGCTTTTATATATATCTAGGTTTTATCGCTCATCTGAGTTTGATTTGAGCTTGATTTTAGTTTTCTTGAATTTTTTTAGTGTGCTAGTGAATCTGTTTGGTTTTGGATTGTGGAGAAATCAAGTTTCGGAACTTCGGTTTTAGCATTAGGATTTCTCACTGATTTGAGTGCACTGTGAGTTCGATTTCAATTTCGTCTTCCATAATATGTGATTTGAGAAAGTGTGAGAGTATGCTTACCTGACTAAATGGATCTCTTCTGGTTCGAGATGGAATGTTCAGTTTGTGATATCAATATTGTCCAAAGCTGAAACATTAAGTTGACCAGATCCAAAAGGTTTTGATATCAAAACGGAAGGAGTTATGCGTGTTTCAAATTGCTCTAGGCCTCTAGTCAATAGTCGATTGAATTGTTGAAGCCTTCTTTTATTTGTGCTGATTTCTTCGTTGATGTGCAGGAGATCAAATTCTGTACCACATGGACCACAAGGTTCGCAGCTTCAGCTTCGATCTCAGCCATCAGAGCAGTCATTTTCTCAGGGACTCTCATCTCAGTATGGCATGTTTTCTCAGCTTTCTCAGACGTCTCTTGACGCTTTGACAGATAAGGTAGAATCTCTATTTTACACCATACTTTCATTGTTATTGTTTTGACAAACCGACAGTCAATAAAGTAAATTTGGCTCAATGAGGAATGATTTTACTTGAAAAGGCGTGTAAGTTTGAGCAGCTTTCATATTGTTAACTGGAGACGAATTTATTTAAAATTGTTCTTTCCCAGAACTCTGAGCGCATCTGATTCATAGGTTTCTTTGGCAGTTCTAAATTATTGCTTGTGTTCGTATCTCTACAGAGGTCTCAAGAACGGGAGAACTCTGTCAAGAAAATTACTCGCTTACCCCTAATTAGTCATGCACGTGAAGAGAATCAAATGCAGATGTCAAGACCTTCCAACAATCTAACGCGGAAGTGGAGTTCCGCTTCTGGTTCAGATCATCGATGTAAGTTTCTTACAATGTTGAATGGCATAAGCAGTATTAGAGAATAGAGAATGAAAAAAAAACTTCTAGTAATGTATTTGACAAAGAATAAGGATTATGTAGTTGAATTTTCGAGGGGGTAATAATAACAGCTCCATAAAGGTCTTTCTATTGTATGTGCGGCTGCATTTTTATGGGAGACCAATTCTTTTATCTTCCTGAACAGGTAATATCAGTGAGGAATTGGAACATCGTATTGGAATGATGGAAACTTCATTAAGCAGGTTTGGGATGATCTTGGATTCTGTTCAGAGTGATGTTATGCAAGTAAAGAAAGGAACAAAAGAAGTTTCAATGGAGAGTGAGTGATCTATTCTTTAACACATTGAAATGTATGAGCTGGTGAGGAAGTATATTAGTGAATGGTTGTAAGCTGCCTGATCTGCATAAGTTGTTATATCTCATATTCTCTGATATAAGATTAATGTTCATATTAATGTGAGAGGGCTTCAGTCATTGATCAAGCATATTGAAACAAAATTTTTGTAGGATACCTTCCATTTGGATACTATATTTGATTGATTGATTACCTGTGAAGTGAAGTAGGGGAGTCTACTATGAGACACGTCAAAAAATTACCATCATATGTAATTAATTTTCTTTCTTAATTCAGTGGAAGCAATACAACAGAAGTTGATGGTTCAAGACAGCTTGCTGCAGTTAATGGTAACATACCTACAATCCCTAGTTTACATTCTTATTTACTCAATTCGTTGGTTCAAGCATTCAAGATGCTGCACTTGCTAACTCAACCAATATGTGGAAAAGCAGAAAAAGGGGCAAGAGGATCTCAAAGCCAGCCTTGATGTGGGTATCAAATCTATGTTGGAGCAACTGTGCAAAAATGAAAATCAAGATAAGTTACAGGAGATGTTCTTAGTGCTTTCAGCCTTACCAGAAAAGATTGAAGCATCCCTCCTGAGTTCACAAAATAATATTCACAGCTCCTTCACCAAGGAAATGCAGGTATGCAGGATGTATAATGGAAAGTAAATTGCAACCACATAACGCAGTAGATGATGAAATTTTAGCTCTTACGGTTTTTTTCTGTCCAGTTGAACATTTGAAATTTGGCATACCTCTGATTGGTAATAAATCCCTCTCATCGTTTTTCTTGCAGAAACTGCTTTGCATTATCCAAACATGCCAGAATCAGATTACATACCCCATCCAAACATCCAAAGTGCCATCTGTACTTTCACCAAAGGCACCAAAGGTGATTCCATTCCTCTAATTATGGCTCATCAACATCAAGCACCCATACCCTATTAGTTATGTCTTGAATACCTTTGATATTGGATAATTTGCAGGCTGCTACCCCTGCAAGTCCACAAGTGGAGCAGACGCAGAAGAGGAAGTATGTGAATAAGTACAAAGCACCTTCTTTACCATCACCAAAGGTGATCCATACTTCTCTAATGATGTTCTATTGATTTATTTAAGCACTCGTGTGATTTGTTTTATCATAAAAACCTTTCATATCTGGAAATTGCAGGGTGCTGCCTGTCACTCTGTTCCAGAAAAAAGGCCCCAGCCTATTAAGAAGTATGTGAGAAAGTTGTTTTATTCCTTTTTATTGTTTATTTGATAGGAAACCATTTTTTTTCTTTTGTTATTCCTTGGGAGAGCTTGTATATTCATCAGTGGCATAGGGGTGCACTTCTGTTCCATGGATTTGATAGTGTCATTTTTGTGTTGTTAGAGAGTCCGAGAGGCTTAAGTACCCTGCTCTTGATTACCACTCAACTGTACCCTCAACTGTACCTCCAAAGGTTTATGCTCAAGCAGCTGTAGTTACAACAACAGAAACAGGAGGCTGGAAAACTGTAAAAGCCGGAAAAGCTACTTCTAGTCAAGGGGTGCCCCCAAAAGTTCAAAAACCTAATGGATATACCTCGGTGAAACAGGTAGCCCTTAAATTATTTGTTTCTCATCTTTCTCTTTAATTTGGAAATAGACTACAAGATGTCTCACCTAAATATTTTACTGGTATTAAGCTGATAGACTTAATAATAGATATGCACCCAGTGTATTTGTCTTGAATTCTTTTTGCTATTGAGGCAAAGTTCCCTACTAATTTTAAGTATTAGATGAAAAACTTTATATTTTCTCATTTCGGGTATTTGAACTTATATATGGCTCATGTGAGATGGCAATGCACGATGCAGGAAAGAGAGAGAGTTATCATTGAATCAGATGAGGACATTGATGGAGGTTATTCATGCTTACTTGACGAGAAAGGAATAGGTAATGGTCAAACTAGCATTTGGGCCTTACCTATCTAATTTGATGAACCTCATGTCTTATTTTTGCCAAAGACTTAATATCATAGCTGTAAATAGATTTTTTAGAAATGATTTGGAATGTTGACCAAAAATAGGCACTTCAAAGAAAGTATAGCTTCTATACTATCAGACTTTCCTGAAGAGCCTCTCTAAGGGAGCTAATAGCTGCTGGCTTATGATAATCATGAGTTTGTTGGAAGTCACTAATTAAACCCCAAGTATAAGTATTTTCTTCAGGAATTGAGGGTCAAAGCAATTCAAACTATACGGAATGATAAAATGTTTATCTACAGGCTTTACTTTTCTCATTATTGACAGGCCATGTATATAAATATATGATATATGTCTAGCTCTGTTGCTTCAGGTTGTTTTGAAAGAAGTTACAGGATATACTTGGATTGTTGTGTAATTATCTGTCTACTACGCTTGTCTTTGTGCAAGTACATGATCATTTTACTGAAAAATAACTTTAGTCGTTATTCTTTTCCTTGAAGACCTAAAGAACTTTATGAATGAAGAGGTAGATCAAGAGACAGAAAGGATCTTGAGGAGGGCAAGGAGGCGAAAGAGAAGATGCTGTAATCCTATAATTATTAACTGAAGGTATACATTACAACTTTACGTCTCTTTTCTTGTGCTTCTGATTTCTCCTACTGCAGGCATTACAAAGTTCATTTCTTCCCTGACTAGAAACTTAAGAACATTTTGCTTACCACTTTTGACCATGATGAACTGTTGCCATCTCTTTTCAATAAGAGTCAAGTTGTAATACTACACAAGTGCACACAGTCTTCATCATGGTTAAAAGGGATGATTGAAATTGCCCTAGAATTGCAACTTTGGTTTCAGATGCTCAGTAAATTCAAATTGTCTGTTGTGTTTCACACTGCAGTTTGACTCATATAGTGTTGTTTGCTGTCTGTGCAGATGCTTGAAGTCTGCTTCTCCCATGTGCTTTGTGTCCTAACCCGTAACCCCAACATTTGTGCTTTTAATCCTTTGATTGCTTTGGGTATGTTTCTCCCCATGCCCTATTGTTATATATCCTTCTACCTCCTAGTAGAGTAGCAATTATACATGTCCTTAGAGCCACACTGATAGCCTAAGAACTATGGGTACATCCTTCAATTACTGTAAAGAACTGGTAATATGGTCAAAGACCCCATTATTGTATGCCAACCAACCGGCCTATACTCTGAGCCTAGTCCCTAGTTTGTTTATCAACATTGGTTATATACTACCGGCCTTTAATGTATAAAATATATATTAATTTTATATCTTTCCAATATTTACATTTAGCTTATTTTTAGTTAAATATATAATTTTTATATAAATTTTAAAAAAATTTCATCGATATTTGATAATTTCTTAATATATCTATCGAGATTTTCTGAATTACCAAACTTTTTATGACTGTTGATATTTAATGCTTGTATACAACTACGTGGCTATCGTCTCGTCACATACCAAGATGATGAAAATGAGGACCATCTACACGTACATTATTGTATACAACAGACGATTGAGAACGTTTCTTCACTATAAAAGGGTCAAAGCTGTCGAGGCCGGCCTTGCCGAACCCCAAAGTTTTAGGCCTGAGAAAAGTTCAATTCCTAGCTTCGTCCCTGTCTGGTTCGTTTCACAAGCTATATATCATTTCTGTCGGTAGGAGCCCGCACGTGGGAGCCTTGCTACCAATTTAGCAGAAGCACTTCTTCCATCGCCTAGGTATCAATAACCAATAACAAATCATCATGGCTCATTACCAAATCATCATGGCTATTTAGAAGTATCTGATTATGATTTTAAGGACCTCGGGCCCTCGTAGAAAATTAGGTCGCACATTTTTGCACTCTTTCTTTGTAGTTGTGAAGTAAGCATCACTCTGAAAGCTCTAATCTAGAATTGTTCGAAGATCTAGTTGAAAATTATATATAATAATGAAAATGCTCTTTGATTTGTTTTCATTCTATTGAGCGAAGGACAGGTGATTTGGATTGGATTGGATTGGATTGGATTGGTGGAATGTTGCTACTACTAGAACATTGTCTTTGTTCGTTTCCTTCTCTGACATATAACTCGGTCTGTTTAGGGGGGATCGTGATTTGTGAGGGGTGGTTGTGTGTGTTTCTAAATTGGTTTGCGAGATTAGATTGCAATATGATGCTAGGAAAATCATTAAGAATCCATCATACGGTAATCTCTCCATTATTGATTGTTAGTTTAGTTTTCTTGATGGTGAAAGCTACCTCGTGAAACCTTAACTACCGTTTGAGACCACCATTCCCCATAATCATACATCAAAAATCATATCAGAAACCCCCGTCTATCAAGAGTCTCTTGTAACGCACAAAAAGTGACCCCAAAACAATGGCAACAACAACTAGATAACTAGTGAAGAGGTCTATGCTAGTTATATAGTTTTTCATGTGAAGTCGTATTTGTATTCTCTTGACTTTGGTTGCGTTAAAGAACGTGGTATTTACATTTCATATTCTGAATACATGATTTTCTGATACTTGCTATGTGGCTACTATACGTGATTCGCCAGGTTTCATCCTCTAATCAGGGATACTCGGAAGAAACTTTTGCTTTTGAAGGCATTGGGTTCTCAAAACTCAAAAGAAAGAGAGCATCCAATGCTTAAAGAGATCGAGCCGTTAGAACATGGAATATCCAGATCCCTAGGTTTGAAAGATCTAATCACCAACATTCGAACAAAAATTCTGTCACAAGATTTACCACACAGACTAAGTTTTGAGTTTTCCTCGCAAGCTTAGTACATAATTAATGTTTGATAATTGAATTCTCTTTTCCTTGCGACCCTTCTATGTTCTTCAATTTCCTCTTTAGCTCAAAAATTATTGAAGTGCATGTGTAGTGAGGCTACGGTTGCTTTTAATTTGTGTTATGGTGCGTGTTTAAATTAGGTGGACGAGGATAGTGATAAGAGAAGCTTTCTAATAATTTCCACTCCTGAATGATTTAGCTCAAGTCATCAAATGAAATAGCCACAACAAGACACTACTCTTTTATAAAGCTCCTCCGAGAACTACAAGTAAATCGCTGGGTACTTCATTTTTTCTTCTTCGTTTTTAATCATAGCTCGTACAAGTGGAATAGTTTTGTTACAAGTAGGAGTATAATACAAACAGGAATGCCTACCTACTTCAGTACTTCTAACACAAAGACAGATCAAAATACTTGTACAATACCACTTAAACCCTAATTTATACTTCATTCCATCTCTAAAGTTATCGATCTAGGGTTTATATAGGGTTCAACGATTACTATTCGATATAATAGAGACATGAACAGACCGATGAACACAATGTCAACATAGAAAATATTCATAAGCAATGCCTCTTACTAAAATATGAATTAGTACTCCTAATTATTGTCTGTGTATATAAACATCAACATCTCCTAACCTCTTTCTGTGTTATATTAATATAGAAAAATTATTTTGCTTTCAATCTATGTTAATTTTCTAGCGATGGAACATTTTAGGGTCAGCTTGGTGACATCGATCATTTGTTATCAGATAAACACAAACGTAAGTAACCAATTTGGCTGTTGTATTAGAATGATTATCGACCAATTTGATAATCTAATCTCAACAAATATTAACAATGCAGTTTTAAGCACAGAAATCATTTGCAGATTGAATCGATCAATTGTTGTAAGTTGTTACCAATATCAGTACCCAACGAATTCAAGAAATAAATAAACTGCACCAAAACAAACCATGACATCTCTAAGCAACAATGATTTGGTGAAATGAAAGGGAAAACCCTAACCTTAATACACTTGAGTAAGACTAATGCATGAGACCCTCCACTGCCTCCATTTGCATGCAGAGCCATTTCTAGTGGGGATTGAAATGAGTGTGTTTATAATGAGTGTCATTGTGGTCCTTTCAATTCCGCAAAGTCGATCTCTTTGTATTCTCAATATATCTTTGAGCCCAAGCAAGACAAAAGCTGCTACCCATCTCTAGCTCTATTCTATTTCTTCTTCCTCATGTCACTCTCTTCTCTCTGGCAGGTTGCATTTGACTCCCTTCATATAAATGTGTTGCACACTTTTTATTTGTTAATATGTGAGGGCTGGTTTGGAAGTGTCTTTGTAAATGTCAAAACAGTTTTCACATAACTGGCAAGAACAAACAAATACAGCTATTTAGGGTTAGTCACACACACATATATATAGCTAGCTAAACAATAAGGGGTATTTGATGTTACACTTAATTTATTAAATTCATTTTAAATTACACTCACCTTTAAGATTGTTTTAAAATACATCCAAATTTATTAATTAAATTTGTTTAAACAAAATAAAACTATTATTTATGATAAAAAATTAAACCTATTTTTTTTAGATTTACAGAAGTCGTCATTACCTCTAGACGTTAATGAAATGGTAACCCATGAAGATATAAACAATAAACCCTAAACCCTAACCCCCAAATTCTAAACCCTAACCCCTAAACCCTAACCCCTAAACCCTAAAACTCCCCTAACCCCTAAACCCTAAAACCTATACTCTAACCCCTAACCTAAAACCCTATACCCAAAACTCAATTTCTCTATTTGTAACCTAACTTAAAGGTTATAAATAAAATACATGATTAATACCTACATCATAAACACAAATTAAAATGTAGAAAACATAATTTAAATCAGAATGACAAAATTGTTAGGAGAAAAATGATGACAAATTGTAGTTTTAAAAATAAAACCTATAAGACATGTTAAATAATTTGAATTGGGTGTAAATTAAAATGAAATATGTGAATGCATTTATCTTAAAAGAGGCTCCATATTTTAGGTTTTTCTTTAATTTTCTCAAACAATAAATGTGAAACTTGGAGAGCATGATGATGGTGTAGTGAAAGAGAAATCTTGTTGTAAACTAAATTTTTATCTCTAAAAATGAGATTTTGTTACTTAAATCACATTAGTCATATTATGATCATTCTAATTTAAGTTCTATGTTACTTTCACTGTAATAAGATTTAGTCGATCATAAATATATAATCCATGTACCGACAGTCTACTAACCGTTGCCAATATACTCTCTATATGTTATTTCCCAATAACTTGAATTTCACTTTTTACTAGTTTTCGTATAAAATTATGAAATGATTTCAAGATCTGGTTTTTAATTTTAGGGACCCTGCAATTCATTTAGTCCCGTAATTCTGTATAATTAATTGAAACAAGTTTTAAAGAACATCGATGATGATTAAAAATGCGCCATATACAAATAGTTCAAAACAACCACCAAATTATGTGTTGTACAAGACTAAAAAATCATATATGTCAATTTCCATCTCCATCTGCATTTTCACTTCAATGTGCGTATTCGTATATAATTAACAATCGATTTGGTGATAAACTTTCTCTTAGGAGTCCCTTTCAGTTGAATCACAAAGTAAGCACCTTGCTCTCTTCAATCAATTAAATAACCAATTCCAAACGTATTCCAAAACTTAGGTGTTGTCTTCAACGGCAACATTCATCAATGAAAAAACCTAATGAAATTGTCTGCTTCTTGCCATTGTCATTGCTAAAAGGGGTTTGCCAGGCAAGTTTTTACCCACCCCCGATCTAAAGAAGATGGCACAGTAAGAGATTAGCTAATAAAATCAGAACCATTTCAACCCTGAGCGCTGGAGTTCATTCACAATTGGCTACTTGATCATATTTTAGCTGCATAATCATCAAGAACTTTCCAGTTCTTTAATCAGAATTGCCCTACCAGATTCATAAGTTTGTATCTGAAAAATAAAAACATGGTGGTAGAGCGAGGGTGATGTTATAGCTCTTATTGTCTCTTCTGGGCCTTTTGATTAGACAATGAAACCGATCAGCATTGAAGTTGGTAAAGGTTGTGTGTGACCCCAACCGCTTCATTTCATGCAATTTGTAGGACCCTGATGACCTGAACAGCCTAACCTTCGATGCACAACAACTGCCCTCTCTCTTCACATGCAACCATGGACAAAGCCTTTGGTATGTCAGAAAATTTATGCATGCATGCCTGCCCTCCCTATGTAGTCGAATTCATCTCTGCATATGCATTTCCCATAAGAGTTGCTTGTCCTCTGCTTTGTTTATATTCAAGGAGGTAGCTAGTAGTTAATCCAAGGTCATAGATCGAAGGTATCCAAGGTCTTGGCACTGAATTTAACACCAAGAAATTACATGTTATATTCTAAATCTTACATTAGTAAGGCTTCGGAAAATCGGTGGCTAATTAGAAACTACAACATAACATATCGTGCGAGAGGCATGATTGTCAGAGCGTAACCATGATTGTAAATGTACGTAAAATCTACAAATAGTCATAATCTGATAATGGTCCAAAGGAATTAGATTTACGGGGTCTCGAAATTCCACGTCAGTAATTATCGATGTAAGCATATTGTATATGGTTTATCTTCTGTTTGAAGAAAATTTAACTCTTGTTTTACCCCTCTTCTATTTTTTACTTTGTGCCATAGTTCTCTCTACACCCTCCACAAGACTTTCCTAGACACACAATTAGGAGGGGGTGTGCTTTGAATTCAAATTTCAGTCATCATTACTCGAGTAATGCTTGAGAAAAGGACTATTATTGGGGTCAAATATATAAGAGTAACGGCATAATTAGTGTTCAATATGATTTCTACCCTTTAATCCAAAATAAAGGAAGGGAATGGTATGATCGATCAACCCCATTTCTCATGAGTACCAAAATAGAATGTACACCAGTTGGTAAGAGGAGTTACCACAAAGCATTTCCATTTTGATCAAAACCAGGTACACAAGTACAGTTTAACAGTTAGGGCATATGTGTCACTGCATGCAGTAAGGTCAGTAATCAATATGGTCCATTTTTGGTGCAAGTCTCAGTAATTCTAGCTGCGATATAGAAGAAAGACGCGAGAACCTTAATTCCTTTCTCTCATTTGTATTAAGAAAGCATATTCTCCGACCTTAAGTCCTCATCTCCAATGTTTGGAACACTTGATAATATTTTTTGGATTTCAGTTTAATGTTGTGGCGTTAGGATATATGCAGGGGCGGAACCAGGATTTAAAGATAGGTAGGGCTGATTTGAGGCTTGTTTTTTTTGTTGGTTAAGACTCCCTAATGATTAGGAGAATCGCATGATGATGGCTACAAGGATTGACAGGAGAAGGTTTGGTGATGAGGTATTGGTCTCAATGGAGGAGATCACAATTGTCTATAGAAAACACAAGCACTGTTGTGCCAACAAGCTCAGCTAGAGACGCTTTCCACACCTGATGTTCGAGTTGTTCATTTTGGCTTAGATTGAATCAATAACCTCGAGACAAAATAACTCGTGCAAACCCAGAACCTCACTGAAAGAGGAGGTCCTGGAGGGATTGGACTTCTTCCCCTCATCACTTCATGACTGCCACTTTCCTACTCCTATAAGCCTCGGCCGCCTTATAAAGAATGAGCAGAAAGAAATGATGATGAATGATCTCAGTGAGAAACTATTGCTCGAGACCTTGTCTTCTTTTGGAATTAATCATCAAAGTTCATTAGCTGGAGATCATCATTATCAATTCTACTGCTCAAATAACAACCATGTTCAGAATTTTACTCAATTGATGCCAGGGAGATCAGGAGGGCAATGCTTCAGCCAAATTTATCCCAGCATAAACATTTCCAACTTAAACCAAGTTCATCAGTCTTCTAATGTTCCGTCCTGCAAATCATTTGAAGAAGAAAATTAACATGAGAAGAGGAAGAAACACAAAGAAAAACAGAGGAAGAAACAAGAAATGAGTAAACATCAAAGAAAAACAGAGAGAAAGGAAGAAAAATGGCTAAACAGCAAAGAAAAAAAATATAAAAATAAGTGTTTGCAAGGTGACTCGAACCTGTGTTGTCAAAGGAAATGAAACAGCTGCTTTACCAACTGAACAAACACTAACCTTGTGCAAAACTCGTATATTGGTTATATATATTCGGATTTTTCGGTAAGGCTATAACCGTACCAGCCTCTTATGTAGTTCCGTCCCTGGATATACGCATTCTAAAATGGTTAGATCAATGTAAGTTGCCCGATTCACTTACACCACCTCGGAGTGCAAAAGAATTTTCGGTTGAAACTATCCTTGTTTCTTTTTATTACAATTGTCCAGGACGCGAACATCTTTAACAAATTTATAATTAATACGAGTCATGAACTTATGCGAATTATAATTGAAAATGTGCAAATTTCACACATCAGTCAAATCTAAATAACATTTGGAAAACTCTATATGGCCCCCCTTTTAAGAAGTTACTGGTTTCCGTCGGCAACCATGGGAGAATTTAACCCTACCCCAAGGCTCTGAAAAATCCCTCACTCTAACAAGCGTACACGTCAACAACTTGGTTGACACATTTCCTCTACCGCCAGCCCCAAAAAGGGGTAGAGAGAGAAACTGGAAGTTAGTGGTGACTTTGATGATGCTTGGAAATGGAACTACTGTTACAGAGTAGTACTCGATCTAGTGGAGAGCTAGCTAGACAGACAACTCTTTTCTTTCATACAAAGCCTCCCTTCTCCTCTCCTCCCTCGGCCCCACCCAAACATCAATCCCAACCCAACTGACACGTACTCCTTTCTTCTCCTTCTTCTTCTTATACTCTTTCCCACCCAACACCAACGATATTGTTAAAGCTTTTGTCTTTCACTCCTCTCTATCTCTTTCTTCCTCATCTTACTTTTCACAGTCTTTAATGGCTGCCCGTATGTTTGAGACTTCTACTTAAACACAATTGGTGGGTCGGTGCTGGCTTTTCTTTTTAGCTGTCAAAAATAGATACCCACTACTAAAGTCTTTCTTGCTCACACTTGGTGGTGTTGGGTAAAATTCTCCAGAGAATTTGATTTCTGAAAAATTAAATCTTTTGCTTTTTTGGGTTTGAACTCTGCAGAGGATTTTGGTTTTTGGTGTTTCATTTGGATTGGTTTTGAGGGTCTTTGCTTGCTGCATTGTGCTTTGTTGAATAGTTTTCAGTGGGAGCAGCATTGACCTTGTGAGAGAGATTTTTTGAATTAAAAAAATAGCAGAGGTCCAAAGGCGCATGCTTCTTGAGTTGAGTTGTCTGAATTATCTAGGATCAATTTTCTATTCCATCGTGCAGAACTTCAAGATTTTGTGGATCAAAAGAGATTTGGGTTTCTATGTTTCTCAAGCTTATGATCAAATCCCAACATCATTGCTGAGTTTTCTTCACTGAAGTTTGAGGGTGAATTTTTCTGGCCTTTTGACCCTTCTGTGATCGTCATAGTAGTTGAGGAAGTCCAAATTGCAAGAATTGTTTGAGCCTTTTGTGGAGAATGTTGAGTTGCCGTTTAAGGCTTTTTTGAGTGAAAAAGGGAAGGCTTTGATTCCTTGCCATCCAAATAAAGTTATGGTTCCTTGAGCTTCACTCTGTTATTAGACTTGAGGAGTTGGAATTGGAATCTACTGGTTTCTGCAACTGAGTTTTCCAGCTGCTTTTGTTCTGTTCTCTGCTTTAGTGAATTCAAGGGGCTCTGAAATTTGAGGTAATATGTTCATGCATGTAATTATCATCAATACTATTTGCTTCTTTTTTTGTCTTCTTCATCTTATAGTACTAATTTGCTTACTAAATCTGGGATGATTTCTTTCCTAGGGTTGAAATTCGCAGCCATTTGAGTAATTTCTATAATATTCAAAACGCTCTACATTACTATTTCTTTATCAGTTATTGGGTGAGACTTGAGAGAACAAGAAAACAAGAAACTGAATTCCTCGGTTATATCTTTATAGCCTTTTTATTGATCTCTCCTTACTGTCTTTGGTATTTCAATCAGAGCCTGTTATTATCAAATTTTGGATGAAAAGGACCATATAAAAAATATTCATGATGGCAAAGAAGTCCCAGAGACGCTCTATTCGGTATGAGAAAGATCAGTTAGGCTGTATGTGGGGATTGATCAACATCTTTGATTTTCGACACGGCCGCCCCACCTGGAAGTTGATATCTGATAGGAGGCATGGAAGCAAGCAAGCTCTTGGTAAGAACTAAGAACTGGAAAAAAAATTAATTGGAAGTTGGCATTTTCAGCTATCTGTTGCCTGATTTCTTCTGGCTGAAATGAATTTAGGAATAATTGTGTTATTTGGGGACTTTGCAGGGTGTCCTAGTTCACATCTTTATTTGAATGAGTTTTTCTTACTCTGGTTTATTATTGGGGAATTGGTTTAGTTGCTTTCAGATCATCAAAAGAGGGCAATTTTCCATGCTGTTGAAGTTTATGTATTTTTCTATGTTATTTGTTCAACAATTTCTTTCAGTCTGAAATGAATGGTTTTGGACTTTTGGGGAATATTGTAGATAAACTGTCATAGTCGGTGTTTTATGTAGTAGTTATTCTTAGTCTGACTTACAATTATAGAAGAATCTCAAGTAAACTGCTTTCACATCATTTAAATTTTAAAGGGCGATATTCCCACTTTTTTGTTGAATTTATGTTTTCTTTGGTGCAATTTGTTGCCCAGTTTCTTCTGGCTGAAATGAATTCAGTGGTAATTTTGTTTGGGAGTTGTTTATAGACAAGATGCCATAGTCAATTTTTGGATTAATTTCAGTTTACATACCTAAGGTATAAGTTCACCCCGTACCTTTTAATTTTGAAAGTTTACCCCTAAAGTTTTCAATTTTCAGTAATCATGCCCAATTGACGAAATTTCGACCAATTTAGACATTAAATGTTAATATGTAGTCTTATTAAAAAGGTTCTAAAAGCTGATTTTTGCTGTTAGATGACTATATTTGTCCTTAAAGTGAGTTATAAAGTTATAATTAACGTCCAAACACAGAATTTTAGCAATTGAGTATGATTAATGAAAATTGAAAACTTTAGGGGGTAAAATTTCAAAATTAAAAGTACAGGGGGTAAACTGAAATTAATCTATTTGTTATGTGAATGACTTTTCAACTCTGAATTATAGTTGATATTTAGTACTGTCTTTCAAATCATCAAAAGGAAATGTCCACAATGTATCTGAATCATACTATCTTTGTGCAGGCACTGGGTCTCCTAGGAACAACTTTGAGGTGTTGAGTGGTTTGGATGAGAATCTTCAAGGCACCGTTGTAAGTTTTTTTTTTATTGTAAGGCACCTTTGTAAGTTTGATCAAGTTATAAGCATATCCAATTGAACTTGTATTTGAAACTTAAAAGCAAGTTACTGTGACAAGGGAGCTTACCGCATAAGAGAATGTATCTATTCACTAATTGACTGATGATATAACTAATGGATTCTTTACTTAACTGTTGCAGGAAGGCAATGTGGAAAATACAGCAACAGTGGTTGGCGATGCTTGTAAGCCTAGTGTGAAGAAACTTATGGAAGAAGAAATATTCAGTGAGCAGGACATGAAGAAAGAGATCAGTGCTGATGAGGTAGCAAGTAACCAAACTAAAAGGACAAAGAAGACTCGTAAGAAAAGCCGGGACATGGACACCTATAATTTGAATGGACCTGAGACTATAGAACCTGGATGCTCTTGCAATCAGAAGCAAGAGCATAAATCTAGAAGTGACTGTGGTGTAGAGGAGATAATGGAAGAGGTATGCTGCCAGATCCATCATAAGTATACAAGTCGTTTGAATCATGATCTGAATGGAGAGACTCCTGTGAAGTCAAACTACAAGCATTCTGATTTTGAAGAGAAATTATGTGTGACAATCAAGGAGTTCATGAATCAGAAGTTAACTGATGGGAAGCATATCACAGAAGATCAGAAAATCCAGCACTTCAGAGAACTAATGGATGCACTTGAGACCTTAAGTTCAGATGAGGAATTGTTTCTGAAACTCATACAAGATCCAAACTCGCTTCTAGCAAAGTATGTCTTGAACTTGCAGGATTCTCAAAGAGAGAAAGATAAAGAATCCAAGGCTGTTACAGAGTCCAACTCGACAGAAAAACTTGAGTATTCAAAACAACCTGAGGAGCTTGTCAATCGTAAACAGCGATATTTTTTCAGAAGAAAGAGAAAGCCTCAAGAAAGGGAACCAGCAGAGGCCAATAAGAGTTTTGACACTTCTAAAAGAATTGTCATTTTGAAGCCTGGGCCTACAATTTCACTGGATTCTGAAACAGAAAGCAACAAGATCCCAGAGTCCCATTACTTGGTAAGAAGTAGAGGGACAAATGAAAAAATTGGCTCTCACTTTTTCCTTTCTGAGATAAAAAGGAAACTGAAGAATGCTATGGGAAAGCAACAGTATGGGGCATCTACCGTTCGAAGTTCTAATAGATTGCCCTATGAGCATCAAAGTTTGGGAGATGGTGAAAAAGGAAGTGTTAAGGAAAAGTTTGCAAGTTCTCCTAGTAAAGATCACTTCTACATGGAAAGAATTGCTAAACCTTCTGGTGGTATCAAGAGAGCAGACAAGAGTGGCAAAATGAAAGAATCTGAAATGAATGTGAAACATGAAGAACCAGGAATTCCTAATCAAAGAGTATCTAACATCTATATTGAGGCAAAGAAACATCTATCCGAGATGTTGAGCAATGGAGATGCAGGTGTAGATTTCTCAGGACAACACTTCACCAAGACCTTGGGAAGGATTCTCTCTCTCCCTGAATACAATGTGTCTCCTAGGGGCAGTCCTGGAAGGGACTCGGAGCTTGGGTTTGTTACTGCACAAATGAGGTTATCTCCTCGTGATCGTGTTTGCATGGCCAATGAGAATGCATGCTCTCTTAAGAAAGAGAAAAATGCTAGTCCTCTAGGTCAAGTAGTACAAAACCTGGAGGATAGGATATCTGTTTCCGACAACAACCCTGACTGTGAAGTACAGCCTCCTAGTTCCATACCGAGTACCTCTGTTGATTTGATTAATGTTAGTGAAACAGAAGAAAACCATGTTTCCATTAAAGAGGAAATGAATCCTGAAGGTATTGATTTCTCAGCTTTCCATACAAACATTTTTAAAATGCCTGTACTTTGTTTTAAACTTTTTGATATTCATCATTCTCTAAAATAATTGCAGGTGATATAGATATTGCAAAAGAGATTACAATTGTAGGACGAGAAGAAGAAAGTTTACTGGATGCTCTTTCTGAACCAAGTGACTCTTCCATTGCCAGTGATGACCGAAGTGGCAACATGACTGAAGTTGTCGATGATGAAGAATGTTCAAAATGGTTAAATCAGGTAATAACATATTACTTTCTTGCAAATATAGTTCTTTCTTTAAAAAGATAAGATAATATGTATATAGATATAATTCAAGATGAGTCCTAATTGGAAAATCAAATAGAAAGTAAGAAGTGATTAAATTCTCTGTATGTTGAAAGCCTTTGTCTCATTGACTATCTTTTATTTGTCACATTAGTCTTAATCATATTTGTCTCTCAGGATTTCAATGGAGAGAGTCCAGGACCATCTTCTGCATTTGCATCCCCATCCAGCTCTCCAACAACCAAACATGTTGAAGATTTAGACATTTCCATCGGCATACCAGAGCGGCCAAGTCCTGTTTCAGTTCTTGATCCGATATTCTCAGAGGATGAGATTAGCCCTTCAAAAACCATTTCTCAACCTGGTAAAGATTCATAACTAGTATCTTATTGGCTAGAGTCCTGTGGTTAATATAATGTGTATCTAAAGTTAATTCATTCTTTTATTTGCAGTAGAACTACTAATACAACCCCTACATATCCGATTTGAAGATCACGAATCTTCGGCCATAGATGAAGCTAAGAATGCTAAAACTTGTACAGAAGAGAAGGAACTAATATATGATTTTGTTAAAGAAGTTATGCAAGCCTCTGGCTTCAACTGGGATGACTTCTGCATGAAGTGGCTTTATTCAGACCAACTTATTGAGCCATCATTGTGTGTTGATATAGAATTTTGTCCTAGCTCGCTCTGCTCTGACCAGAAGCTCCTTTTTGACTGTATCAATGAAGTTTTAGTGGAGGTTTGTGGGCGTTACTATGGTTGCTTCCCTTGGGTATCATCGATGAAACCTATAAGGCCAGTGCCGGACATGAAGACTGCTATACATGAAGTTTGGGTAGAAGTTTACTGGCATCTCCTTCCACTTCCATTGCCTCATAGTTTGGACCAGATAGTGGCAAAAGACTTGTCAAGAACCGGAGCATGGATGGACCTTCGATTTGATACTGAAACTGTTGGTGTTGACATGGGTGAAGCCATTCTCCAAGACTTGATGGAAGACATCATATTAAGCTATGTAGATGGAAGTCCCAAGAGTGAAGCTGCTTTAGTCTCTGATGAGTTAAATGAAACAGAGAGCATTGTCAACGTGTAAATTAGAATACACTTCTTCATGTTCATAGAGGACACCAACTCACACGAGCATGCTGAGGTAGTTGATGGCAAAGCCATTCTTTGTTCTTCAAGGGGATAAGCACCAGCATGTTAACTTCTAAGAGGAAATCTTCATCAGTTTTCCTGGAGTATCCTGGATTCAGTATGACATGGCTTTGTAACTCTGAAACTGAAATCATGTAATAGTATAGAATATGCCCCAATGCTAAGGAGCATCGCCGGCAGCAGGCTTCAGATAGCATCCCTGGTGGATGGAGATCAGAGATATCAAGTTTGCAAAGTCTCCTTGCAAGCTCATCAGATGCTTCAACGTCGAGGCGATAGAATGTAGTGTTGTGCTTCTAAATGTGGATCCCTAATTCCTGTATAGGTTGGAGTGTTGTTTTAGTTTGAGGGTGTGTTCTACGTTTGGCTTGATTATAGTCATTCCTAACTTGTGCTTTCGTGTTCTGTTGCTTTATTCCCTTTGTTTTTGCTGTTGTACTGGCAGAGGTGGCGAGTATAACAAGTTGTGAGTTGCAATTCCTGTGACTGACTGAGTGTAATTACAAAAGAAGAATAATGAGAGTTCATTGTTTGTTATATTCAATGAACAAGCTGTGACTTTGGAATAGTGAAATCCATTTTACAGTATACTACATGTGCTGTGCGCCTGTGCATCGACTTTCAATCAATCTGCTCCTTCGGATCCTTACAAACAATGACTTAGGGATTTCAGTCACAGAAAATCAGTATTAGTAATTCAGTCACAGAAACAACACAAAACCAGCACCCGCCTGTTCCTTCCTTGGAGAAACAACTAGACCAAAAGAAAAAACGCCAACTAGATCGATGGAAAGTAACAAAATCTAATGAGGGCTGCATATCATATGCCTCGCCCATCTACATCAATGCAAATTAACAAAACCTAATGAGGATTGCATATCATTTGCCTCGCCCATCCATATCTCACCAAAGTTAATTTCATTAACTTATCATAAAGTCTACTTCAAAATTGCATCAGCTACAACAAAAACAGAACCAAAGCCTTTCAGTTTCAACATGACATACCTATTGTCTCATGGTGAGATGCTCACTTTCTCCTTTTCGTTTTCCCTATTGGTGGAGTTAGTGGATTAGCTGCTCTCTTTTTCTTCTAGAACGCACTGGTTCTGCTGTCTTCTTTATATTCATCGTCATCATCACCAGCAACTGGTGCTAACTCCTCTGATTTTGGCAGCTTTTCTCTTTTGGACATTCAACTTGTAATATAGTTTCTTTCAAGGGGGTCATCTGAAGGCACAAATGTGGATGTACGGGAAACTTTAGTACCTAGTCCAAGCCTGCAAAACATAATGGTGCCCAGTAGAAATCAGCTATAACCCAATAAACCAACACTGATCATCTAAATATAATCAACTCTTAAAACCTAAGATAATACATGAATGAACTCACCTAGAAGGTCGACTCTGTGTCTCAAAAGACTCATCTTCTGCAGGTAGTATACTCATGTTACTAACCCATTTTTCAGCCTGCACATTAGCGGTGTTCATGCACAAAGTTAGAATTTAAGCATCAATTCCGTGTACTTGGACCACATTGTGTCATAGTCATGAAAATCATCTACACATGAATATAACACCACTAGCAATGCAAATTATGATAGCACAAGGTGATGTTTCAGCTCTCCATCTGCATTATTAACCTCACAAGCTTTTTGAATCACCATGGTAAGGCTTCATACATAAAAGGCTAAACTGAATAACCCAGAATCAAAAACAAAAACAAAAAACACTTTCAAGCTGATTCACTTTGCTACAAGATTGACGCAAGCAAAACACACACACTCAACTCCGAGAACAATATCTCTTCATATCAAAACAAAAATTTTTACAACACGAGTTCTCTTTCAAGCTCATTCAATTTGCACAAGATTTAAGCAACCAAAACACACACCAAACCTCTCAAGAACCCATATCTTTCAGTATCATCAAATCTCGAATGCAATTCATTGTTCTAGTTCCAATATGGCACAGAAAACAATTCATAGTTTACAGCGAAAAATTAAGGGAAAATTCATCATACCAAAGCCAAAGCTTTATTCAATTTAACAATTTGAGGACCCTTCTTCTCCTCCTTGTTCGTCTCAGTCGTGTTGGAGCTCATTGAACCTTTTCTACGTCACATATATATATATATATATAGCCACAGTCATTATCAGCCCCATGAACAACGCCAACAGGTTTTGATCGACGGAACCAACAGTGTCATTGGACTCGTTACACATGTTGGGTCGGGTTTCGTATTTGATGAAAAATTTTGCTTTGAAATTTTTTAATAACGATTTGGTGTGGCTGCCCTCAAATTTTAGATTTTTGAATTTTTCTTTTGCAGTAATATATCCTACATACAATAAGAATTCACCTCATTGTAAATTTAGGGTTTGTACGAATTCCTAAATTCAAGAATATCAAGAAGGGTGAAAATAGACCGAGAAAAAGGTGAGAGGGCAACGCGTAAAAATGCAAGACTTGTTGAACTCTTTAAAGAATTAATAATAAAAATCTTAAAACATGCCGGACAAAAAGTCACCTCATTATGCCTTAGCCGATTTCTTTCTGTCCAAATGAACCATATCATGTTACAACCTACAATAATCGACAATAATTTCGCCGAAGCACTAAACCTGGAATAAGAGAGGCATTGATTATATATATTGATGGGGGGAGACCGTACAGGGGCTCTCTCTCCTCCTCCCTCGAGTAGCTCGAGACCGCCTCAACTACTCCACCGTCGGCGCGCGTCTCACGTCACCGTCGTCACCATCAGCCTCTTCTTGCCCCGACGACTAAGCCCTAGCCTCTAGCTATGTCAGAGCCGCCATGGGTGCCACCCAGCAGAGGTGAGAGCAACTCGAGTTCCCTCGGTCTCGACATAAAATTAGGCGAGAGGAGCAAGAAGCTTCTAGGAGCAAGGCCAGCGGAGCTCCGTCGGAGGAGATCCGCCATAGTTGCAGCTTTGGACTTCAAGGTATGAAATCTCGACATTTTTTCTTATGTTTAAAGTGTTGTTGAGCTGCCTAGAATGTTTAGAAGCTTGTTACGTAGGTGCATAAGCTCGATTTGGTCGAAAAAGCTTGGTTTTCTGGCGAGACGGTCTGTCGGAGAAGACGCGGAAAAAACCAGAGTTTTTGCCGCTTCAGCTTTACCCTTTTTACCGTTTTACTGTGGAGTGTAAAATGACAGAAATGCCCCGGACTATTTTATATATTTACATGGATGTCATTGAGGCTGAAATCCCATAACTGCCCCTGACTGTTCAGAATAATTACAGGGATGCCACTAAGGTTGAATCTCATAAATGCCCTTGACAGCTTTGCATATTTACAAGGCTGCTATTGAGGTCAAAAAGACAATACTACCCTCAATAGATTTAGTTAATTACAGGACTGCCTTTGAGGCTGAAAATCTAGAAATACCCCTAGAAGCTTAGCAAATTTACCAAGCTACCATTGAGGCTGAATTGACAATACTGCCCCTGACAATTTTAGGTATTTCCAGGAGTGTCATTAGGGATAAATTGACTATTATATCTTTCGTGGATTTATATAATTATGTGGTTGTCATTATATTATATTTATATGTGTATGGTTGTTATATATAATTATGGTGGTATGTTCAGGATAATCCCGATAGATAGTTGGTTGGTGGATACCTCAGCGGAGAGGTTAAACTCCGGAAATGCGATAGGCGTATGCTATCAATAATAATATATCGACCGGTAAATAGAAAAGCGAGATTCGCCCGGTTAGGACGTTAAAGTAAATAAGAGCTACGTGTGACTTGATCCCTACGTAGAGGGTACGTAGACAGCCTGTCCGGGATACGGGTGCAGTTACAAAGGGGATTACGAGGGTAGTCTCTCTTGGGATGAGTATGAATTCTAATTCGGTAATCGGGATAACCTTAGGTTTTGTGAGGTCTATTTCGGTGTCGTTTGGACTGTTGAAAATGGTTTGGGTAAGAGTTATCCCTTCTCAAAGGGGATTACGAGGGTAATCTCTCTTAGGATAAGCCCGCACGACCTATCCCGGATTTAAGGAGATAAACTCAGGTCGGAACGTGACAATGACCCTCTTTGAAATAACACATTTATTCTCTTAATACACATCCCTATTATTTTATATTTCATATTAAATTTTATAGGTATGATAAAAGACCAAAATAGACATATATTACGAAAAAAATCACACCTAGTAGTCTTCTTTATTTCACGTCTAATAAAACAATCGAAACAAAACGTCTTCTCTTTTAAACCTTACTCTTCTTAACAGGTTCATACGTGCATCAATAAAAAAATCTTCTCCAAAATTCTTCAGAATTTCAATTGTTGTCATAATCACATGAATCAAGACTTTGTTCAACAATCTTCTAGTGTACTTCTACTAGCTTGTACATTTTGAAAAACTCGTATATGTTTGATGTTTGTTTGAAATCTAATTGATTGATTTGGTATTGGATAATATATTTGGAGTTGATATGTAACAATTCTCTTTTGATTTTAAACTGTACGACATTAAGAAAAAAATCTAGTAAAAAATAGAAAAAATACATAAAAAGTAAATATTGATGAAGTACGAGAATAATGTCAATAGAGAATCGTGAAAGACATGTACTTTATTTATATATAGGTACCTCTATTTATAGATGATTAAATATGGCATATCCTTAAATAACTAGTAAACCTATCTCTATACAAAATATGGATTCCTTATCCTAATTGCATAAGGCCGTCTAAGACACACATAACAGAATATTCTATAACAAATACATATTAATCATATTAAATAAAATAATATTTTTAGTTTTTGATATCAATGGTATTTTACACAATTTGAGATGTGCATTAAGTATAATATTGACATGAAAATATAGATATGTAGTGCATTATGTCACACCCCGATCCTAGAATTATTTTACGGTTGGTTACTTTGGTCTTTTACCATTTAAAGTGACCGTTTAACCGTACAATGATCGTGAAGTTGACTTTTCGTTAAGTCAAGAATTTGGGAAAACTTCCTTCTTGAAAGTTGTAGAGGGCGTCGTTACGAGTTCGTGGACACGTAGCACGCTCAAATCGGAGTTCGTATGAGAAAGTTATGAACAAAAGTATAAAGTTACTATGTGGTAAAACGGCTATATATAGGAGTTACCGGGGTGAAAAATCAGATTTTTCACCCGGCTTCTCTCTCCTCTTCCCCGACGGAAAACTGCACCGAGCTTCCGGCCGCCCTAGCGCCACCGTCCGGCCACCAACCGCCGGCGCACCGGTCCCAAAAGTTCGGCCTCCGAGTCTACTTCAATCCTAGGTAAGCTTTCCGACCTAACTCGCCGTAAATCGGGAGAAATTCCGATTTGTTCTTGGTGTGTACAGTAGATTTTCGGGATTGAATTTCTCCCTCCCTAGATCACCAATTGTTGAGTTCTTTATATGTTTAGGATGGGTTTTAGGTGTACTACAATCCCCTAGAATTTGGTAGCTTGATTTGAAGTGTGTAGGGAGAATTGAGGATTTGAAGTTTGGTAGTGTAATTTTCGGGGTCTACTGTTCATCGAGTTTTTGACCTAGTTAGAGGCCGAATTGGCCTTCGAGTTGAACTAGAAAGTTGTTCCAATTGATGAGACGAAGCTACTGGTAAAATTTGGTGGCGATCGGAGGTCGCCTGAATTTTAGCCGGAATTTCTGCCGGCGGCCGCCGTCGGCAGTGCCGCCACTTTTTGGGCAGTTTTTCATGTCCATTAATTAGTACATATTGTGAGGAGTCTATGGTTAAAATTTGGTAATTTTTGGAGGTGTTTTGGTTAGGTTTTAGAATTGTTCTAGTTTAGTATTATTGACGGATAATTAAATATTATTCCGACCATCGATTATTGCCGGTTAAGGTTTAAGGATTATTTTTAAGGACTCCTAAGGTATTGGTGAAATGGTTGAATGGGTGTCCATAGTAATTCAACGACTTATTACGTGACACCCTAACGTCAAGTTAAAGTAATAAAGAAAAGTTCGGAAGCTGAGTCGGACTTCCGGTAAATTGAGTTAAGAGTCGATAACCGGGAAAGAAAGTTATAAAGGTTAAAGTGCTATAAGAAAGGAACTTGGTCAACATGTGGTCAAATAGGATTTCCTGGTCAAACTAGGAAAAGACCAAGTCAACTGTGGTATGACTAATGTGATGATTTGTTGTACAGTCTCTGGTCGGACGTGAGACGGGCTCGACTACGCGGGTAGTTCGAGAGTTTCGCTCGAGGAGCTTTCCGAGCGGGAAGAAGGTCGAAATAGTACTGTGAGTGGACTTATTATTTTAAATAAATGCATGCCTTAATTATTGAGTTAATTGCATGGTGTTTATGATTGTTTCTGAAAATTATATCCTTCTCGGGTTCTTGAACGTATTTACATTATTACTCAATTTTCTATTTCTTCCGAAAATGGTTATAGACGGTGAGGGCCGTCCTTCGAATGGAATTGAACCCGAGACTTCGTTGGAAATTGGTTTTATGCATATATGACAAGGAATTGTTTTAATTAATTGTTTTGGGAAGAGAATTTGATTAATGTATTGTTATGCATGTTTATTTTAAGGGTTGACCAATAAATATGCTAGCTAGAGTAGCGTGAGGGCGCTACTAGAGCTCTTAGCTCCGACCCTAGCCTGAGAGGTCAGGCAAACTACGTAGTGCACTATGAGGGTTGACCGTATCACTTTATTTAGAGCTCTTAGCTCCGACCCTGGTCTGAGTGGACAGACAAGCCTGAGAGGTCAGGTTGATATTATAAGGGTTGACCGTTATCACATATTCTAGAGCTCTTAGCTCCGACCCTGGTCTGAGAGGACAGACAAGCCTGAGAGGTCAGGTTGATATTTCAAGGGTTGACCGTATTATTTTATATAGCTAGCATAGAGTAGCGTGAGGGCGCTACTAGAGCTCTTAGCTCCGACCCTAGTCTGAGAGGTCAGACTTATTATTATTGTGAACATTTCTCTTCCCATATTCCTTGCTGGTTTATCTTATCATGCATTTGCAGAAATTTAGTAATTGCGGGCATGCATAAATGATTTTTAAATTGATATACTTCTGGGAGAGCATTACAGGAAATGGAGCTTTTATATTGATTTTCGTCCACTCACTCTAACAGTTTTTAAATGTTTCTCCCCTGGGCCTTTCGTTTTTAAATGCCCAGTGATGCAGGGTTCTTGAGAGGAGGTCGAGCGCGTACGAGAGTCGAGGCATAGTCGATCATTCCGTTGCTGCTCGAAATTCTTTGGGGGTAATCATCTCTGTAGACTGCTCTGACTAACCCGGTTTAGTTAGTTTTGTAGGAAGGGTTGGCCATTTCAAGGGGGTTTCGGTAAGAAGTTCCCTTGAGGTGGTTCCCGCAGGATTTACTTCGGGTTAAAGGGGTTTAACCCGGGGTGGGTCCTGTCAATGGTATCAGAGCATTAGGTTATCGTTTCCTGTTACTACCTCATATACTTGGTATCACTTAGTGTCTATAGAGTGATGGTCCGACCGCGGCGGATCCATCGGCATTTTATGCTTGGACGCTTAGTGTTTATTGAGGATATGAGTTAGTACTTCCTGATTGAGATATGGACCGAGTGGTCCTATAAACGATCGAATCTTCAAGACTATGCCTCGGTACGCCGACCTCACAATGAACTCCTGTAAGGAACAAGGTAAGCTCGTTACGTATTTATGTTTATGAGTTCCCCATTGATTTATTGAGATTTGAGTTGGGGATCGAGTGGAAACTCACGCTATTTAACGAGTTTGAGCATTATGTGTAAGTACTCGGTGGTGAAACAGTTAATTCACACCTGGGAGGCTGTCATAGTTGTTGACAGGGATGCTGTAGAAGCCTAAGACAAGGCTTGGGTGTTCGTGTTATGAGGCTCTTAAAAGTGAAGAGTCGTACGAGTTACTGCAAAAGGTTGCATCCTGCCATGGAAAAAGGAGCTGAAGTCGCCTAGCGCGATTATTCAGTGAGGAGATAAATATTAAGATTTGACGATTGCCACGACTTTGTTGAGGTTCGTCATTAGTGTGGTTTCAGAGAAACCAACGGACACTTGAAAGTGGAATGACTCAAGGAAGTTGAGTGTTGTTATTTTTGTGGTTTGGATCTAGTGACTAGTCCATGATGTGGCACTATTGGAGAATGTTAAAGAAGTAAAGGCTAGTTTGGTCACTTGATGCTTTATGGGACAACCACTGAGACTAATGGCGTGGGTCAGTCTTGGTGCTGACATCGTTGTCATCAGTTACGACCAGATTCTCTTCGCTCCAGCCACCCACGATTGGGGTATTAGAAAGATTTGATTTGTTAGTGAGTCCAATCGTGATTTGAATTGTTGGTGACAATGGACATTGGGCCATTTATCGTGTCACCAGATCTTGGGGCTCATGTCAACCATAAGGTGAGTTATCCACCTGCGGTCAAAGTGTTGTAATTAGTACACCAGTGGAGGAGTCTCCAGGTTGGCTGTGTTAGAGTTCGATTCTCAGATCGAGGAAGCGTTACTAGTGTTAATTAAAGGTAATTGGTCTCAGAATCTAAAGGAATTGTTGGAAGTGGCAACAAGCCACCGGGTCGTGGACCAAGAGTGCTCGGGGTACCGGAGTTAGTGATACGGGTCTTGACTGACTTTGTATTAATGTGATGTAGAAACCCGTCGTTGTGCAGACGACATTGTTCGACGGTTGAAGAAGTACATAGGTATATCCCACAGGAGTACGTGTACCCTCATTTATTGGGAAGTGGTAAGTTGAAATATGGGTAGCACAGGCTGGTAAAACATAATTATGGTGTACAGCTGTGTGTGGTCAAAAATGACATCAGGTAAGTGACTAAGGCTGATGATGACATCATCTTAAGAATGTGTCAGGAGAGTTCCATTTATTGAAAACGGAGATTAAAGACGTTTGGTTAGAAGTTTCTGTGTAAAACGTCAATTAAATGGTTTAATGTCGTTAGTAGGTGGAAGGATGTTTTCTGAGATAAATGCACGGAAAAGGTGAAGGGACAGCAGTGAGGCAAGGTTTACTGAATCGTTGAATAGGAGTGAGAATGTTGTAGATGGTCAAACTTCAACCTGCAACCAAAGTCGTCCGTTATGACACTTGGTTTCCTCGAGGGCGATTAACTGAGCTTGATGGCATGGGAATTTGTGCACTCACTGGCTGTGGTCTAATCAATTATTGTAACCGAATGTGTACTTAGTCGTGTTTGGGGTTCATAAGTTACACCCACTGCAGTGATATGAAATATTCTCAATTTGATTGTGGAAAGAGGATTAAGATCTGGGAGATCAATTATTGGTGTTAATTTAATGGAGTCCTAAGAGGATTAAAGAATTGTTGACATTGTCATGGGTCAATTGAGTAGCGATCTTATTTACTGTGAATTATTGACCTAGCGGCAATCCTTGACGCCACGAGTGTAGATTGGTAGCAAAAGAAATCACTAGAGGTGACTCTCGAAATTGTCAACATTTCGGTGGGTATGAAATGCAGTGGAACTAGGAAAAGTTTTCCTTGTTGACTCGAAGGTGTTACGAGGTTAAGTGTGGTAATATTTGTTACTGAGATTGGTCAGGTATGTCGTTAAGTTGTGCAACACTCCATCGGAAACCGTGGAGTGATTTAGCCACATTCAGATTAAGTTATGATCTGAGAGGATGTTAACGTGTGGCAGTGGATCTTGTGATTTAAGATCTAGAATGGTAAGCGATTGAGAATTTTGAATCTTACCGAATAGAGGTTGCGGTGGATGGTAAACCCGCAGCGCCTGGGGGACAGTTTTGTTAGAAACTGTCTAGTTGTACGAGTTGACTCTGTGATGTATACGTGCCCAGTGCGGTAATGGTATTTGTTACCTTGTGCCTCGTTAACTGGATGCTCGGTGATCAACATGGTTGTGTCTGGTGAAATTAATTCCCGATGCTTTGATCAGATGTTCCTTTGGGCGTGCACCAGTGGCACTAAATTTCATGTAGATGTCTGATCTAGTTAAATGTCCAAGTTGCTGGTTATTACCGGACGATGTGGTAATGGAGGCATCTGGGAATGGAATATACTTGTTGAGCGGGTAAGGCTCTGGAATCCTTTTAATGGTAAATCTATTCCAGATTGTGATGCGGATAACGTTTATTAGACGCACGGTTGGTTGAAGTGCAAGCTCTGCACTATGCATCATTCCAGGTTAAGGTAAGAGTTAGGGAGGTCAGTGACACCTCACCTATGAGTAGTACGGGTATGTGTTACCATTTGCAAAGTATGCAGTAACCCCACAAGTGATATTTGAGCTAGCGACTCTAATGTTCGACTTGTGGGTAAAAGTCAAGATTTATCCGGTCAGAATAGCGTGGTAGGCAGTGTGAAGCCTGACAATATTGTTTTCATGCGAGGAGTCAGTATTGTTGGATCTCGATGTCATGAGCTTTTGGATCTCCCCGATTTAAAGGCTATGGTTTTGGATTTACGCTAATATTCACGGCAGTTCATGTCCTGTGTGTACAAGTGGTTTGAGTAATGATAGAGTCAGGGAAGACAATTACTCTACAACATGACAGAATAGTTTCTGGAAAGCGTAAACCAGATCAGGGAGCCTGGTTCAAATGAGGTGATGGTTCGTGTAACACGAGTCGCCATGGTTTTCTCGTGGACTTGTTGTCAGTAGATTTGGCTCCACGTGGTATTGTGTTACCAGAGGATTTAAATCCATTAGTGACATCGAACCCTACTCCTCAGGCGTGATAATCATTACCTGCATAGGGAAGGTGTGAGCTGATATTTAAGGTTCCACGAAAGTATACGAGTATTCTTGAAGAATTTATACTCACGACAAGCGAGTGGTTATTGGAATCAGAATGATTGATAGCGGTATTGTGACGACGTCACATGCGGTTGGTAAGGACGATTATTGGATTTTCAAGGATAGGGTTATAATCCGGTTAGGCAACAGGGAATTGTTGTCAAATGATGTTTTCAGCGTGTGACAGAATTTATCATCTTTTGGTGAAAAAAAAAAACAATAGTGATTCTCGCGAGGATTACAGATGGTGGATCAGCATAGGCGGTGTCGTATTCCACCTCATAAATGAGATGAAGTACAGTAAGAATTCGGTGATTCAGTTAATCAATGATTCAAGAGAAAATCATTGTGATCCACGGTAAGACCTTATGCTTTAGTTTTGACCTAAGAAGAGTGGTCGGGTGTCAGAAAATGGGGAAGTAGCGGAGGTTATCATCCACGTAGGAAGGAGTGCTACGTTGGCTAGATGTGACACGTGACAAGGTTACATGAGTTTGAGGAATATGTTGGGTATCTTTAGAGTTAATGGATACCTAGTGTCACGTATGTCCATGTTACGTAAATAAGTTTACTACCTTACATCCTATGTCAATAGACTTCTGGTTGGTACTGGAAATTGGCTTTCAAGGAGGAACAGTAAGGATGTTGATCGTAAAGAGCAGGTGTTTAGGTTTTGACAATGCTTTTCGTGAGGCGTCTCAGAAGAGTTCTCAGAAGGAAGTGGATATTGGAGAACAATGTTATTATTTTAAGTGGTACTATTCCCCTCTGTGTTGGACTCTGAGTATAGAAATTTCGAGGACGAAATTTTTATAAGGTGGGGAGAATTGTCACACCCCGATCCTAGAATTATTTTATGGTTGGTTACTTTGGTCTTTTACCATTTAAAGTGACCGTTTAACCGTACAATGATCGTGAAGTTGACTTTTCGTTAAGTCAAGAATTTGGGAAAACTTCCTTCTTGAAAGTTGTAGAGGGCGTCGTTACGAGTTCGTGGACACGTAGCACGCTCAAATCGGAGTTCGTATGAGAAAGTTATGAACAAAAGTATAAAGTTACTATGCGGTAAAACGGCTATATATAGGAGTTACCGGGGTGAAAAATCAGATTTTTCACCCGGCTTCTCTCTCCTCTTCCCCGACGGAAAACTGCACCGAGCTTCCGGCCGCCCTAGCGCCACCGTCCGGCCACCAACCGCCGGCGCACCGGTCCCAAAAGTTCGGCCTCCGAGTCTACTTCAATCCTAGGTAAGCTTTCCGACCTAACTCGCCGTAAATCGGGAGAAATTCCGATTTGTTCTTGGTGTGTACAGTAGATTTTCGGGATTGAATTTCTCCCTCCCTAGATCACCAATTGTTGAGTTCTTTATATGTTTAGGATGGGTTTTAGGTGTACTACAATCCCCTAGAATTTGGTAGCTTGATTTGAAGTGTGTAGGGAGAATTGAGGATTTGAAGTTTGGTAGTGTAATTTTCGGGGTCTACTGTTCATCGAGTTTTTGACCTAGTTAGAGGCCGAATTGGCCTTCGAGTTGAACTAGAAAGTTGTTCCAATTGATGAGACGAAGCTACTGGTAAAATTTGGTGGCGATCGGAGGTCGCCTGAATTTTAGCCGGAATTTCTGCCGGCGGCCGCCGTCGGCAGTGCCGCCACTTTTTGGGCAGTTTTTCATGTCCATTAATTAGTACATATTGTGAGGAGTCTATGGTTAAAATTTGGTAATTTTTGGAGGTGTTTTGGTTAGGTTTTAGAATTGTTCTAGTTTAGTATTATTGACGGATAATTAAATATTATTCCGACCATCGATTATTGCCGGTTAAGGTTTAAGGATTATTTTTAAGGACTCCTAAGGTATTGGTGAAATGGTTGAATGGGTGTCCATAGTAATTCAACGACTTATTACGTGACACCCTAACGTCAAGTTAAAGTAATAAAGAAAAGTTCGGAAGCTGAGTCGGACTTCCGGTAAATTGAGTTAAGAGTCGATAACCGGGAAAGAAAGTTATAAAGGTTAAAGTGCTATAAGAAAGGAACTTGGTCAACATGTGGTCAAATAGGATTTCCTGGTCAAACTAGGAAAAGACCAAGTCAACTGTGGTATGACTAATGTGATGATTTGTTGTACAGTCTCTGGTCGGACGTGAGACGGGCTCGACTACGCGGGTAGTTCGAGAGTTTCGCTCGAGGAGCTTTCCGAGCGGGAAGAAGGTCGAAATAGTACTGTGAGTGGACTTATTATTTTAAATAAATGCATGCCTTAATTATTGAGTTAATTGCATGGTGTTTATGATTGTTTCTGAAAATTATATCCTTCTCGGGTTCTTGAACGTATTTACATTATTACTCAATTTTCTATTTCTTCCGAAAATGGTTATAGACGGTGAGGGCCGTCCTTCGAATGGAATTGAACCCGAGACTTCGTTGGAAATTGGTTTTATGCATATATGACAAGGAATTGTTTTAATTAATTGTTTTGGGAAGAGAATTTGATTAATGTATTGTTATGCATGTTTATTTTAAGGGTTGACCAATAAATATGCTAGCTAGAGTAGCGTGAGGGCGCTACTAGAGCTCTTAGCTCCGACCCTAGCCTGAGAGGTCAGGCAAACTACGTAGTGCACTATGAGGGTTGACCGTATCACTTTATTTAGAGCTCTTAGCTCCGACCCTGGTCTGAGTGGACAGACAAACCTGAGAGGTCAGGTTGATATTATAAGGGTTGACCGTTATCACATATTCTAGAGCTCTTAGCTCCGACCCTGGTCTGAGAGGACAGACAAGCCTGAGAGGTCAGGTTGATATTTCAAGGGTTGACCGTATTATTTTATATAGCTAGCATAGAGTAGCGTGAGGGCGCTACTAGAGCTCTTAGCTCCGACCCTAGTCTGAGAGGTCAGACTTATTATTATTGTGAACATTTCTCTTCCCATATTCCTTGCTGGTTTATCTTATCATGCATTTGCGGAAATTTAGTAATTGCGGGCATGCATAAATGATTTTTAAATTGATATACTTCTGGGAGAGCATTACAGGAAATGGAGCTTTTATATTGATTTTCGTCCACTCACTCTAACAGTTTTTAAATGTTTCTCCCCTGGGCCTTTCGTTTTTAAATGCCCAGTGATGCAGGGTTCTTGAGAGGAGGTCGAGCGCGTACGAGAGTCGAGGCATAGTCGATCATTCCGTTGCTGCTCGAAATTCTTTGGGGGTAATCATCTCTGTAGACTGCTCTGACTAACCCGGTTTAGTTAGTTTTGTAGGAAGGGTTGGCCATTTCAAGGGGGTTTCGGTAAGAAGTTCCCTTGAGGTGGTTCCCGCAGGATTTACTTCGGGTTAAAGGGGTTTAACCCGGGGTGGGTCCTGTCACATTAAGTAAGATGTGCGTGTGTATTAAGAGATTAGGGTATGTATATAAAAGAAAAAATTTCAGTTTACCCCCTTAATCTTTTGTGCTAAAATCAGTTCAGTCCTCTAACTTTTTTAAAATCAGTTTGCTCCTTTAACTTTAAGAAAATTTCAGTTCACCCCCATAATCTTTTGTGCCAAAATCAGTTCAGTACTGTAACTTAAAAAAAAGTTGGTTTCAATTTTTTGAATTTCCTCGAATGTGACGCCACCAAAGCTGACGAAGGACCAATAATTCAGCTTTTACCCCTCATTTTCAATGAAATATCTGATCTTTTGCAAAGATGATTAGAGCTAGTTTTTTGTGCAGCTGAATCCAAACTGTTGGTTTTTGTTAGTTAGATGTAAACACGCTAATAAGCATCTGTTTGGTTGTTACTTTTGGTAATTATGAACATGATTGCATGCATATTTTATGAAAAATTGATGGTTATTTTGTACAATTTGTGTGTTGTTGTCATAGATTTTGTCCGAATTTTCACATAATTTTTTTAGAGATTTTTGATGTTACTGACCTATTTTAGGGTCGATTTTGTTGTTAGGATTAGAAGATGTAATTTTGCCAAATAGATGCATTTTTTATCTTTAATAATATTTTGTCAAATTGAATATTTTACCCTTTTAAGGAGAGATAAAACTGAATTATAAGTCTTTTGTCAGCTTTGGTGCCGTCACGTTCTAGGGAAATTCAAAAATTGAAACCAACTGATGTATTTATGAAAGTTAAAGGGGCAAACTGATTTTTTTGGTACAAAAGATTATAGGGGTAAATTGAAATTTCTTCTATATAAAATTACTGTTATGTTCAGATTTGAAAACTAGCCAGTAAACAATAGAGAACACATGCAAGTGATTATACATTAAAACCGTAGCAACAAATATCTAGTAATACAGTCAGTTATAGAAGTTAATCGGTGTTCAAGAAACAATTTGGATAATATATCAAAATTATAAATCGAAGATCAAGATTGGATCTTGCAATATTACAACATTCTTCGGTCTCATTTGGTTAGTGGAAAAACATGGTTTGAAATGGAAATTATTTCAATTTCATTAGATTTTCGTGTTTGGTTATGTCATTGGAATGAAAAAAAACTAAATGTGTTAACCGAAATATAAGTCCATAAAATAGGTGGAATTGAAATACCATCTAGAAGAGTGGTATTTCATTTCCTTCACTAGATGAAATTAAAAATTTACTTATATTGCCTTATAAATTCTAGTCAATTAATGATTATTTACTTAAACATATTATTTATAATTTTCATATTTATGTTGATTGAGTATTATTTGAAAGTCACTAGTAAATTAAGGGTGTGGCTATTGCCACTCTACCATCTTCTTTGTTTACCCTACGAACATTTAAATTGTTGAAATACTATATTATCTAAGTGTAAAATCACTAATAAATACACTAATTTTGTAATATCCAAATCTTTTTTTGGAATTAAAAAAAAAAGACTAAATCCAACTCTAAAAGGACTAAATACAAAATAAACAAATTAAATATTTTATTAAATCTCACACTTCTCCAACCATATCTGAATCGATTACAATTTTTTCTCTTTCTTGTCATCGTTAATACGTCATCAAATTCATATACTCATTAGTTTTAACTTGATTGAAATCTTTACAGTAGTGTTTCAAACATTGAAAGTAAAAATACAAAACACAAAACTGTATACATATATATATATATATGTTATCATTTTTTCCTCAATTCATTGCTCACAGCAGTATGAATTTTTTGACACAAAACAAAATGATTTAGAATTAAAATGGAAATAAATTACGTTAATATTTTATCAGGAATTTTTGTTATTGATATAGATTGTGATAGATTTTTGTTAAATTTACTTATGTCATATTTATGTATATTATTGGAAAGGAAATGGGTATGTAAAGTAAACTTGGTATAGAAAATCAAAATGTAGGGTGAAATGAGCATGTAGGGTGAATAAAGAAGATTGTACGGTGGAAATAGCTGCACCCTAAATTAATTGTTTTAAATTATTTCCTAATCTCAAGTTTTTAATACTTTCAAACATTACAAATAGAAATGCTAAATCAATTCAATTTCATCCTTGAAAGAAAAAGAGAGAATGACATACGACTATCTAAAAAGAATCAAAACACTAAAAACCTAGCGTTCGAATAATTTATACAGATAAAGACATGAGCTCAAGCTCAAACCCATTTGATGCAAGTCTGATTTTTATATTAGAGTAAATTTCAGCTCTGATACCCGAACTTAGGAGACAATATCAAAGTGGTACTCAAACTTTAAAAACAATCAATGTGGTACCTGAACTCCATTTTTGCTACCAACGAAAGGTCTGAGACCAAATTTCATTATGACTTCGTCTGTTTACTGACGTGGCCGTGATGAGACCCAACTAGAAAAAGGTAAAATGACAAAAAGAACCTCATCTTCTATCTCTCTCTCTTATCTTTCACATGCTCTTCTTTCCTGGACACCAATCTAGTAATGAGCTTATCTACACAGGCCTCTTGGAACTATGACAGTGTTGTCTGTTGCTCTTATCTCTGCAACCTGAATTGCTGCAGCATCACTCTGATCCTTCGTAGCTCATTTCATCACCAAAGCCGTCCATTCCTCGGTCGTCGGAGCCCATCAATCTGCACTTGGCCACTAGCCATCCTTCCTCTTCTGCGACTCGATGCGCTGTCGTTTCTCTTCCTTCTTCATGCTAATCTGAATTGTAAGTATAGAAAGCATGGAAGCAATCTCCTTGGAACAAATTTGGCAAGTACATTATAATCAATTCACTACGAAAATTTTCTTATAGCCGATGAAATAAAAAAACAGGCCGATAAATTTTTTTTTCGTCGGCTAAAGTGGACTTTTAGCCGATAAAAAAAATATTTCATCGGCTAAAAGTCCTTATATTTGCAGATCTAGTCAACAGCTCATTTGAGAAAAAAAATGGGATAAAAAGTTTGGGTGTTGTCGAAATTGTTTGGTGTCATCGAAATCTATCCAAAATTAGTTTGTGGAGCTATATATAGGTACGTATATGTGTATATATCTTGATTTTGAGTTTATTTAAGAGTTTTATTTGAGTTATATAATATTGATTTTGAGTTTTATTTGAGTTGAATTAATTGATTTTTTTGAGTGTGATTGAGTTGATCAATTTTGATTTGATAATATATATGAAGTGGTTGTTAATAAGTTGTCGATTTTGATTAGAGTCGGAAGTTCAGAGACTACGGGAGGAATAAGCTGCACATCCCGCTCAGGCTGTCACGCATGCCGCTTATGTCGTCGCCCAGACAGCATATGTTGTCGCCTTACAAGAGTATAATATCGCGGTATATGCAATCTAACAGGTGGTGCTACAGCAGATGTTCCAGTACTTGCAGGAGTTTTCAGATGCCCAGTTTCAGGGACTTCTGGCTCCGCCCAAGCCTGCGCCGTTACCGCTACCTCAGCCGCAACAACCTCCTCAACAGCAACTTCCTCCTGGCGCCGATATAAATTTAGACGATATAGATTTTATGTAGTTAATTAATTTTTATGGTTTTATGTGTTCATGAATAATTTGTAAATATTTTAATGAAAATCGTGTTGTCACTATTGATGGTGTTGTTGGTGTAATTTGCAGGTTGCTTGGAATGGTAATTTAGAAATTTTAGGGGTTTTTTGCTGGAGTGGACTTATAGCCAACAAAATTTACCATAATTCCTCAGCTATAATATTTTTATTTTTTTTCAAGGTTTAGCCTACGAATTATGATAAATTTTGTTGGCTATAATAGTATTTAGCTGACGAAATAAGGTGTAATTCGTTGGATTTATTATTATTTATATATTTTTTCCAATGTTTTGCCGACGAATTATAATATTTTTGGTCGGCTATAGGTATTTTTTATTTTTTTTATTAAATACTTTAGCTGACAAATTCTTTTATATTTTTCGTTGGCCGAAGTGTCAAACTATGGTCGACAAAATAATCTTTCGTCGGCTTTAGTCTTAACTTTAGCCGAAGAAAAATATAAAAGAATTCGTTGGCTAAAGTAGTAGACTATAGCCGACAACTACTGATAATTTCGTCTTCTAAAGTCATAACCGACGACATCTTAACAGACGAATTGGATTAACAGGCTGACCAAAATTATTCCTCGGCTAAAGTACTGATCCTGGTAGTAATTATACATCAAATTATACACTGTAATCAATTAAATACAAGAAGGCCATACAAACAACAACATGCTTTCAACAATCTGCACTTTCTCTTGTAGGTACACACACTTTTCCTTCTCTACTTACTCCGTTCATCAGAAAACAAAAGAAAACCACTCACCGACGAAGACCTTAATGCGACCCGACCCACATCTCTAAACTTCAACCTTCCATCTGGGTCAATCCCAGATTCTTCCGATTCGAAAGCAATGTCGATCTACGACGCGGAGTTTGTGAAGTCCGAGCTCTTGAAACCCACTTCAATCTTCGGTCTCCATCTATAGGTCGTCATCAGAATCCTCGCTGGCTCTGTCATAGTCCTCACCCTCTGCCTTACCGTCCGCCACCGCCATAAGACCAAGCTTGTCACCAAAGACAAACCCAGCCCACCACCATCCTAATCCGGAGGTCCACGTCGAGATCGGGAAGCCCCTCCCTCTTCTTCACGGCCAACCACCGCCATAAGACCAAGCTTGTCACTAAAGACAAACCCAACCCACCACCATCCCAATCCAAAGGTCCACGTCGAGATCGGGAAGCCCGACCACCGCGTGGTGGTGTTTTTCGAACAGAGGGCGTCGAGTGGCGAGAGTCGGGGGATGTTTAATAGTGAAACGATATCGTTTGCGAGAGTGAATGTGGTGGGGCCAGAGGTGTCGCATCAGGGGTGGGGGAGGTGGTATAGCTCGATGTCAAAAAAGAGAGATGAAGTCGATGACGGGTCAAAGAAGAAGAAGAAGCAGAAGAAAAAGAAGAAGAAGAAAAAGAAGAAGAAGAAGAAAAAGAAGAGAATATGTGAGAGAGAGATAGGATAAAAAATGTGAGAGAGAAAAAAACATTTTTACCCTAATTCGTCAGCAAATAGATGATGTCGTGACGGAAATTGGTCTCAGACCATTTGTTGATAGCGAAAATAGAGTTCATGTACCACATTGATAGTTTTTAAAATATGGGTACCCCTATGACCAGATCACATATTTTCGAGTACCGGTACTGATAAAACCTCTTTAAATTAATTAGAAAAGAACAAAGATCCTCAAGTTGTTTGAAAAATTGTGCGGACTGCCACTTGCCCATCTTATATCTCTCTTTATTCCTTCTGATGATGCACAAGCCTATATATATATATATATCTTGCTTTGAGGTACTACAAAGTTAATTTGAATGACGACGTAGTTCTCCTCGATGACACCAACGACGCCCTTTTCTCTCAATACCAACGATGACAACAGTAACAACGATTGAGTGGTAATGGTTTCAGATCCATTTCAATTATTACACTTCTATATATGATTTGAAGGAGTTGTGAGTGGAATTAGAGAGCGATTGAGAGGTGGAAGATGATCTAGTTCAACGATGTGGGTGGTGGAATATGATTTGATTCCTTATGGATCTTCAATGTTGCCATTTTCGTCTTTGATCTAGAAGGATTAGAGAGTAAAGGGCAAGTTAATAAAGTTGCATGATCTAGTTGATGTATGACGATTTATGGGTTCTCAATGGGTGATCGAAAATTTAAACCATTTTATAGCATTCATGCTTAATTAAGCATCTTAGCCTTCATGCACATTTCAGGCACTAGTTGGAGGATAAGACAATAGCAAAATTGTAGAATAATCAAGCAACAGTAGCAAATGTGGAGAATACAGTAGAAGAATTTGAGAATAATACAGTAGCAAAATTAAAGGATAAATCTTATACAAAAGTAATAGTAGCAAATGTGTTTTAGACAACTTCTAGGTTTGTTCTTATCATTGGTGATTTTGATCTCCTACTTGGAATGGTGCTTGCAAGAAGAGTGAGAAGTGGGGAGGAAGACGATGAACAAGCAAAAAGCTAAGAACGTCAGACACAGTTGTGAGATGTGATGTTGTCTGTTGTGCTCGTCGATTTTCAACTTATTTTTTGCTAAATGTAAACAAAGCACAAAGTTTATTGAGATTTTATGAAGTTGGTTTCGTGGCATGGTGATGTAATGAAGACTCTATTGAGTATTGATAACTCACATTAAAAGTTTTGTTCTATTGTTAAGATTGAGTTTCTAAATTGAAGACATATTTAGATGTTCTGATGTTTTTTGGTTGCTTTGGTTTTGGTTTTGTCTTTGTGATTTGTGATCGTCACCTGAAATAGAAAAAATGTTTCATATACGTGAATTATTCTCATATCTTAATGCATTTGCTTTTGTATTGTAGAGGAATATACTTTGATATGGTTTTAGAAGGCGACGTCATTATCAGTGCCGAGTGTGAGTTAATGTGCGCTGATGATGTTATACTCTATTTACATACTATCTATCGTCACCCAAAGGATATCATTATGATCGCTTGATTACTCAATTGCTAGCTCAATAAAAAATACTTGGTAGTTGCACCTGAGTTTTCTAGAATATAGTTATTGTTTTATTTTTGTGAAGATATTTAAAATTTTGTTTCTTGATATTATTTGTATTGGTTACATTATTTATTGTTGGTTTTTGTTGAAATCATGAGTGAGCATGTGTTTACTTTAAGGATCTATATTGTGTTTCTTATTTCAAATCATGCTAGGATCATATTTTCCACCATTAAAGATCATCATGTTGTCATTCTCTGATTGTATCTAAATGTGACCTCATTCAAAAACTGAAAGATGATATGAAATTGGCTGCAACAAATTGGCAAATTATCTTCTTCTTCTTCTTCTTCTTCTTCTTCCTAAATGCAAAAATCACTCTATCTCTAATGCTAAAACAAGAATCTAATGCAATTAGGGATGTTTGAATGACAAATATATCTCTTGCTCTAACTGCCAAAACTGAAAATCTTAGACCATTTATATCTTCCACTAACACAATATGTTGAACTCCACTTCCTTTTCATTAATTAAATCAAGAGGGGGCAATCAAATATTGATCTATTTCTTGTAACACCACTACTGGGCTCCCTTCATCATCTTTACTCTTCACAAGATTCTGATGTTCTTTAATTTTTTTTATAAATTTTACTATGATTAACCCTAGTTTCCTCAAGAGAAGAATCACTTGGATTTGAAGAATATTCTTGTGTTCCAATATCTTGCTAGTTTTAAGCATCTTGTTGCTTTCCAGGAGCTTGTCGATTAGAAAAGAAGGAAAATCAATGATTTACCTCACAAAGACAATATAAGATTGATTAGTGGAGGAGCTGATTTGAGTTCGTCTTTTTTCTTTTTCTTTTTGTAATAGACGAGTTCGTCTGTGAGATTGAGGAAGTGAGGAGTGAGGTTGTGTCGATGTGAGACGTATGAAAGAATTTGGGTTAGCAACAAGAATTAGGTTGTGGTCTTGTGGGTGATTAAAACTGTAATTTTTCCACCTATAGTGAGCCACTTCCACCATTGTTCAGGTATGACGTTAGTACTTTAGAGATATATAAAACTTTATAGATCTGTACGATGTTTACGTCAAAACCAGGGTATTGTATTATGAGATAAAGTGATGTGACTGTACTTCTAATATAAGTGTGATCTATAAAATGTTTTATCTCAATTGATGTGGTTGAATATCTCTATAATGTTTTTTTGTCAAAACTTAAAACAGAGTGATCAAAACTCATTTATTCAGTTCATAGGAGTCCAACAATCTTTATTCATAATACTCTTTAGATCTCATCATATAGTTTAAGATCGAGCATAACGTACAAAATACGCCATTGTGTGAGGCCCTTACACGATGGACTTCATACCCTGTTTTTATGGAGCTAATTATAAGTTCTACAAACCACTTAATTGGCACATGGGAGGAAACTACAAACGTTTCCTCAGAGAGGCACATCACACTCAATTTTGTGTTTCACCCCTCTTGTCTACGAGTAATCATGCAAAGTCTAGACTACTTCTGATATATATGGCATGTGGGAGCTCTTTTGATCCGAATTATTTTTTGAATTTGTTCCCTTGTTGGCATAACTTCCATCTACACCTTCTGAACGGTAGCAATTTTCGAAGAATCACTCTTGAGTCACAACTGGGAGATTTCTTTCTCAAGGTTCTAAATATCATATTTGCACTTATGCAGATTATTTCTGCTTTCAGTTTGATTTCATCCTCCTAGGTTTTTGCTAAAGCCTCAAATTGTTTCTTTTCTTTCTTACAAAACTTGCCTGCCCAAGTAGTTCTTCCTTTGATTTCTCCTCTTGTTGCATCTAGCCTCTAATTGTTCTTAGAGATATTTGGCTTGCTCTAACTCCTGTAACAGTTGTTTTAACTTGCGTTTTCAGTCACAAATTCTTCATTGAACGAGGATTTCTGCTTTTCTCACGATTGAAATTTCAAGTGTCTTCTTCTCCCTCTTTGATACCCCTTGATAGCTTGCAGCCGACTCTGCAGCGCGTAACTTGACAGTCTCCATTTCTTGCCTTAGTGCTGCATTCTCCACCTCAAGCCTCTGAATAGCCGAATTTGCATTTTTAACTTGACCACTGATCTTGTACAATACATTGTCCATCTCAACAAGTTTTTTCATGGTGTTCTCCTCAAACGTTAATTTCTCTTTCTTTAGTCGTTTAACTTCTTTTTTCTCTTGCCTTAATGACTTAAGTTCATCTCTATAATGTGACGCTCATGTTTTTTTTTCCAATATGCTTGACACATATTCAAGATAATAAAATAAAGTTATGAATTAATCATACATCCTTAGTTTTTGGCAATGACTAAAACTTGATTTCATATATACAAATTTTTTTTCTTTCCGAATCAAATTATATTACATTTCATTAGAGATACTCATGCCAAGATAACCATAACATATTCACCCACTGCCACTCAATGTATAGACAAGGTTTCGCAAGAAAAAAAACTTTACAGTGATATGTAGGATGAACCACCTTTTTATGATAACTATGACTCATTTGACTACTCCTATGAGCAATAACAAATTATTTGTAGGATAAAAAAGGATATTAAACAGAGTTTTCAACCTCCTTTCCTTTAGCAATTGACTGTTGAGATTTAGAAAGACAGAGAAAAACTATAACCTCTTCAACATACACCTTTGGCTTTGAGGGATTTTTTTTCCTGATCTACCTTAATGAAGACTTCTTTGGGTACTAGGATGTAGCCAAATACCTCAGTAAGGCATAGAGAACGAGCTGTCATTTTGATTTACATATCAAACAAGTCTCGTGATTCTTCTTACAATCCGTTTATTTTGGGCAGGTAGTTCCATTTGAGGTTGAGGTATCATGTTCTCAATTATATATTAATGAGTCGTGACATATTGGCTAGCTTGCTTAACTTACATAGTAGAGGTCATGTCATGAATTTAAATTTCATTGACAATGAATATAATGGATTAAAAGGTGCAGTATTAAGAAAGGGTGCATGATCATATGACGTCTTAATAGAAACATGAATGCGGCTATTTAGACCTTTAAATTTGCTAAATATATCTTGCATGCTCTTTACAACTCCATTTTAATTTTAACTACAAAAAATTGCTTATTAGACCTCATTTCAAAATCCTAAAATAACCTTAGGTATGTGTGTGTCTATATATATTCATATTTGTAAAAGAGATATGCTCGTTTATGTCGGTGCTTGGTTATAACCGTAGATATGTTGTTTACATATATTTAAAACCCTAAACCAACGTAAAAGGTGCTCAGTTTATAACCTTAGTTTGAAATATATATGAACAACACACCTAAGGTTGAGGGTTATAAAGTAACTTCCATGGCATAAACCATTGTCGAAATCTATTGAAGTACGTCCAAACCTTACTAGCATTGGGCAATTTATTCTTAAACTCGAATCCATTTGTGTGCTATTTTTTATGCATGTGTTGATGGTGTAGTCAAATAGGCAGAATGACACGAAAGTAATGTCATGCTAGATTCAGAATAATTCTAATATACGGCAATTCACTAGTAGAAATGTCATGCTACGTTTATAAGGCAAATTACAATGAAAAGACATGTTTTTCTACGCCTAAAAACCGAATAAGATAGTAATAAGTATTTGCATGCAAGATAATGTACGTATTTAAAACTTGAAGGTCAAATATGGGAGCTAAAAAGGGGAAAAAGGAAACCCTAAGGTGAGAAGTACATATGCTAAAAGAAAATGGGGTCTTTAACCAAATACATATACCTCCAAGAAGAATGGGCCATACCTTTTTGGTCAACAACATTAGGGCATGGCATATTGGGACAAGTACATTACTGCTGCCTCCATTGAGAGATCAAAGCCAAAGTGCCTTACTCTGTTGTGCACAGAAAAGGAGGTGGAAGTTTGGAACTGCAGTAACATTAGATAAACTTGAGATGCACAACAGATGTGAATGTTATAATGCTTACACAAACTTGTGCAAATCCACAATGTCCAACTTCTATTCCCCAGATGTGAATGTTAACAAAACAAACCATTCAAACATCAACCCAAAATAGAAGACAAGGGCAGAAAAGGAAAGATAGAGAGCCAAAATATCAAAAAACAATAATCTAATAAAAAATTAAAAACAATAATCTAATTTACTAGTCCCAGATCGCCCACCCTTCTCTCTCCCTTTATTCTTATACAGAAGCAACAGAGGCATTTATCTTCATCATCAGCAAAGATTAGTAGTCAAACTCCCCCAGACACCCCGAAACCCTTCTTCTTCTTCGGCTTCCCCTCAAATTTTCCCCCAAAATCCCCAATTTCTCAAATCCCTAATTTTCAAAGCTTCAATCTTTTTTCTTCTTCCCCAATCTCAAAGTCTCCGCCTTTTCTTACACCATTGCCGTGAAAAAACCCTAGCTCCGCTTCATGCTGGAGGCCCATTTCGAAGCTTCGAGATTGCTCGCCTTTCTGGAAATTGGTATTTCTTCAAAACCCTAGCTTCTTTTTATTGTTTAAATTTGAAATTATGCTGCTTTTGGGTTTAGATTGGGTGTTTTGGATTGGGAATAGGGTTTGTGAACGTTAGGTGTTCAGGTTTATAAGCTTGGATTTTTTTGGGGTGTGTTGAGATATTCAGGTTTGAATAGCAGATTTGGGTGTATTGGTAATTGTTGAAATTGAAGTGATTTGAACTACTTGGGTGGTTTTTGGAAATGAGTAGATTGGGTATTTCAAATGTAGATCAAATTGAATTGGGTTTTTAAGGAGGTGTATGTGGAAGTGTAAAAGATGGGAGCTCCAGAAATTGGGGTTTGGGGAGTTATAGACTAAGCATCATGTTAGTTGTGGTTGTATTTGATGTTATTTTTTCAAGTTTTCGAGTTTGGCAACGTCTCTGGTGTGTTCGTTTTAGAGTGGAAGAGCTAATAGATATCTTTGCATTTCTTAGACGTGTCTTTCTGAAACATGCCAAGTAGCTTTAGTATTTGAGTGTAGAAAATAAGTGGGCATAGGGGTTGGTGGTCTTCATCAAATTGTAATCCGAACTATTTTGGCAATGGAGCAAAATTGTCATTATTTATTATATACCAACTAGAAGTCAAACTATGCACATCAAATGACAGAGATTTATATTCGTATTAGTATATAATCAGAAGCAAAGATTTTCTGAGAAGAAACTGAGAGGTTGCTTTGGTTGAATAAATCAGAAACAATTGTGACTTGTACAAATCAGAAACAAACAGCTGTAATCCTTGTGCTCCATAATCCCATCAATAATATATGGTTTTCTAACAAGTTAATATTCTCTTACATAATTCGGTGTAATGAGCTGAAGTTCATTATCTTACACATCCCATGCAATAGATTTTTAGGTTTCCAATACTAATACATGCTACTAGCTAAGAGTTTACCTTTGCAGATTGCAATCACTTTGCATTATGTAGGTTCTGATGGAAGTTATTTGATGTAAAAGTTCTATACATGAGATTATCATTGTAACCATGTTCTAACCAAGTTGTTTAGCTTGGCAGCTTCTTTTAGCAGTTCGATGCCGGGGGCAGTATGCCGATGATAGTTAAAGAAAATGCAAAGGTATCATGCCACCGGCTGCACTGGTGCAGTTAACAACAACACAATAGGTGGGGCGTCCGGAAGGGATTCTGTCCGAGCTGAATCAGCTGCGCTCCCAGCTCACTTACCTGTAAATTCTAGGTAATTATCCTTTCCTGCAAATTTAATTTGTTGACCTCTCCTTCCACAGTTCCACCAACTGACTCCATCTATCCGTTTTGGGTTAAAGTTCTTAACTCCTGATATGTCTAAGGTTATATTTTCTATATAGTAGTTGTATGGTTTGATTTATTGTATAGGAACTTGATCTTTCTCCTGTGCATTGATAAGTTGGGTGCTTTTGGCTTGATAAATGAGGTGATTTTTCCTTGACTGTTCAGGCGCCCATCTCAAATAGCACCTTACAAGTTGAAGTGTGAGAAAGACCCTTTGAATGCTCGGTAAATTTTGGAACTCATACTGTCTTTTTTCCCTCTAAAATGTGTGTATGTGTGTGTGTAACATCTGTTTTATTTTGGGGTTCCTTATATATATATATATAGGTTTCCTTTGTTTGTATTTCATTAACGTAACAAATAAGTTGCTGGAATGTTCTTTGTTCTGTATGTTGATAGTGCTGGACTTAGTTAATTATCGATATATTTTATATTTCCTAGAATATCTGCTTTTATTTTTATTTTTTCTCTTCTAATTTTATGTTTCTTACTTCATGAATCTATTAAAAACTCAGTTCAAAGTATATATATATAGGTTTCATTTGTTTGTATTTCATTAACATAACAAATAAGTTGCTAAAATGTTCTTTGTTCTGTATGTTGATAGTGCTGGACTTAGTTACTTATCGATATATTTTATATTTCCTAAAATATCTGCTTTTATTTTTATTTTTTCTCTTCTAATTTTATGTTTCTTACTTCATGTATCTATTAAAAACTCAGTTCAAAGTAATTTCTTTTCATCTTCATCTAATCTCAGACTTGGGCCACCTGACTTCCATCCCCAAACCCCAAATTGCCCAGAGGAGACACTTACAAGGGAATATGTACAATCTGGATACAGGGATACTGTTGATGGAATTGAGGTACAATTTTATATCAAGTAATTGATGGGTATATACAAAGAGACCTTTAAGAGATATAAAACCCATATGATTGTTCATCCAAAATACACAATCAACTCCTGATAACCATTTGTGCGCATCCCCTTTGTATCTAATAGTTGTTTTCTTAATTATGAGAAATACTCCATTTTGTTATATGTCAAAGGATTCTATTTGGAAAATTTTGATGATCAAGAGTAATTTCTACATTTCCTGGTCATGAATTGCATTGTTAAGGACTTTTGAGATTATAAATTTTGTGGATCCTTCAAAAGTAGGTTCTTAGGATGACACTTGCTAAATTTTCCAGGAGTCTAGAGAGATATCACTTAGTCAGGTCCAAGGTTTCAGCATGCCTCTTGTCATCAGGTGTAGAGAGGTAATTCCTTGAATATTCAAGTTATGAGAGACATCTCAAGATGTTTTTCACCTTAGGACTGACCTTTTCTATTGGCAAATGTTATGTGAATTATATGGTTTTAAGTTTTCTCTCTTGTCTCCAGGCAATCAAACAACGTCTTAGAGCCATAAATCAATCTCGTGCTCAAAAGAGGAAGGTAAAAATGCGTCAATAGTGCTTATTTGCTTTTGCATAATATTTTTTGTTTTTAGGTGGGGTTTATAAGGTTAGTATCACATTCATACTGCTGTAAGCATACTCCTATTTCAGGCTGGTCAAGTGTATGGAGTTCCTCTTGCTGATTCACTATTGACAAAGCCTGGTTTTTTTCCGGAACAAAGGCCCTGTGGTGAAGAATTACGAAAAAAATGGATTGAGGTAAGCTTTATTTTCTCTTGAACATGCAGTCTTCTGAATTGGTTATATATTTTTATTATAAACAGAACAGAACATACGTCGATTCTATAACTTCCCCTTATATCTGTTCATTCGTGCTTAAGAATTCCAAAAGATGGAATTAAAAAACTAGGAGTGATTATATCTAATTACCAGGACTGTACGGTCTAAAAGAATGTTATGTATTGCAACCATCACTGGCAGCTCAGTTGTCGCTAGTGACTGTTTGAACACTGCCTTAAATAACTGCTACATTTTGGAGATTATTTTCCAGATAGCTTACCATTTGGTTCTAAGAATTAGTAATGGAGTAGAAGTGTTAAACTTTTGTCAAACTTCGTTCAACAAAAAGATGACTGTAGAATGAGTAGATAGGGAATCACAGCAAGGTAAAGAGTAAACAGAGAGTGGCAGTCAGGAAATGCAAAAGCCAGTCTCACTTGGAACACAACTAAAGTGCTTTTAATGTGAAGCTTTGGCATTGCCTATGATTCAAGTGGTCATTTTAATTGTTTGTGTTTTATATGTTCTTTAAATTTTCTTCCATTTTCTGATCAGGGTTTATCACAACACAAACGCTTGCGTTCATTGGCTGATCATGTTCCTCATGGGTATAGGAAAAGATCTCTATTCGAAGTTCTAACAAGGAATAATGTTCCTTTGCTGAGAGCAACTTGGTTTATTAAAGTTACTTATCTTAATCAGGTACGTGTTTGTATCAGAATGGCACATATTTGCCAGTACTTTTCATATTGGATTGTAGCCATAGGCTGTAGCATTAATTGCTGTATCTTTTGCAGTTCCGGCCAGGTTCTTCGAGTATATCTGGGATACCTGATAAAACTCAGTTGTCTCGCACAGAGCACTGGACTAAAGATGTCATTGAATACTTGCAGTACCTTCTCAATGAATTCTTTTCAAGAAACAATTCACTTGGTTCACACAATAGAGATCGATCACAACAAATGCTTTATGCTGGGTCAGTATCACAACGGAGTGATCCAGCATTATCAGTCCTTGATGGTGAGGAGCCTTCCCTACATTTCAAGTGGTGGTATGTGGTACGGCTCTTGCAATGGCATCATGCTGAAGGGCTGCTCCTTCCTACTCTTGTCATTGAATGGGTTCTACGTCAACTGCAGGTATTACATTCCTGCCGTTATTATCTTAAGACCTATGTAATTAGTTTAAAATTATCTTGATCCCTTTGTAAAGAGAAGTAATGATTGATCGTGCTGTTTGCTTGTTTTTCTTTTATTTTTTGGTTTTTAATTATAATGTGCATATATTGTTGTAGGAGAAGGAATTGCTCGAGATTGTGCAGTTGCTCTTGCCTATTATATATGGTGTTTTGGAGACTATTGTTTTATCTCAAACCTATGTGCGCAATCTCGTCGGGACAGCTGTTCGTTTCATACGCGAACCTTCTCAAGGTGGATCCGATCTTGTGGATAACTCCAGAAGGGCATATACAATGTCTGCTTTGGTGGAGATGCTTCGTTATTTAATACTGTCTGTACCTGACTCGTTTGTAGCTTTGGATTGCTTTCCCTTACCATCGTGTGTGGTCTCTCATGTAGTAAATGACGGAAGTTTACCGAAGCTGTCTGATTATGTGAGAAAGATTAAAAATGGGTCAGCAGAAGTGGCTTCTGTATTTAGAAGTAAAGCTTCTGATGCTCAATATCAATCATTGGCCTTTGATCATGTTGTTTCATCCATTCAGAAGTGTGCTGACAATCTTGAAAAGGCTACAAGCCCTAGCTATCCTGGCCATAGTTTTGCTAAAGCTGTACAGACCCTAGATAGGTCTCTTGTGCAGGGGGATGTTCTTGGCGCATATAGATTTCTGTTTGAAGATCCTTGCGATGGAATCATAAATGAAAGTTGGGTTGCAGAAGTTAGTCCCCGCTTGAGAACATCATTGAAATGGATTGGGACTGTGAACTTGTCATTTATTTGTTCAGTATTTTTCCTTTGTGAGTGGGCAACTTGTGATTTCAGGGATTTTCGAACTGCTCCACCATGTAAGTTGAAATTTACTGGCAGAAAAGATTTCTCTCAGGTACATGTTGCAGCTCGTCTTTTGTTACTAAAGATCCGAGACCTACAAAGTTCACCTCAGCATAAGAATGACAACGCTGCTAAAGGTTCCTGTCAGCAGAATAATATCCCTGTCCGAAGTTCCATGGGAAGTTCTTATGAATCTAAAAATAAGTCAAGCGTGCACCACAGAAGTGTGAAATCATCAAATATATTTGAGAGCCCTGGCCCTTTACATGACGTCATAGTTTGTTGGATTGATCAGCATGATGTAGGAAAAGGAGAAGGTTTCAAGCGCCTTCAGTTTCTTGTGACCGAACTCATACGCTCTGGTATTTTTTACCCCCATGCCTATGTTAGACAGCTCATAGTTAGTGGCATCATGGATGTAAATGGGCCAATCATTGACTCAGACAGAAAGAAGAGGCATTATCAGGTCTTGAAGTTGTTGCCTGGGCTCTTTCTGCATGATGCTCTGGAAGAAGCAGGGATTGCTGAAGACCCAAAACTTATGGAGGCTATGTGTTCTTACTCAATTGAGCGGCGCCTCATACTCCGTGGATTCATCGGGTATCGTAATAAAAATATGAGTATGACGTCAGCTCTGAAGCAAAAGAATGTCATCCCTGGAAAGGATGGTGGTTTGCCAGTTTCTGCTGATCAGTGGAAGACTGTTGAGTTGTCATCCAACATTTTACTTGGCAAAGGTGGCAAGAGGGGCAAAAGTGATGCTGATGTTGAAGAGCTAAAGGAAGCAATCTCACTACTGTTGCAACTGCCATATAGTTCCATCCCACCAACAGATACAGGACTTGAAGAATCCCAAGGGAGTTTGAAGAGGCCTTTTGGGTTGATATCTAACAAGATGGATCTTGGAGAAGGTACCCCTGGGTGTGAAGAATGCAGAAGAGCAAAGAGGCAAAAAGCTAGTGAGGAAAGGAGCACATGTATCCAAGGAAATTCTCCAATTCCTTCAGACGATGAAGATACTTGGTGGATGAGGAAGATACCTAAATCTTCCCAGCCACTTAAGGTTGATTTACCAGTCAAGTTAACTAAACATGTATCTAAGAATCGGCAGAAAGGACCTCGCAGAACTCAAAGTCTTGCTCAAATACAAGCTTCTAGGATTGAGGGGAGCCAGGGAGCTTCTACGAGTCATGTTTGCAACAATAAGATAAATTGCTCTCATCATAGATCTGGACTAGAGGGAGAAGCTCCGAAACCTACAGATACCACAAAAATGAACCATGCTAGTGATATTGTTTCAATTGGAAAAGCTTTAAAGCGGCTGCGATTTGCAGAGAAGAGGACTATTACAGTTTGGTTAATGGCTAATATCAGGCAGCTTGTTGAAGAGACTGAAAATACTATTGCTAAGGTTGGCCAGTTTGGTAGAAATTTCACAGCAGTTGATAGGAGCTCCATACTGTGGAAGGTTGGTGAGGATGAACTTTCTGCTGCACTGTATTTAATGGATGTTTCTGATGATTTAGTTTCAGCAGTAAAGTTTCTCCTTTGGCTGCTGCCAAAGGTTATTACTAGCCCCAATTCTACTATCCATAGTGGGAGAAATATGCTGCTTCCAAGAAATGTTGAAGGCCAAGTGTGTGAAGTTGGGGAGGCATTTCTAATATCTTCCCTCCGCAGGTGCGCTCTCTTATCTTTATATACTAATTTGTGTACATAATTGAGACATTTATGTTTCTTCGCTCCACTATAAATCACATGTCCATCCTGTCTTATTCTTTTTTTTGGTTGAGAAGAGATATGTAATAATTTAATACATGTATGTGGTGTGGTTTTGATCTTATTGATGTTGGAGAGATCCTGATAGAAATGGAGTTACAGTCTTAGCACACTCCCACATATGACATAAATAGTTTACCCTTTTGGTTTCAGTATCTTCAATAAGGATATTACGACTTCGCTTTGTCCTAATAATTTGCCAGTCCTGTGATCTAAACCCTTTAGGAAGTGGTTTCTTTCCTTTTTGAAAATAAAGGGCCAGTCTTTCATCAACTTTTCTTTCTTTAGAATACAGCTGTATTGCACAGGCTGAACAAAGTGATACTGCCTATCCAGCTTATACTTGTTTCCTCATTCTTGAACTCTCTGTTGCACAGAATTGTTGTTTCTTCCATAAATGGTTTCCCAATTGAATGTTGCTACTTCAGTTAAGTATTTGATTCTGTTCTCTAATATTGTATTTGGGTCAGGTATGAGAATATACTTCTTGCGACAGATCTCATTCCAGAAGTCTTATCAGCAACAATGCACCGTGCTTCAGTAGTAGTGGCATCTAATGGAAGACTTTCAGGTTCGGCTGCCTTAGTTTACAGTCGGTATCTGTTGAAGCGGTATGGCAATGTGGCTAGTGTGACCGAATGGGAGAAGAGTTTCAAGCTATCATGTGATAAAAGGCTTTATTCTGAACTTGAATCTGGGCAATCAGTGGATGGAGAGTTAGGGTTTCCACTTGGTGTTCCATCAGGAGTCGAAGATCTTGATGATTATTTTCGCCAAAAGATTAGTGGTGTCCGGCAATCTCGGGTGGGTTTGAATATGAGAGAGATTGTTCAAAAAAATGTGAATGGTGATGATGCCTTCCACTATTTTTCTGGCAAGGAGAGAAAACTCTTTGCTGGCAGTGCTCCTAAAGCCCCTGCAGTTGAAAAATGGGATGATGGGTATCAGATATCTCATAAAATAATAACTGAACTGATGGACTGCATTCGGCAGACTGGTGGTGCTGCTCAAGAAGGTGATCCAACTTTGGTGTCATCTGCCGTTTCTGCTATTATTGTTAATATAGGGGCAATTCTAGCGAAAGTTCCTGATTTTAGAGCAGGGGGTTATCCATCTGCCACTGATTCCTTACACTTTGCTAGACGTATTCTGCGAATCCATCTAAGTTGCCTGTGCCTTCTCAAGGAAGCTCTTGGAGAGCGTCAAACTCGTGTATTTGAGGTAGCTCTTGTGACAGAAGCTTGTTCTGCTCTTGCTGGGGCTTTTTCTCCTGGAAAGGGCTCTCGGAATCCGTCTCCTGAATCCCATGATTCCAATACTAATGAAGTTTTGAATAGTTCTTCAAAAGTTGTGATTGGGAGAGCAACAAAAGTTGCAGCTGCTGTTTCTGCTCTAATCATTGGGGCAGTTATTAATGGGATTACTAGCCTGGAGAGATTGGTGACTGTGTTCCGGTTTAAGGAAAAGTTGGATATAATTCAGTTTGTGAGGAATAGCAGATCCAACTCTAATGGTAATGCTCGTTCTGCTGGGGCACTTAAAGGTGATAACTCACTTGAAGTTTATGTTCATTGGTTTAGATTGCTTGTTGGAAACTGCAGAACTGTTTCGGATGGAATGGTTGTGGAACTCTTGGGTGAACCATCCATAATAGCTCTTTCCAGGATGCAGCGAATGCTTCCTCTCCGTTTGGTTTTTCCACCTGCTTATTCAATATTTGCCTTTGTTATATGGCTGCCATTCCTTCTGAACACTAGCCTTGCAGTTCGTGAGGATAATAATCAGTTGTATCAATCGTTGGCAACAGCTGTAGGTGATATTATTAAGCATTTGCCTTTTCGTGATGTCTGTCTGAGAGATAGTCAGAGTTTTTATGATCTTGTAGCAGCAGATGGCAGTGATGCGGAATTTGCAGCCATGCTGGAGTTGAACGGTTCAGACATTCATTTAAAATCCATGGCTTTTGTTCCATTACGTGCAAGGCTCTTTCTGAATGCCCTTCTTGATTGTAAGATGCCAAACTCTTTATTTACACAGGGGGAAGGAAATCATCTCTCTGGACAGGGCGAATCTAAAGTTCACTATTCAGAGCGTGAAACAAAGCTCGTAGATAAGCTTGTACATATTTTAGATACCCTTCAACCTGCAAAATTTCATTGGCAGTGGGTAGAGCTCAGGCTCCTTTTGAATGAACAGTCCCTCATTGAAAAACTAGAGACACGTGATATGTCTTTGGTGGATGCCATACGTTCATCCTCACCTAGTCCAGAAAAGGCTACTGCCTCCGAAAATGAGAAATATTTCATTGAAATCATCCTTACAAGATTATTGGTTAGACCTGATGCCGCTGCCCTTTTCTCAGATGTGGTTCATCTCTTTGGGAGGTCACTAGCCGATTCTATGTTGTTGCAGGTTAAATGGTTCCTGGGTGGTCCAGATGTTCTTTTTGGACGAAAAACCATTAGACAACGGCTTATGAATATTGCCGAGAGTAAAGGACTTCCAACTAAGACCCACTTTTGGAAACCTTGGGGCCGGTTCACTTCTGAATCTGATATTCTGACAAACAGGGGAGATAAGAAAAAGTTTGAAGTTGCCTCCCTTGAAGAGGGCGAGATGGTGGAAGAGGGGACAGATTCAAAAAGGCATGGGAAAGGATCCAGTCAAATATTTGACGATGAAGGCCAGAATGTCTCCCAGCAGCATGTGACAGAGAGGGCTCTCATTGAATTACTTCTTCCTTGCATAGATCAAAGTTCTGATGACTCACGAAATACTTTTGCAAATGATTTGATCAAGCAGTTGAGTAACATCGAGCAACAAATTAGTGCAGTGACTTGCGGGACAAGCAAGCAAGCAGGACAAACTTCTTCTGGAATTGAAGGTCCCACAAGCAAAGGAACTAATCGCAAAGGAATACGGGGTGGCAGTCCTGGATTACTTAGACGTGCAGCAGGAGCTGCGGATTCTGCTCCACCTTCCCCTGCAGCTTTGCGTGCTTCTATGTCGTTGAGATTGAAGTTACTCTTGAGATTGCTTCCAATCATCTATGCAGATAGGTAATTGCGTAGAGCTATTTTTTTCGTTTCTTTTTATTTTCGGTCAAGTATGGTGCTTGTTTTTTTACCTTGAGCATGGCTTTTCTTTTGCATTACCAGTTTCTTCTTTTCTTTGTTGTTACTGATTTAAACCGTCTTATCTAGCACGTAGGCCTGATATATGTTTCGTAATTCTTTGTTCATCTATCTTTGATTTATGTTGTGAATTGCTTTGGTTCTACTTTTGCTAATTATCCGAACCTCTGTTTATGTAATCTCAAGATATGTGAGGCATGTTGACATGGTCAAATGACACTTTTATTTTTATTTTGGTTAAAATCATGTCTTTTTTTTTTATATAAATTAGTGGATTTAATTTATTTGTTCTTTTTGTTTCATTTCAGTTTAGTTTCATGTTCAGAATCTTTAGTTTACTATTTTACCCTGTTTATTAGATTGTCTTTGTTTGCGAAAAGGATTGTGAGTTCAACAAAGTAGGGAGGTTATGATTACTTACGTGATTCATAAGAACTGGAGTAGATTCCTGTATATGTTATGTAATCACTTGCTGAATATAATCGATGATTGGTGCTCATCGTATTGAAAAGCTCATCCTGTCAAATAGAGAAAAGAGTTATCTTCACTTGTTAAAATATTTTACCATGGTAGAAAATTGACTAGCTATAACATATTGGATCTCTCAGGGAGCCATCAGCGCGGAACATGAGGCATGGGCTTGCCTCCGTTGTATTACGCCTTCTAGGAAACAGAGTTGTGCATGAGTATCAAAGCACACCCTTAACTCCCTCGCAGAGTTCTTTATCCAAGAGGGAGTCAGATTCTTCAACAGATGCGGCCTCGGCTGCTTTCACAGACTTGTCAGGCGAAAGTCTCTTTGATGAGTTAGTGTTGGTTTTGCATGGGCTGTTAAGTAGTTGCCAGCCATGTTGGTTGAGGTCTACTAAGCCAACAAAAGAAAGTGGGAAAGGTTTTGTGGCATTTGATCGTGAACTGGCAGAGAATTTGCAGGTTTGTCCATCTCTTGATTTGCATGCTCCATTTTCTTACAAAAATTAATTCAAATGGGAGAAAAAAAGAGAAAGAAAGGGAGAGCGAGGTGAGAAATGTAGTTATGTAAATCAATTTCCTTGGAAGTTGCAAATAATACTAGTACCTCGAATGAGAGGGTGAAAAGGAAGAAAAGAAAAAAAAGTTACAACCTATAGATTCAGTATTAATTGAGTTTTTCATTTGGTCTTCATTTCTTTTAAGTTGATTGTCATTTTCAGTTAATGGTAAATGGGTTTATGACTATCTTAAATGTGTTTCTGTGGGTGCAGGTTGACTTGGATCGCATGCAGCTGCCTGACTCTGTTAGGTGGCGTATTCAAACTGCAATGCCAGTAATAATTCCATCTATTCGGTGCTTTGTGTCGTGCCAGCCACCACCAGTTCCAAACATGGCTTTGGCTGTTCTTCAGCCTAGCACATCAAACTCTGGGATTTACTCCGCAAACTTGAACCCACCTCAGAAAAATCAGCTTCCTCTGGCACGAGCAGTAACTACTGTAACAGGGAAGTCAAAGCCATTGCCATCCCAGGATAATGACATGGAGATTGACCCATGGACACTCCTGGAAGATGGTGCAGGATCAGGCCCAAGCTCATGTAACAGTGCTTTGATAGGCAGTGCAGATCACGGAAATCTTCGAGCGTCTAGCTGGCTTAAGGGGGCTGTAAGAGTAAGACGGAAGGATCTTACATACATTGGTGCTGTGGATGATGACAGCTGAGTTTTAGTTAACTACTTGATTTTTCTGGAACGTGAACCCCTGCAGCAGGTAACTTGATGGTTTCATTCATTGTGCATAATTGGTATGACGATCACCGTGTTGCCCAGGTTCATCCCTTCAATTGGAGAAGCTGTCGAGGGATATATTTTTTGCGGGGTGGGGAGGGGGCAGGGAGGGGTCGTTTTGGAAGACTTGTGTAGAGATGTTCTCACACGGCCCATGCCACCCAGGGCCTGCTTGACTACTAACCCTTTGATCACCCCCCTCCCCCCCATCCACCTGTGCACCTCTGCCTGCTGTTCGGAGGTCTGTTGTACTTGTATATATAGGAATATTTATTTAGTTTACCAATTGATCAGAGTAAGATATCTTCAGAATGATATGTAGCTGTTCTTCTCTTTTAATCATTAATTTCTATTTTTCTGTTCCTTATCTCTCTCTCTCTCTCTCTCTCTGTCTCTCTATATATATATATATCACTCACTCTCCCTCACACACCTGTGCTTGCACAGAGAAACTACATGCATTTATACATGTGTCCACATACATACAATTGCCCATTTGTATAGACATATATATTTATATATCTGTTTAATTATGAAGGGCTGTGCTGAATGCATGTAAAGGAATGAGAGCAACACTATGCTAGATTTGCAAGTAAGGGGAAGGAAGAAACACTACATTCTATGGTTTTTTGATATGCCACCATGGGTTTACTTGCACTGTCAACAGTTTATTGTTTAGCCATTGTTGAAAAAGAATAAGATGCAGGATGGTGTCCTTGTGTCCTTTACTATGATATGTTGTTCCTCGTTTGAAAGTTTAGTAGTATCTCTTAACCTCTCACTGACTAGATGCTATTCATGCTTGTGCTAGTTTCCCTATTTTTCTGTATTAATAAATATATTGTTGTATCGACCCCTCATGCTTTCTGATAAAATTGTTTCTCTATGGAGATTGAGATGAATAATTAACGAGCATTTTGCTAGGAATCTCAGTGATGCATTGGTACTGTTAGTTTTGTATATTTGAAAGCATTTTGATTATCATTTTGGGATGCTATTTTGAAAGTAATTTCATATCTGATATCAAAACAGTTGCATGTATTTGAAATTATTCGTGCACTGGTGGTTTTTGTCTCCCCCATTGTTGACTGATCACGAATGTGAACAGATTTGTATGATTTTGCCTTGCCTTCCTCGGTAGATTTTTGCCATCTTCTCCTGAGAGGTAAATATTGCCATTTGAATTATGTTTTGATGTTGACAGTGTGTTATTGAAAGTCCTTATAGAGTTCACATTTGCAGTCACAACTCACAAGAGTTTAATTTTTGCCTGGTATCATTTTATTTGTAAAATTGACAGATAAATTGATACCAAACTTTCACCAAGTACTTGGTATGTTCTCATTAGTTAAGGTCCAACACCCTTAAAGTCACAAATCTTAACAGTTTCGTACCCTGTCGCTTAGGGTCTTAGGCTAAGGGCATTTGTAAAACATGGCATTACATGCAAAACAATTTATCTTGCTCGACTATTTATCTGAAAATGGTGATATGTATAAATGTAATAAGAGTTATAAGTACACTGCTTTCGACATTCATTGTCAATGTTCTGTTTTACTGGATTTTACTTTACAAGTCATTTCTTAACATTCTTAGATGGGAAATGTGGAGTATACCTTTTCGTAAGCTTCATACACAGGAATAAGTAGCATAGTTAATGTCTCAACTGTTGGAGAAGTGCTCTTTACTGGTCTTGGTTTCTCATCGATCTGTCCACATGAATCACATCTTCAACCCAAGCAACAACGTTGTATGCAAAACTTTCCAATACTCTTGAGTAGCTCTCTAGTACTGCTTGCCCCACATCCTGCAATAACACAGACAAACATGTCAATTGGTTGCAACATCTTTTACCAAGAAATAATGATGCGTTTCTTAACATTTATGTTCAAAAAAAAAGTATCCGATTTGTTGTGAGAAGCTATTAGTTTAGTTTGACAGATGATCAGAAAAGGAACCGTAAACACTTATGGACCGACCTTGTTGTATTGAATTTTGCATGCGTCCAAGGATGTCTGAGAGAGTTCAGGATATCTCTGCTTCAAAGAGAACAACAAGCTCTCTGCTCTCTCAGCTAGGACATGGTTTTTGTCATTCCTGTCCGTCTCTGACATCAGATCCTTCACCAACACCCATGAAGACTTGGAATTACTCATGCATGCTTTACGTCTCCATGTGTACATTGAAGATTCAACTCTGTCTGCAAGTTCAAGTGCTTCATGTTCGGAAGCTATGTTGAGACAGTCGAGAAGATATTCTGGAGAGAATTTCTCTGAGGTAGACATGTAGCGGTAAATCGAATCTCCCAAACAAGCTTTTCCGCTCTGAACACAAAAATTGTTTCATAAGTTAGCTAAACAACTTTACCCTCTTACTCCTACAAATCATATATAATGCGACTAAGCAGATGCAATCTATCAAAGCTAATGGTCTCCTAGATCCTAATAATGTAACATACACAGGCTTCTTTTCCAGTTAAGGTTATGTGTTGGGTGAAGACTGCATACCTTTGGAAGACTTGCCATGTATGACTCTGGAATTTCCATCTCAGAAAGAATGCTGCTGTTGATTGCCATGGCTGCTTTGTGAATTTGATTACAACTATCGCGTTTGTGTCTCAGATGCTTCCTTGACTTCTCAGAGAGGCCACCTGGAGGAACACATGGAACCGGCACCCACCATTTCTCCTCACTTCGCTGCACACTAATCCTTCGAAACGATCCTGATGCTGCTGCAGAACTAGTTGACTTTGATGAAATGCTCCCTTGTTCTGCATACCAGAACTCTGTATCCTGAAAACTATCAAGCACTTCCTGCCCAAAACACAAAACTCTTGTACTTCAGTCTTTGATTAATACATTGTTGCTAAAGAATAGGATTTCTTAGGACGTGAATGTAGTCTTACAATGAGCATAGCATCAAGTTTTTGCAAAGCTGGAAGGTTAATATAAATATCACATCGTGGTCTGCTTGTCATCATCTGAAAAGCAAGCGAAAAAAACTATAAGAACAAAGAAAGATAGTAGAACTACAAACTAGGTAACATTTTTGTCATGGATTTGGCAATCTCACCTCCACACATTTTCCATTTGGTAAAGTTTGGGATACTGGAGTGAGTTCTACTATGTAATCACAAACGGATAAAAGACAATCCATTTCCCTTTTCCACATTGCTTTCTTCTCAGGATTCAAAGGCTCTAGCCTCAGATTTGCCCCAAAAACAGTAGCTGCACAAAAAAGCACAAAAATTTGACACATTGAGATTGACTTTGTCTGGCCAACAATTTAGTTGTCATTATTCATCAAAATCTGCAGGGAGAGGATAATTACCATAGAGGTTGGTAATAGAATTTGAGATTGTAACAGCTGTGCATACACCTTTGCCACTTCCTGACATGTCTTCACCCAACAAGAGCTTTGCAAATCTTTCTTTCATCAACTCAAGTTCTGCCATTCATTTGCATCAGTTAATACTTTGGCCAAATTCAATGCTTTTGAGTGAGTAATGAGGCAGCCAAATTCGATTTTGATAAATTATAACTAGGCAAACCAACCTGAATCCATAGCTTCAAGATCCTCGAGTTTATCGTCTGTGAGACTCATATGTTTCTTCATTCCTAGTCTGCTGAGGACAGCTTGGTTACTGAGGGTGGATTTCAAATTTGTCCAGCAAGAAGGAGAAGCATCACCAGAGTAGCTGCCATCACCTACTGACTCAGAGAAAGCCGAGACATCTGAATTAGTACGGCGGCAAGGAAATGAATCACTACTCATTGTTGAAGTGTCGACTGCTGATTGATCCATAGAAGAAGGTGAAGGTTGATATCCCAGATCATAGCTTTCATCAGAACTCAAAGAATTGTCCATGGTTGTTGCAAACTTGTACGTACGTGGCCTAATTCCTCAAAAACCTACTGCTAAAATTTTGAAGTGTTATCTGCCATTTGGTTTATATTCAACAAAAGAAGAAAGAATATGAATCTTATTTTCATTTGAATCAAAAAGCAAAAAGATCTATGATAGGTAGGTTTCATGCAGAAGAAGACTAAAATAAATCAAATAATTGACTGCAAAAATATAAAGCAAAAGGCAATATTGGAAATAAATTTCTTGGCGTGAAATGAACAAAACCTGGAAATTAGAAAATTTTAGGCAACGGTTTTAGACAAAAGCAACGGTCCAACAGTGCTTTTATGTTACCTTTAATTCTTAGAGATTTGAATTTGAACTGTTGAAGATGGCTGTAGATGAAAATCGTTTTGAAACTGTTCCCTCCTATAAGCATGAACTTTAGCTTTGATCACCAAACACTTTTCCTTTATAAAAGAAATTAAAAGCTTTCTTTGAAGATAACCCACATTACCATAATCAGAAAAAAAAAATAGAGGATCATGGACAATCCTATCGAGCTTAAACAAAAGAAACGTACCCAGAAGCAAAAATGGCTTGATTAATCTCACTGTTGAAACTGGAGAAAGAAATAGGTGGGATGCCTGGAAAAGTATATAGCTACTGAATCTTAGATGGACATGAACATGAATTGGTCTGCCGACTTATATTTATATGAATCTAAATACATGATCCCCACAATAACATAATATAGAAGAAAAATTATAAGTCGTGGACTGTAGGTATATACAGATTTTTATTAGGGTATATCTGAGCTTATATACTACACAGATCGAGGTATCGTTCTATATATATTAGTTATGATGAGAATTTAGTAAGCAGAATTAATGATATCAAATAAACAGTATAATCGTTATTAGATAAGATCAATTAGTAAGATCGTATACAATCAGTAATTACTCTCTGATGTGAGATGATCTGCATGTGAACCACAAGTACCCAAATTCATGGTCATTCATAATCATCAAATTGAAACTTTCCTTCATTTGTTTCACAAAATTGTTAGGCTAATTATAAACTTGGGAAATAAATCAAAACCAAAACCAAAATATTAAGGAAAATAAAATAAAAAATAGAATTTGGGTTCTAATCAGTTGCATGTATGTGAATTTATTAATATGAAGGTCTTAGGCTTATCAGTTTGCCCAGCTAGGTGGTCGGAGGCTTGACCAGAAAGCATGTGTGGACGTCTATATATTAAATCCATGAAGAACAATGAATCACTTCCCAAACTCTATATTATTGGTGAGAGCAAGGGTGGAATAAATAGACGTGCCTTCCATTAGAGCAAAGACTTGTTACTCTTGTTCTTCATGCTATGAAGGTGTGTGATAACTGATAAAGGTTGACATATAGAAGGGGCAACCTAGCTATATGAAGCTAAACTTGACTAACAAAAAGGTTATTGGTAAGATTATAAACCCTTGTAGATCGTGATTAAAGATTACATCAAAATTCTTAAAATCAATGATGGAATCATTCCTATTGGGAACAGTTCAAATCAAATCGTTTATCTCATTTGTTTTGGTAACTATCAGTACCTTATCGAGCGATATAGATTTGACGCCTTGATGTGTTCAATTAAGGGTGTCCGTCATTCTTATTTTACTTATTTAAAGAATCCGCATAATAGGTCCGGATTGGAAAACACTTATTTTTACATAAATTTTGATACACGTTTTCAGACATTGGATTTTAAAATTTTTAACAATGAAGATCAATTGTGGATGTGATGTCAACATACACAAAGCTAATGTGGAAAATGATATGACAATATATATTTTTCATTACCTAATATAATCAAAACACAAAAACTAAATTAAAATAATCCAAAACATTAAACTCTGTAAATCCTTTTCTAGTAAGGATAGTTAGTACATGATAAAAACCTAACAAAGCTGAAGAACACGAGTACGTACAAGAACAAACGTGAAATTCATCTATCTTCTCAACTATATAACTACAAGTATGTATCTAGCTTTTCTTCTTCTTCTGGTATTACAGTATATTTAGGGTTTAGACATAGATCGAATTCGAATTTTAATGTATGGTTCTTGAATTGATATGATTTCAATTTAAAGCATGGATGATAACAAATTTGAATGTAATTTTATCCTTTGAATGCACGCCCTCTCTTTATCGTTTTTTATGCAGTGAATCAAGGTTTTGGTACAACAGTAGTTAAACTAGCCTAAGTCATTACTAACGTTTAATCAAGGTCTATATCCTAACACTTAGAGATTGACATAACTAGCACAATGATCCAATATTTTTTTGCTCTGTACAGTTTGCTGATTATAGTGGTCACTCAAATTCTAATGCAGCAGCTCCTTAATACGTTTATGATTATCAATTGCTCATTCTTAAATTTACATATTTTCAACCTAATTTCAATGTTGGACAAGTAAAAAAACTACTAGCCTAAGACATGTTAGCGATTACCTACTACACGTGTGAGCATGATTTGCAAGTTTGTTAGCCTATTGTGTAGAACTATGTTGAATGATTCTTTGTGTGGCCTGATCAGATGCATAGCTTATATATGGCTAGTTGATTACATGGCACTGACTTTAAATTTATTCTTATGATCATTTACAGGTTAATTAGCTGGGCACAATGCATTTCACTTCAGAAGATTGTGATCTCGGAACTTCAAAATATTCCGGTCCTCAGAAGTTCATGAACTTCACAATGTCCTTATCCTTGGCTTACAAGTTGAAAAGCCGCATACACAAGACTGACAAGAGGACATGTCATCTGAAAACTTGAATAAATGCAGAAAACCCAAATTCAAATTATGAGCAAGGACCAACTCAAAAGGACTGAAAGCCATGGATTCCACAACATACCACAACAATCTTCAAAAATCTTATCATGCTGAATTGCTGATAATACAAGTCAAGTGCGCAGTATGATGTTGCAGTGTAGGTCTAATTGATCAAGTTCTTTTGCACGACCTTTTTTTTCAATATGGTTAAGGTCGTTTTTTAAAATTGGGATGTGCCCAAATTTGGGATTAATATTTTCGTTAATTGAATGAATTTGATTATTTTAATTTAGTTTTTGTGTTTTGAATATAATAGCTAATGAAAAATATATATTTCCATGTCATTTGCCACATCAACTTTGTGTATGTTGACTTCACATCCACAATTGAACTTCACCGTTAAAAATTTTAAAATCCAAAGGCTGAAACTTGTCAAAGTTTGTGTAAAAATAGATGTCCCCCGAGGACTCGGAACAATGATATATTTGAAGTTTTCATTTACTTTGAAATTGGGGTTTTTCTTTTTACTTTTTTTTGACATTAAAGGAGATAATTTCATTGATCAAAGATCAACACGACTATTACAGTTAAACACGAATAGTCCGAGAACCATATATCACAACTAATAACTACAAAATAAAAAACAAAACCAATGACTATCAAACAGTCGTATTATTGACTAGCCTAAACAATACAACAAAATAAACGCTGCTAAACCAAACAGAAAAACAAAACAAGCATCCTTAGCCCAATATGGTCCTCAAAGTACCGCCGTTGCTTGAATCTCTAGACGCCTAAGACTCATTAATGTACATTTCGAAATAACAAGCAGTTTATAGCTTCACTCCAAAAGATAATCAGGTCTAAGATGCATTAGGGCCATCAATCAAAGAACCCTACAGAACCGGCCTAGGGAGCCCAACAAAACTCGGCCCAAGGAGCCCAAAGACCATGCCTACCCACAAAAACAACTTTGTCGCCAACATAGTCCTTCGACCACATCCCAACCAACACTGTTTACAAGCTTAAGGCTAAATCCCTTCTCTAGGCTCGTCCCCATCTACTGCCTTCATGTTCAGATCAACTTCCATTGAAGCCAGATTCACGTAGGCCAAAACTCTGACCTCACCCAAACCCACCCGGTGCAGCACAATCGAAATCGAACTGTCGTCATCTTTCATCACAATGATCGGCGTTGTTAAGAGACACGCCAATTCCACTTCTTGAAACTCATTATTCACTGTCAAAGTCTCCCCTTCCAACCATAGAGATTTGCAGCCAAAGTTAAATCTTGTCGCCCTCTCAATGATGAAGAAACCCCAAGTCATCTCAGTAACATCACGATCAGGAGTCCTTGCCAAAGGAGATTGCAGCTGCCAGGTCAAAACCCTAGGTTTTGCTGCGAGGTTGCTCCGGAAAAGCCGGAGACGCTCCATCTCTATTTTTTCTTCTTTTTACTCATTGGAGAAAATGTAGTATGAAATTATTCTAGGGTTCAAATCCAATCCAATACGACCCATATGTATGGCAACTGTGAAATATATACATGTATTAAGTCAGGACAAAGTTAGATACAAGATATATGGAAATGGTAAATGGAAATAAAATGTGAGTTACCCTATACTTATGATATATTTCAGCTTGATCAAAAAGCGGTCAACGTCTTTCTACTCGAATTTCATTTCCTTTTAACTTATTCCCTTATTTAAAGTGGAGGTGCACATATTCTCTCTCTCCGTAAACCCAAGAGCACATGTTAATCTGAAGGATATGTGGGGTGTCTCCCTCTTCATGGTGATCGCAATGGGTGATGCATGTGTCTTTGGTCGGCAATCGACGACGATGATGATGGTCCTACATCTAGATGCACATATTTTTGGGCCGGGTCTCTAGTGGCTTGTTTCGTGAGATATAGTGGATGAGGTTGGATTGGGCATTTTTTGGACCTAGGCTTGAGTTTTTTTTTAGTTTTTTCTTTTTTTGATTTTTGGTTTTGTTTTTTGTTTGGTTTTGTTCCGTCCCTCTTTTTTAGGTTTCCCTCTTTTTAGGACGAGGTTGTTAGGGTTTGGTTGGTTGTTTTGGTTGGGTCATGGTTGATGTTATATCCAGGGACGATTGGTGTTATTGTCAGTGTTTTCTTATTTTCAATGTAATGAAGAGGTTGCCCTGCATATATGGTAGCGGTTTTTGATATATATTGCTTGGCAGAATTGTTTCTTCTTAAGGTTGGTTGTAAGATAATATTAAGACTTTTGAATCGGGTTTGGAGTAGGTTGCATTTGAACCTTTTTCTGTTCATGGTCATGTAATCGCTGGTATGTGGAGGGAGGAGTGTGGGGATTTGTTTGTCTACCATCGAGATCTCTCATGGTTGTAATGGTTATTATTATATAAAAATCTATCTTTCTCAAAAAAAGAAGAAAAAAAATTATTCCCTTGACTTTTATTCATACCTTCAAAAATGCTACATGGACCTCTCTTTTTATTAAATATTTGTTGACTTTGTCAACACATATAAAATTACTAATAAAGACATGTAAAAACTCTAATTATTTTCTAATAAAAAATACAAGTTTACAACTATAAATTAAGATCTCATTCTAAAATATATACAGATTAAGAATGTATTTAGATAATGAAATTGACAGATCATAGACGGTTTCATATGAATGTGAAATATAGGTTCACAAAAAAAATTGGATTACTAAGAGATAACTTTGATAAAAAAACGAAGAGATGATGCATCTAAAAAAATAGTTGATGAGATTTCCGCTAAATAAGATGAGATTAACCGCAAACGACTAGATCAATTGATCGTTCTTGAAAAGATTTAAGATCTATATATATATATATATGATTCACTTTTTTTTCAGAAAATATTTGATTTTTTTATTAAAATGTATTTTTTATATAATGGTTTATCCTTTATTGATTTTATTGAACAATGGACATTTTGATAAAATTAGGGAGGTGTATATAGATGTTTTGTTTTATGTAAAAGTAAATCAGATGTCTATTAAGTAGAGAGGTCTAAGTAGCATTTTTAGAGATATGAATAGAAGCTCTCTTTGTAAAGTAATAATCTGTGATGTGATCGATGTTTTCTAGACCTGACAATACACCGTGTCGTGTCGGATTAATTTTGTTTCGTATATTTATTGTGTCACATGATAATAAATCATTAGAGAAAAATACATATTTTAGAGTTATTTAGTTCTACAAAAATAAAAAATACTGTTTCCCCAAAACAAAATGTATGATATATCCAATTTAGTTAAAGTCCAATCCAATGTATATTGGATTACGTTCGCCTATTCGCCTATTCGGTTTAGTAGATTTCGTTTGGATCCTTAACTTGGATACCCCCAGTTGTTATCCCTTACTTAGCCCACTTTGTAAAGGGGTGTATATTGATTGATTTAAACTTTCAAATTAGATCTAGGATTACCGATGCTTAGAGCAGCTGAATTTTGTTTTAATGAATAAAATTTTGTTTCTTTTTCAGAAAGTAAAATAACATTACACCGTTATCTCCTTGTGTTTTTTTATTACGAGGAAGCCAAATCTGAGTGTGAGAAATTGAAAGTTCAAATCATGAAATGACTTTTTATGTACGAGTGACAGAATTCGTACATGATGAACTATAAAATGGAAAAGTTTGGTCTAAATAAGCTTGGTTGGAATTTGGAAAAACTGCTAACATTCCCTAGCTCTGTTTGTGTTTGTTTGAATCCGTTCTTTGACAAAACAAAAACCTCCACCATAAAACTTTCCAGAAGTTCGCAATGGTCTTGCAGACTGATCCTTTTGGTTTATTGTTCTGTGTTAAGTACTCCCTTGTGTTCACTTCAGCTTCCTTCTGCATATCGATCACAAGCATCATCGAACAAGTTGAGCATTGCAATTTTCCTTTTTCGACTAACATCATTAGGATTGCATCACATAAACTCTTGAGTCGAGATTCTCAACATAATATGCTAGATAATTAGTCGAATTCACAATCCTGTCTAGTAACATAAGATAGGAGATAATTCATAATCTGAAAACCTGTTGAAGTCTAAGACACTTACATTTTAACTTGAATCCAATCTTTATCTCCTTTATATTTGTCATCTTCAAGAACAACATTATATGGAGATGGTTTTACTTCAATGAATCCTCTGTCCTTTCCTTCAGTAATAATTCCACCAATATGAATCCTAGAATATATAGCAGAACCAAAACATTAATTCTTTCAACCATTACTGGGAAAATTTGTAATTACCAGTATTCAAGAACAAAGGGTAAATGTTATCTTACATGGTTTCACCAACAATCCACCATCTGTGAACATCTCAGTGTCCATAATTCTGAATTTGAGATGAGTCAAATGTTTCCAATCAGAAAATGCAAATGTGAACTTTTCATTCCAGATTACTTTATCATCTTCTTCTGCATCACATAACCTATTCAACTAGCTAGTAGCTAAAGAAACTTAAGGATGATATACAGCATTATTAATTGTATGTGAAGTCCAGACATAGATTAAAAATACTAATTAGAAAAGTAACCTGATGATATTTTGGTTCTGTATACTTGAGTGCCACACTCTAAGATCACATAGTAGGCAGGTTTACCTACTCAAAAGTAATGAAATATCTTAGTTTCTTCATAGAACGATTTCGGATATGTTTAGTACACTGTTAGGTTAGAACAAAAATCTGGGAATTTGCTCATTCTAAGTTTATTTGAATCAAAGATAATGTACCGTAACTGGCTTACCGAGAACATTAGTGTGTCTAATGTCTTTAGCATCAACAAGAAGTACTTCAAGGGTTCCTCCTCCCTTTATGTATGGCTTCATTGTGTAGATACATTCATATTATCATGGAATTAGGCTCTTCCCTCTTTATATGATTGCTGATTAGTTAATGAGGCAGTTTCCAAAGTTAAACTAAAGATAAATTCACTAATTAATTGGACTGTTTTGTATAGGAGATACGTCTTGTCAACTTTTGCAGTTCAGAGATAACCAGCTTAGCAATTTCTTTTATCAGAATAGAATTTCATTAATAACTGTTGGATACTACTTCTGATTATCCTAGAAAACCACAACTCATACATCATTTGGCATGAGGGTCATTCGTTCAACCAGATACAGCACATCACCTATAATCTATGACAGATTGAGCAAAGCCATATACATGTTTTGGATTTTTCACTAATGTAAAGCCACCAGTATCTTCGAGAAGTGGTTGGTTCAAAAATGCTCAATAATGTTGAGATATATATCCCACATCGGGAATATGAGACCTTGTCTGTGGGTTTATAAGGGTTTGGGCTACTCTCTCCATTGCCAATTGGTTTTGGAGTTGAACCCCAGACTACTTTATCATGGTATCAGAGCGGGTTACCCAAGTCCACGGGTGAAGCCCAAAGGCCACACGAACTCCACGACCACCCAAGTTGTTGTCCACGTGTTAGGCTTAAAGATTCGCCACACGTGCGGGGGCGTGTTGAGATATATATCCCACATCATGGTATCAGAGCAGGACACACGGTCCTGACTCTTTTTTTTTCCTTCCCAACAGATTCACAAAGCCACAATCATCATGGCTGGTGAAAATGTCACACCACCACCATCCAATCCTAACAATTCAGATAATTCAAGATCTGATATCTCAAATCCATTCTTCACTCATCATTCAGACCATCCTGGATTAGTCCTAGTCTCCAAACCATTGAATGGAAACAATTACACAGGTTGGAAGAGGGCTATGACATTAGCTCTCAATTCTAAAAACAAACTCGGCTTTGTGAATGGTTCAATCAAAGCCCCATCAGCCGTAGCAGATCCAGAAGGATATGCAACCTGGTCAAGATGCAATGACATGATCCATTCATGGATCGTTAACACAGTGAGTTCTGAAATTGCTGACAGTATCATCTACTATCCTACAGCTCATGAGGTATGGGAAGATTTACATGAGCATTTTTCGCAAGGCAATGCACCTCCCATATTTGAAATTCAGCGAGATATCGCTTCACTCAGACAAGAACAACAATCAATTTCAGCATACTACACGAAATTGAAAGGTTTATGGGATGAATTGGCGTCCTATTCAGAAGCATCACAAGGAACACAGGCAGACCAACAAAAGCTCATGCAATTCTTGATGGGATTAAACGAAACTTACAGTGCGATTCGCGGCCAAATTCTCTTGATGAAACCCCTTCCTGGTATCAGACAGGCTTATGTTGCCGTTGCACAGGAAGAAAAGCAGCGATTCGTAGTCTCTTCACATGCAGCGACAGAATCCAGTTCAAGCGCCTCCGCCATGGCTGTTCGGAGCAGCGGCCGGCCAAGTCAGATTGGCAGCAGAGGGGGTCGTGGTAACCGATCCACTTCTCAGATCGATCGAGATGCTCGAGATGCAGAGCGTGATCTCACCGGTCGAGATTTAGAACGCGGTTTCACCACGCGTTTTGGTTCGGGTCGAGGAAGGGGAAGACCACAGTGTACTTATTGTGGTGATCCGGGACATTGGGTCCAAACTTGTTTTCGGCTGATTGGTTTTCCTCCAGGTCATCCTAAGGCAAGGCAAGGATCAGGAAATTTCCTAAAGAAAAACACTGCTGTTCCAGTCGCGCACTCTCCTTTTGCAAACCAAGCTACTGCCACAGGCATCGTAGAAGAAGAGAATGGGCCAGCAATTACTTTAACTGATGCCCAATTCAAACAGTTTTTAGCTGTTGCTCTCCAACAAGCCCAAAAGCCCGTTCCAAATACCGGCTCTAGTTCCAAAGCAAATGCAGTAACGCAACCAGGTTTGTCTAAAGTCGCTTCCCGCAATTGGATAATTGATAGCGGGGCGACCGATCATATTACTTCCTCATGCACATTGTTGAATAAAAATAAAAATTGTGCATTACCACCTGTTTTGTTGCCTAGTGGAGAAAAAGTGCATATTGAAGCCACAGGTTCCTTGCCTCTGAGTACCATATACTATTTGCATGATGTGCTATTTGTGTCAAAGTTTAAAGTTGATTTGATGTCGGTTAGCCGTTTGACAAGAGGTCTGAATTGTTCTGTGACATTCTATCCTTACTGGTGTGTTTTGCAGGATCTGGCTACGAAGAGGACGATTGGTTTGGGTAAAGAACGTGATGGGCTATACTATTTGGTGGCATTGGCGACGGAGAAAACCAGTCCTTCCAGACCATCTTGCAACCTTGCTATTTCCTCTTCCAACCTTTGGCATAAGCGCTTGGGCCATGTTTCCTTTCCATGTTTAACTTACATAGCAAAGAATTTCTTACATTTTTCCATTCAGCCAAATAATGCTTGTTATGTCTGTCCCTTAGCTAAGCAGAGTCGATTACCGTTCCGTCCTAGTTCCATTTCCTCTACAAAACCTTTTGAAATAATTCATTGTGATATTTGGGGTCGTTATCGGCATCCTTCTCTTTCTGGTGCTTTTTATTTTCTTACTATTGTGGATGACTTCACCAGATTTACTTGGGTTTTCTTAATGCAGCACAAAGATGAAACACAACCACTTTTGAAACGTTTTTTTGCTCATATTCTCACTCAATTTGACTCTCGCATTAAAACTTTTCGAAGTGACAATGGTAGTGAATTTCTTTCCCTTCGCTCTTTTTTTCAAGATAATGGAGTTGTCTTTCAACATTCTTGTGTTTACACGCCTCAACAAAATGGGGTTGTGGAGCGCAAGCATCGCCATATTCTACAAGTAGCTCGTGCTTTAAAATTTCAAGCTCACCTTCCTCCACAATTCTGGGGGGAGTGTGTTCTCACAGCAGTCCACATAATCAATCGATTACCCTCGCCCATCCTTTCTTACAAAACCCCTTTTCAGCTTCTTTACTCAAAACCGCCTTCTTTTTCTCATCTTCGGGTTTTTGGATGCTTAGCTTATGCAACAAATGTGCACACTACTCACAAATTTGACACTCAAGCAATTCCTTCCATTTTCATTGGTTACCCAGTTGGACAAAAAGCCTTCAAATTGTTTAACTTATCAACTCAGAAAATTTTTACAAGTCGAGATGTTCGATTTCATGAAGATGTGTTTCCTTATGCTTCTACTCAATCCACTCTTCCTTCTGTCCCATTGGTCCAGGACCCAGGCCCAATCCCTCTTCTCACTGCTTCTTTTTTTTATTCCACTTTTGACACCCAGGTACCTCTCACGACATCACCTTCTTCTCAGGCCATCCCAGACACTCAACCTTCTCCATCAACACTATCTCCGTCTCCACCTCCTCCTGTCCAGCCACCGTCACCCTTTGCCAATATTCCCGCCGACCCACACCGGCTGCCCCAGTCGTCCCTCCTCCGTCGTCCCTCTCTCATTCTCTTCCTACCTCGCCTCCTTCTGCGATTGCTCCACAACCGCCTTCTCACCCCGCCCAGCCATTGTTCCGTCGCTCCAGTCGCACCACCGCTCCGCCGCCTCGTTTGGCCGATTACGAGTTCTACAAGCCTCAATCCAATGTTTGCACTTTCCAATCGTCCTCCTTCTTGCCAGGTTCCACCAAAGGTACTCGATATCCGTTGGCAAATTATATCTCTTATCATCGGTACACTCCTGCATACTCATCTTTTGTTGCTCAGCTTAGTGCAATCCGTGAACCAACCTCTTATTCTGAGGCGGCTACTGTCCCAGCATGGCAGGATGCCATGCAAAACGAGTTACAAGCCTTACAAGCCAACGGTACATGGACTCTCACCACGCTACCCCCTGGGAAGACCCCAATTGGTTGTCGATGGGTTTACAAAATAAAACACAAGTCAGATGGTACCATTGAGAGATACAAGGCACGATTGGTAGCCAAGGGCTTCACGCAGTTGGCAGGTATTGATTATCAGGACACCTTTTCTCCTACTGCTAAAATTGTTACAGTCCGTTGTCTACTCGCATTATCTGCGTCTCGTGGTTGGTCTATTTCTCAACTCGATGTCAACAATGCTTTTCTCCACGGCAATTTGGATGAAGAAATTTATATGTCTCCACCGCCAGGGCTCCGGAGACAGGGGGAGGAGCATTTGGTTTGTCGGTTGCATAAATCATTATATGGTCTGAAACAGGCTTCAAGACAATGGTTTTCTAGATTTTCAGAAGTCATTCAATCTGCTGGTTTTGTGCAATCTAGAGCAGACTATTCTCTCTTTACTAAGAGGCAAGGCAATTCTTTTACAGTCTTATTGATATATGTTGATGACATATTAATTACTGGCAATGACCCTGTGCATATAGCTGATACCAAGAAATTTTTGCATAAAGCATTTCTTCTAAAAGATCTTGGCAACTTAAAATATTTTCTTGGCATTGAAGTTTCTGCATCTAAGAGAGGAATCTTTATTTGTCAGCGCAAGTATGCGTTAGAAATTATAAAAGATGCAGGATTATTGGGTGCTGCCCCTGTTGATACACCCATGGAACGTGGTTTAAAGTTGTCAGATAAGACTGAGTTACTCAAAGATCCAGAGAAGTATAGGCGTTTGGTTGGAAGATTGATTTATCTTACAGTGTCAAGGCCAGATATTACATATCCTGTTCATATATTAAGCAGGTTTATGCATCAGCCTCGAAAAGCTCATTGGGAGACAGCTTTGCGAGTGGTACGTTATCTCAAGTCAGCTCCAGGTCAAGGTTTGTTCTTTTCCTCAAATAGTGATCTTCGGCTACGAGCTTTTTGTGACTCAGATTGGGCTGGATGCTCACTTACAAGAAGATCTACTACAGGGTATTGTGTGTTCTTAGGCCCTTCTTTAATTTCATGGAGGTCGAAGCGTCAGAAAACAGTCTCTCTTTCTTCAGCTGAAGCAGAGTATCGTGCTATGACAGGAGCATGTTGTGAGTTGACTTGGCTACGTTATTTACTTCAAGACTTGGGGATTTTACACCAGGAAACAGCATTGCTTTATTGTGACAACAAGGCTGCTTTACATATAGCGGCAAACCCAGTGTTTCATGAACGTACAAGACATATAGAAATGGATTGTCACTATATCAGGGATAAAATTCAAGATGGTTCAATAGAGACACGGTTTGTGAATTCTGGAAATCAACTAGCCGATGTTCTCACTAAAGCTCTTGGCAAGGAAGATTTCATGTTTATGATTCGCAAGTTGGGTGTGCAGGATATCCACTCTCCAACTTGAGGGGGAGTGTTGGAAAGTAGAATAGAATTAGCTAGGTGCAGCTGTCAATATTCAATGTATATTATTACATTGATTCTGTATTAAAATGTATTATTAGACCTAGAATAGTTTTCCCTTTTTGTATCCTAGAATCAAGCTATAATCTTGTATATATAGTATGCTGATCAATAGAGAAAATTATCCCCAGCAGATCTGTGTCTATTACTTTTCATGGTATCAGAGCGGGTTACCCAAGTCCACGTGTGAAGCCTAAAGGCCACACGAACTCCATGATCACCCAAGTTGTTGTCCACGTGTTAGGCTTAAAGATTCGCCACACGTGCGGGGGCGTGTTGAGATATATATCCCACATCGGGAATATGAGACCTTGTCTGTGGGTTTATAAGGGTTTGGGCTACTCTCTCCATTGCCAATTGGTTTTGGAGTTGAACCCCAGACTACTTTATCAAATAAGGTTAAGGTCGGTGAGACATGGCTTGGTTGGTTAAGGTGTTTAACTGATAACTTTGATGTCACAGGTTCAAAACCTCATGGACATATACAGGGTGTATGAGTTTATAGTTATTAATAAAAAGTTCTTTTAAAAAAAGGCTCTATAAGGTGACTTTAACATGAATCCAAGTAGAGAATCCGAATCCTAACATTTTCTCGTCAACTTGAGGTTCATCGTTGTTCACTGAAAGACACCCCCACTGTCGGATTAGATTAGCATACTTTACCAGTCATCATGAATTTCTTAAACCATGAACCCCAAATTGACATTCGTAGTGTTTGCCAAAAAAACAATTTGACATTCGTAGTGCAATCCACTACAGAGAATTAATCAGCAGATAAAATCAAAACAAAATATTGACACACTTCATTTCCCTTGTGGAAGACGACAAACATGCCAAAATTTCTACTTTATGAACACTATCATTTCATTCTATTGTAAAATCTAGCTGATTGAGAGTAACCTTGACTTGAAATTAACTTTAACTGTAAAATTTTGGCATCGCCATCATTAATCATCATATATAATAATGTCATGTGTGATGTGTGTCTTTGATTAATGAAATTAAAGCTTAAATTCAAGGGAATTTTATTCAACAATATAACCAATTAGGTTTCAAATGAGGTTCTTGCTGTTGCTGGTCAAAAACGTTTTCCAGAAAAATATTCAGGTGATGCAAACTGAGGCCATGCATAACATGATAGCAGAATTTAAGAAATTCCATATGATCTGGATACACCTACTTACACCAGCCTGTCTTAGCTCCAATATAACTGCAAACAAATTATATATTAGCTTCCTGGAATTGACTTATGATTGCTTATGCAACAGCCAAAATTCATACTATAATTTCAAGCATACAAAAGTCAGACATACATATATTGACAACTTGGTTCACACCTACTAGTTCATTTCCTTTTATGAGTAATGCATTTTTACTCTTTAATTTTATAATCCGAATCGTTTACGTGTTCATCGCAAAAGCGCTATATGAGCAAGTTCGATCTAAGAAATTTGAGTATGAATTATGAATTATTTCATAATTAATTCATACTCAAATTCTGGTGTTAGTTAAATTGTTAAACTAGTTTTGATTCTGTGATGAAACCACCAAGTTGTCATTTTCCTATGCCAGTAACCCTCACTTTAACCAAGCATCTATATAATAGACATCCCAGATGGACAAAGTAAACCTTTTAGTTACCTATATTATTTCTAGACCTCTAGGCTCTAGCTAGAAGGCAATGACAGAATCACTTCAATCTTCTTCTGTTAAACTTCCCATGCTAGACATCTCTCAGCCTTTGAACTCATTATCTTCTGATTCGCCCTCTCTTTCTGAAGCCTTGAAAACATGGGGTTTCTTCCACATCACCAATCATGGGATCTCCAAAGATCTCTTCACAAAACTACATTCTCTTTCAAATAACCTTTTCAGCCTCCCTTCTGATACTAAACTCAAGCTTGGTCCTTTCTCTTCTGTAAAAAGTTATACCCCTCATTTCATAGCCTCCCCCTTCTTTGAAAGCCTCAGGGTTTGTGGCCCAAAGTTCTCTGAGTCTGCTCAAACTTCTGCAGATGTTCTATTTGACCAACACAACTCTGAATTCAGGTATTATATATACACACACTTATTTACTATCTACTTTCTGTTATAAATATCGTGAAGGATATATGTATAATCTTCATGTTCTTGAAGTCACTTAAGTACATTGTTGCCTAAGCTTCTGAGGTCTAGCAGTTGCCTAACACATGAAGCCTATGTATATCATATATACCTTCTTAATTTCAAGGGAGGCCAGAGGGTTGCAGGGTTCGACTCTGGCCTTAGGCATGGGTGTAAATGTTCTTAACAACCGGAGCTACAAGCCCCCGCTCCTCTATATATGGTTTTCCCTTTATGTTAGCTTGCTTTAACTTGATTGATTGTTTGTTTATATTAGCGAGGTATTACATGAATATGGGAGCAAGATGGCAGAATTGTCTCAAAAAATCATTAAGATTGTTTTGATGAGCTTGGGTGAGGATTTTGAGAAGAAATACTATGAATCTGAGTTTCAGAATTGCCATGGTTACTTGAGAATGAACAACTACTCGTCTCCAGAAGGTTTGGAAGATCATGATGAGGTTGAAGGACTTGGAATGCACACAGACATGAGCTGTGTGACAATTGTGTACCAAGATGAAATTGGAGGACTTCAAGTGAGATCAAAAGAGGGCAAGTGGATGGACATAAAACCATGTGAGGGAACCTTGGTAGTGAACATTGGTGACATGTTTCAAGCTTGGAGCAATGAGAAGTTGAGATCATCAGAACATAGAGTGATTCTAAGGCAGCCTGTCAACCGCTTTTCGCTAGCCTTCTTCTGGTGTTTTGAAGATCAGAAGGTGATTACTGCACCAGATGATGTGGTGGGAGAAGGGAATGTGAGGATTTATGAACCGTTTGTTTGCTTGGATTATTTGAAGTTCCGGGAGAGCAATGAGAGAGGGAAGTTTGAGAAGGTTGGGTATACTGTGAGGGGTTTTGCAGGGATAAAAAACCAGCAAGTTATAAAATGTGACAGTGAAAGTGTGGCTTGTAATTAGAGTATGTGAGTTATAGACTTGTTAACCTTAACATGTCTTGTAATTATTGTGTATGAAGTTTGAAGCTAAATTATTTGTATATGCCAGTGTGCTAGAGTGAGATATGCAGAGAAGAATTGGGGTTGGCGTTAGAGTTTGGGGAGCTTAATTTGAGTTGTTCATTATATGCAAGGAGAAAGGTGTAAAGTTGGAATCCCAACTTGCAACTTATGCATTCTTATTATACTATCCTTGTATTGCTGCCTATATTCTCTTTTTTCATGGTCCTTGTTCCATGTTTTTTTTTTCGTTACAAGTCCTTATTCCATGTTAAGTTATTCTATATTGTTAGTACAAGTATGATGGAAACTTTGTTCTTGTACTATGTCAACATTTTGAATTGATTCAATAAGAGTGGTTTATATTTTCAAAAAAAAGCTTGTGGATTGCCAGCTCTGATAGCTTGATACAGCATTTGATCCAAATCCAATTGATACAAAGAACAAGGCCTCATAGTTTAAGTTAAGAATTGTTCTGATCTGGTGGAATCTATTTTCAACCTTTCTCCACCATTCTACTTTGTTTTGGTTATTTTACTTGATTGACAAGCCTTGGGAGACTTGGAGTGGGAAATGAATTGGGTTCTTCTGTCTGCCACTTTTTGTGTCTTGTAAGAATCATAGTGGACGGGAATATTTGATTATGAAGACGTGATAATGGCACTTGCCAACTTGTCTCCTATTTTGCCCAACTTTCCCAATTGAACCACATTTTCTTATGATGAAAGTATTGAAATGTAAGCAAATGCACTAGAATGTCTTCATTCTGTGGGCTGCTGTTGCTTAGGCCACAAAACTACCAGACTATTGATTGATGAACTCATGAAACTAAATCTTGAATCCTCTGCCTGCTGTAGATTGGTGTATCACCTTTGGTATGTTCATGTTAAATAGTTGAAGGTTTGGAGATTCTTTAAAAAGATGAAAGCTTTTAGATACATGGTTAAGGGGTAAAAGTGATGCAGCGGAAAATAAAATGATAGGAGATTAGAATCCACCAATCTGTTTTTGATCTCGAATCCAAGAGAGCTTCTGGAATCCACCAGGAATTGAGATAAACTCAAGGTTTTTTTTAATAAAATCAAGGTTATCAAATACAACTGATAGAGGCTCATATAGAAGCAAACAAACCCTAGGGCAACTAACAATGAAACCTAAAAGCTCATGGATTAAAATAAAATAAAGTCTAAAACAAATTAATTAAAATAAAACAAAACAAAATAATAAAAATAAAACTCCAAAAATAATTAAAACAGTCTTCTAGAAGACAACGAACTTGGATGTCAGGAAATAATTTTTCACGATCAAACGGTTCTTCAATCTTTATTTTCCGTCAGAAAACGACCGTTCTTCGTTCTATATCAAAAAGTTAGGCCGAGAACTTGCCGGAACCTAACTTTCAAACCGAACTCAACTTTAGGTAGTCAAACCGAACCGTACTGGACCACTGTGTTCCGTTGGGTTCGGTAACTCCACCCGAAAGTAAAACTATTGAGCACAATTTTACAAAAGGAAAGTGTTTCCGGGTGACTCGTGGCCCCTTTAGCGGGTTGCACGGCTCCAGAAATAGCGGACTTCCCTGTACTCCGAGTTTTCCTGTGTAAAGAACAAACACGTCAAAGAGGCGTCCCCGGGTTTACCGAGGGAAGCCACTCCGATGCTTAAGTTAGACACTGTCAGCTAAGCATAAAACTCGGGAATAGTCAAGAAGTTTCATCGTACCTTTAAGGGGAGGCATGTGCCGGTATTTATAGTAGCATTGAAGGCAGCATTCCTGTCCCTTTCCAATGTGGGAGTTGTTTCCCTTGCTTTACTTAGTTTTATGGCGAGTTGGGCCCAGACAAAGGGCCCAGAGTGGCTTCACATTTAATTGTAACCCGGTAAAGGTGAAATATTAGGTTCCACCTATAAACAAGTCCCCCAAGTCCTCAGTCAAGGGGTACGCTTGGGTGGGGACTTAAAATCGTTTCTTTACCGGGTTACAAAGTTAGCAACCAAACCCGGGGTACCCAGTCCCCCAAGTCCGTACGCAAGCGTAACCCGCAGACATTATTTACGTTGAGAATTCAAAAACGACGTCTCCGGGTTGTAGTGGGGGGAAACTGAAAAGTTTTCAGTTTGAAGTGGGGGAAACTGAAAAGTTTTTCGGTTTTGGGACGCGGCATGCACGACACGTGTCGATTTTCTTGAAAAACCGAAACGTCCCTTCAGTGTACGTCTCTAACTGTATAAATAGGGGTTGAAGGTGACAGTTTTGTCTCACCTCCAAACCCGATAACTTTGTCGTGCTTTTTGCTGTCGCTTTCTTTTGTCGCTGTTTCTTTTGATTCTTAATCTCAAATCGATCTTAAAAACCCCTTCAAGCCCTCAAAAGTAAGGTACTGTTTCTTCTTCCCTCCTTTTTGATTGTTTTGGGACAATTTGTGTACTGTTTCTGGGTTCCCATGAAGGTTTCTGGGTTTTTGCGTCTGGGAATTTAGCTTTGTGACGCCGGGTTACCTGGGTTTTGTTGACGTCCCCGTGTTTTCTTGTTTTGCAGATGGCCAGCGAAACAATGGACACTCACGTCCCCGAGTTTGCCTCCGTAACCTTCACTGATGGGACCGCTCTTGACCCTCCCGGGTACTCATTGACAGCGGAGGAGATCGTGGAGCTAAGGAGCAACTGGAAGATCCCCGAGTCTGTAGAAATTCGGCCTTTAGAACCCGAGGACCAGTTCTTCGCTCCCGGGGATGGGTGGATGCTGGCCACGAGTATCAGCTACGCTGCGGCTTGTCACTCCCGCTGAAGGTAGAGGTGCAGTATCTCTTGGCTGCGAGCAACATCGCAATCGGGCAAGTTGGACCGAACATGTGGAGGCAGCTACTTGGGTTGTGCGTTATGTACAAGGTATTGAAGCAGCAGATGCCGACCTATCACGAGTTACACGCCATGTACCGGGCTGAGTACTCCCGGAATGCGGGTTTCAGCGGGACCATCCAACTGAAGTCCAAAGCGGTTTTCAAGAAGATCGTCGAGGACCTGCCAACCTCCGTGAGCCGGACCTGGAGGGAGAAAAGTTTCTTGATAAGAAACTTTCAAGACCCGGGATACGCGTTTCAAGTACCGGGTGACTTCCAGCCACTGATGAGTGAGTCCTCCTCTCTCCGGATTCTTCTATCTTTTCTGTATCCCGGGTTATAATTATGTTGTTTGTGTTGCAGACATTCCCGATATTCCTCTGGAGCCGGTGATGGAGAAGAGGATCCGGAGGATGCTGTGGGCTTTTCGGGGGCAAGACGACCGGAGTTCATACCGGCTTTGTAGGCTGTATGTGTACAGCAGGTGCCGGTTGATGGAGCTCCCAGGTTTGTCTCGTGTTCCTTCAACTTTTGTTGTTAAATGCTTCTTGTGTAACGGGCTATATGTGTTTCTGCAGCTCTTCTTCCAATGGAGTTTACGAAGCGGAAGAACCCGGGAATATACGACGGGTTTGAAGATAAGGCTGTTTGGGCCGGGATCCGGACACAAGCAACGGATGGTCAATTATACGACATTAACCTGACCACGAAAGCGGCTTTCCTGCGCCCAGAAGCAGAGCAAGGGGATACTGAGAAATTCCTCGTGGACACCTTGCACTTCAACGAGATCCCCGGGTACCTTGCGGAGGTACTTGGCACGGAGATGTACCAGGAGTTAGATGAAGAGATTGTGGGGAGCCCCGCGGAGGTGGCGGAAGACCCGGTGATTGAAGAACCGGTGACTCAATTTACCTTCGCCGATGAAGAGATTGAAGAACCGGTGATGAGCGCGGTTCCCTCGTCTGTGCTCCCGGGTGAGGAGGAGCTTACCGAAGAGGATGACGACGGGTGTGAAGAAGTTGTTGGTTTCGAAGGGGTGGCGAGTGAGAACCCTGAGGGGAGTAACGGGAGGGACGAAGTGCATGAAGTGGAACCCGTCCCCTCCCACAAACGCACCCGGGAGGCATCCAGCTCGGCAAGGTCCGAGAGGAAGAAGAGGAGGAAGGAGAGGAAAGAGAGGAGGGAGAGAAAGCAGCACCGGGATACTGACGAGATAATGGAGGAGTTGGCGAGCGGGGGAATGGCGGACGTGGCCATCCAAAGGATGGTAGCGGATCTGAAGAACTGCGCCGCCGACTCCTATGTACTGGAGCATGAGGACCCGGTGACTGTAGCCCGGAGGGCGCAGGAGAAACTGATGCGGGTAAGTGTCTTTTTCTTTTAACCCGTTCTTTTGTTTTTGTTTCCTTGTACTAACCCGTTGTTTGATTCGTGTAGGCTGTCAGGTTGTCGTACTTGGCAACCGATCGGCTCATAACCGAAGGCATCCCCGAGCGAGAGAGAGTCCTCAGGGATGATCTCCGGGCCGCCCGGGACCAGGTAACGGCGAGTGAAGAAAACCTGGCTCGGGTCCGGGAATTCGCAAGCGCATCAGCCATTGCATCGAGTGCAAAGTTGGCCAAGGTAGAAGAACACGTAGCAGACTTGGTGGCCAAGAACACGGAATTGGAGAAAGTCATCGAGGGTCACCGGGAGGACCGGTGTGCTCAAGATGCCGCCATTGCTCAGCTTACTGAACAGAATCAAGCGCTGCAGCAACAAGTGACTTCTGTGGAGCAGCAGAAAGGAGAGTTGGTGCAGGCCGTTTCCCGGGCCAGGGACTCTGCTGTCTCCGAGTTTCTAGCGAGTCCCGAGTTTGAATTGAAGATGCGGTCGGCAAGGGCCGAGGCTCGTGCCGAAATTGTTAGCGCCGGGATTCGCCAAGGCTGGCTTGACAAAGCCGGGTATGATGGTCACCAAGGTCATGTCAGACCCGATGAGGCTGCAGGCGGCTCCCGGTCGAGTCCAGCTGTGGTGGCGAAGCCTAGGGCTTCTAAAAACCCGGCTCGGAGTCCCCCGGTTCATTCTTCAGCAGCCAGGAGAGGTACTTCCCGAGGTGGGATTGTCGGTGGTCCTCAAAATCGGCCACCGCTCCGTAGGGGACAGTTTATCATACGGCCCCGGGGTGGACATGGCGGGTCGAGCGCCGGCGGGGGTAGCGGTTCTGCAGTGCCGTGAGCTGGATCTCCTGAGTTTGTTTTTGCTTTTGTAGTGTAGTATGCATTTTCTAGCGGTTTGCTACTTTTGTAATTGACCTCTGAATGAAAGTTTGCAACTTTTCCTTCGCAGAATTCTTCCTGTCAAATAACACGGTAACTTGATGCGTATATAAAAATTTACACATAATGCTGGTTTGATATGTAAATAAAGATAGTGCCGCTAAGGCTTTAGGGGTCCGTCAGGACTTCCAAGGACCGCTGGTTTTTACGGGGGGGAATACCATTCTATAACACGGTATTTCTTCCTGTAAAATAACACGTTAATCTGATGCACAATTTGCAAGTGTTGACATTCTATACATAATGCCGATTTGGCATGTAAATAAAGATAATGCCGCTAGGGTATACGGGTCCGTTAGGACTTCCATGGGCCGCTAGGGCTTTACGGTTCCGTTAGGACTTCTAAGGCCCGCTAGGGCTTTACGGGTCAAGTATGACTTCCAACCCGATGCATAACCTGCAAGTGTTGGCATTTCACATATAATGCCGGTTTGGCATATAAATAAAAATAGTGTCGCTAAGACTTTACGGGTTCATAAGGACTTTCAACCCGATGTATAACCTGCAAGTGGTGACAAAATTTGCACATATAATGCCGGTTTGGCATGTAAATAAAAATGGTGCCGCTAGGGCTTTACGGGTCCGTTAGGACCTCCATGGGCCGCTAGGGGTCTTCAGGAGGGGTCATTCTATAACACTCGTTCCCTGTAAAATAACAAGTTGATTTGATGCATATCTCGCAAGTGTAGATAAAATTTACACATAGTGCCGGTCTGGCATGTTATCGTCATAAAATAACAATAGGCCCGGTAGGGCTTTACCGGTCCGTTAGGGCTTCCTGTCAAATAACACGGTAATGTGATGCATAATATACAAAAAATTACGCATATTGCCGGTTTGGCATGTTTAATGTGATTAAATAAAAATAGGACCGCTAAGGTATACTTGTCCGTTAAGACTTCCATGGGCCGCTAAGGCCTTGCGCGAAAATGTCTTTCTATAACACGGGTTTTTTCCGTGTTCATAAGGACTTTCAAGGACCGCTAGGGCTTTACGGGTCCGTTAGGACTTCCAACCCGATGCATAACCTGCAAGTGTTGACAAAATTCACATATAGTGCCGGGTTGACATGTTAACATTATAAAGTGAAGATAGGGCCGGTGAGGCTTTACAGGTCCGTTAGGACTTCCAAGGGCTTCCTGCCAAATAACACGGTAATCTGATGCAAAATATGCAAATGTGAGTACATATAATGCCGGTTTGGCATGTAAGTAAAAATAGTGCCGCTAGGGCTGTATGGGTCCGTTAAGACTTTCAAAGACTGAAATAAGGCCGTGAAAGGCTTGCAATATTTCAAGTTATGGAGATTACCAGAGATTATCAGAGATTTATCGGAGCTTGCCGAGTTTTGACCATGAAATAAGGCCGTGAAAGGCTTGCAATATTTCATGTCAAATGGAGATTATCGGAGATTTATCGGAGCTTGACAAGTTTTGACCATGAAATAAGGCCGTGAAAGGCTTGCAATATTTCATGTCAAATGGAGATTATCGGAGATTATCGGAGATTTATCGGAGCTTGACAAGTTTTGACCATGAAATAAGGCCGTGAAAGGCTTGCAATATTTCATGTCAAATGGAGATTATCGGAGATTATCGGAGATTTATCGGAGCTTGACAAGTTTTGACCATGAAATAAGGCCGTGAAAGGCTTGCAATATTTCATGTCAAATGGAGATTATCGGAGATTTATCGGAGCTTGACAGTGAAATAAGGTCGTTAAGGCTTGCAATATTTCACGTCATGTAGACCGGAGATTATCGGAGATTATCGGAGCTTGTCGAGTTTTGACAGTGAAATATGGCCGTTAAGGCTTGCAATATTTCACGTCATATGGAGATCGCCTGCATTCACTCAACAAACTGATTGATAAACCTAACCCGGTAGGGTTTTATGTGGGCCTGAAAAGGCTCTATATATAACATCAAAATATAATAAATTTGAACATTTGCAGATAACTCGGTACCTACTTGGGATGTACGCGCTGTCAAAATTACCTTAGCAAGGGTTTCCATAACCCGGAGGTTTCCCTACTGGGTTTATTACCTTAGCAAGTCTGGCTGGCGTCCATTTGGTAAGCGTGAGGTCTTGAGTTCGACTCTCAACGAGAGCACCAATTGTTTCCGGGTGACTCGTGGCCCCTTTAGCGGGTTGCACGGCTCCAGAAATAGCGGACTTCCCTGTACTCCGAGTTTTCCTGTGTAAAGAACAAACACGTCAAAGAGGCGTCCCCGGGTTTACCGAGGGAAGCCACTCCGATGCTTAAGTTAGACACTGTCAGCTAAGCATAAAACTCGGGAATAGTCAAGAAGTTTCATCGTACCTTTAAGGGGAGGCATGTGCCGGTATTTATAGTAGCATTGAAGGCAGCATTCCTGTCCCTTTCCAATGTGGGAGTTGTTTCCCTTGCTTTACTTAGTTTTATGGCGAGTTGGGCCCAGACAAAGGGCCCAGAGTGGCTTCACATTTAATTGTAACCCGGTAAAGGTGAAATATTAGGTTCCACCTATAAACAGAAAGTGATCGTCTCTATGTCACAATATTTTTGTTCATCTGCTTCAGTAGCTAAATTCCTAGTTCTTGCCTACTAAGGATATGAGCATTATGACGGTTGATTTATATGCAGCAAAGGATAGGCCAGTACGTGATAAAAATTGTTACTTAAAAAACATAACAAGAATTTAATGCTATGAAAGTGATTCATCATGTTCCTTGTTGTCAACCATGTAAGGAGTAAATGCATGTAACATCAACTGTCATATCGTACTGGAGTTTGGAGTGAAGAAATGAAATTTGAGGAAAGATCTACAAGCAAAACTTTCAAGCTTTAGTGTCGGGATTATTAACCTGAAATTAATTTGTTTTAAACAGTTCTTAATAGATAGCCAGGGAACACTCTGAGTAGCAACAAATAAGAACTTCTAATCTTAATACATTGAGACAATTACTAGATCTACAGATTACATTGGATGACCTATTTCTGATTTCTCCATCAGATCAACAAAGTCATTGGTGAAGATTCTTGTCTAGTGAAAAGGCTTAATGAGTAGGAAAGGAATGCAAGCTAAGAAGCAGATCAAAGTGCTCCTGCAACTACTACATATTTAACTTCAAGAAGCTAGGTTATTCAAGGGCTAAAAAAACAAGCCATTTTGTTCTTTTCTGGCTTCTCAACACTTAACAGCAATTTTCCAAAGCGCTTGTTTAATCATCCCCACTGGTGCGATTGCTGATCCTCGAAACTGAGACCGATGCATGATGAAAACAGTTAGGGTAACATCAGGAGTATAGTTTTACATTATAGGGCATATTAGAGCACTGGATAAATACCAGAAGCAATTACAATGCAAACTAGTAACCTTTAAGGGATCAGCCAGAAGACTAGGGACTACTAACCTTTGATTTAAGGCTCAATGTGAGAACATCATTGAGGGTGGATGATTGGACTGAGTGGGCATCTAAGTACAGACCGTTAACAGCATCCATTATATCAAGCAAGATGTATTCCCTATAAGGGCATTTCATCTCTATCAGAACCTCCTGCTCTTTTACACTGACATTCACATCAAGTGGTACGCTTTCTTTGGAGACAAGCCTCTTAAGTTCCGGGTCAGTTTCATCAATGTCACAGGCCTTCCGCTTGTTTATCAAAGGCTTTTTAGCATTGCCAGTCTTTGTTTTGTCATAGTTATCACATGCCTTCTCTACTCTATCTAGGAACTTCCTTCTAGCTATTGCTTCCACAGTGTCCATGCAAGATTCCATCTCTTCTGCTCTTGCCTCAAGCTCTTTCAAGTATTTAATTGTATCATCGAGGATCGATGCCATGTTAATCTGCAAAAGTACGCAAAATTTAAATCCAGAAAAAAGTTTGTGAAAAATTAATTGATTCAAGGATGCATGCAATATCTCGCATTTTTTGGGTACTTGCAGGTACTATTGGAAGTAAAAAAGATACTTGCAGGAGTATTAAAAATATTAGATAGCAAACAACAGATGAAAGTCTTTCCAATGTAAAAAGCATATGAAATTAAAAATTAATTGATTCAAGGATGCACGCAATATCTCGCATTTTTTGGTACTTCAGTACTATTGGAAGTAAAAAAGATACTTGCACGAGTATTAAAAATATTAGACAGCAAACAACCGATGAAAGTCTTTCCAATGTCAAAAGCATATGAAATCACCTCAGTCATAGAAGGAACCATTGACCTCAGGACCAACAACTTCTCATTCTCTAACAATTTCTCGTGCACATCATCACTTTCTGATTTGGAATTTGTCGTACTTTCTTTTTGTGGACTAGGAGAGCCACCACTCATCATCAATGGAACTGTAAACAAGATCTTCTTTAAAAGTTTCTGTTGAGCTTTTGGCCTACAATAACGAACACCTTTCATCCATTGCACGAAACTAGATTTTCCATCTCCACTGCAAAAATATGGCTTTTCAATTATCTGCATTGAGCTCCCTAGAATAGCAGAAAGAGTTCTTTTGTAGTGTAAATGATCATCAGCCGATCCAAGATCCAGGGAACTAAACTTTGTGTCATTGAAGTTCTGAATTTCTTTTAAATGACTCTGATTCTTACTTTCAGGTCTAGTAGAAGAATGAGCCCTTCCCACAAAAGCTTCTGATATACAATCACTAGAATTCATGGAATCTTGAAATCCATTGCTGAAATCATCATCCATGAAATGCCAACTCTGAACTTGAGAAGCCCCACCATTGACAGCTTCAAGCATAAAGGAGTCTTCTGTATAATAATTATGTTCACATCCCTTGGAACATTCATCAGCAGAGCCCATGCTGAACTCTTCATCATGCCCGTGTAGTCCCTGAATGCCACTCTGATCAAATTTCAGTGCTTGTGAAGGGGAATACAGGTTCTCCAAACCCAATGTATCAACTATTTCATGGCCTACAATGCTTGCAAGAATCTGGTCTGAATCATCATCTTCTTTGTGAGGTGCAGAAGAAGATTTCTCAGAGCAATCTGGCTTTGAGAAATCTAGTAAGGAAGCTTTGATGTGTTGAAGGAGGCTAGGGTCCTCTGCTACCTTTAGATATCACAAAAGAGAAGAATTGTTTAATAAAGAGATAAATCATAACAGCTAAAACTGTGACTGGAAACTAAAAAAAGGTACTAATCCAGGAAATCAAATTACCAGCTCCGTCACACCTAGCTCAACAACACCTCCAAGATAGGGAAAGCAGACCACAGTCTACAAAGCAAAACATTGGAAATAATAAGCATTAATGCATGCGTTTTTGGTTGACTTGGCAGAACTTTACATTAAGCACGAGGGAGTTGTTTACCTGAATAGAAGCACTCTGAGAGAAACCATTGATGTCCATTCATAGGGGAACAGATGAAAAAGAAGCACTAGCAGTCAGTATATATTGCTGCTCTTAATATAGAAAGACTTAAAAGTTAAAACTAGCTGAACTAGCATTAAGTGTTAGCAAGCAACAGCAAAAAATTTGGAACTTCAGACAAGCTACAGCCAAGAAAAACAGACCTTTGCTAGCAAAGAACGAGAGAATACTTTGCTGTCCGCATATTGAGCATTGCATAACCAAATGCTTTTCTCGTTTGCTAATGCTCTTCCAGGCAAACTATAGAACAAAAGAGGAGAAGTAAATAATCAAACCATACCCATAAACTTATGTACCAAAAATAAAGAGAGGACAATACATAAATACACAGAGAAATAGAAACTTGGTTAGAGTAGTATAGTACCCTTGGCCAATATTGAACACGAATGACATGCAAAGCAAGTAATACCACTCCGCATCTGTGAGATCCTCTGGAGACAATGCAGCCGAAGGCATTTTTGCTTGTTGATCTGTCGACTCGCCTTCTAAGAGAGCCTTATACAACTCTCTAAGTTGCTCATTCCTCTGCAAACCTATTTTATCAGCTTGAGGTTCTATTCCTTCAACCGTCTTCCTAGTTTTGATGTCTCCATTGTAGTACCCTTCACCCCATTCCAGCACCCTAACAAAATAGTGATCATAATGTCAAAGGGTGAGCACAAATTACTTCCCTGAGCAACAATAATACACCTAGCTAACAAAGACTGCACCTAGAGACTCAGATTTGACATGTATAGAAATTGTTGAATTCCCAGCGAAGTACTTTCCATTTAGTAGAAAATTTCCACTTCCCAAGTTCTCCTTCCTAAGTTGATTCACTTTCTAAAGAGTACTTTAGTTTCGAAAGGAATTAAACTCATCCATTCTTCTACTGTAGAACTACTCCAACATTTTACCATTCGCACAAGAAACACTAGTGTATCCCTTCTAATCTAGGACTCACTTCAAGAGGAAAGTTGGTACTTTACACTTGCAAAATAAATGTCATTAAACCAGAAACAAATTGGTCAGCAAGACAATAGATTACAAATATGGACAGAACTTGAAAGAGAATTTAAGAAGTTGTTACCCTTGTTGAGTTGTTGACAACGACCAGAAAATAGCATAGCTCCACTTAATACTCCTCACAGCAACAGCAAACTGTTTCCTCAGATTCTCAGGCACCCTCTCATGGATTTGAGTCCCATTGGCCATTTCTATCTAAAACTAAAACTCAAACTCACAAAAATGAAAAACCCACCAAGATCATCAGCCAAGAATATCAAAATCGGAGTCTTTCCAGTTTCAGGCAGATGACCAATGTCTAAACTACACAACTCAACACCAGCTTTGTGGGTTTCAGTGAAAGTGCAATAGCTGCCCAGAAAGAGAAGCACAGGGACTGAACTGAAGATTAAAGCCTTGGACTTTTTATCTGGGGTTTTATAAAGCAAACTGTGATGGCTTTTGTAATTGAAAGTGGTAAATGGCCAAGCTTGATAATGGAATTGAAAAGGACCCAACAAGAATAAAAATTTACAGGAAGTGAATCTTGGTCTTGTTCTTTCTCAAATAAATTAGTATAAGCACGTGGTTATCCTCTGATTCTTTCCTATTCCAATGAACAATAGGGCGTTATTTACTCGACTACAAACCAAATAATGGGCCTTTATTTGTTTCTTTTTTCTTGTATTTGCAGACTTGATTTCTGAGTGTACTTGAGCTCCTCCTTGGTAACTGTGCTTGTTTCTGCAGGTCAGCCTGGTGGCTATCACCGATCAACACCTACCATAGTTAATATTTTCACGGGATAAAGCATGGGGAGAATTTGTTACCATGTGTAACTCACTCAAAAATAAAAAAGCAAGAACTACTGTTATTGAAAAACAAAAGTGATGAAAAGAAAAGGTACTTTAATTCAATTTCTTTTTCGGTGACACTTTTGTAGTCTTGTGTGTGTATTGCAGGTAACTTTCTGAACTCACAGATCTGTGGATGCTCTCCAAAAATGGGGGAAATTTTTGACACATATTTAGCATATGGGTGATTTATTCCTCACTTTTCAAGTCTTATCGATCAGTATTTGAACGAATTCTTATTGGTTTTCTAACTCGGTCTACATGAGCAGTTGATCACTCTTTCTCAAATGTATCATTTGAGCAAGATAAACTATCTGAATACCACTCTACCCGATCTGAAATATCATTTCGAGAATTAGACTCATTGTACAAAAGTATTCCTATGGTAAATTATCACATATTTTTTAGAAAATTCTTGTATGCATAGTCGTGCATATACATTATATAATCTTAGTCATTCATAACAGTTCATATATTTGATCACATATATATCAATATTATATCATCTAATCTCAACCATTTATAAATATTATATAAATACATAACCATATATTAAAAATACAATCGTGTATTGAATATACTATATTTCTCGGCTACAAATGTACAATATCTTAAACAAATCAAAGATCTATTTAACCTTTAAAAAGGTGGAGGAAACTCGAGAGAGAGTAGTTAAGTGGAGTTACTCCTTTTGGGAGGATATTCATGAATAATATTTAGATACCGGACATACCCCATTCATGTTAGAATCTGACGTTGGCTGTTGACCATGGTACAGCACACTTCCACGTGACGCAATTTTTTGGTTACAACTGACAAGTGGCGCAAATTATTACTACTGATTCAGCGATTCTTTACGTCAGTAACTTTAATCAGTTAATTGTTCTCGACGCACTGGTTTACAGTGCCGTCGCCATTCCACTGGCTAATCGTCCGCCGGCAGTCGGAATACTTAATGTTCCCGACCGGTCAGGCATACTACATCACAAGTATTAATTAGGACATGTCAATTATTAATATTTCAAATACTAAATGTTGACCAAAAAGCTTTCTCACATATTTCAAATCAATTATTAATAATTTTATACAATTAAAAATTATTCTATATTTATAACCATATAATTAGTCATGTGAACTAGTTAAATTGACATGAAAAGATAGTCGTTTGAAACTATTCTTGTATTTAGAGAGTTTTAGCATAATCTTGCACGTTACTATCTAAAACTCAATCATGATCTGTATCGTCTAATTTAGTATTTTAGACAAAAACAAAGAGACGATGTCATTTTTTTGTTTTGAACTAGTTGTTAATTTATTGATAAACAATGTATTTTCTCAAATCTAATTTTTGTAGATCTATTCACTTGCGTTATTTTTGATATTAAAAACATGAAGGACCTACTTGATTAATTTTGTAGTTTTATTGAATATGTATCTTTCAATAGGCTAATATATTTTTTTCATCATTTTTGCCCCTTGGCTTTATATGTTTCATGACCTCTATAAAGACAACCCGACACTATTTCTAGAGTGATACAACAACCATCATAACATGTGGTCCTTTTGTTTTAAATCCCGAACATATGCTTGTATCATTGAGAGCATTCGAAAGAGATGGCAAGGGTACAAAAATTTCAAACGAAGTAAATCGGTATCACCAGTTTAAGTGCAATCATTTAAGAGCTAGGTATGAATAAAGTCAAGAAATAAAAGAGGCCTTCATCCCATATTTAATGATTTAAACTGATCTGTATTATGGAAAATTGTCCTCGTTGATTTTTATCGTTTTGTGTATTGGTTTTTGATAGATAATTAAATTACCGACTACTCAATCATTCAACGTCTACAATACGTAAGCGTAAACCGAGCATTAACGTTGTTGTTTTTATATTGCAATTTTACTTTCATATGGTTTTATTTCTTTATGTACTTACACATCGTTTCTATATAATCTTTCATTTATGATAAAAAGGTGACCTATTTTATTAAAAAAAACCAAGATGTAATAGTGAATATATTTAAAATTGGTACTCGTCCCGTCTCAACCTAGCTAAATCACCCCAATTAAAGCTTGGCTTGTTGTTTATCCGATTTAATATTGACTCGAGCTCTACTCGTTTATCTTACGAATACGAGTTGAACTATCTGAAAACGAGTCCAACGCTAGCTAGTCGTGTCTGCTTACAGTCCTGTATATCTCAACTATAGTGTAGTTATAGAAAGTGAATCATCCCTAAGCTGAAAACAAGCCAAATTAATACGAGTCTAATTTCGAGCCTATAGGGTCTCATGACTCTCATCTAAACTATAATTTAGTTATAGAAAGTGAATCCTAGTTCAACTACTTAATATGTTAGTTATAGAAAAAAGATTAGATTGAGCTATACATGTGTTGTAAAGTTCACTAGTAGGTTTGCTATTTTTTTATATAGAAACAGTGAGTGGATGTGACTTGATAATGTAATGTATGTCCACTAGTTCATTATATATATAGATATACCGAGAGAATATCATTCATAATGTCCAGTGTCCACTAGCTCATAGATTCACGTTAATTTTCTAGCTTGTTCTCGATCTTCAATATTCAAATTCATATGGCTGTGTTTTTCTGAGATCATTTCACAAAGATAAGGAAGATTGCAGTAGGTAAGTAATAAATCTCATCATAAATTAGTTGATGAGCTACACCAGGAGGATTCTGGAAAACATATAAGCATTTCTGATGAGTTTCCTTCATGAATGTTATCACGAATATGGGGTCACTGAAACAATCAACAACACGAGTAATGACTAATGAATTGAATTGTATCGTATTGTCAGGAATTCAGGATTCGATTGATATATATCGTGACGACCACTTGATGCCCAGTACTGTTTTTTTCACTTTTTAGGTTGGCTCAATTGAATTATGAATTTATGTTCATCGTGATGACTCTCGTACCGATCGATCATATGATGCCTATATACAATGGATTTTTGCAGGGTCTACTTTTGTTCGTATATATCTGGCAAGATTGGTCCTGCTGGTTAAAACAGTATGTCCAGATTGGACTAGAACTGATCAGTCTCATCACTTGAATCACATGGCGTATACAGATTACAGAGAGAGCTCCGGCCAACATCCCCACCAGTTCCTCATAGATGAATTATTTTACTAACTCCTTGGATCTTTTGTACGTACCAAAAATTAAAAATGTAGATCGAAACCTTAGTAATACGGTGCATAAGAATCCGGCAAAGTGCCGTTGTAGCGATTAATAGCATTTTACGCCCTCAAATCTCAAGTTTAATTAAACACTATTCTTTCTTACGGTGTAGATGTGATTTTGTAAACCCTATTTTTTTTACGGTGAAAATATGATTTTATAATTGAAATGTTTGTCAAATGTTATATTCTTATAAATAAACAAAATGAAAAGCTCTTATGTGTATATATATATATATATATAAGTGTCACAGATAAACCCTAAATCACAATGGTTTTAAAATTTAACCTTGTATACCGTGAGTATCTTTAAAACCCTAAAACAATGAACACTACCAGAAAAAAGACTTTAGCCGACGAAAAAAAATTTCGTTGGCTAAAGTGGAATTTAAGCAGACGAAATAATTTTTCGTCGACAAAGCTATTTTTTTCGTCAGCTATAGTGGAATTTTAGCTGACAAAATTTTTTTCGTCTGCTAAAGTGATTTTTTCGTCGGCTATAGTCTATGAACTTTAGCCGACGAAATTTGAAAAGTTTAGCCGACAAAATTAGGGTATTTCGTCGGCTAAAGTACATTTTAGTTACAAAATTGCACTACGGATGTTTCGGTGTCCGATTGACTATTGTGATACCAATCTGGAAGCAGAACGGCCTTGCGAGTCAAACTCATCACTACTGTCATGACATATGGGTTTTTTTGGCCATCCGAGTTCGTTTAAGGCTTCAAAATGAAGTTTTACTAAACACTTAACACACGAAAATGTCCATATCTACACCTATATGAGGTATTTTGGTCGAATCTTCAACACAACAAACACTCACCATAATGAGAAGCAATTGTCCATCTAAAATTTTTAAGACATTTACCCCTCTATGATACGGCTCCCCATATAGATAAATAATGGTAAATAGTATGTATGTTGTGATTCCGGTCATCAAAATTCACAAACAAAAATACAACCTTCAAATATTATCAATATGTTGAAATATATCTATGGTAAAAAAATCAACTTGATCCGATAAATTTAAGGGCTTCATCCGGACGGTCAATCCCGTAAGTCAAACCCCTAAATTGTATTGACCGTAACTATCGGCACCGAGACTTTACTGTAATTAGGTGATTTTTCAACCGTAGACATATTTCACCATTCCGGTCATATTTTATTTCACGATTTTTTTGCGTTTGAAGTTTCTATGTAGAGTTTGTTTTAGAAACGAAACATTTACTTAAAGCTTAGTAAACAAGTTATACAACATTAGTAGGCATGTTGTGATTCCGATGATCAAAGTTGAGAAACAAAATTCCGATCGACTGATATGATCATTATGTTGAAATATGTCTATAGAAAAAAAAATTCAACTTAATCTGACAACGTTAAGAGCTCGATCCTTACGGTCAATCCCTTAAGTCAAACCCCTTAACGCACGGAAACGGTTATTTGACCGTATAAATTATGTATTTTTCCTAAACCTTCAATTGAAAATAGTTTCAAATTGATGAGACGCAACCAGTGGTATAAAATTTTTTATGAAAAATAACCACCGGAGATATGGCTACCGCTAGGGAGAAAGAATGGAAAATTGGGTTAACCGCAACTATCGGCATCGAGACTTTACCGGAATTATGTGATTTTCAACTATAGACGTATTTCATCATTACGGTCATATCTTATTTCACAAATTTTTTTTTCGTTTGAAGCTTCTACGTATAGGGTTTAGGGTTTTAGCCGACGAAATTAGGGTAATTCGTCGGCTAAAGTTAAATAAATAAATAAAATAAATAACTATAGCCGACGAAATTAGGGTAATTCGTCGGCTAAGGTTAAATAAATAAATAACTAAAGCCGACGAATTACCCTAATTTTGTCGGGTAAAGTTAAATAAATAAATAACTATAGCCGACGAAATTGATTAATATTCGTCGGCTAAAGTTAATTAAAAATTTAAATTTTTTGGTGGGAATTTTTAAAGTTTGAAATTTTTTCGACTAAAATTTTGAACTTTAGCCGACGAAATTAGGGTATTTCGTCGGCTAAAGTTCAAAATTTTCTATATCTTTCATTTTTCTCCTCCTCCTACTCCGACGGCAACAACGTACTCCTCTCTCCTCCTCCTAGCCTTGCTCCTCCTCTTCTCCTCCTATCCTCCTCTTCTCCTTCTTCACCACCGGTGTAAAAACGAAAAGAAGCAAAAAATTTATCAAAAAAAGAAAAAAAAAATGAAAAAATAAAATAACTATAGCCGGCGAATTACCCTAAAATTCGTCGGCTAAAGTTAAAAAAAGAAAAAATAATAATAACTATAACCGACAAATTTTATTAAAATTCGTCGACTAAAGTTTACAAAAGAAAATAATAATAATAACTATAGCCGACGAATTACCCTAAAATTCGTCGGCTAAAGTTTAAAAAATAATAACTTTAGCCAACAAATTTTATTAAATTTGTCGGCTAAAGTTAAATAAATAATTAAAAAAATAAAAATAATAGCTATAGCCGATGAAATTTAATAAAATTTCGTCGGTTTAGGTCAAAAAATTCGTCGGCTAAAGTCTAGAAATTAAGCGATGAAAAATTTCTTTGTCGGCTAAATAAATGACTTTAGCCGATTATGAATAGTAATTTCGTCGGCTAAAGTCTTGTCCGACGGTTTTTTTTCTGACGATTTCTTAGCCGACGATGTTTCGTCGGCTAAAATAGTTGTTCCGGTAGTGGATGCACTCAAAACCAGGCTCGCCCTGTGGGCTGTGCAAAGTGTACAGCCGCACAAGACCTCTAATTTTTAGAGTTAAAAAAATTATGTTACAAACTGAAACTAAGTTCAGTTGCTTTTTACATTGTAGGTGTGTGTATGTGACCCGAGTTCGATTCTCAACCTCATGTTTTTTTCCTCTCATTCTCTCATTTTTTTCTCTCATTGTCTCAGTCTCACCTCGTTCTCTCTTCTCTATGAGAATCTAACTCTCAACTTCTGTTGTCCTCTGTCTCCTGCCATCCTCTCCTCTCCCGCCGGCTTCTTCTCTCCCACCGACGACTCCTCTCTCTTCCGCCGACCTCTCCTCTCTCTCCCGCCATCCTCTCTTCTTCGGCTCTTCCTCTCCCTCTCTCTCCAAACGGTCTCTCCACGACTCCACTCTCCGCTCCTTTTCGAGTTCGGCCTCTCCTCTGAGTCCGGCCTCTCCTCAACTCCTCTCCTTTCCGGCCTCTCCTCTCCTGATTCCTCTCCCGCCGATTTAATAGAAGGGTAAGTTCTTCAAGTTTTGGTTTGAATTGATGAATTCATATATTAGACATTTGGGCTGTTTAAGTTTTGTTGTCTATGAATCTATGATAGTATGATGTTATTGATCTGGTTTTAATTTGTAGTTTTCATTTCTGATGCAGTGATGCTGAAGGCAGACTGACTTGGCAGACAAATTTTTGCAGGTCAATCAATTTCTGTGTTTATATCAGTGTGAGTCTTGATTCATGAATATTTGATAGTTTCTTAGAAGTCATTTCTGTTGAATGTGTTATATATGATGAATTCTGTTTAATGTGATGAATTTTAAAAATGTTAGAAGGGCTCCTACAAGAAAACATGCATCCGGTAATTTCAAACACAAAAGAATAAAGAAAGAGAACAAGTTTGTTTGAAGTCAATCAAGAGCTATGGAAAAAAATTGTTTTCAAGAAAGGGAAGAAACCATAATGTTCACTGGATGTAGATGCAGATGTAGATGTAGATGTTGATGTTGGTTTAAAAGAAAATGTGGAGCAGCCAATGGAGGAACCTTTAGAAAAGATGTTGATGTTAATGTAGAAGAAAATGTGGAGCAGCTAATGGAGAAACTTGTTGAAGAAGATGTTGATGTTGGTCTAGAAGAAATGTAGAGCAGCCGATGGAAGAACCTTTGAAAGATATTCCCAACATTTTTTATCTTAAAAATTGGGATAATCTTACTCCTAAATGGAGGGATTTATTGGTCAAAAAAGGTTAGTAAGAGATTTGTTGACAGAATAAAAGAGTATAGAGAAGAAGGATTTGAGAAGACTTTGAATTGTGCCAAACAGATTGTTGTTGAATTGGATATTGATCAAGTGTTTCCTGAGAAGAAAAAGAAAAGAAAAATTCACAAGAAAATACATTTTGATGAGATTGACACTGAAACTCAGCCATCTGAACCACTCATTGAAGAATCAAGTCAAGATTCCTTCAGAATTCATTACTTTGTCTACATAATTGATCATGCAATCAGTTCATTGGAAAGAAAGTTTGAGCAATATAAGCTATGAAGAGACATTTAAGTTCTTATTCACATACAGTAGAGAAGCTAAAGTCCTTGGATGCTGATGAACTAAAAAGAAGCTGCAACAATCTTGAAAAAGAAGCTGGAGAATGGCCACACTTTTAACCTTGATGGTGAAGATTTATTTAATGAATTAGAACTATTACAGAAAAATTTATCAAATGAGCATGATTCAGCTAGTGCAATACTAAATTTCTTGAAAAAAACTAATTGTTATCCTACTAGTTGTCTTGCATACAGAATTTTGTTAACAATTCTAGTGACAGTATCATCAGCTAAAAAAAGCTTTTCAAAGCTAAAAATATTGAAATTTTACTTGCGTTCAACCATGTCGCAAGAAAGACTAAATGTTTTGGCTTTGATTTCTATTGAACACGAGTTCTTAGAAAAGCTTGACTATGATGGATTAATTGATGATTTTGCATCTAAGAGTGCTAAAAGATGAGTATTCAGAAAATAGTATTGCATTGGTTGTTTCATCTTAGTAGAATTTTGGTAGTATTGCAGTACTTGGTGTGTCTTTACAATAGAGCAGCTGAAATTTTCAGATATTTGGACATTCATTTTGAAGTCAATGTAACATTCTTACAGAGTATTTATTTTTGAAGTCAATCTAATATGTTTTTACAAAAAAATTGCTTTCGGTCTTCTATCTTTTTTATTGTTGTAATCTTAATTGTTGGTCTGCTTATATAGATGTAAATTTGTGATATTATGTTTCTAGTTTTGGTGTATTGTTTCTTTTTTATCAAGAGCAAATAAAGGCTCACATTTAATATCTCGCACAAGATCTCTAAATACGACGGACCGGCCCTGCTCAAAACCCTAAAACCTAATACTACTAATCAACTATATATGATCACAAATTGAGGCCTTAATTCACATGATGGCAAGTACATGAATCCAAAAGGGAGCATACTATAAGATTTTCATTTCCTTCATGCCATGTAAGCTAATTGTCTGGTTGTTTTGAGCTTTGACTTCATACCCAAATTATGGGAAGCTGATAAACAGCAAATGCCCAAACTCAATACAAGCAGTTTCTGACTCATCCAGATATCGATAGTTGTTTAGGATTCTTCTCTATCTCCTGGTGGCCATTTGAAGATACAATAATAATAATTCGGATACACATTGCATGGCAGATCAACGTACCTGTGTAGCATAGCTTTCTTGAGATGCTTCGTCTTCGTCTCCATTGTCCTCGATCTGGTGATTCTGATGGTCCTCTCTTCCTTTTGCTGTACGCAGTTGTTCTTGTTGTTTTGGGTGTTTCTGGTTCAGGCATAAAACTACAACAGGAAAGATCAAAACCCATCACGGGCAGCTTGTAAAAGAAGGTTTCTGTCCTACGTAGTACGTACTACGATTATTACAGTGAAATGATAGTATATACGAACGTACTGCGTTTTGTATTTTTCTTTATCATGAGCATGTATATCTAGTTTAAATTATCAAGATACATAAGAAAAATTCCGATTAATTTATGCGAAGACTGAGTGTATTTAAAAAGTTACAGGGTATATTTAGCGACATCTTTTAATAATGAAAAAGTGAGAATCATAGGCCGGCTTTCATTATCTGAGGAAAGTGACGGGATAAATCCAACCTTGAATTAGGCTACTTTTGTTTTTGTTCTGTGAGCAATTTGCTTCCAGACAAGAAGAAAGTAAAAAGTCCAGAATAAAATAGAAGTGTTCTCTGCTCCCTAGGCCTATTATATGAACGCATACAAACAATCGATCTCCCCAGATCTTTCAATGACTAGGTTATTGACCATAACCAGATATCAATGCATGGTGTAATATTGAGCGAGTTAATTAAGGACTTCAGCGTGGTCACATTCTGTTGAGATAATGTGGTATCAGCTGCATCATTCACCTTGAAACATAGATTCTTACCGAGTAGCATGAATTAATCTTGTTTACAGCCATGTTCTAAAAGTCTCTAGTCAGTCAGCCGGTCGGGGACTAGCGAGTAGAGGAGTAGTCGGGGAGTACTCGGTTTTTAATTTTTAGATTTATTTTGTATTTTTAAAATATATAATTATATATATATATATATATATAAATAGTCAATCCTAATCTGGGTCGTCCGATCTCTACTATTTTTAAATCTCAGCCGTCGGTTCGTCTATAAAAGGGGAAGGAGAGTTGACTGAGGTCAGACTCGCCCTCGACCTGCAACCCGAGCACAGACAGATGATTTCGCCGTCGAGCTCCTCTGCCGCTGTCCCAGCGACTCTGATCACCCCTACCAGCAAAACCATCACCAATATACTTACCATCTCCTCCCCTATAAAACCCCTCAAACACTCCACCATGCATCCACTCTTGGTGGAGATCAGAGGAAGAGAAGCTTCGACTGTTTCCGGCCAAATCTCACCGTTCAGTCGATGAGAAGGCATGTGACTGGTATCTTTCAGCTTCTCATCTCTTTCCCTTCAATCCTATGCCCGTTCTTGAGAATTTCAAGGAGCTCCTTAGCGTTTTAGCGAGTCTTGGAAGCTTATGGTGAAGTCTGGATGAACCTTGGAGGAGATCCTTACGATCAAGATTGAGGCAGAGGCTTGGAGATGGGGAGGCGAGGGCGGGGATGGCGACTTGACCGAGTTGGGCCGATTTTTCCCCGAGTTGCCCGACTAGTCGGGCGATTTTCTTCCGGCCCACTATTGTCGCCGATCTCCCTAAAATCAGCTCGATGGTAGGCCGACTACCGACTAGGTCGATTTTTCGAACCATGGTTTATAGATATTATTATTTATCATCATGATAATGGTAAAAATCAAATTCATGATAAAAACTTTAGGAGAAAAAAATGGAAGATGGTAATCTGAAGAAGATGAATTACATACAGAGAAGAAAGGAGAAGAAGTACACTAGTGGTATAGGTAAACAGACTCGCTCAGGCTTAGGATAGCCGTACGGGATGAAACGGTGACAGTCGTCGGATCTTTAATGAATTGATCTTGTCCGTTTGATCAATTCATTAAAAGATCGGACGGTTGTCACCGTTTCGTCCCGCACAGCTATCCCGTGCTTGAGCGGGCCTGATTGGTAAAAATTTCCATGTTTACAAATGAGTTGGACTATAATGTCTAGTCTTTGTACTTTTGTTGACTCGACACATTTACTCTCCTAATCCATCAACATTATATGAAGATATAAGAGCATCTCTAGCAGTTTTGTTGAATCATTTTTTTTAAATTTGTCAACTTTTAGAATGAATAAGAGCTCCAGTAGAATGCCTAAAAAAATTTCTAAATCCTAAAATTGATAAATTTATCAATCTAGTCAAAAATTACTAGTGAGAAACCCAAGACATAGTTTTGTACAGCTTTGGTTTTTTTAAAACAAAAAAAATAGCTTCTAGCTCGACTTTTGATTTTTATAGTGTTTGGTAACTTAACAAAAAACATCTTTTTCCAAAAATTTTGGGTCACCCACACCAACTTTAAGAAGCAACCCAAATGTTCATTTTAAAAGCTGTTTTCACCTAAAACAGAAAAAGATTTTAATTCCTTAATAAAATTTCATTAACACCTTTATCATCGTGTCCAGGATTTTATACAGATATGTTCTTATCTTACAGAAACATTCGGCGACAAGAGCGATGAATCTACCCACCAAGAACTTTTGGAATCGACGCCAAGAACATAGCCCTTCCATACTAGGTTCCTCCATTAGCGAAAAGAATTGATGAATAGAGTCCAGACTTCTTGGCCTTGATCCTATATAATATATACACATCTGTTCTCATCGTAAAATTGTAGAACTATGGGCACCAAGAACAGACTCCTGCCACAGGAAAAATAGAGCTCAGGGATGACTACTGTATGTATCATCAGTCGTCTTTATTTGCTAGTTCTTTCTATTTGATCATCATATATAATCATGGCATCAATTTTTTGACTCTAAATTTCTATTTGATCATCGAGCACAAAATCTTCGGGTTCTGCACATTCACATGTGATTTGATTATTCCATAATTGTGTAAAGTAGAGTTTTTTATTGCATACAATTTCAGTATAATCATTTTGGACTTATGAAGCATGCACCTTCAATTCCTTTCAATGATTTTGTGCAGCACTCATTTGTAATTTTGTTTTACTATTGGTATGATGTAAATTGAGTACTTGTTGATTTTTTTCATAGATTGAACTACGAGAATGAAATTGTTGAGTGAAACTGCATTTTTTCAATAGAACAACCTTCTGCATAGAACGGCTCTCTGTATTGTTCTATTTTTTCATAATTCTTGTTGACTTTGCAATAGAAAAGTTTCAATATTTTGACTTTGTATTACTTGTTTCTCCGTGAGTTTGTGATTTTCATGTTAATCGTTGCCAATATTGCTTGATATGAAACATGCTAAATTTTTATCACTTATGCTACATACGGCATTGACTGTCATCATTTGATATAGAATTAGTATTTATTTTTGGGTTACGTTGAAAATAGACATGGGAAGGAAGAATACTAATGAAATTGGGGTAAGTGGAACACAAGTTAAGGTTGTATGGAATGATTATAATGTATCCAAATTTTGTGAGTTGTGTGTCAAGTTAGTGGAGGTTGGTCGTCCTAATACTCATTTTGACCGAGAAGGATGAGAGAGTTAGGTAGAAAATTTCAATAGAGAAACCGACAATATGAATGATAAAAATCAAATGAATAATAAGTGAGATTCACTTAAAATTGAATGGAAGTTGTGGAAAAAACTAGTTGGCAAGGAAACTGGTCTAGGTTAGAATCCAAGCAAGGGTATTGTTGATGCACCTACTGAATGGTGGCAGGCTAAGATTAAGGTGTGTAATTTGTTTGTAGATTTGTTATCAATTAACTATGTATCCTTATTTCATTTGATAACATTTTTTTTCAAATGCATATCAATCTTGATTATTCAAAACTACACAAGAAAGGTATTAATCCAAAATTGGAGGAAAAGCTAGATAGAATGTTTTCAAGCATTATAGCCACTGGTGTACATGCTTGGACACCTTGTGGAAACCTTCCATCTCCAGTTGCAGACACATGGAAGAATGATGTCATTCTGCTTGAAGGCAGTGATGATTCAGAGGACTTTACTCCGAAAGGAATAAGTAGGGTTAAGGGTGATGTTTCAAGGAAAGGGAAAAAAGACTGAATGAAGCTGAAATACAACCTAAAGTTGAGAAGAAATAAAAGGGACCTATTGATTTAGGCAAGAAGAAGGTGGGAGGTGCTGCGAAGTTGTTGGAACAAATAGAGTGTTTTATTGATGTAGCTGAGAAGGGGAATGCTGGAAAATCAAGTAGTGTGAACAATGCAGAAGGCTGCTCTCTATTGCTCAAGTGGTGAAAGCACTAGAGTCTGTTCCTTACTGTGAGTCTGAGAGTGCAACTCGACTCTTTTTGAATAAAGAAAAGAGAGATGTTTGTCATCATGAAAGATGATGTAGTGAAACTTCAGTGGCTTTAATATGAACATTTTGAAAAATAGGGAGGGATATAACTGAGTTTTGAAATAGGTTTTAGGTATCTAGTTTATTTTTTGAAGTTTAGTTTGTTTCTATTTTTTGGATTGTTCAATGATTGAATAAATGACTTTATCTTTGCTTTTCATTCATATATTATTTCATTAGTGGTGTTTTGACTCTTTGTTTTCTGATAACTAGCATATTTGCTCTTTCTTTGCAACTTTGTTTGTTGTTATCTTTGTCATGAGTTGTATTATTTTGTTTAGTGTATAAATGCAAAGATGATGATATTGATTACACGTGCAGATCGTGCTATGAAGCCTATGAAAATGTCAGTTGATGAGGAAGAGGTATCTCCTGTCCAAGCTGTTGCATGTGTTTTTATTCGAATGGTGGAACTGTATCATACGAAATATATCCACAAAACTCCTTTTTTGAATTCTTCTTGCACATGGAATGTATGTGTTATGAAATTGCTACATGGGAATGATGAACGATTTCATATAACGTTTAAAATGGATAAGCGCATATTTTACAAATCACGCAATGAAGGAGAAATATAAGTTTGTGGGTTCTAAAAGAATGAATGTTTTGAGATATTAAGAATGTTCTAACACATTATAGGACATGGAAACGTGAACATATTAGCACAAGAAGAATTTCAGCATTCTAGGGAGACTGTGAGTAGGTATTTTACCTATGTTTTGAATATTATCTGTCGCTTGTGTGAGACCCCGACTAATTTTATTAATTTTCCGACACATGCATGGTTTATTTACGACATCTTTTCAGTACGTCGAGAATGCACTCTAATATTTTAATGTTAGAGCGAACGTCGCCACTTGCGTATGAGTATTTACGAAATGTTTCTCCGGCATTCTACGTATTTGTCCCGTTTTACGGACGTGATTTGACAAATTATTTTCAGTGTTTGATTTACAGAAAACGTTTTCGAGTTTTTCGTTATTTTTAAAAGTCGAAGGAGATCGTGACCGTTGGATTCATTCGACGAATTGTGGTCATCGTTAAAAAGTTTTATAAAAACCTTTTTCTCTCTCTCTCTCTCTCTTATCTGTTTCTTTCCTTTCCTTTCTTCTCTTCTCTCTTTCTTTCCTTTCTGGTCGACTTCTCTCTCTCCTCTATCGATCGAGACCACCCTCAGGCGAGCCTCGCCGGCGCGCGTGTTGCCTCACCACCACCACCGCTAGACTGGCAGTGCCCCGACGACCGAACCCTAGCCTCAGCCACGTCGGAGACGCCGTGTCCGTCGCCCAACAGAGGGGGGGACTCTTCAGTGAAACTGTCCAGTCGCCAAAACTGGACCGGAGGAGCTCATGGAGCTTCATGAAAGCTTGGAGGGGTTGTCCAGAGGTCAGAGGAGGAGGAAAATGCCCTTGAACACGTCACCGGAGGAGGTCTGCCGGAGCTATATGTATTTCGACTTCGAGGTATAAAAAACCTTCTCTTTACTCTCGATTCTTAGCTGGTTAAGATGCTAGTTATATGAATTAATTTCAGTTAGTCTACCTGAGGTTTGGGGCTAACATCATTTCACACCCGTACTTTTAATTTTAAAAGTTCACCGCCAAAAGTTTTCAATTTTCATCAATTATGCTTAATTGCTGAAATTCTGTGTAATTTGGACGTTAATTATAACTTTATAACTCATTTTAAGAGCAAATATAATCATCTAACAACAAAAGCCTCTTTTAGAACCTTTTTAATAATACTACGTATTAACATTTAATGTCTAAATTGGTCGAAATTTCATCAATTGGGCATGATTGATGAAAATTGAAAAAATTTAGGGGTAAACTTTTCAAAATTAAAAGTACGAGAGGTGAAATGATGTTAGTCGCATACCTCAGGTAGGTAAACTGAAATTAATCATATATATATATATATATATATATTTATAATTTACAGGAAAATATTATTTGGTTGATGCAGGATACCCATAAATGAAAGAGTATTTGGGACGATATAAGAATAAGAGAAAATTATAAAAACAGTACACCAATTTTGCTCCACTGATAATTTTGGTGTCTGAACTTTGTTAAATAACACATTGGTACATGAACTAACAAGTTAAGCCTAATTTTCGTACATACCGTTATAACACCGTTAAAAGTTACTGTTCAATTTTTTTTGTTTTTTTTTGTTTTTTTTTTTTCTGAAATCTCTTATATTTTTTTCTTTTTAACGGTATTATAACGGCATGTACAAAAATTAGGCTTAACTTGTTAGTTCATGTACCAATGTGTTATTTAACAAAGTTCAGACACCAAATTATCAGTGGAGCAAAATTGATGTACTGTTGTTATGATTTTTCCTAAGAATAACACATATCATCTACCAGATTTTTGTAGGTGTGGTGGTCCAACAAGCCATAGAGATTCAACTATGTGTACTCTTCTCTAAGAAGCGTCATTGAACACACCTACACTTTTGGAATTTGGAGAAAAAAGTGAAAGATTTTGAGGGATATACCGAATTTTTCATTTGACAAGCAAGTGCAGATAATAATTACAACTATGACACTTCATAACTACATATGGATGTATGCTGCAAGTGATAAACATTTCAATAAGTATGAGAATAACACTGTAGCTGCAGACACCATCGATATAGAGGGGGATGCACAAGGAGATTGTTATGGTCGTCATGATGTTGGTGCACAAGAAATGGAAGCTCTAAGAGATTCTATTGCAACAAGTCTAATGAATACAATGTAGACATTTGACTTTAGCTCTTCGGTTTCTTTATTTTGTTCTTCTATTTTTGATAGTCATTAGTTTGATTATAAAGTTTAGTGATCTTCAGATATTTTGTTTTAATTTTAAAAATAATAATTTTAAATTTATTTATTTGTCAAGAAGTACAAATTTATTAATATCATGTCCTTTTTGGTCAATGAACGTCTCTACAACACTTATTTAGTAATTACCAAACAATTTATATCTTAACAACACTTCTAAGAATAATATTTACCAAACACAAAACTGTTTTTGTTCTCAGCTGATTATTTTCGAATCGCAGCAGAAATAGTTTTTTTCTAAAAGTTGCAGCAATACCAAACTAAGTCTAAGTCTTTCATTTTTTTCTCCACGTGTTAGTTTATTATTGATTAAAAATATTTATCAACTTACATTTAACTATAACTATTGGAGCAAAATGCTCATATCAATTATTAAAATCTCTTAAGTTCAGCTAAATTTAACAATAATTTATTTACACTGTTGGAGATGCTCTAAGATTGATGTTATAATAAGGATGATGGAGGATAGCTAATTAAGATTGACAAAATGTTTTTTAATCAATAATTTATTACCCAACAATAACCAGAAGTCATATTACATCATCAGATGTCGTCTTCTATCTAGTATGTTACAATTTTTTTTGAGAAGAAACGAGAAGAACTTCAATAAAACGAAGTTAGTTACAATTCCTAATAATAATATCCTTAAGAAAAGAAAGAGTAAAAAAGACATCACAAGGTTTACAATTTAGAGCCCAAGGAGCAAGTGTGAGCAAAAAAGAGAAGGTGCAACCTGAAAGCTGAGAAAAGAGATGTAGAACATCCTCATAGACTACTCTTAGAAGAACAACAAAATCATGAATTGAGTGGATGACTTGCACAAGAAGAAGAGAGTTGGTTTTCAATCGGCTGGACTAAATCCGTGATCCAACACTAGGTTACAAACAACTTTACCAGCTAAAACTTTAATGTGGACAGGAAAGAAAACCTGATCAACTGACAAAGCCTTACCACAAACAAAATGACCACAATCTAGTATGTTACAATAGAAGCTTCAAGCACAAAACTGTACCATCATTGATAATAAATTTGTTATTTGTTAACCAAGGATAAGTTGTTAATTAGAGGAGCCACTCAATTTCCTCATCTGTGCGTTCCAATATATCCAATTATTCATCACCTTCCCTTATTTTCTCCATTCGACAAAAGGCTAGCTAGCCAAGGCGTGCGTGGTATTTCATTGATCGAATAACAGGATCATGTTCATAACACGTGGAACTTCATCATTTTGGTGGCTTTATGTTATTTCATAAGACCAATATATAGGTGCCCACTCTCTAAGCTAGAGTAGTCAGAACTACATATGAAGGAAAAAAACTTGAACCATATAAACTTTCCTATATATAGAAGTGGATCCTATGAATCTATCATCATTCCTTATGTTAAAGCGTGGGATGGCTCGTAGATCATTCTTATACTGATATAGTCATAACTTAACCATCTTTAAAATATTGAATTTTATCTACAAAAGGTCTCGGTACAATTAGGAATAATTTACCCACATATATCTCATATTTTATTTGTCACTTTTCTCTCTCTAACACTCCTCCTTACGCGCAATATAACTTTTAGGTCTGCATGTGAAACTGATTAAGAAATTGAATCCGGACCCCATAATTAATCGAAAGAACTCCAAACTCTGAAATAACCCCAAACTCTAAACTTCAAACTCCGAAACTACCATGAAAGAACTTCAAACCAAACTCCGAAAGAACCAAACCAGAGCCATGATCTCTGAAAGAACGCACCCGTGCTTATGGTGAAGCAACTGGAGAGAGACCTGCTCTGATACCATGTCAAAGCGCAAGCGACAAGCGTGACACGCAGATCATCCTTATACAGATATTATCCCAACATAACCACCTTTAAGGTATTTGGTTCTATCTATAAAAGTCCTCGGTATAATTAAGAATGATCTATCCACATATATTTTATATTTTATTTGTCACTTTTCTAATGTGAGATTTCTCCTCTCCAACAACACATAGTGATTTGGAGCAGTTAAAATGTTTCATCACAAAGTTTTGAATTGAAAGAGGGGTAGAATTCTACAAGAAAGGAGATGATCTTGGTGAAGACCACAAATCTTCCAAATTTTGAAGCAAAGCGCAGAAATGTACATCATGATCATCTTGTTCTTCAATCTGGGCTTCTCTTATGTGAGACATGATCATGCCACTACTTGCTTTGTTTTACGTAATGAATTGATGATCTCGGTTATCCTTTACCTTTAGTGGTTGCAAATGAATACATTGGTCTTGCAAGTGTCTGAGTGCATGGCGGAAGCGACAACTCTTCGTGAAAGGTCTCATATTGTATCAGTCTCATATATTGGTGGAGGGTGGGGTTGATTGACTGTTCGCAAGGGCGTTCCTCCACTTTGTGGTGCATAATAGTCCAATATTAGTTAGGGACATTCTCATAAGTTTTAAGAAGTGTAAGCTTTAAACATATTCATATAGAGGCTAATTTTATGACAGATAAACTAGTGTAGATGACACATACCTCTCAATCTCCCATGATCCTTCAATTGGTGTCTCACCCTTTTTGTGTCTCCGACGTTTCATTAAGATCGGTTTGAGAATAAAGTGTCCCTAGAGGATTTTTTTCAATGACATTAAAACAAACAAGACAAAACTACAATCAGAAACCACACATAACACCCCCTCCCAGCTAATCGAATTGGAACACTGAGGGCACAGACACAGAAAAGGCCGGGGTAAGCAAAAAAATCAAACTAGAGGTGAAACAGCAGAAAGGCCTAAAGAAACTAATTTGTCCGTAACAAAATTTGTCTCTCTATGAACATGATGGAAGTAGCAGAAACTGAACTTGGACGCCAACCACTAAATATATTGCAACAATGAGCGCATACACCAAGGGGCAACAACTCAACCGTTGAGACAGATCATGAGCACTTTGGAGTCACCTTCGACTATAATGTGTGTAGCGTTGCAGCCAAACATGTCCTTAGATGACTTGTGTGGTAGTTGCTATTTTGTAATTTTTTTGATTACATTGTGTTACAATACTACTGTGTCTAATTCACAAGCTCTCGCAAACTAATGTCACTAAACCAAACGGTATTAAGTAAAAAACAAACGTAAAAAAGAAAACCTTTTCACTGTGTATCAGATATTTTAGGTTGTAACAACCTTACGTGTACGGCGGATCATGGTCTGTCACCGTCCAAAGCCATGTCAAAAAGAACCGTTCATATCTTAAGCCTCAAACTACTGGCCATAAACCGCCCGACACGGGTTGTCTCCCCCGCGCACTCCACCTGTATATCTCCCCCGTGAAAGTATGCACCAAACCAATCTCACCTTCCCCGATCACTCCCTCACTTCTCTTCAACGCTCCCCATCACACTGACACAACAACACAACCCAACATGGCACTTCTCTCACTTCAACCTTTCCGCTGCTTCACGCCAAGAAGACCAAGCAATGCTTCCAAAACGACAATGCCTCCGTTGTCGTTCTCACCAGGGCTTTGGGGGTCGTCGGAGTTTGAGTTGTGGAGGTTGAGGGTGGTGGGAGGTGGGAAGCATGGGAGGTTGGCGGTGGCGAGTGCGGAGGGGAGTGTGGCGGAGAATGTTGGTGATGAGAAGGTGAGGTTATGATTGCTCTGTTTTTGGATTCTGTGTGTGTTTCGGTTAGTAAAGATTGGATGTTTTTGAGTGTGCGGTTTTAAATTTATGAAAGGTTGCGGAGGCGGCACAAATGGTTCAGGAGCGTGATTTTACTGGGACTCCTTATGTTCCTATATATGTGATGTTGCCGGTGAGTTTTCTAATGCACGATTTTTACTGGTTATGTAGATTGTAGATTGTAAACTGTAGTAATTAATCACGAACATTGATCAAATGAGATTATAAATGAATGTGTGATCTTTTTCGAGTGTACGTTATGGGAATGCTCTAGTTGAATTGTTTGAGTGTTGATCAGAATCATAGATTAAGTGAAAGAAATCGTATTTGAAAATGAGCTCCTGATCAACAATGTTGGGTCAATGGAACTTGTGTACGTAGGATTTCGCTGCTGAAGTTCTTTAGTGTTGTTTTGATACTGTTTTATTAGTAAGTATGGCTAAATTGAGTTGTTCTTCTTGTGGTTCGTGATGGGACTGGCAGTTGGGTGTCATTGATATGAACAGTGAGGTAGTTGAGCCAGAAGTTCTGACGGATCAACTGCAAGCGTTGAAGTCAGTTGGTGTTGACGGTGTTATGGTTGATTGCTGGTGGGGCATAGTCGAGGCGCATAATCCACAGGTGTATAATTGGAGTGGCTATAAGAAGCTATTCCAGATTGTGCGTGATCTGAACCTTAAGTTACAGGTGAGTCGTACACTTTTCTCTTTGGGTGTATATTGGAACTTTTCTTTGGTTCTATCCTTCCTTTTTTCTCAGATAGAATTTTATACAGACAAGAGATTGATTATGAGATTTGTATTAAACAGATTTATAATCATAGTTGTGAGCGTGTGATCAGTAAATATTACAGTTCTCCTTAGCTAAGTAGTCTTGCTTGGATTTTAGTCTTGCTTGGATTTTTCACAAGCTAACCTAGGAAGAATCTGCTTCTGTATGTCTGCTTGTGGGACGGCCTGTATAGATTTTCACTGATAACTTTTTTTTGTTTTGATTGTCCTACTCTCTATTTTTATAGGTTGTATTGTCATTTCATGAATGCGGAGGCAATGTTGGGGATGATGTACATATCCCACTTCCTCACTGGGTGACAGAAATTGGTCAAAAAAATCCTGATATATATTTTACCAATAGAGAAGGGCAACGGATTGTGGAATACCTCACGTGGGGAATTGATAAGGAGCGTGTCTTAAGAGGCCGGACTGCTGTTGAGGTAGAGCATTCTAACTGTTATGCTGCTCTTTTTTTATTAACCATGTGTTTCCTTTGCCTTATTTCTATATTTGGGTTCTTTTTAGTGTAGAAAGATTCTATTTCTAAGCCTTTCTTAACTTGTATGCCTTGCGTATCCGAAGCACTTTTCCTTTCTTATGGTACGAAAAGCAACAACCCTCCTTTTCGAAATGTCTGTCAAGACACTCTGCTGTTTGATTCAGAACTCAATCTTTGAACTTCATTTGCCTTTTGAAGGTTTACTTCGATTACATGAGGAGCTTCAGGGTCGAATTTGATGAATTTTTTGTGGAAGGAATAATCTCAGAGATTGAAGTTGGTTTAGGTCCTTGTGGAGAGTTACGGTATCCTTCTTATCCAGCACAGCATGGTTGGAAATATCCTGGAATTGGTGAATTTCAGGTACATTGGTGCTCATTCCACTTTTCATTCCTGGCACAGCTAAGCTGTTGGCACTCAGATAACTGCGACTGATAGTTAGGATTAAATGTAAACTTACTAGCCCTATATTATTCTATGGTTATGACCTCAAGCTAGTTACATGTTTTATTACCATCTCTACACTAAATAGATCGCTACTCAATAGATCTCTGATTCAACCTGGTTCAGTGCAGTGTTATGATCGGTACTTAATGGAGAATCTGAGGAAGGCTGCAAAAGCAAGGGGGCACTCTTTCTGGGCCAGAGCACCCGATAATGCAGGATCTTACAATTCTCAACCACAAGACACAGGGTTTTTCCGTGATGGAGGTGATTATGATAGCTACTATGGCAGATTCTTCCTTAATTGGTATTCCAATGTTTTGGTGGATCATGGTGATCGTGTACTTACACTGGCCAATTTAGCTTTTGAAGGCACTTCAATTGCTGCAAAGGTGAGTCACTTTAGATTCTCTGGTTTTGTTATTTTTGTTTTTGGTTTTTCCTTTTATGTGTGTGATGTTGCTTTATTTGAATTATGAGCAGCTATCTGGTATTCATTGGTGGTACAAGACTGCCAGCCATGCTGCTGAATTAACTGCTGGATTTTACAATCCTTGCAATCGTGATGGGTATGCTCCAATTGCAGTGATGCTTAAAAAGCATGCGGCTGCCTTAAATTTCACATGTGTTGAATTGCGCACGTTAAATCAGCACGAGGACTTTCCGGAAGCAATGGCAGACCCTGAGGGTTTAGTTTGGCAGGTACCTGTGCAACTTGTGGCTTCCTGGCTTATAAGAGTGTAAATTATTGATTAGATATAAACAATGATTAGGAGCATTAGGAGGAGAGCTTGAGAAGGACCATTTGATTTTTTGGGCTGGATGTTTAGTATCCAAGTCATTTTAACAATGTTTCAACTCATATTCAGTTCATTCTCCATAGAAGTTTATTTTACTTTTAGAAGTAATGTTCTACAAACAACTTTTTCAAACTTTATAACTGATTTGGGAAGCAGCACCATTTCAAAGTTGGAGTGTTTTCTTTGTTACATGTAAAATGGTTTTAAATCCGTCAGTTTGTGTGCATATTCTACCCAGTAATGTTAGCCGTGAAGGATTTTATATAATTTTTCACAACTGTTTTCAGGTGCTGAATGCTGCATGGGATGCTAACATTCCAGTTGCTAGTGAGAATGCTCTTAATTGCCATGATAGAGAAGGCTACAACAAGATATTGGAAAATGCTAAACCCTTGAATGATCCAGATGGTAGGCATTTGTCGGCATTTACCTACCTCAGGTTAAGCCCAGTTCTTCTGGAGAGGCATAACTTCATGGAGTTTGAACGATTTGTCAAGAAAATGCATGGTACTTTTCTTCGTCTTCACATTTTAATACGCAAAACAACATGCACAGGCACAAACTTCTGTTTCATTTCACAAAGTTGTTTTCATATAGTTGCCAAAGCATACATCATCTATACTTTGTGGTTCCTGTTCCTTTTTTAATTTTCATTTTGAGTGACTGTTGATGATACTGAGGTCATCCATTATACACTTTCAACCATTCTTTCTGATATCTCTTTTTTTTCACTGCATTCCTTTTCCAGACGATTTGTACCAATATGCTTGTCGCTATAAGACATGATAACTCGTATAATGGACTGCTTTCTTGACAATTGCAGGAGAAGCTGCTCCAGATCTCCAGATTAATTCAAACGAAGAGCACACTGCAGACTCATCTGCAAATCTGCAGTAGTTTAATATTGAAATGCAGGAATAAAGGAGGTGTATAGCATTATACAGGTCTGTTCACCAGCTGATTCAACCGTGGTAATTTGTTCCGGGATCCATTAATCCCTATCCATATTGAGATGAAGTGCTCCCACAATAACGGTTACTATTTATTACAAATGTGTGTAGCTTGCAGTCAAGAAACGAATAAATGTACTAAAGAATTTATCAGTAATGTTAAACAGAGATGAGAAATTACCAGAATCAATGTACAGTAATACCAGGCCGTACTCGCCTGAAACTTGCAATTGATTCCAGATGAGCTTTTAGTTGCTTGTTTCTTTACCAATAGAGTTGATCAGTGCTTTCTCTAGTACAAATTTGTTAGTGTTTGGGGTAAAAAAGGGTAAAAGTGCATTTTTTATACAAAGATTATAGAGAAACTCTAACAAACACGAGTAATTTAGTACGGAGAACAAGAAATTCCTCAGTAATAAAATGTTTGAAGTCTCAAGTTCGAATTCTTAATCTCCATGCCATGGACCAAATGAGGAAAGAATGCACTTACTGTCATGGAAATTGTTACTGTGAACATTTTAAGTCTTGAACTATATGAAGCACAGTAAAAATAATTAACCAACAGTAAATTTTTCTAAAAGGTGACTGACTAGGACAAAGTACAGTTCACGTGGAAATTAAGGGCCGGGCACACACAAGCCCCACGCTCCCGGCACGCGCGACACGTGTCTCCCACACGCGCAAAGCGTGAAGCCCGCGTGGGTTGATACACGCCTCATCCGTGTGCCAAAACCAAAACACGCTTACAACTCCTCACACGCGTCTCGCTCCTCCTCACATGCTCGCACGCTTTCTCCTCCTCCCTCTTCTCCGCCCCGACCCGACCTTCTCCGCGCTCCTCCGTCCACCTCTCCCCGGGGCCCGGTCCGTTTCCGTGAAACCGACCAGCGCTGATTCTCCGGCCGCCGGAATTTTGCGTTTCTGGAGCGGAATTGAGCGTGGATCGGGTGCTGTGAGCTCCGAAAGTGGAATCGGAGGAGAGAATGGTGGCTTGTGGCCGGAGTAGAGTCGATTCTGCCGGAAACTGGAGCTTTAGTGATCTGAGCTGAGCTTATTTGTTGAAGGTGAGTCATTTCATAATTTCGAGAACTGTGACTTTAGCTTTGAGTTAAGTACGGAGCTATGAGAATAATTGCATTGAAAATCAGAGAGAATGGAATCTTTGCTGTAAAAAAGCATAAACAGTATAAAAATTGTGTCTATATTCTTTTTGTTTATCATGAAAGTCAACTCATTTAGTACTAATTCAGTCAATGCAGTATTTTCTGTAAGATTTTTTATGTGATTCTAGTTTAATTGAGCTGTTCTAAATTATTTTGAGCTAAAATTAGTGTTAGTTTTTGCTAGTGTGGGATATGGATAAGTGACTGAAGTTCCAATTTTGTTAGACTCAACAGAACTGTTGAAGCATTCGCCGTAAAGTTTAAAGTAATTATGCGGTGAATTACCTGGTAATGATCAGGTGTAGGTTATAAGGGGATAGGGAGATTATGGCGACAGATATGCAGAGATTAATTGGAGCGAGTGAAGAAGATGATGAGGAAGAAATGGACATGGATGTAAAGGAAGAGGGGGATGGGGATGATGATGAAGGTGGTGAGAAGAATGCTGATGCGACTTTGATGATGATGGGGGTTGATGGAGGGATGGGGACAAGTAGTGGTAATAATAATAACCGTTTTCAACAGCACCAGCAAATTCAAGAAGTGGGCACCCCTGGTGGGGGAGGAGCTAGGAGGTGTAGGCCGTTAGAAGAGAAGGAGAGAACCAAGTTAAGAGAGCGGCAGCGCAGGGCGATCACTGCAAAGATCTTAGCAGGGCTAAGGAGGCATGGAAATTATAATCTCAGAGTCAGGGCTGATATCAATGATGTAATTGCGGCTTTGGCTAGGGAAGCTGGCTGGGTTGTTCTTCCAGATGGAACCACTTATCCTTTAAACAATCAGGTACTTGCCTCCTCTCAGTAAATAAGCTTACTTTAGATGTTTTGAAAATAATTGGTAGCGTTATGAACAGGAAAGCACCACGGAGGAAAGTATGGAAAATGTTCTTGTCAATTCTTATGCATGAGGAAGATGTAGTCATTTTATACATATTCCAGAAAAGAAAATATATATCAAACTGTTTTTTATTCATATGTTTCAGGGTCCGAGGCCTGCTGGTGTCAATTCTACGGTGGTCACTTCATCGTCTTCCCAGATGGTGTCCCAACCAACTCCAGTGTCCCTTAAAGGAGTTTCTTCTGGTTATCCAAGTTCTGTGGAGCATAACACAGATCACATGAAAAGTGTATTTATGCCTGGTTCATCACCTTATGATCTTCCAGCAATCAACACGGCAGATGGTGGGGATCAAACACAGTGTCATCCTCTTATTGGTGGCTCCATGGATGTTGGGGACAAACAGGTACAAACATTTGAGAGTTGTTTTACCCCATAATGTAACACATTAATCAAGCATCGGATGCATCGAGCTATGCATAGAAGACATACATAGGGGATATATGTGAGTGAAATGTGTGGTAATCCATGTCATGTGAGTAGCATGTTAGTAAAACAATTATGTCAAGAACTTCTGAGCACAATACTATAGACTGTGTTGGTTTTATGGGGTAACTACCACATGCAGGCTTGGGAACACCCCCTGATTGATCATCTTTAGCAATTTTAAGGGGTACCTTTGCACTTAAATTTGGCAAAGAAGGATTGTATGCATGTATATATGTGAATATATCTCTTTCTTGGTGTGCCGATGCTGATTATCTAGTTGGTTAATGTTCATCTTGCTATCATTTCATCACATATCACGTCTTTAGCAAACTTATGAAGTGCCTTGTGAAAAGATAATATTTGAAATGCACTACCTTTGTGAACAAGCAAAAGTTTGTTGGTGTATGCCGTCTTCGTTACAGTTGCACCAAAATCTACGAATGACTCATAAGGACTGAAGTTCTATGTCTTATATAATTTATCTGGTTTGTTATAAATTCATTGTTTAAATGTTAAATGTAGCTTCACATGTTTGGCAGTATCTCATGCTTCGACACTTCCAATTTTTATTGCAGATTGTTGACATGTCCCATAAGTTACCTGACCGTGATTTTGCCAACACTGCCTACATTCCAGTTTATGTTATGCTGCCAGTGAGTTCTGCTGTTAGTTTTTTTGGTTTTCTATTTCTTAATTCCTTACATTTCTTGCTTGAATTTTTTTTATGATAGATATGACTGCTTTTAGCCTTGGTGTCTAATATACATGCGTTTCATCTTGTTCTATCTTTTTGGTGGCAGCTAGGTGTCATTAATATGAACTGTGAACTGGTTGATCCAGATGGTCTGTTAAAGCAGCTAAGGATATTGAAATCAGTTAATGTGGATGGTGTTATGGTTGATTGCTGGTGGGGAATAGTGGAGGGACATGCTCCAATGGAGTATAACTGGAATGGATATAGGCAACTCTTTCAGATGGTCCGCGACCTAAAGCTGAAGTTGCAGGTCAGTTTTTAATTAGAAAAGTTGTTTCTTCTGCAGTATCTGTGCTCTCAGTGGTGATATACCACTTCCCATGATGCCCTTCCTCAAGGTTTGAGGCCAAGGACATTTCTCTTCTTAATTATATTTATGCCTTTAGTTCTGGATGTATTTTATTCATTTATGCACTGTTGCTTTGTGAACTGTTCTTGGACATCGTTCTGGATCTGATGGGCAAGTCTGCTCTTTCAGGTTGTGATGTCATTTCATGAGTGTGGAGGCAATGTGGGTGATGATGTATGTATTACACTACCCCATTGGGTGGCTGAAATTGGTAGAAGCAACCCTGACATATTTTTCACTGATAGGGCAGGAAGACGTAACCCTGAATGCCTATCATGGGGAATAGACAAGGAGCGGGTTTTAAGAGGCCGGACTGCTGTTGAGGTATTACAATCACTCAAGCAGATACATTTATTAAGCACTTATTTGTGGGACTGCTGTCTGTCTTAAAGTTGGTACTGATCATGCTCTTTTTAGATGAAATATCAATTAGTATCGTGGTTGTATTCTATACTTAAAACGGAAGTTCAGTCGTATGTGATAAGCATCAAAATGTTTTTACATTTTTATTAATGCAAAACTAATGTAGGTGTACTTCGACTGCATGAGAAGCTTCCGTGTAGAGTTTGACGAATTCTTTCAAGACGACATTATCTCCATGATTCAAGTCGGACTAGGTCCTTGTGGGGAACTCCGATTCCCATCTTGTACTGTAAAGCATGGTTGGCGATATCCGGGCATTGGTGAATTTCAGGTAAGTTGTTTGTTATCTTTTAATCAATTGAATGGCACTGTCAATTTCCTCAAAATTGTCACTGTATGTTTGCAATTTGCTTTCTTGACTATTATCGTTTACAATCTTGCAGTGTTACGATCAGTATTTGCTGAAAAGTCTGAGAAAGGCAGCAGAAGCAAGGGGACACTCCTTCTGGGGTAGAGGTCCAGATAATGCAGGTTCTTATAATTCAAGGCCACATGAATCCGGTTTCTTTTGCGATGGTGGAGATTATGATGGCTGCTATGGCAGGTTCTTCCTTAATTGGTACTCTCGAGTTTTAGTTGATCATGGTGATCGAGTGCTTTCTCTGGCAAAGTTAGCGTTTGACGGCACTAGCATTGCTGTAAAGGTCAGTTAGCTTCTCATCATCTGAACATGCATGGAAGATGAATTTGAAGAGATCTACTTGATTTGAATCCTTTTGGATGCTAGATGTTATTTGGCTAGTCTTGGCTTGATCAAGTCAGTTGCTGTATTTTAATTGCTAAGCAGCTATCAGGTATCCACTGGTGGTACAAGACGCCTAGTCATGCTGCTGAGTTGACTGCTGGCTTCTATAATTCATGCAACCGAGATGGTTATGCTGCAATCATGACAATGCTAAAGAAGCATGGAGTTTCTTTGAACCTTGTTTGCACTCAATTGCCTATTTTAGACCAGAATATTGACTTCCAAGAGACACTGGGAGATCCCGAGGGTTTATTTTGGCAAGTAAGCATAAAGATTATCTAAATATTTTCTTTTATTGATTTTGAATATTCCTTTCTGATCCAAGTTTCAACAATTTGGCATTCTATTAAGTAGAAAAGGGCTTCTTAAGGAATGTAAAAGTCACTAGTAGTAATTGGCAGGCTGTGAAAGATGGATTGTAGGTTGAAAAATGCATAAACGCTGTGGGTATCCTTGTACATAAACATTACATTCTTTCCTTTCAGGTGCTGAATGCTGCATGGGATGTTTGCATACCAGTTACTAGTGAGAATGCTCTTGTATGTCATAATCGTGCCTGGTACAACAAGATATTGGATAATTCCAAGCCCTTGACTGATCCAGATGGAAGGCATTTGTCATCTTTTACCTACCTTAGGCTCAGTCCGATTCTAATGGAAAGACATAACTTCATGGAATTTGATCGATTTGTTAAGAGAATGCATGGTATGACCACTTTAACTTTCTTTGCCATTTTTTCTAGTTAAATCGATTCAGCAGATATCGAAAACTTAGCATTAAAGAACATGAACAGAATCAGCTGTAACTTTTCACATTTGCTGCAGGGGAAGCTGTTTTTGACCTCCATGTATAGCAAGTAGAGACGGTCCATTCAAGGAAGAGGTTGTCTAGATAGTGTACTATTCAGTATAATTATTCATCGTAGTCCACAAAATGTTGGGTTCCCAACTTCCCATTATTGGAGATGAGGGTATAAGTATTAGTCGGTTAACACAGTTGATAGGACAGTGACTTAACAATGAGATTGAACTGTTCTGTAATCAGACTACAGAAGCCATGACTGATATGTAAGAGTAATCTAAATGTAATAGCTTAGTCATTTGCAGTCATTGCTAGCATCTTCTCTCCTTCCAGCAATGCCCGCTACAATGATTTTCACAATTAGACTGAATGCCCCTAAAAATTTCTACGTTCAGTAAGGTATTTTGTTTTTTGGTTAACGCTATACTAATCACCGAGCTTTTGTACAGTTGAATGAGTTGATGGCACGTACAACTTCAATTTTGGTGTACTGCCTCACCTCACAGTCGATTTGTGCACAACCATGAGCCTCAATAGGGGGCATGCTTCACAAGAATCAAAGAAATACTTTTTCCGGCCATGTTACGACTTTATGACCATGACGTTACCAGCTTCATCCACATCAAATAGCCGTTCTACAAAATCATCCAAGCTTTCACTCCTGTGGCGCTGAGGGACTTCCCCCATTAGATTTGCCAGAGTTTTCCGCCTCTTCCGTTTCAATCAATGTAAATGTTCCGTATGATGAAGTAGAGAAGGCATGAGGGATATCCAAAGCTATTGCCTTCAGAAGTGCTGCTTCATGCTCCTGGCTGTGTTCACGATCAAGGGACTCTTTTCTGTCCATCCTCTGCTTAGCCGGGGCATCCATCATTCGATCTCTTTTTATCATTATCTGATCTCATGGAAATTGGGAAAGATACTTTGTCAATTCCAAGTATAGGAAGCTCTAATCTTCAAACTTAAGCTGAGGAGCTGGATTGTTTGGAAATCTTGCACAAAGTTGAACAATAAAAGGGATGCACTTACATCAAGAGCCTTTTGTGATTCTCTCTCAATCCAAACAATTGCATGGTCAGTCGTAGCATGGCATGAAAGAACTACGTGCTCAAACCTCCCATCGACAGGCACTGCTGTTCTCACAACTGGGGGCAACCTTCCCATTCTGCAAGACTGCAACCAGTTAATTCTATTTATTGGCTGTGGTTTCATCAAATTCCCATTAAATAGATACGTGATGTGGATACCATCTAAAATCCAACGACGCAATCCAAATACCTGAAATATCAGTATGAAGCTACATCTTAATATACCTGAAGGGCTTCCGCTCAACAATGTGATAGAGCCTACCAGGTGCATAGAGTCTCCTTGGATCTGTTAACATCCTCTCTTCCAGTGTGCATGTATCCTTCAAGCACGTTACACACAGTACACATGGCAAACTGAAAATCGAGGAAAACAACAAGCATGAGTATCCAAACAGGGTAATGCACAGGTGCATTCTGAATTTTATCCACATTGAAATACATAAACGTGGTACCCTATGCACTACCTCAATTCATGCATGACACTTCGCTTCAATTGCTCTTTTTATCAAATTACTATTTTGGAGTATGGTTGTTACACTTAGATCTAACCTCAGCAACATTCTTAAAGCCCATATGTAAATGCTGATTTTAACTCACATTCTTGGTGGTTGAAGCATCAAACATGCAATTTTGTCTACTGATGTTACATTCCCCCAAATAGAAGAATGAGAAAAAGGACAACAGAAGATACTCTTTTCTTCAGTTGTTTACATACTTTTAGCTGTAGAAGTGCAGATGATTTATATGCTCTATGAATTACCAAATGCTAGTGAAATAAAGTACTGTGTATTACCAGAAAAGTGATCTGTATAAATCCGATAAAGAAGTCGCTGTCCGAGGTAAGAAATCATCCTGGTTCATTATAACAACTAAATTAGGACACTAGATATTATCATCATTCTAATTGAATCAATTGTTGTCAAAGTATAGTTAAAGTATCCATATCCATCTGCTTATCAAACTTTCATGAACAAACATTTCATAAATGTTTGCTTGTCTCCACAATTTACGTTTCACCATATTACATAGTTGATTTATACATAAAACAATATTCAAGGAACTAAGCACAGAAGTCTAGAGTGGAAATTGATGATCGTACCTGGAGTACAATAGAATTGATAACATCTGCATATCTCACGGCCAGATTCAATGACATACATCTAGCCGGAGCTGTGGCATAACATCTAATATTTTTCCTCTCAACAATTCCCAATTTGCTCCTATTCTGAAGCGCTACCAGAGTCAGCAATGCCACCACACCAGCGCCAAGGGAATGCCCAATAAATGTCAGGGTATATTTTGGATTTTTCAATACCAATTCCCTCAAAAATTCACACTCTGTATCAAACAGCCACTCAGCTGCCTTCATTAAGCCATTATGGACATATCCACCATCAAATTTTGTCTGCCCAAGTTTGTTATCAAGCATAACTAAAAAATCACTCTCCTTGGCCATATTGAGCCCCCTGACTACCAAGACAATATCACAATGATCATGATCAACATAGACAATGTAAGGAGGAACTCGCCCATGTGTTTCCTCATAGTCTTTACGTAAGACTACCCAATCAGGATCAATGCCATACCCTCCAGGAGGTGCAAACATTGGGTTCCGGAGATCATCCTCATAAACAGATAAAATTAGGCGGCAATAGTGAGGGATGGGCTCAAACTCTTCAGCAGTGGCTAAACCCCAGTTTTCACTCTCATGGCCTGCCGTATAAAGGCATTTCAACCACACCCAACGAGCACACGCCAGACAGTATACAGACTCAAGGATAGGAAGCCCACAGAAGATTGACATGGAAGCCTATGAATCACAAATACAAACAAAGAGCTCAATGTCATAAATAAAGAAGGCGAAGGAAAAAAGAAGGGACAGAACTACTACATTTGATTTGCATTGCTACATAAGTACACCTGTTAATATTTCAAACTGAACTATAACTGGAAAGTAGAATCTTTTGTTTCTTTGAATCAGAATTGGGATACGATGTTCAACATCAATCTATGTATGCATAAACCAGTTGGGTTCTAACATGTAGCTGATATAAAGATCAGAGAACTTAAATATATAGCTGCATATATCAATTTCACAAGATTACGAAGTACAAACTAATGTGCAACCTATAGTTCAGATGGATTTATCTATATTAAACTGAATTCCAAAACATAAACAGCTAAATGGGAATCAGTATCAGAAATATACATGAATTAAAGCTCAAATTGCATGAACTTGTATTAAAGCAGAAACATTTGCTGCTTCTGTAACTTGCACATGATAGAGTTCAAGCTGAAGAACAATAATAAGGATCAAAACCCATGTCTGGAAACTTGAAATCCAGAATCAGAGAACCTGGAACAGGGGATGAATTGGGCTTGATGCTTTTTGGGTCTTTTAAGAACAACAAACTTAAAGATCATTACTTTGCTATATGGCTAAAGGCAAAAACACAATCACTGGTAGTGAGATAACAACTGAAGGAAGAAACAGGTTTTAGGATTGGTAGAAATGGAGTCTTTTTTGGGGCTGTTTTGGATTGAGGAGAACTGTAGAAGATGATGAAATGAATGATGGAGAATACGAGAGTAGAAGAAGGAACGAAATATGTATGGAATTTAGAATATGTGTTACCTCCTGTTCAAAAAAAAAGTGTGTTGGCTATAAGTCAAACTCATGTCTTTCTCCAACAAAAAAAACTCATGTCTTTCTCTGAGTTTCTGGGGTAGCTTCAAGAATCTACTCACTAAAATGCCTTTATTCCGTTAACCTCATTGGCTTTATATTTTAGTTCTACTATTGCTGAACTTCTTTTTTTATTTGCTTAAATTCTCTTTTACCGGAATGAAGATTGATTATGGACTTGAACGGAAACGAAGGATATGTGCATTGCATTATTGAAAACCAGCATCTTCATCAATATAATATGAGTGTTAATTTATTTTTATGTTTTATAAATTTATTTTGTAATTAATATTTAAATTTTATTTTTAGTTAATAATATTTAAACTTTCTCTTTTTTCAATTTCTATCTCTATATTTTTCTCTTCTAAGAAAAATAAATATGATTCCCAACGAAGTATCAATTACTATTTTATTCATAGTTACTGAAATTTTAATTTTGAAATTTTAATTAATTAAGGATATTTTAGATACTTTAAAAATTTAATCATTTTTAAAATTCTTCTGACTTTATTAATATTAATATAGATATAAATTCAATGATCTTTTCATCGCTAGAGTAGTTCAAAAGCGGCTAACGAGGAAAAACAAAAACATAAGACACATGAAACTAAATGGAGTTCCGTGTTATGTTGACGCTTGAATAGTAGATTTTTTTAAAAAAAATTCTGAAACCTTAGAGACAAACACGTATAAAACAACTACTCTAAATAAATTTAGCATGTTTCATATATACATGCGCCTTTGTGAGATTGAGGATACATAACATTATTGCATGTGTTTTATTAACAAGTATCTTCAATACAGGACCGTGTATGTATACGATATATGTAAACAGATGAGATTGAAAGATACAATATTAATACATGAATGATCAAACATATAACTTATTATTAATAACTAAAATTATATTAGGTACTTCCGATTAACCGTGTGATATTTTAAAAAGGACAATTACATTCATTTGCAACTGTTGTAAATGGAAATACGAACAAAGCAAAAAAGGAAATACGATCACTAACCATTTCCCCTTTCCCAAAATAGAAGTCAACCTAAACATCCATACCTGCCTGTGTGGCAATACCTCAGTGACCAACCTCACTCCAAACCCATACAACTCCCCCCACTAGATCACCGACCATCCCAAATCATATAAATCACTCATCTTTTCATTTCTCTCCGCGTCTCTTCACCACGATCAGCTTCACCATTCTCAGTCATGGACTCCGAATCAGGTCCCAACCAAATCCCCAAACCCAAAACCCAATCCAATTCTGTCCCAAAGTTCCAAACTTGACGGAGTTTTCCATTTCCATTTTCTTGCAGTGATTGAATTCCTGGGCTGCGTTCCTCTGCTCCAGCGCCTACCCAGCTCCTCCCACAAGAAAATCGCCCAACTCGTTATTCCAAAGCACTACGGTAAAACCCAGAACCCCATTTTTACTCCAGCTCTGAAATTTGACCCTGTTTTTTTAACTGTTTCAGTAAAGGTTTGAGCTTTTTTGAGTTTGCAGATGCAGGAGAGTATGTGGTGCGTGAAGGGGAGGTTGGGATTGGGGTTTACTTCATTTGGGAAGGAGAGGTTAGTTTTTTTTGTGGTTAAAGTTTGGTGCTTTTTGGAGTTTTGAATATTGGGTTTTGGAAAATTGTGAGTTTTTGGTGTGGGGTTTGAGTCTGTTTCAATTTTGGTGATGCAGGCTGAAGTTACTGGGTCTGTTAATGCTGATGAAGATAACCGGCCGGAGTTTCAGCTGAAGAGATATGATTACTTTGGTTATGGTGAGGACTTAGGAACTTTCTTTTAGTGCAAGATAGTGGGTGGTTTTGCTGGTGTGAAGTTTTTCCGTTATGATCATTGGTTTGGTTTGGATTCTTGGATTTGTTTCTGGTCGATAGAGATTGTTTAAGGGTATATGGAGTTTATTTAGTGATTAAAATAATTGGATATGATATGAATTGAGGGCCTACGACATAGAGGCAAACACATAGTTTTACCCAATTTGGTGGGAGAAGTTTTGTTTTGGTTGAGGCTACACTATGTATTTTTACTTCCAAATATGTGCTAGGGATAGGTCCATGATATTATAACTTATAAGCTTGTAATCTAACCGGGATTGCAAGTGTCTCCAGGCATTAGGGTTGAAGAATATTGTGTGGTGATTTTGCAGGTTTTAAAGCATTAGGTCATCAAGCTGATGTAATTGCTTCATCAAAGGTTTGAAATGTACATTCGTCCTTTTAGCATCTTTTTTCTTTTCCTTTTTATCGGTCAGGATCCTGAGAAAGTGGATTGAGTGGCACTGTATGGACTGTTTTGTTAACCTCTGTTTTTGTTTTTCTTTTGGAAACTACCTTTATGGTTTCTCGATTTCCTTAAAACGCTGTATCATGTGTATGCTAACAATGTTTTTCTATGTGTTGTTACTTGTGCAGCTGACATGCTTGGTACTACCCCATGAACATTATTCTCTGCTGCAGTCAAAATCAATCTGGCATGCTGATAAATCTCAGGAGACATGCTCTCTTGTTGAGAATATATTGCATTTGGAGCCAATTGAAGTATGTTTCTTCTACACTTGTAAAGAATTTTCAAGTTTTGTATGCTAGCATAGCAATTGAATTTACACATTTAATGTATGATGCATATAGTGCAAATAGTACTATGTTATATGCTAGCTTAGCATTCAAAGTTATTCATTTATTGTATGATGCATATAGTGCAAATAGTACTGCATTATCTGATTTTTGTTAATTGATGATCTCTAGCATATTCTTAATTGTAAAGAGGTCTTAAGTTCTGTGAGATATCATAGCATTCCAAGTTATGATATGATGCTATTGAATCCTTTTATTTTTGTTCTTGATTAGCCAAATAAAATGTGGTCCTGAACTTTGATTATCTATACATCTACTGGCGTAATTTTCTTGTTAGTTCAAACAATGCCTTAAATATTATTTAGAATTCTCTGTTATGACTTCTGGAAATTCTTTGATATTCTGAGTAGTAACAGAAATAGGACCAGATAAAGTGTACAACTGCACACTTTGATAAGGTCTTTATTTTTTATTTATACTTTTTTTTTTCTTTTCTGTAGGCAAATATATTTCAGGGGATTACTTTACCAGAGGCACCAAGATTTGGACAGGTTTTCGGAGGACAGTTAGTTGGACAGGCATGACTAAGTAACTCTTTCTCTCCCCCTTAAAATTGTGTTACTGGATTTTCAGGAGGAATGTATAGTAGATAGGTTAAATAGATATTTATATTTTGATGGATTGGTAGAACATGCATGCATGAAACATAATATCATCCATCATGAAAAAGTACAAAAACTGGACTATCATCATTAGTGAGTGCCCATAAATTTTTCATCCAGACATATTTGAACAGTTATAACTAGTAAGAACATACTGGTCTCTAACATAGGCCATAAAATGCAGGCATTGGCTGCAGCAACAAAAACTGTTGATTGTCTCAAAACCGTCCACAGTCTGCATGCACATTTTCTGCTTGTTGGAGATTTCAATAGTAAGTATCCATTGCAGTATCTGAAAATAATTTATTTGTTCTTTTGTTTTCTCTTATCAAGCATATGCTTTTTGTTTATTCTTAGTTTTTTCAGATCAGTATATCTACGTTCTGTGGGTTTAGTACTTTTTGAACATGAGCTCTTACCTTGTGGTGGTAAAGTATGAGTCTAGAGCTTGAGTTTATTGTATACACCCCATCTTCTAAAACAAAGTGTTGTAACTCATTTGATTCTCCATTTTTTGTCCAATATCCTTATTAGATGTGATTATTTGTCTTTTGCAGCGCCAATTATATATCAAGTTCACCGAGTACGTGATGGAAAGAGCTTTGCTACTCGAAGAGTAGACGCAATACAAAAAGGGATAAACATATTCACTTTACTGGCTTCCTTTCAAGTATGCATTTATTTTCCATTTCATATATAATCACCTCTCTAAAGTTTTCTCTTGTGTGCTTGTCGTTTTGAAATGTGCACTTGCATATGTTTATATCTTGGTGAGGATTTGTTTGTCAAATTTCTACATCTGTTAAAACCAAGTCAAAAATTAACGCTAAATGATGCTGCATTGATAAGCTAAACTTTGTGTTCTGATACATATTGCAATTTTGGTTCCTTACATGTATGCTAAAGTGGTAGGTGCTTTTGGATTGCTTTTAACATTGGTTAGGTTTATTTTACAGAAAGAAGAACAGGGGTCTGTCCACCAGGAAGCCATAATGCCATCTGTGCCTTCCCCAGATACGGTAACATTTTATTGTTTATATAATTACAAAATTCTCATGGATTGTGGCTTTACATATTGAACTCTTGTTCCTTACAGCTTCCATCAATGGAAGAACTACGGGAAAGACGTCTTTTTGATCCCCGTCTTCCAAGGTAAGATATACAGTTAAGTTATTGGTCACTGACTCACTGCTATGCGAAGTTTGTTGTACTTTCAACTTGTACTGTACTTGTTCTTTTTCCTTCATATTTTGTGATTTTGGAATGGCTAGGGAAAGTATGCATCTAAGCACATCTTAGGCTAGGCACATCTTAGGCTAGCCGTTTGAGGAAAGAATATACCGTCAGATCTAGTAAAAGTTTCTCCCATATGGAGGGAATTGTTCTTAGACCTGGATCACCTGTCCCAATTTGTCGGGCAGAATGCAGACATAACACTTTCCTGCTTTGTTTTAGTTCCTTCTAGTTTGTCTGGAACTGGAGAGGTACTGAGTCGTGGTACATTATTGTTGCTAAAAATTAGTTCAGTTGGATTTTTTCTCTCTTATCTTTTAATTTATAATTGTCCAAATGGTTGATTTGAACAGCACAAGCAGGAGTTTTTGTAAATTTAGAAAGAAAAAAATAAAGATACTAGTTCTTTCAGTTTTTGTATACAGGTTTCTAGATGTGTGAGTCATTTTCTTTTGCTGGACATTATTCTATAATTTATATGAAAATGCTTATAAAGGGTGGTAGCTAGCTGAAGGAAAAGGTTAGTTGGTTAATATATTGTAAAATCTGGGTAGTAGAAATTTTATGCCCATTACTCTATGGAAATACTGAAATTTGTTAACCATCAGAAGTGCAAAATCTAACTTTGATGGATTACCTATATCTTATAATTTGTTTAAGCTGATTAATGTTTGATTCAGAACGTACCGAATCAAAGTGGCTGCAAAGGAATTTGTCCCTTGGCCAATTGAGATACGATTTTGTGAACCTAGTAGCCGGACCAATCAGACTAAGTCTCCACCAAGGTTTGCTTGCTTTACTTTGTTGCACGATCTCATGTTCTCTCACACCTTCAGTATTCTTTCCACTTAATGTTAAGATGGATTTTTATCCTGTTATTTACATGTTTAAGCCTTTAAGTTACCAAACTCCTATATAACTAGAAGTTCATGATTTTGCAGTTTGAGGTTTTGGTTTAAAGCAAAAGGAAAACTTTCAGATGATCAGGCTTTGCATAGGTATTTACCAGACTTTAGTGACATACTGATATCCACTTGTCTGACTATTTGTGTTTGTGAGGATGTTGGACATTCATTTAATGGATAGAGATGATGGTGCAAGTATTGTACCTGTCATTGTCATTTAAATTGAGATCCATCTTATTTCTATTTTTGGAATATGTAATTAGTCTAATTAAATTAATTTGACAAGCAATGTCTTTTATTTCGCATATAAATTGACATGACTGGATGCCAAGTGTACATAGTACTCTTGGTCTCTTACAAAGGATTATGAAAATTCCCTGGTTTTTGATAGGAATTTAGTGGGCATTAAAATCAGATCTTTTTTGTTCCCATTTTAACTTCTCACATGAGTGGTAAGAGATCTTTTTGTTCAAAATATTAGCTGTCAAGGGAGTTAATGTGAAATGAATTATCCAGGCTCATGTAAAGCCTTAATCTGTGAGAATTTAACTTTTTGGGTGGTTGGAAAGGGACATGGTTTTGGGGAGATGCGTCGCGCTGGCTATGATAGGGTTTGGGTGTAGAGGGAAAAAAATACTATCTATTTATATGCATTATTGATTATTGTGGTATGTATATTTTGCAGATGTGTTGTGGCTTATGCTTCAGATTTGATATTCTCTGGTGTAAGTCTAAATCCTCACCGTAAAAGAGGGCATAAAACAAGTCAAGTTAGTTTGGACCATGCGTAAGTCTTTATTTTCCTGCTCTTTTCTTTTGCATAATCGCTATGGATTGTGTTAATATGGTACACTCCATTTCTGGTAGTGTTCTGATATCAGAGACAAAATGTGGCAAAATATGTCTGATGTAATTAAGAAAACGTGTTAGTGGTGGGAGTGGTACCTATCACACATATGTTTGAAATACAGACATAGGAAGTTATATGCAATTTTGTGTAAAACATTAAAAACTTGTGCATTAGAGACACCAAGCATGTGTTACAATACTTACTTTTGCAAGTTTTTCTCTCAGAATGTGGTTTCACCGCTCCCTCAGAGCTGATGACTGGTTACTACACGTGGTAAGTCTAAAAGGCCTTGATCTCACAATTTTGAAACTTTGTCTTATATTTTTATCTTAATATTGAGATGCCTTGTGTTCTTTAACAGATAGTGAGTCCCGTTGCCTATAATGCACGTGGCTATGTCACAGGCCAAATGTTCAATACCAAGGGAGAGGTAGACTTTTTTGGCTGTTAGGAGTCATATACTTCCCCATCCCCAAGTCTCCATTTGCTGTTTGATTTGTATTTGTTGAACCATTGATCGTTTCATGAACTCAGGTTTGACATGTTTTCATTGCAGCTTGTTGTATCATTGACTCAAGAGTCCCTGAACAGGCCAATTAGACCAACTGCGGTTGTCACATCTAAGTTGTGATGTAAAAGAGCACAACATGGTGTCCCGATGAACCAATTTGTGTTTAGGGTTAAAGACGTCTGCACCAGGTTATATAAGCATATAGAATAACGCCGTCATAGCATTTGTTATCAAAATGCTTGCAAGATGATGTATAATAATGTGCTGTACACAAGAAATATATAAATCTGTTTCGATTGTTAAAGATATAGCAAACTAGCAATTGTGACTTGTGCTATAATACATTTATGATACTCGTTTAGTGGAATTATCCATTTCTTCATATCACTAAGGATTTGTATGAACCCCAATTGTATAATGCTTTATTGTAAATTTATAACCAAGTACAAGACCCTTAAACCTTAAACTGTACATTTTGCTCTTGCACCGTTAAATTTGTACTCAAGTTCACATATTACTGCTGATGCTTATATATTAAAACATACAACGCATTATACATCCTTTTTTTTTGAGGAAACGGTACTTCCACTTCTAGATAAACTGATTTTCAAAAGAACACGCCATTTGGGCTACATGTTTGGTGCCGTGAATAGCAAAAATACAAAGAGCGTTGCATTTTAAAAGACAAGGAAAACGAGGAGTTTTATTAAAGATCTTGTTGTTGTTTTATTAAAGATCTTGTTGTTGAGGACTAGTTGATGATTTTTTGTTTTATCTTATTTTCGATCGTATATTCACATCTTGACCGTCTAGTTTGTAGATATATATGAGTAGATTATCTCTACAAATTTTCATACAAATTAAAAATCGTTAAGACATTCATAAATTTGATTTACAATTTATAAACTTGAACGGTTCATGTTTGACATATTTAGACCATCCATTGATTTGATCTATTTTGATGCCTTAATGATCATCAATTTGTCTGAAAATTTGTAGAAATGATCTACTTATATAGACCTATAAACTGAACGGTTGAGTTGAAAAAATGTGAATGAAACGTGGGTGTAATAAACCATTACGGAGAAAGTCATCAACGTTCTAAACAATAAAGTACTCAATGGATCCCCTAATGGATACTGTCTAACTTTCTCACATATAGATTTCTTCGGTCTTTTCTTGTATAGCATGAGTTTTGGCCTTTGGGACTGCATTTTGGTGTGTTTTTTTGGTAGAAACACAATGACTGGCGGCAACAAGGCTGGGCGGCTTTCTAATCTTGTTGTAGACTTGTAGCGCTCATGTTTGCTGTTGCTGGTTTGCAGCGGCAATGTAGATGGTATGTTGAAGTGCCGGTGTGTCCAAAGTATTATTACGGGTGTATTATTACGGGTATGTATTGGATCAGAGCTCAGGAACTAGGCTGATAATGTGGCAGAAGGAGACTAGGGAATGGATACCATTCGGGAGGCTGTCATCCTTGCTTACCAGACCACCCTGCCAACTCGTAGCTTTTGGGAAGAGTATTTATGTTGTTGGAAAGGTGCTTAGCACAGTAATGTTTGATGTTGAAAATGCAGGGAATATGGAAGGGGTAATTGTGAGTTCTTCAATACCCAAATTGAATTCTGATGATGATGATGTAATCAGTTGTAAATGTTTGTCCATTTGAAATTCTTCTCATTCATGCATGGAGCATTTAAAATTTAAAATAACAGTAGTGTAAGCTTGGATGTATTTGGATATTGATAACATTTGTTTATTTCCATGTGAATCAAATTAAAAGTTTCAAGTTGCAAGAGTATAAGAAAGCTAATTCCTGACATTTTTACTTTGACAAGAAGAGACAAAAAAACTAGGGTATGTGATATGGAAAAGGCAGCCATAGTGAAGTTTAAAAAGTTGCAGTTATACTTTTGAAAAAAGTTGTGGTTACTGACGGAGCTGAAGTTTATGGTGTACATCAAGGGTTTAAAAAAGATGCCGTTGAATCAATAGTTTCCCTTAAGAAAGCTGGTTGTGGCACTTTCGGAATAGATGCCCTCTTTTCGGAATAGATGCCCTCTTTCAAAGGAAAGGGATTCAGCACGTAGAGCAATAGTTTGATCCCCTTGGAGGCTTGGATTGAAGAACAAATGAGCGTTATAAGGACACTTGTGAATACACATTGCAGCACTGCTAGGATACTTCAATTCAATCCTCTTTTCAAGTAATTACATCACAATGAAATCTCGTAACACAATGACATGCTAGCAACTAGACATTGTGGCAATGTAGATACTATCGCAGAAAAGCTTCTGTTGATATATGTTGGTATTCCTTACCAATGAAATATTCCAAACTCAGTCTAGCTAGTCCTTTTCCGTTTAATTGCAGGATGTATGAACGTGTTTTGAGAATCCAGTTTGTCAATATTAGACATACACTCCCTCAACCTCTTCAAGACGGTTGGCAATGCAGCAACATTACGAGAGATTTTGTCTCTAAGCAAAGTTATCTTCTGAAACGTCTCATCCCCTAACACATCCTTATCAGAAGCAATGTGTCCTGCATTTGCATAAGTTACTTCAATATCAAAAAGATATTTTGACTAGAAAAATCAACAGAAAACATCTGACCACAACTTCTATTATATTATCCCGAGGACATAAGCATACTCAAGTCAACCTAATGTAGGAAAGCAATAAAAAAAATCTGATGCAAGAAATCTACACCAGGCTCAAGAGAAGAACTAATTTATAGGCATTTATATGTTGAGAACAATTTTCGACAGATATTTATGCAAATATTTGTAACCGAGATTACAATGCTACAAACGAATTGAGAGAAAGCAGGAAAATCCTAATTGATACAAACTATTGCTTTCCCTTAACCACATCTCAACCATTTTACCCATTTTCGTATCATTTTCACCATGCAACAACTTATCACTGCCACCATACATATACTCTACCTTTCCAATATACCAACATAGTTCAACTATAACCTCCGTCTTGGCACCAAACCAGATGGCCGCTAGCCTGCTACCACCAGGGGCGGAGAGAGTAGGAGACACTGTGGATCACGGGACCCACTCACCCAATCACATCTAGTTTTGGTACAATTGTGTCCCACTAGTGCCCTATTATAAAAATCACAAAAATGCTTACCATATGTATAATATATATGATGATAAAATTGAGAGTGAAAACATTTTTTCTTCTTTTTAAATATGGTATGTTGTTTTCCTTTATTAATTGTTATGGGGATATTTTGGTTCCAACAACATAAATTGTTGATGAAAATTGAAGTGGTTCTGTTTCATCTTTAATTATTATTATTATTATAGCTATACAATAGTTTCATTTCTCAGTCAATTTAGTAATACTTTTAATTATAAATTATAACTTTTTAGTTTTTACTATTTTTTCCTACATTTTTAGTAATATAATTTGATGTCCAATACAAAAAGAATTTGAAAAATTATTTCAATATATATATATATATATATATCGAAGTCATCAGTTGCGGTTGTATGTGTAGAGAAATTATTTCATGCTATGAACATTATGAAGACTATTATGCTACGATTTGAACTGTCGTCAAAAACAATTATATTATTATCATTGAAATATATTATTATTATTATTATTATTATTTGTGCCCCACTAGCCTAAAACTTCCGGCTCCTCCACTGGCTACCACCATTTTGACCAACACCATTCTTTCCTCAATAATACATCCACCAACTGAACAACATTCCACCAATCTTCAGCAAGAAACATTCAACATAAAGAAACTTGCTCTATGAGCCACTTTTTTTTCCTACATAATTTTACCTAAAGAGATTGTAGCTCAGCCAATTTCTGAACTTCTTTCTTTATCACACTGAATTCAACTGGGAAGCACAAAACTAGTTTTCATTTCTGGGTAAACCCAATTTCTAAACAAAATCCAAACTTTAGACCTTAATTTTCCTTACTTTCTAGTTCACCACAAACAATGTCTTGCAATTTGGTCTCACAATATACACGCAAAGAAACAAACACACCCAATTTCGATACCGAAAATTTGATAAAAACCCAAATTACCAACATCAAATCCAAATTGATTCCCTCAGCTACTAACAGAAATGCACAAAACAACAAGAATCCAAGAACCCACAAAACCCATAACTCCAAAACCCAAAAAGCAAAGAACTTTACCCGAAACCGGAGCCCCGGACGTCCCAGGCTCCGACCCATCATCGAAAACGGGTCTCTGAGCTTCGATAAAAGACGGCAGCGTTTTCTTGAGCTGCTCCGGTAGAGTGGCCCGGTACTCTTGAATCTTCTCGGCCATTTCGCTCAACTCCACCAGCTTGTCGTCCTCGGATCCGGGTTCGGTTCCGTTCGGCTCCATGGGTCGGATCGAGAGAGTGAGAGGAATCGAGGTGGGTTTGTTTTGGAGGGTAGTTTTTGGGGTTGGAAAATTGTTTTGGGGGTTTTGAAATTTGAAATGTGAGGAAATGAGGGTTTTTCAGATTTCTTAAATTCGATAACGACTTATTTATGGGGAGAGAGGGAATCTTCTGTGTGTTATATCACTTATATGGTTGACAGTAGTGTATTCAAAATCTCAGATAGGCCCTTGCATGTTTCTTTTTATTCTTCTCCTACACATATCTTCCTCAAATTTTTTTTACCCCTTCCTCAAAAAATTTAACTTCATGGTTTCACCACATTGATCTCTTCCTCAAAAGGTTTTTACTTTTTTGTTTTCAAAGGGTTCACCACCCCTAGCTTGCACGTGCGATTTAGTTTTTTTCTAACTTTTGAAAATAATGAATATATTTCATATGACAAAACGCCAGTATTAATCTCGACCAATGAGACAAGTATGAGTGAACTCTAAAATAAATTTAACGGCTAGTTAATTGGAAGCAAAGCTCCGATACAACTCAAAAGAACCTATACAAGCGACATAGAAAACTAACTAAAAAACTAATGTTCATGACAAGATTTTATTTTAGCTTAAAAAACAAAAAAACCTACATAATCAAACCAAAGCACTTCAGACCAATGAATCAACACCTAGAGACCAATTGGGTGTACATTTCTATAAAAAAGGGAGTAGACTCCTGGATAACGTAGGATCTATCACTCCAAAAATCCCAACGAAGCCCTAACCACACTAAAGGAGGAAAAAACAAATGATACTAAGCCCAGCCCTTCAAATTGCAAGTGCAACCCAGAAGACAAGCCCAAAGATTCCTTCCTCTAGTGGATCCGGATCCTCTCCTCATCTCTCCTAATATTAGCTTATAAGACGATCTTGACCGTCCAATCTGAATTAACGGCCAAGATGTCTGTTAGTTAGCTTTTGTCTCAATGATACTGCAAATGAAGTTCTGCAAAGGATTTCGGGTTGAGAGAGCAGAGATAGAGGAGGAGAGTAGGGACGAGTCGCCCCAAGAGAGATTCCAAACTAAAACTACTTGAATCATCTTGTGTTTTGCTCAAGACCTCATGCACCCTTCTCAGAATGTATAATGTTGAATGTGGAAGTGCCTCCAGACCAAAGAGTTTCTCAGACCGTTGAATTTTTTGTTGACATCCATTGAAATGTCTTCCAAGCTGAGTTGTCTTTCCAGTCATCTTTTGGCTGAAAAACTTCATCTGACACCAATGCTCTGAGGTCTGCATCATTGTCTCTCTCTCTTTGTTTAGCCACTCCTTTGAAATGCCAACATGCGTTCCTAAGTTGATCCTCATCAAGCTCATAACCAAGTTGTTCAAGCAATTCTGAAAAATGCTCAGAACATTTTTTTGGAAAATGTTGCAGCTGCTCCCTTCTTAATTATTCCCTGATCAAACTCTTCATTCCCCATATAGCCACTACAATCTCTCCCAGCAATCATAAACTGATCAGTAGCCACATAAAGATGGCATAACATCAATGTTGCAGTAGCAAGAATATTCTGATATCCCTGACCCCTTCCCCAGTTGATCACCAGAACATACAAAAATGTTGCAGCAGTAATTTCATTGTGCAAAATGATTTGTGAAAACCATTACAGCCACATAGACAAGTTCAGAAGTAGAAAACCAACAACATGATCGTTTTGACTTATGCAACTCTGAGAATGTAAAATGACATTCATACCTGTATGTGAGATGTGCAATGTTGGACAGCCGGGATACCTCAGACAACCATTTAGAAGTATGCTCATCAATAAGTACCCCATCAACGCTTTTATTCTTGAAGATGCAAGGAAATAGTGTAGTTGCATCCATAATATCAGTTAATTTAACAATGGTAAGCATTAGAATAGATAGGCCACAAGCATCATCATTCTTCATTGCGGTAGTGTCCACCATACGATTTGTCAAGTATTTTTCTTTATCTCCTTCTTGAGGACTGTAGTTACCAATGAAGGCAGTGTTCTGAGAGTGGAGAAAACTGATGATTCTCAGAAAAATCTTGATTAGTAGCTGGAGGCTGAGCATAAGACACAAGCTGGTTAGGATGAGAGTAAAAACCAACAGTTTACTGAGGACCACTCATCATGTATGTAGACACATTGGTACAACAAGAGGACTGGTTAAAGAACATGGAAGCATTGTTGTAACCAGGAGAGTACTGCATATTAGACATATCATTGGCATTTCCTAATTGATAAGTACTGCCTACAAATTCATCTGATGGTTGCTGAGGAATAAAAGTCATTTGTGACAGACCAGATGTGGTGTGAGAACTAGCAGCAGAAATTAAAAACCTAGCATTGCTATGAAGAGGTCCAGAAGTCATGTGTCTCATAGCAGAAGTGTTAATACCAGGATTAATAAAACCAGTTGTAGCATGCTGAGGACCATAACTCACACAATTCACAAAGGAATTAGGAGAACCAAGGTTATATCCATTAACAGAACCAAATGTAGCATTAGTATAACCATTAGGAAGAACAGTAGTAGCAGACCAAAATGCTATAGGATTAGCACCCCAATTTGCTGACCAAGGAATAGCTGTGTTGAAAAATACTGCTACCATACATTGAAGAACTTAGTACTGCACTATTCTGATTTTGAGCAAACATAGCAGAAAAGGGACAATGGTAATGCTTTTTGCTCGAGTTCAACCTCACTCTCTACAGACAAAAGTAAGGATCTGACCTCTCCTAAATCAATATTAGACTTTCCTCTAATAATCTATCTAGTGTGTCCATACTCAATAGGCATACCAGCAAGAATTAAAACTGTAACATCTTGGTCAGGCATCAAAACCCCAAGCATTGCTAGTTTATCTCTAACAATCTTAAATTTCATCAGGTATTTTTCAATACGATCACCTCCTTTTTGAATAACTTGTACCTCAGATTTAAGCTGCATAACATGTGCTTCAGAAACATAAACATACCTTTGCTCGAGCCTATACCATACCTCCCTAGAATAAGTACATCCTACAATCAGTGCAAGCGGTTCTGTTGAGAGGGAATTGGAAAGGGTAGAGATGAGGGCACTGTCCTTCTCCTCCCACTTCTCAAAGGCAGCTGTGCTGTCTACCTCAGTTCCGTCAGAGGTTGTAATGGTAGGCAATGGATAGGGAAAGGTTCCATCAACATATTTCAGGACGCCATGACTCATTAGGTGATAATGCACCTGATAGAGCCATGTTGTGTAGGTGTTTTCCATAAACAAACTCTCTTCACCAATATTCACTCATGAAGCCAGTAACAGTAGTCATAGTGAACCCCATACAACACTTAATTTGTAACACCCCGTCCCAAAATTTACCTTTTTATCAGGATTAGACGGGTTACAGAGGGTTGTAACTGCGCTGTTAGTTTCCCTGAAGTTTTAACGGGTGTAAAGTTTGGAAATTTTAGTGGTATTGGTGCGTATTCGTACCTTTGAGAAGGGTGCCAAAGTATTCGAAGTCAAGGGACGCTCATAAATAACCTATTTAAAGGGGTCAAAGGTTGACTTTTTGCCACATCGAGTTTATCGGAAACATTCCTTCACGAAAGTTGTAGTGCTCGACGATACGAGTCCGGAGACACGCGGCAGGTGTGAATCGGATACCGTGTGGAGAAGTTACGGTCAACAGAAGTTTGGTTTCCGTTTTTAGAAAGTATATAAATAGAAAGGATGTGTTTCTAAAAATGGAAATAACTCATTTCCTTTCTCCTTCCACACGCGCGCGCATTCCCCTCACTATCTGAAAATTCAAACTGACACGACCCGAACCCAGCTGACCCGACCTGACTTTTGCGACGAGCTCCGGCTACCGGAGACGTCGAGGCTGGTCGGGATCTCTTCCTCTCCTCCGTGCGAGCCTCCTTGTGGTGGTGGCGTGGTCCAGTTCGACCTGGATCAGCGCATCCAAGCTTAAACAGTACGGTGTCGAAATCCGGTTTTCGACCCGACTGGTTCTCCGGCCTAGGGCAGCGGCGAGGCATGAAACTAGCCCAGAGAGGACGCCCAAGGCATTCTAGACGGATCTCCGGTGGTGTTGAAGCTCAATACAGCGGCAGGAGAGGCTAGGGAAGAGGCAGTCCTTTCGAGGCAGTTTTGGGCTACTTCCCGGCCAAGTTGATCAAAACCTCAGGTATTAAAGTTGTTCCCCTTGCTGTGATGTACAACTTTCATGTTTTGAGTTTGTTGAAATTCAGTGTTTTGGGTGGAGGCGTGTGACGCCCAAACGCCGTCGGCTGTGGCTGCGCGTGTAGGCACGTCTGGCAGTTTTAGGAGTTCTGGTTACTCCTATAGGCATTCTATGGTTGTTGTGGTTGCATGTAGGTGGTTTTTGGGTGAAGTTGACCAGTTTGAGGGTGGTGGCGTGTGGGGCCCACGCGTAGCCGCCTGTGGCGACGCGTCTGACATCCTCAAGGGCAGTGAGTTATCCCAGGATCATGTACTCGTTGATACGAGCACATGAGTATATAATTTGCCGGTTTCGGTTATCGTTTAGTGTGACGTTCAGTTGAATCTAGTCATTTTTACCTTCGTGTGGTAACTAAGGTCGATTATATAATTGTAGGTGTATATTGTTCGACTAAGTGTTGAGGATTTACCGTATGACGGTTGTTGACACAACGAGATTTTGAGGTGAGTATTTCCACTGAGAGAGCAATCTTAGAAATACCCCTGGCAGTTTTGTTTATTTACAAGGTTGCCACTATAGTCAAAATTTCCTTAAATGCCCTGACAGTTCAAGTTAACTACTAGGGTGCCCATTGGGTGGTTTTACTTATATGCCTTTGAGGGACTTATTTATTTACGTGGTTGTCTTTACATCATATTTATGTGTTTTGATGTTGTTTGTTAGTATAGTTGATTGTTAAGGTTATTAGATAGCTAGTTTTTGATGTACCTCAGCGGAGAAGTTAAAGTCAGGAATAACCTTAGTCGTACGTCATCCATAATAAGTTTTCTACCAATAAATAGAAAACGAGATTTGCCCGGTTATGGCGTTAATTAAAATAAGAGCTACGTGTGACTTGATTCCTGAGAACAGGGTACGTAGGCAGCCTGATCGGGATTCGGGTGCAGTCACAAATATTATTAGAACCTTAGGTCCTTTAAAATGAATGGTTTGAGATCCAAATACGGAAATCGGGATAACCTGCGGTTGTGAGGTCTATTCCGGTATCGTTTGAATTGTCAAACAAAGATTTGGGAATAAGGATTATCCTTTCTTAAGAGGGATTTCGAGTAAATCTCTTTTAAAATGGGTCTCGCACGTCCTAACCCAGATTTAGAAAGGTAAACTTGGGTCGGGACGTGACATAATTACATTATTCATCATCTTCATTGCCTTCTCAATCTATCCCACTTTGTAGTATCGACACACCATAGCAGTCTCAAGACTAATGACAGGGTAAAACTCTTTGTTGCTAGAATCATCATCATCATCTCGATAATCTTTCCTATCAGAATTGTCGAAGCCCTCACCATGCCCCTTGTCTGGTGGATCAATTCCATCATTTTCCACATATTCCAAATTCATTTCATCATTGCACTAACACTCTTAATCACATTAAATTCTTTAACCTCCCGTGGACTTCCAACCAATTTAACTCTAACAACAGGAACTTTAGAGATACGAATCACAGACCCCCTACTTCCCCTTTTAACACGCATGTTCTCTCTACCAACATTCACTTTGTTAGTGTTACACACAAGACCAGCAGTATTATCCTCACTACTACCTTCAGATACCCACACTAGCAGTATTCAACCCCGAATTAGTACAGACTCTTACCACACTGTCATTAGTAGTCGCCGCAGTAAGGTCGACTGATGATGGCAGCATAAGCCCAAACTTGACAGACATATCAACTTGGCTTCCCTCATTGGCAGAAGGAGGCGCTGGAATTGGGGATTGCGCATCAAGAGCTTCTGGGAGATGCCGCCCTCGCGAGGCAAGTGATTTATGAGCCCATATCGGTTGGGTTTCTTCACCCCTTGAGTGGCTGCAGCCGACTTGAAGGCGACTTGCTTGCAACGAGCTCTCCACAGGCTTCGTCTAGGCTTCATTTGTCGTTGTGTATGTAGTAAAATGTAAGAATTAGTTTTTTTACTTCTTATTGTATAGTCATTGCTTATTAGAAAACGGTTATCTATTGATCAATATTTTTATTTTTATCAAGTGCCTTACCTTTTTTTGGCTACTTTGTCAGTAACCATTTTCATATAGGAAAATAAGCAAAAAGTGGACGTTATAATTTGATTCCAGTGTAAAAATCAAACTAACTCATACTCATGGCTTTTGATTATCGATGTTTATGGGAGGACCATCAAATCTTGAGGATCCTCAACAAATAGCAGACAAGAGAGCATATGAATGTTCAAGACCACCCCTATACCCTCATTTGATACCAGAACCAATTAGAAAGTAAGTATTCTTGTACTAGCATAAATGCATAATACAAGAATTTGGTTTGAAATGCAATTGCGTGAAGCAAATTTCAAAGCGTGCATTTGCTAATTTTGCAAGATTGTGGAGTAAAATTTCTGATTTAGTTCTACACAAATACATAATGTAAGCTTCTAAAAAATGCTGGCACCCGAATTCAGATACGCGACCTACATTTGAAGAGATCATTATGCAGTTGGAGCTTATTCAAGAGAATACTCGAGCCAAGAAGAGATTGTGGTCGACGTGTATGAGATCATGACATAGTCATATCACGTTTTGTGTGTATTGGAATGTGTTACGATCTGTAAAACTACAGTCACATTTGAAAGTACCTTCCCTTTGAATTTTAGAATACAAGCTCATGTAAACAGACAGTTACTTTAACAAATGTCTGGGTGTTGTAGTTGGTTATCACGTTAGTCTCACACACTAAAGGTCCCCGGTTCGAACCCGGGCTCAGACAATTTTTTATGTTCACTTTTTATTTTATTTTGTTTATACCATTCTCATGGATGTTGATTCTACATTTCTACCTATGTTGTGGTAGAATTAGACAATTAGTGGACTCATAACGTGTAATTTTTATTTTGTTTATACTAATCTCATGGAAGTGTATTCTACATTTCTACCTATGTTGTGGTAGAATGAGTGGACTCCTAACGTATAATTAGTAATCTTTCCCTCAACAATTGGCTTTACAAGTTAACTGCTTGAAAACAAAAATACAAAGTGAGCAATGAACAGATACATTTACGAAGGTATCTATAAATAAGGACGGAGGTCCTCAATAGAACATTACTTGTTTAAACAGACAAGGCAAGACTAAAGTATTGCTTGGTTATAGACTAATTTATATATTTACAAACTTATATCCTGCGACTCATTTGCAACGCATCCTCTAGATGACAGAAGCTGCAGTAAACTCGTCATTCTGGAGACTCGTGGAAGTATAGGCGGCTGTATAAAGTTGTGTGGAAGATCATTCTGGTGAAGTTTATCATCTAACTAGGACTTCGGCTGACCATTTGGGCAGTGCTGCTGCTTTTGGATCATTCCTTTTGCAGTAAGACGCGCTTGAATTAGTTTTTCTCTTCCAAGAGCCTCCTGTACGTTCTCTTGAACAGATCTGCAAAGGTCGTCAAGGGCTAGCATTGGAAATGGCTCCTCAATGAGAACACCGACCTAAAGGCATCAATTCCATATTAGAGTCCCGGAATGAATAGCATTGAAATTAAAAGATTAAGGCTGAAACATGCGTAAGTTTATGATCAATATTTAAGACCGAAAAATACAACCAATGTTTTTCATTGATTTGTCTAGTACAGTATATCAAATGATGAATAGGGTACACAGTCTGTTTGAGGCTTCTCACCTAAAGGAACTTTGAAGTTTCTAATAAGCATTATTACGCAACATCATTTTCTAATTTGAAGTTAGCTTCAGTAAAGCAGTCCAAACATTAATTCTTGCCATCAAGCATGGAAGATCCTTTTAGTTTAACTGTTCCTCGATAACCAAAAAAGGGAAAGAAGAAGAAAACATTACAGAAGGGCAGAGAAGAGAACATACTTCCTCAATGCAGAACAATGAAGCAGCGCTAATAAAGGTAGCAGGAACCACAATCCAGTGGCAGTCATCCCAAAGTATGATAGGGAGAGTGAGATGCCAGAGGACTAGAAACCTTGAAGTCAAGCGTGTATAAGAGAGAGGAATGGGAGTACCGATGAGATTTTCACATACACCAATTCCTTCATGGAAACAAGACATATTTGATTCCTGTGTAATGGTAAGAAAACGTGAGAAGCTGATTGAGTTTCTATCCATAAAACCTTTAGTTTTCATCTCAATTTCTAAAGGCTGAAGATTTCTAGGAAGAAAAAGCATTCACAGTCGCAACTAGTTACTCTGAGATTGTCAAGGTATATGAGAACTAGAGCCCCAGGACAAATGAGATCAAAATTTATGGGAAAATGGTAACTTGGGTGTTTTGTTGATTGAAGAAGTGATTACCAACATATTTCTCCTTGATTCCTCCAACTTTAGCATTCGGATGTTCTGGGAGATGAATTCAATAATGCAGCCAGGTCCATGCTTTGAGCTTAAAACGACAAGCAGATCGTCTCGTTCAAGCAAATTTTGGAGGTCTCGTCCCATATTTGAGCCATAAATGACATGACACTGCAATTAAAAGTTAATACATTAAAACTGATCAAACAAAAGTTCTGAAGACTGAGAAAGAAACAATTATTCATATTCTTGTTGGAAAAGGTAAAGAAGCAAAGGGTAAGTTCTACCAAAGATGTAATGGCTTCCACAAGTCTAAAACATTGCACACGTACACTAGAAATGAATCGGAAGAACCAACACCTCATGTTGGTGCATAATGTCCCAATGGAAATATCTATGATGTACCTTGCTGTATTAATCTTCCTCAACATCTAAACCTTAAAAACATAAACAGGAAATTACTTTCCTCAACATTTTCTTCAGCCTTATAACTATAGTTTCCATATAATCAAGACACAGACTTCAGCAATAATGCATTCTCATTATTCAATGATCAATTACGATAACCTTGCACCTCTTTCTCTAAAACAAGCAGCGCAGTATAAGCAAATATCAAAAGGGTTCAAATAGACAACATTAAAAAATCTAGATTCACACACCTTAAGTGCAACCGGGAAAGCCACAACATACTGCAACAGTGTCTTCTTTAGCTCTGCATCACCCGAATTCTCAACTCCGGATATGATCTGCCTCGCAAAATCATTTGTCCCTGCAATCACTTTAGTCCAAGCCTTCCTCCCTTCTTCAAACCTCGAATAGGAAGCCTCTGTCCTGAACACCAACAACAGCGCCAAAGCCGGCGCAGTGAGCTGGTACGGTAAAGCTGAGGATCTCAACATGGGGAAAACCTCCGGCAGCCACTCCAATGCAACTGCTGTGTTGTAGCTTGCAATCACCACTGCCACCAAGGTGAAAGCAATCACCGGAGGAATTAAAGATAAAATCACCCTGGAGGAAAGGCTGGTGAGAAAGTGGCGGAGGTGGCGGTAGGAGCTTCTGTGGTGAACCCATTTCTCATGGTCATAGAGTGTTCTGTCCTGCCTAAAGCCACGCTCTTTGATTTCGTCGGCCCAGTCTGGTATGACCCTTAAGATTGAGATTAGGGGTTGGAATGGAGAAGAAGATGAGGATGGAGTTGGGTTTGGATACTCTGAGCAGTGGAGTTTGAATGAGAGGGTTCTGGGGTTTAAGGGTGGATGTAGCTTGAAGAAAGACCTGGGGATAGAGTTGGAAGAGAAGAGGATGTTGGAGGTGGGTTTGATGCAGTTTGTGGGTTGCGTCAGCATTTGTGGGAGTTAAGGTTTGGACTTTTGAGGGAAGAAGAAGCAAAGGGCATGTCAGGGTTTCAGAGATGGGGGAGTGTTAGTTGAGAGGGAAGGAGGGAGGAGATGAGTTAGTTATATGACAGTCATATGTGAAGGAGGTTATTACACATGTTCAAAGGTTAGTTGGATGCTAGAGAACTGGTGTGAACCCTAAGCTCATAGGAACCGTTGATTTGAGTCATAGACTCATAAGCTGAGTCTTCGAGGTCACTCAGTGAGTAAGCTAATAGAAACAGAGTACCCGCCAAAACAAGCATATATAGCTGCCAAGAGCCATAGAGGACCACAACCTGAACATGACAACCCATCTAATTGAGGGAGGAAGAGATATGAGAATTTCAGTCTCGTTTTTCCTGCAATTCCTGTTTTCACATCCAATGGACTCTAGAAACTTTTTTTTTTCTTCAAATTGTTCAGATAATTTAATGAACATCATCATATCGACAGAGCTGAATTTTATCTAGGCAGTAAGGAGAAGATTGTATAGAAACCAAACATGAAAATATCTTTATGTGAAAGGTACACAAGGTCCAACATCACTACACAAAGAAAAGAAGCGTGAAAAGTCTCTAAACCAAGATGTTCCTATACAAGGTTAGCTGCCTATCTAACTAAGGATGTTCCTTAGCACTGTTAGAGCTCAGCTTCTTCACTTCGCTCTCTGGCGGTCGAGTCTTTGGTCCAAAGATAAAGTCTTTAACAGAACTTTCTGCAGACAGTATTGCCTTCTTAATCTGCCAGCACAATTTTGTGTCATCAGTCCTCAAAACAATTACTACAAAATCAATGGTAAAAACTACCAATCAATGACAGTCTAGCAGGCTACGCACTTTTCCATAGTTGAGTAGAACTCTCTACAAATGCCTTAAATGATATCTAAGCAAATTAAAACCTATCAAAAATTGAAACATCTTTTGCACCCAGAGCCAGAGAGCTTATGGCTTGCACAAACTTTATCAAAGCAGTACATTTTTTTCTGTTTTTTCTTCGTTCTAATTAGATCCATCATCCCCTCCACAATCTCGGTCTTTCTTTAAGCATATCATTTGCATGATTTACTATCATCCCGACTAAAAGGTGCCCTTGTTTTTTATTACTGCACCTATTTCTTTTATTCAATTACCCAATTTAGCTTCATAGAGTTCATTGAATTTCGTAATATAAGCCAATCTCAATTGACGGAAACTGAAATTCTATATTCAGCAGCGAAAATGACCCTACTGCTACTCCACAAGACCAGGCATAACAGTCCAGAGGTGATACTTGCAGATGCTTTTATCTACAGTGACATTCTCATGAACACTAGAGGTGATAAACAAACTTTTTGGTATAATCTGGTCATGTACTATAACCTGTGGCTAATCCAACACCATAACAAAAAAACAAAAACAAAATGTTCAACTTTGCTTTACATAAGACCTGCATCTAAACACTTGCCTCAAAATAGTGACCGTACAAGCAGTCAAGCAGATATCACTGCTCTATTAAAATTCACTCACCAACACACAAGTCAGCAACATTAAGAAGAAAAACATTGATCCCAAACACAAAACACACTCCCATCATCACAAAACAATTCCCAATTACTCGAATTCAATACCCAACCATGAAACACCTGAACTTGTAACCAGGAAAAACATACCCAATTTCTGCCATTTCTAACAACAAGACCCAAATAGTAACCTTAAAAGAAGAAATTAGGGGGATGAGAGAACATACAGGGTCGAGAACATTGGGCTCAGAGCCATAATCAGCAGTCAGGAGAAAATAGGAAGCAGTAACAGTGGCCACTATGGTTGTCCTCCTCACCAGCTTATCCATCTGTGGGTTCATCCCGAGTTATTCTCCTTTTGGCTTTCTCTCTTCGATATTAGAATTGGGTACTTTGTGAAAGAGAGGGCTGTTCAGTTTTGGAAAGTGTTGTAGATGGTTTTGGAAGGAGTTGGCTTATATGATTTGTTTCTGGTCCTTAAATTGGTGTATCACACATTTGACACCTATACTTCCACTCTAGGACCTTTTGGTTCATATGCTTCCTTTTTATTTTGTTGGCAATAAAGTTTATATGCTTGTGGAAGTTACATTTTGATGCCACTATTCACATTGAGTGAGGCATTAGAGCTTCATACCTTTAAACCAGTTAGTTGGATCTCCTTGAATTTTTGAAAATTTCGTAACTCCATTTTACCCTTAAAATAATTAAGCAAAAAAAAAAATATAGTCACAGCCTCTTTTCTACACACAGAGAAAGTTCAAAAAACATTCGATTAAATTTTTAAGTCCATAAACATAAATAATACTTGGCACCCAATTTGAGGGGCAAAAGCTCATAAGGCATCTCCAACAATGGTTATATATTCTATATCCAAATTTAGAATTTGACTCATCCAAACCTATTTTTTCATATAGGTTTTGCATCTTCAACCCTTATTGTCAAAACCTAAACCTAAAACATGTTGAGATCACTCAATTCATGAGTTAGAAATTTATGATTCATTCTAAATAGTTGAGTCAAAATAGAACCTCTGTTAGGTTTAAACCTATTTTAGCTTAAGTGGTATTTAAGTTAGAGATGTAAAACTAAAAAATCTAAATCTATTATGAGTTTTAGTACAACGGGTGGAGATGCCTTAACAATCTCATACAAGTTTAATTATTTTGGTTAAATATACACAATATTGACATGGTACACCAATTCCATTTTGATTTTGATCTTTGATCTGATGAAATTGACGGCTTGACGTTGTTGACTAACTTTAGCAACGGTTGAAAAACTTCATATAACCAAAGATGGCGAATTCTGGAGTCTACCCAGGGCGTGAATTATCTGGGTGGTCTCTCTACTGTCGGGGTATTGTCCCCTTCGGTATCCGTTTGTATTCTGTTTGGAAACGTTAATGTATTATACATGGGAGTAGTCCCAAAATGTTTTACATTTTCTGCTTTGCTTCTTCAATTTCAATAAACCCATGAATCCTATCAGCCTCGACGCTACTACCGGCTCGAATTCGACGATGACTTCTCGAAGACCTACGCTTCGGCTTCGACTGCATCGGTCTCGACTAGATCTCCTCCGCTTATGGATTTCAACACTGGATCTCTGATTCGGTCGACGACGTCCTCCATTAGATCTCTAATTCCGTCAATGACGACCTCGGCTAGATCTCTGATTCCGACGACGGCATCTTGCGGCTGCATCTCTAATTCGGTGAACAATGACCTCGACTGGATCTATGATTCCGTTGATTCAACGAGGTCGAGGGCTCCGACGAGGGAGCGCGTCTTTTCTCTCGGTCAGGAGCCACCTTTCAGCTGATTGGTGGAATACTGGTTTTCTTCGCTACACAACTTGATCATCCGTTTTTGGGTTCCAGAGAGTAACTGGATGCCCAGAATAGTCACCAGATTGTGCCACCGCCGCGACCAAAGCGCAACCTCGTCCGCCCACTCGATCGCCCCAGTTCGATACCAGTCCGACCTTAACCCCAAATACATTCTCGTATTTAACATGTATCTAAATTAACGGGAAAAAAACGGTGTCAAAACGTGTCACAAACTCTTACTGACACATGTCATAGACAACCCGGGTAGACGACCCCCTGGGTAGATTCTAGACGTCTCCACCAAAGATTCACAATTATCTTTCAATATTTAGCCATAACCATGCCTCACCTAAGATCCATAATCCCAGAAATCAATAGCGACCTCTATATATCTATTCAAGGGTTCTTAAGAAGAAAACAATTGGTGAGATTCAATAAAAAAAATTTAAATTACAAGAGTACAAGATCAAGGGAATCGACACCACCATATATGAGAATATTTTTATGTCGAAAATCTACATGTCTAAATTTGAGTGAAATGTAGCACTACTAAACAATGTCACGTGGTTCTATCATAGCACTGAAATTTTTTTCCACAATATATACCTTTATGAAACTTCCATCATTGAATGAAGATCCTAGACCGAACGAGTACAAGATGAACGAAAACTGATTATGTTATTTACCAAAGAAAAATAAAGGTTAAAGTTATGAGTTTTGTGTCAAAATTTGAATAGAAGGTCTAAATAATAAAATTAAAGGTATGAATAGAAGCTCTCTAAAGCTAATTAATCTTTTAGATATTAATTCACTACTCCAAAACTTTGTGGACACTCACAACTCACTATTAAAAGTGGAGGTTAAAAAAACAATTTTACATAATCACAACATTTTAACATTAATACAATAACATGTATCCTAACCATAATAAGCATATCAAATACATTTTTTTATTCTCTAAATTCGGTTTTTCACGCTTATAAGATCATAAAGTCATCTGTAGTACATGTATATATCAAGTACAAAACTTCTATGTATTGATATATATTATATATTTAGTTTAGATTAATTTTCCTCCATTAATCCATTTTCACCCAATCTCACGGCTCTAATAGGCACGCTTTCAATCAAGTAGCCAATCAACACATCTTGACTTGACTCATTTTGAGGCCAATTTATTTAGTTATTTTATTTTATCTTTTTGGCAGAGACGTTTTAAAGGATCAAACTACCACAACAGGGAAACTTAAGGGACCAAATTGAAATCTTAATTACTTACCATATTTAGCTTCTTACCCAATATATGTTGCACTTTAGCGTGTTGGTAAGACACAGCTCAAATCACCTAGAGGAGCAATCATCAAATGGAAGAACCAAAGCCAACACCACCGACCCCAATCCCAAATCCTCCTCCAAACAAAGTCAAAACTCCCCCTCATCTTCAATCAAAGACCAAAAAGAGAACCCTTGACAGTGATGTCCAAAACTCCAGCTCCTTCAAGATTCGTGCACTCCTCAGAGACATTCGTCCTAATGTTCTTGAGGTACTATTATGCACACCCATTTCTCCAAGTTTGCATCTTTCCCAATTTCTTTTAGTTTCGTATAATTCATGTTCTGGGTTTTTGATCTTATGGAATAGGACAGTTTTAGTTGATTCCAATTTCCCAGGGAAATCAATTTGGGGTTTTTTTGAAATGCACATGTTAAGTGAGGAACCAATTGAGGTGAACTGAGGCTGATGAAAATGCATGGAACTCTTATGTTTTGTGATAATTTCGTGTGCAGTTTTTGGTTTGATGTTGATTGTCTGAGGCTGAAGAAGAAGTGTGATTCATAATGCATTGCATCTTGTAATATAATAAGCATCAGTAGAAGTAGGAGACCATAGCTGCTTTAATGTGTATTCGGTCTCTGAGAGACTCCAGTGGATAGAACAATCAGTGTTAACTCGGTTCTTAGAATATGTGATGTTTCTAGTTAATTTCTGGATGGATTCACTGTCTTCTCTTGAATGAATGAATGATTTTGAATGTTTTTTTTCGTTTGGTTATCTTGAAGGTTCTCCGGACCCCTGACTTTCAGAAGTGTAAGGCAGCCAACGAAATTCAAGAACGTAAGCTCATCAAGATTGTTTTTATGTTTTTTTTTTCGTTTTCCTTTTTCATGCTGTGACATGATCTTTAATCATCGCCATATACAAGTTTCATCCGTGTGCTAATTTGGTTTTCAGTTATTCATGAATGATTATTTAGAGTTCATCCTTGAAGTCTGTTTGTCGTCTTAGCATTACCAGATACCATTAGCATACCACTAAATTGTTTATGTGGGAGCCATCTTAAGATTTCTTCTAGGGACAAAATGGAAGGTTGATAGAAGCATTTACTTTTCTCAAAGGTGAATATCTGGATAATAGACAGAGTACAAGAATGTGGAACTATCTGCATACCTAAAGCCATACAAGAAGGCTCTACTAATTTCTGCCTTTAAATTGGCGTACCATAGCTAATGATACATATGCACATTCTTGAGCTCCAGATTCTCCAGTTTGGATCTTCTTAGACACACTAGTATCGAAGGTGTTATGATGGAGTTACTTGCATAACATGTGACCTTTTATATAATGGTCAAGGTTTAAATGTTTATGGGTTCACGAGATGCACTAATGACTGTATGTGGCATATATGCAGAGGTGAAGCTTCTGATGGAACTTTACAAACAGATGACACCAGAAGCACTTTCTGCACCAAGCTGTAACAATGAGCCAGAAGGACATCTATCATCTGGTGTGCCATTAAAACATGAGCTTCCTTCAGGTTTATCTTGTCAGAAGCAGCAAGCTGAAGATGTTGAAAATAAAGATACTTATGTTGTTGGAGGATCAGCTTTTGGATGGAACTTCATCACCTTTTCCAGCTTGGAACCAGTCTATTATGGTATGACAAAGGAGTCATTTCGAGCACAAGCAGCAAAGCAGACAACTGGATAATCCTACAGCCTCTTATCGGTTGAAACACATAAACGATGAGTAAAAGAAATGCTTTCACTTCTATGGTGATGCTTATTGAATGGAATGTAGATAGTGATTGTTTATGCTTGAAGAAAATCCTGAAGCCTACCCGCAGTTCTAGTATAAAGAGGTTGAGTTAATGATCTGATCAATTGCATTGGGTGAAATGTTCCAGTTATATGTTAGAACTTGACACCCATTTTATATATCACAAGGGGAGGAGGAGAAAAATGAAAGATATAGAAAATTTTGAACTTTAGCCGACGAAATTTCGTTGGCTAAAGTTTAAAATTTTAGTCGAAAAATTTCAAAATTTTAAAAATCCCCGTTAAAAAATTTGAATTTTTAATTAACTTTTGCCGACGAATTTCGTCGGCTAAAGTTATTTATTTATTTATCTTTAACCGACGAAATTAGGGTAATTCGTCGGCTATAGTTATTTGTTTTATTTATTTATTTAACTTTAGCCGACGAATTACTCTAATTTTGTCGGCTAAACCCTAAACCCTATACGTAGAAGCTTCAAACGAAAAAAAGTCGTGAAATAAGATATGACCGGAATGATGAAATACATCTATGGTTGAAAAATCACGTAATTCCGGTAAAGTCTCGGTACCGATAATTGCGGTTAACTCAATTTTTCATTCTTTCTCCCTAGAGGTAGCTCTATCTCCAGTAGTTATTTTTCATAAAACTTTTATACTGCTGGTTGCGTGTCATCGATTTGAAACTATTTTCAGTTGAAGGTCCGAGCAAAATACGTAATTTAGACGGTCAAATGACCGTTTCCGTGCGTTAAGAGGTTTGACTTACGTGATTGACCGTAAGGATCGAGCCCTTAATGTTGTCAGATTAAGTTGAATTTTTTCCGATATACATATTTCAACATAATGATCATATCAAATGGTCGAAATTTTGTTTCTCAACTTTGATCATCGGAATCACAACATGCGTACTAATGTTGTATAACTTGTTTACTAAGCTTTAAGTAAATTTTCCGTTTCTAAAACAAACTCTACGTAGAAACTTCAAACGCAAAAAAGTCGTGAAATAAGATATGACTGGAATGGTGAAATACATCCACGGTTGAAAAATCACGTAATTCCGGTAAAGTCTCGGTGCCGATAGTTGCAGTCAATACAATTTAGGGGTTTGACTTACGAGATTGACCGTCTAGATGAAGTCCTTAAATTTATCGGATAAAGTTGAATTTTTTACCAGAGATATATTTCAACATAATGATGATGTCTGACGGTCGTATTTTTGTTTGTGAATTTTGATGACCGGAATCACAACATGGCTACTATTTACCATTATTTATCTATATAGGGAGTCCTATCATCGAGGGGTAAATGTCTCAAAATTTTTAGATGGACAGTTACATCTCATTATGGTGAGTGTTTGTTGTGTTGAAGGTTCGGCCAAAATACCTCATATAGGTGTAGATATAGACATTTTCGTGTGTTAAGCGTTTAGAAAAACTTCATTTTGAAGCCTTAAACGAACTCGGATGGCCAAAAAGACCTGTATGTCATAGCTTTAGCGATGAGTTTTACTCGTACGGCCGTTCTGCTTCTAGATTGGTATCACAATAGTCAATCGGACACCGAAATATCCGTAGTGTAATTTTGTAACTAAAAGTTACTTTAGCCGACGAAATACCCTAATTTCGTCGGCTAAACTTTTCAAATTTCGTCGGCTAAAGTTCAAATACTATAGCCGACGAAAAAATCACTTTAGCCGACAAAATTTTTTTTTTGTCGGCTAAAATTAGGGGTGTGCATATTCGGATTGGATCGGTTTTTGGTCCAAACCATATCCAATCCGAATTTTTCGGATTTGTAAAACTTCTATCCGGAACCAAATTTTAAAATCGGATCAACCGTTATTCGGATCAACCGGAAACCGGATCGGGTTGGATCGGTTTCGGATTTAACCCGAATTTAAAACAATAAGATGAGACATTTTAAAAAAATTATTATTTTATCTTTTTTCCATATAAAAATTAAAACGTATATAGTTCTAGATTTTTCTCTCAATTATTATTTTTTCATGAATTTACAGTCATGCTTAAATTCTATGTCAAAGTATATATATTTTTAATAGTATACTTGTTCAAGAATGTGAGTTATGTAGTGTGTGTATATAAATACGTATAATTTGATATATAAATTTTGTCTTCTTAAGGTGACACATAATAAGAAATATATTAACTAATAATAAAGTAACACGTATTAACAAAAATATAACACCAAATATAAAATATTCGGTTAATTCGGACCGGTTTTTAGGCTAAACCGGAACCAATCCGATTCAAACCGGTTCGGACCGGTTTACGTTATTTTTTGACCCGTTTTAATCGGTTCGGTTATCCGGTCCGGTTTTTCGGATGGTTTTTTCGGTTTTCGGTTGAAAACCGGATATTTGCCCACCCTTAGCTAAAATTTAACTATAGCCGACGAAAAAATTAGTTTAGCCGACGAAAAAAAAATTTGTCGGCTAAAAGTCCACTTTAGCCGACGAAAAAAAATTTCGTCGGCCTGTTTTTAGATATTTCGTCAGCTAAAGGCTTTTTTCTGGTAGTGGTGTCTATATTCAGTAATCAGTAGCTTTTGTTATATTTGAGTTTTTATTTTGGATTCAAATGTTGTAAATAGGGTTTTAGAAGAAAATTTTCAGAAAAACATAAAATTTAAACCGAACTTTAAAAATTCATAACTATTTCAAGAAAAATCGTTTTTAAACGATTCCAAGTCTCAGAGTTCATTTGTTGATCTTTTTTTGAGTTCATTCCAAACGACATGAACATGGAACGGAAGCAGGCGGCCGGGCTATCATTACACTTGAACAGTTGGCACAATCCATATTGGTGGTAGTTTGGTCTTCTCCAACAAACTCATAGCATCTTTGGTGTAAAGCTGTGAAATGCTCTTTGTTCCAATGTTATAAACACCAAAATCACCTGTGAAACAAATCTTCATTTCATTGTCGTCGTCGTTGAAGTATATGCAATTCGGCTGGCATCTTGAAAAGCTCGAAGCAACAACAGAAACTGTAGAGTTATCACCCACAAACAGAGAAAGATCACCTAAGCTTTCTTGCTCAATCCACTCAAATGTGCCATCCAACTTAAATTTGAAAAGTTCAAATTTCTTTGTCACAGTTTTCTGAAATTCAAAATCATATGTCATGTATCTCTTCATCATCATCAGTTCCTTCTCATTTGAGTCCACCATATATCTCTTGACGTGAAAACCTTTTTGCCGTGGCATCGCTGATGCAATACTGTTTACATCAGTGTAGGACTGAGTAGTAATATCGAAGGAGTAAAGCACGGTCCAATAATTAACAGCATAAAATCTATTTCCAAAGTGTAGAACTTCGTCAATTAGGCATGGTTTATCATGGACATAAGTCCAGCGTTTGTCCTTGGTAAGTCTAATAAAAGCCAAACGACATTGTTCCATATATATGACTACAACAACACAGTCTTCTGGATTTACTACTGGATCTGCTGAAATAATAGCCTTGTAGATATAATGGTCACATTTTTTAACACAACTCTCTCTTCCTTGATCTGAATCTGGACCATCTAGAGGAGGAAGATGAATTATTGATTTTTCTCTCTCTTCCATCCCTATAACCCTAGAGAACGGGTTCAACAAGGTTACTACAAAATCCTCCTCCACAGATATCAGCCATCCTTCTGAAGATCCGCAGAATCGCTTATTCGGCAATCTGATTTGCAGACCAAGAACCTTGTCATCCGTGACACTATAAACGCTCCATGTATCTTCTTTCTCAGAGCTAGAAATCAAAAGCATCGGAATTTGGTGACGTGGCATATTATGTTTAGCTACACGATGCCATGAATAACAAACCACGCTGAATCGCAAATAGTCTGATAAGGACACCAATCGGTCTGAGACTGAATCCAGAAGGTGAATGGGGAGATTTGCCCAATCTGAATCCATAAATACCTTTTTTCAATCCCAGCGAGAGACTAAACTGCAGCTACGTCAGCGGGTCTCTGTAAAAAGACAAAAGGGAGAAGGTTGCTCTTCGTTGAAAGAAACCTCTGACGCTGCCCTATTTATACAGAATTCTTCTTCTTCATCTTCTTCTTATGGGAAAATAAATTAATACGTAGAGAATTAGGAAACCAATCCTCCAACAACTAGGAAAACGAGGGACATGGGACGGAGAGAGGAAAGAAAAAGTTAAACAAAACTACAAAAGGGTTTTTATAATTATTATTACAAAAAGGTTTTGGTTAGAGAAATCATTATTTGTATTTTTGCTTAGTAATAGGAGTGGTCTGCTTCGTAATTATTATTTGGTGAGTCTATTGTCATCCCAATGACCTCTTTGGGTGAGTTTGGTGCGCAGCTGAGCTTATAAAATATAAGTTGATTTTTAGCTTATAAGCAGAAGGTGGGTGTTTGCATCTTCTCCTTTTTCCTTCAAAACACTTTATACTTTTTTAAAAAGTAGCTTATTTTTGGACTTACCAAACAGCAAAACCTTTGGTGCTTAAAAGCAAAGGATCTTATAAGCTCCCCCAAACCCAACCTTTGTCTATCCTACAAACATATTTTGAACCCAAATTTGTCACTTTTATCCCTATAAATGAATAGGTAATGATAATAAAACATAATAAAAAAATAAAAATTGATAAAATAAAATAAATGAAAATTATAACATGGCAGCACAGCACCGCGCCACCACAGCCACCGCCACATTTTTGGTTGTTATTCATGACATTCGACCATAGTCTTTTTTGTGCATCAGGGATAAGAGAGAAATTGTAGCGCTCTTATCTTTTCCCATTGGAGGATTATATACTTGCATGCACCTCACTTGAAGCTAGGAAATACAAATCCAATGATGTGAGAAACTGAATTCATTGCCGCACCCTTATTATTTTGTGTTTTTATTTTATTTTATTTTGTATTCTCTTTTTATTATTATTATTTTTATTTATTTTATCATGGGGAGAAGCATTTTTATTTTTTTATTTGGAGAAGCTTCTTCATGTAAAAACTAAAGAAATTAAGAAAAAAAATACTCATTTAGTACTAATTTAGCCCCTCTTTACCCATTTAAATGATTCTAAAAAATGTGCACATTCCAATATAAAGGTGTCATTATAATTTGTGCCCAAATGAACAAATCTTTATTAAAACTTTAAGGTTATATTATTGTAATATCATTTTACCCTCCCTCCTAAAACATGTTTAGAGAGAGAAAATAGAAGAGATAGAAGAGTTGGCCGGAATCTCGTTGGACTCTTTAAAACATCACCGAAATATCTTCAAACCTTATTGGAACCATTTCATACCTTCGTTGAATGTTTTATTAGCCTGGGTTCCGTAATAATTAATGAAAAATGATTTAATAAAGGTAATAAACTTTATGAAGATACTTTACTAGGTGATACGTATATCATCATATCCAAGAACTTAGGTGGATTCCTTCTCCAACCTGGTCAAGGAAGACTTATTTCTACTTAGTTAGGGAAATAGTTTTCTAGTTAGATAAGGATTCTAAGAGACTTTGGTCTATAAATAGAGATGTTTAGTTTAGATCTAAAGATATAGAGAGATACTTTTATCCTATAGATTGATATTGTGAGAGAAAAATCATACTTTGTTTCTTTTGCACAATATAGAATGAAATAGAGCTATTTGACATGTTTAGAAATATTGTGAGAGTGAGATTCATAAGTTTGTATCTTGTGCGCAATATTGAATAGAACATATTGTTCTTCAAGATTTGGTTCTTATTTCGTCTCCTGTATAATAGCTATTTGATTATTCCGTGATCAAATAGTACATTGCTTGGTTATTTGTATCACTAGGGGTAGTAAATTTAATATTGAAACTTTACTGGAAGCAGTAATGATGAAAAATGATTTACTGGGGATAATAGACTTTATAGGAAAACTTCTGGATGCAGTAAACATTATACAAATTTTATTAAAGGTAGTAAAATTTATGAAGAAACTTTACTGAAGATAGTAAACATTAATTTTATCCAAAATAAACCAAAACTTAATTTACTACCCCTAATAAACTTGTTATTAGCCTTAAAATTGAATTTATTAGAGGTATTAAATTTTAAGAAAAAATTTACTACCTCTAATAAATTTGTTATTCACCTCTAGTATTAAATTTATTAAGGATAATAAATTTTAAGAAATATTTTACTACCCTAAGAAATTTTATTAACCCCTACTAAACGTTAAAAACGGAAGCATGACCTTCTAACTCCTGCAGATCCTTATTAGAACATCGCAAAAAAGTTTATATAAGCTAATTTATTAGGGGCAATAAAGTTTAGGAATTGTTTTTTATGCCCCCAATAAATCGATTATTTACTCTGGAGAATTGTTTAAAAATCACAAAACCTCCAAAATAACTTCCTCTAAGACAAAAAAACAGCCATTACAAAAAGGAAAAATATTTAGATTGTGAAAGAATGATTAATGCCTTAATTATAGTTATAAATCAAGTACAGATCCAGATTTATTGCAAAACAAAACAATGAGATTGAAGACAAAAATGAAGAAAATAATGGAGAGTATAGATCTGGATATAGGAGGAGCTTGGAAGCGATTAAGGGAGATTGATCGAGCAGAGAGAAGACGTTGAAGACAAAGTACCGACCGAGCAAACTCCTTGAGATCGAAATGGCCAGTCCAATCTCAAACGACTCACACCAGAATACTCATCGTGTTGATGAACCGATCTACTACTCGACGGCCGACGACGTTGACCCAGATCTGGCGGATACAACGGTGAAGATGACGTCTCCATCTCCTTGAGCGGGTTTGACGGCAGTGATGACCGGAGACGAGAAAGAAGGAGATATGAGCGTTGATTTAGTTGAAACGACAGCGTTTTCAGGTAAGGTCGACCCTAGACCAGTGACGTAGCTAGAAATTCTCTATAGTAGGGTCAAAAATTCTTTATAACAGGGTTAAAATAACTTATGATTGCCACATACGATAATACATAAAATTCTAGAACATCATGATTTTTAGGCATATATAATAATCATTTGAGAACTATTATTTTGCTGAGAAACTATGAAATTTTAACTGCGTCAAAACTAAGTTTTGAGATTTGTAGTAATTTGCAAATTAATTTAAGGGTCAAAATGTTTGTGATGCCAAGAAAAAATTGAAACTAGTGTCCTAAGTGGACTAACCATGAATAGTAAGCGGTAGTCTTGTAGCATTAAGAAAAAAATTGGTTGAACATTAGATAGGTGAAAAGAAAAATAAATGAAGGTCGGATAAAATTGTTTAAAGTAAATGAAAGCTTAATGAATTTGGGTCAAAAATGTGAATTTGATATCATATATGTTAAAAACTAAACAAAAAATCTACTAATTATTTATGTATTTTTCTTTCTATTTTCTGTCATAGGGGTCAAAAATGTGGATTTGATATCATATATGTGAAGAAGTAAACAAAAATTCTACCAACGAGTGATCTTGTAAAAACTTGAAAAGAGTCAATTGACTCTTGTGGCCCTATTATGGCTACGCCCGTGCTCTAGACCATAATCGTCGTCGTCACGGAGCGTTGTCGTTGAGATCTTGAGATGTTGTGGTGGAGGTGCGATAGTGTGACTGTGTTAAGTCAACGATCAATTTAACTGAACTAAGTTGATCTGTGAATTATGTGGGACTTCACATTCATCAGTAAAAGTACAAAGGCATATTATATATGGATGTGCTCTAGACGAATGGCCACAACAAAAATTTCTCTGAAGCTGTTACTAGAATGCCGGAAAGTTATCCAGTTTATTTTTCTACAGTTTCCACATGTGAAATCTGTGCTAGAAATAAGCTTCATATATAGAAAGCTGCAATATTTTGAAAAAGAATTCTGTAATGCACCCAGACGTTCCATAACCCACTTGTCTGGACAGGTGTCGGCGAGACAGAGGACACACGTGTAGATCTATTGTAGTTGTATTATGTATCCTGTCAAGAGTAAATACGGGTTTGTATTTGAGTTTAGAGTGAGTTTAGAGTGGTAAATACGTAGAAGTATTTTTGTTTTTGTTTTTTACTATATTATTTTTTTGTTTTGAAGCAGATATATTTGGGGTTAAAGAAGATTCTAGTTTATTGTTGATTTTGTATAGTGGTTTGTTATTGAAGGGAAAGAGGAAACAGTAACCATACTTAATCCCACCTTGGCTACCGAAACGGAATCTAGTAGGCTGTTGGGTTCGTCCGATCTATTGTATACGAGGTTAGTTTGCATATGGTGATTGAACTGGTGTAGTGTTATTTGAATACCTGTTGACTCTGAAATCGGAATATGTTAGTTCTAATCGGGATTGAATTGCTGATCGGAGAATGTTTTATTTCATCTTTGCAGATAAAAGAGGAGAGATATGGATGACAATGTCGAGTTCGACGAAACAGGTCAGGCAGGTCTTTGCTTCAGCGATGAAAAGTACCACCATATTTCAATTTCAGCTGAAGACGAGGATTGTTTGATTGAAGGTGCAGGGAAGGATTGGAAGAAAATTATGGAAGATCCGGTGGATGAATTTGATCCAGGATGAAATTGGAAGGGAGCAAAGTCATAAAGACTTGAAGGATATAAGGTTTAGGACTTTGGTTGAAGCGGAGAAGTTCTATTGCTATTATTTGTTTGTTGTTGGGTTTAGTAGAAGATGTTTTAAGCATAACACGATTATGATGGCATTGAATGTGTGAGAAGGAGGGCATGGTGTTGTTCAAAACAGGGTTGTGAAGATGATCCAGCAAAGAAGAAGCAAAAGAAAATGCAGGATACAGAGATATTGGTTACTGAAGAAGCCGACAATGAAAAAGAAGATGAGTGTGAGGATGAAACCGCGTTAAATAAGTAAAAGAAGAGGAAGACCGTTGTGAGGAGAATCAAGTATTCTAGAACAGGTTGTGAGGCTATGTTTGTGCTGAGGCTGAACAGGTCCACGATGGAGTACGATGTTGTGAAGTTTGTGACAGAACACAACCACGAACTTGTAGAACCCTCTGAGAGACAGTTTTTACAATCTTGCAGGGAGGTGACTAAGGAAGTAAGGATGACGTTGATCTTGTGCTAGCTCTTCAAACGGCACTAGTGTCCACTAGTGTTGAGTATGAATTTTTGGCGCTTCAAGCCGGGGGTCCTCAGTTTGTCGGATTCATGTTGAAAGTTATGTACAAGAAATTAGATGAAGTTAGAAAAAATAATATGAAGAGGGGAGATGCGGAGTCTGCTATAGATTGGTTGAGAATGAAAGGACGTGAAGAAGCTAGGTTTACCCCCGATCTGGAAGGGAGGCTTGCAAACTTGTTTTAGAGGGATAGCGAGTCTCTTCTTGACTACAATGTCTTTGGTGATGTGATAATAGACAGTACCTACAAAACCAACATATACAATGGTCCTATGATTTTATTTGTAGGTTCCAACAACCAGAGGGACTGTGTTGTTTGCATGTGTCATTGTTGCTGATGAGAAGGAGAACATTTACTTGGGTCATCAAGAAATTCCTCTGGAGCATGAATAACAAACATCCAAAGACTGTTTTAATTGATGGGGATGATGAAGTCATGCGTACTGTCTTGAAAAAACTGATGCCTACGACCAGGCTTTGTGCTTGGCACATTAGTAGAAATATTGGGCAGAATGTGAAGGATGTGGAGGTTCAAAAACAATTGGGAAAGATGGTATATGCTTCGTACACGATTGATGAATGAGAGGAAGTGTGGGTCGACATGGTTAGGGGTGAACACAATTTGGATACTATGTCTAGGTTAATTAGGAAATCCATGTATGCATATATTCTAGCCTAACTAGGATTAGATATATATATATATATATATATATATATATATATATATATATATAGGTGCTGCCGTCAATGACTAGAGGCAGGCAGAGAGAGAGAAATCGTTTAACCTAGAGCAGAGCTATCTTTCTCTATCAGCAGAGAACGTATAACATTGGGGTTTTTGGGTAGTTGAGAGTTTTGCCATAAAACTCTATTGTATTCTCTCCAATTGTTATAGTGGAATTCTTTGCCGGCTTCGAGTGGACATAGCTCAATCACATTGATTGGGTGAACCACTATAAATCTTGTGTTCTTGTCTTCTATTTTCTTTACCGTTCTTCGATTATCCAAATTGTTCCATATCAATATTGTCGTTTGTTTACGCTTCCGCATAACAAACTGGTATCAGAGCCAGGTTCTGATTTGAGAGTTGATTATTGATTGGAAATCATGAGTGACGGTGAAGGTGCTGAAGTTGATAAGAAGAAGAAAGGGACAGAGTCTACACATGCTAAGCCATCTGTTGGCAATGCCAAATTTGAAGTTGAGAAGTTCGATGGAACAAATAATTTTGGTATGTGGCAGTGTGAGATGATGGATGTCTTGTGTCAACAAGAATTGGATATAGCTCTCGAAGAGAAACCAGCAGATATGACCGAGGCGCAGTGGAAGCAGATTAATAAGTGGGCTTGTGGTTCTATCAGATTATGTCTTGCAAAGAGTGTGAAATTCTTTATCATGAAGGAAACTTCAGCAAAGGATATGTGGAAGAAATTGGAGGACCAGTACATGATCAAGAGTGCTGAAAACCGCTTTCACCTGAAGAGAAGGCTTTTCCGATTCAACTACAGACAAGGTATTTCTATGTCTGAACACATCAGTGATTTCAATAAGATACTTGCAGATTTGGTTAATTTGGATGTGCAAATTAATGATGAGGATAAAACTTTATGTTTGCTTAATTCTCTTCCTGACGAGTATGAGCATTTGATTACAACTTTGTTGCATGGAAAGAATGAAGTGCAGTTTGATGATGTGTGTAATTCATTGATTAATAATGAATGTCGGAAGAAGGAGAAGCAGTTGCAAAGGGGTTCAGGTGGTGAAGCACAAGTCCTTGTTGCAAGAGGCAAATTAGAAGATAGAAAGTTTGGTGGAAATCGAGGTAAGTCGCGTTCCAAGTCAATAGCTAAATTTCCTGCAAAAGATGAGTGTGCCTTTTGTCGTCAAAAGGGTCATTGGAAGAAAGATTGTCCCAAGTTGAAGACTAGAGACAAGAAGGGTTTTGAAGTAAATATGGCAAAATTTGAAGATGATGATGACTTCGGTTTTGCATTGAGTTGTTCTTCGGTTTTCGAAAATTTTGAAGATGATGAGATCGATTTGGCTCTAGCAAGTTCACCTACACGTGATTATTCTAATCAGTGGATTATGGATTCGGGTTGTACTCACCACATGTGTCCCAACAGGGAATAGTTCTCTTCTTTGTGGGAATTAAATGGTGGAGTAGTTCTTATGGGAGATGATAGTCCTTGCAGAACTAAAGGGATTGGTACAATTCGTCTCAAGATGCATGATGGGGTTGTTAGAAAATTGACTGATGTTCGGTATGTTCCGAACTTGAAGAAAAATCTGATCTCTTTGGGTACTTTGGAATCAAAGGGGCACACAATTACTTTGAAGGATGGTGTTGCTAAAGTTGTTTCTGGTTCACTTGTTTTGATGAAGGGTACTAGAGAAAGAAACTTGTATTTTCTACAAGGGAGTACTGTGACAAGTGAGACGGTAGTTTCTGAGACTGCAGATGATGCAGACACTACCAGATTATGGCATATGCGTCTTGGTCACGCTGGTGAGAAAACAATGCAGAAATTAGTGAAGCAAGGCTTATTGAAAGGTGCAAAGACTTGCAAATTGGAATTTTGTGAACACTGTGTTTTGGGTAAGCAGACTAGAGTTAAATTTGGCACCGCAGTCCATCAGACTAAAGGAGCTCTAGACTATGTTCACACAGATGTATGAGGACCTACCCAAACAGCATCTAAAGGAGGCATGCATTATTATGTCTCTTTTGTTGATGACTTCTCTAGAAGAGTATGGGTGTACACCATGAAGCATAGAGATGAAGTCTTAGATATATTTGTGAAGTGGAAGAAGATGATTGAGACTCAGACCGGTCAGAAAATTAAGAGGCTCAGGTCAGATAATGGTGGTGAATATAAATCTGATCCGTTCTTCAAATTATGCGAAGATGAGAGCATTGTGAGACACTTCACAGTTAGAGGGACACCGCAGCAGAACGGGGTGGCAGAGCGTATGAATATGACTTTATTGGAGAAAGTCAGATGTATGTTGTCTAATGCTGGTTTAGGCAAGGAGTTTTGGGTTGAGACAGTCACATATGCAGGTCATCTAATTAATAGATTGCCATGTTCTGCAATTGAGGGTAAAACTCCCATGGAGGTATGGTCTGGTAAACCTGCTACTGATTATAGTTATCTTCATATTTTTGGTTGTCCTGCTTATTTTCATGTCAGAGAAAGAAAGCTTGATCCAAGGGCCAAGAAAGCAATATTCTTGGGATTTAGTGATGGTGTTAAAGGGTTCAAGCTTTGGTGTCCAGATGAGAAGAAAATTGTTGTGAGCAGAGATGTTACTTTTGATGAAGCAATTATGGTTGATCAGAATAAGCAGAAAATTTCTGAAGAGCAGAGAAAGACCAAAGAGAACTTGCAGCAGGTGGGGGTTCAGAGAAAAGTTGTTGAAACTCCAGTTGATTAAGTGAGTCCTACAGTTGAGTCAGATGATTCAAATAATAAGAACATGAATGTTGAAGTAGAGGCTCCAACGCAAGAGCCTACACAACAAGACAAACCTATTGCATCGAGAAAGGGAAAAAGGAATGCTCCAAAGCCAGCTTGGCTTAATGATATGGTGACTTATGCACTTCCCATTACTGAAGAAGAAATTCCTACTACCTATGAAGAAGCTGTCGTACATGCAGATTATGTTGAGTGGGAGAAAGCTATGGGTGAGGAGATGAACTCTCTTTACAAGAATAAAACGTGGGAGGTGGTTCAGTTACCGCATGGGAAGAGAGCAATTGGTTGTAAATGGGTGTTTGCTAAAAAGGAAGGATCACGGTACAAGGCTAGATTGGTAGCTAAAGGCTACGCACAAAAGGAAGGAATTGACTACAATAAGGTATTTTCTCCTGTTGTTAAGCATTCTTCTATTCGTATTTTATTAGCCTTGGTTGCTCAATATGATCTTGAGTTGGCACAGCTTGATGTGAAAACTGCTTTTTTACATGGAGAATTAAAAGAAGAAATTTACATTACCCAACCGGAAGGATTTAAGGTTGCTGGTAAGGAAAATTGGGTTTGTAAATTGCAGAGATCTTTATATGGATTGAAACAGTCTCCAAGGCAGTGGTATAGGCGGTTTGATAAGTTCATGTCAGGTCAGAAGTACACCAGGAGTCATTATGATCCATGTGTTTATTTTCGCAAGCTACAGAATGAGACCTTCATTTATTTGCTCTTATATATTGATGACATGTTAATTGCAACTAAGAGCAAGGTGGAGATAGAGAAATTGAAGTCACAATTGAGTCGTGAATTTGAGATTGAGGACTTGGGACTTATTCAAGAATATGTGGATATTCATTGTGATAGTCAAAGTGCTATTCATTTAGCAGAGAACCAGGTTACTCATGCACGTACTAAACATATTCGTGTCAGATATCACAAGATTCGTCAAATGGTGGAGGATGGTGACATTCAACTCCTCAAGATTGGGACTGAAGATAATCCTGCAGATATGTTGACAAAGCCAGTTCCATTCAGCAAGTTCAAGCATTGCTTGGACTTGATTGGCGTTTGTAAAGTTTGAAGATCCCTACGGGGATGTCGGAGCGGCGAATGGTTTGAATTTCTACTATGGAGGATTTGTATCGAGTTAAAGCCAAGGTGGAGATTATTGGATATTGACTTTATCTTGAAGGTGGACCAAAACCCATTGGAAGCCCATCTTGATCACGTGGGCTATACTATGTCTAGGTTAATTAGGAAATCCATGTATGCATGTATTCTAGCCTAACTAGGATTAGATATATATATATATATATATATATATATATATATATATATATATATATATGAGGTGGACCAAAACCCATTGGAAGCCCATCTTGATCACGTGGGCTATACTATGTCTAGGTTAATTAGGAAATCCATGTATGCATGTATTCTAGCCTAACTAGGATTATATATATATATATATATATATATATATATATAGGTGCTGCCGTCAATGACTAGAGGCAGGTAGAGAGAGAGAGAAATCGTTTAACCTAGAACAGAGCTATCTTTCTCTATCAGCAGAGAACGTATAGCATTGAGGTTTTTGGGTAGTTGAGAGTTTTGCCATAAAGCTCTATTGTATTCTCTCCAATTGTTATAGTGGAATTCTTTGCCGGCTTCGAGAGTGGACATAGCTCAATCACATTGATTGGGTGAACCACTATAAATCTTGTGTTCTTGTCTTCTATTTTCTTTACCGTTCTTCGATTATCCAAATTGTTCCATATCAATATTGTCGTTTGTTTACGCTTCCGCATAACAACCTGCACACATTGCATTACGTTAGTTGGTTCTTATTATGAGAACCAAATTAATCGTAGTTAGACTGACGCAATCAATTCAAGAACACCCATCATCTTATAATGTGAACAATGAAACAAGCAGGTTTTTAAGGAGTCGATAAGCACAAGTGTATAATTCAGTGTGTAAGGTTATTGTTGGAAGAACTTTTACCGAAGGGAGTACACGAATGGACTTCAAGGAAGTACCAAGTTTTATTTGAAATGTGGAAGAGTACTACATTGCTTCGAAGTAAAGAACTAAAGATGATTAGAATTTCATTAAGTTATTGGAAATGAGTCAATGGTAGTAGTAGCATAGTTCTCAAGAGAATCTTTGCTATGAACAGATGTTGGTACTTAAGAATATACTTTAGGGGCAGTCTGTCTAGCAAACAAAACTGTAGCATTTTATTTAGGGGTGGAGTTTATTTACTGTTCAGTAAGGCTGGTCATCAAGATAACTTGGTTTACTTTGAGAAATAAAATCAAAAATGGGTTTCTTTAACACCAAAAAGAATACAACAAGGGCAGTAAGGGTCAGACTTTAGTTATCAATGAAAGATGGCCTCAAACTATTTGGAACTCATTATAAGGAAAAAGGGTTTAGCTTATTATCGAACTAATTGAGAGGACTTGATACAAGACAAATTCTTGCACAAGTGAAATGAAAGATGGACACGGTTATAAGGATGATGGCAGGAGAAATGTCATAGTTTCCAAATTAACTGAATATAGATCATATCAATTTCAATTTGCTGGTAGTCATCTAACCGAAAAGACACCAAAGATTACCCATCATCTATATGTATCTGAAGAGCCAGATCAAAGCTGAATAGCCAAGACTAATCGGCTCGAATAATAATGATTTCTCCTCATGCTTGACAACATGCTGATGAAGCAATAAGTATCCAGATTTTTAATCAAACTCAAGCTTGACCGATCAATACAGCTCAACAGACAAGAAGGTAACAAGGAAAGGAAGCAGATTCTACTGTTACCAGAAGAGAACAAATTTTCAACTCTTTGACATGACTAAAGACAATGAAATAACCAAGTAGAGGAGAAAGGATCAGAACAATTGACGAAAAATTCATGATAACATATTTATTAATAAGAATCTGACCAATAGAGAAGATGATCAAATGATCAGATAAGACATATTCACCTATACTCAAACTCAATAGAGATAGATGAGCAGATGAAATTCATAGAGAACTAAAGAATCACACCCAAACATAGATACCAGATTAGAGTCAATGCTATAAAGAAAATTATGTTTTCCCTACCGAGATCTATATATGTCAGCAGCCAAAGCAAATCACGAGAAGTCAAGCGAAAACCCAAAACACAAGCACCGACTCTACCCCATAGCATTCCAGCCACCTGACAATGGGATTTGATACACAAACCACACTCCAACCAATTTGGAGATCGTTTAATCAAATAGTTATGTGAGTTCAGAGAACTTACTTGCAGCAATAGAGCTATATCTATTTTGGAGAGCAGCATTAACAGATTAGAAAGAATGCAACAACAATAACTTGGAATGGAATGGAGATAATATTGTTGCAAGTGGAAGCTAGTTTATATATGTTTTAAATCATATGATCCCATATCAATAACAGCAAAACTTCCCCAAATTTAGATAGTTTACTAGAAGAATACTGACCTTGCAGAAGCCCCCGAATAGGTTGCACTTGATGCTCGAACCTGCGCATTAAAATGATAAAAAAAAATGTCAAGCATGAAACCGAATTGCACAATCCATACTATCGAAATGACAGTAACGAAGCAATTATGGTACACATAACTTCAACTATGTCACACTGATCTACTTGAAAATAACAACCACTACTTTTTTAAAGAAGAATCCCATAATTTCCGGTTACCATATACAGATTGGTCAAGACCAATTCAATGATCAATCTAACAAATCAATTAAGGTAGATTGATCAATTACAGTAGCCTATTTTCCGAAGACATACATCATCCATATACTCCACCTGTATTTATACAAAACACAAAGAATCAGTTATAACATTCAGATCCAAAATTTCATATTAAGAAAATGTGGTAAATAGTAGGTTATGAATCCAAAATATTTGATAGATTATCAATGAGGCAAAAAAGAAATCTTTCCGTGAGATAAAGAAATGTTAGAGCAGATGGAGACGCGAGAACATGTTTTTATGGGAAGGTGAGCAGTTTCTCACTTTGTAGGAAAGTTAGAGCAGTTGGAGACGTAAAAAGAGGAACAGAGGTGGGGATATAATTTAGGTTGTGTAATTCAACTGAAAAACTGATTCTTGAAATTTCTATGATTCTATCCACCGGTTTATTTTACCATTTCCTTTTTTTATTTATGTCTGATCAGTTTGATTTATTTTATATAAGGATAAAAAAGTAATTACAAAATTGGTAGTTCCATAAGCTAAATTGGCTTAATTAATACTGATAACTATATGGGAGTGGTTTAATATATATATATATATATATATGTTTCCGGGGATGCTCGTGGCCCCTTTAGCGGGTTGCACGGTTCCAGAAATAGCGAACTTCCTTGTACTCCCGAGTTTTCCTGTGTAAAGAACAAACACGTCAAAGGGCGTCCCCGGGTTTACCGAGGGAAGCCACTCCGATGCTTAAGTCAGACAATGTCAGATAAACAGAAAACTCAAGAGTAGTTAAGGAATTGTCCGTCCCCTTACCGGGAGGTCCTCACCGGTATTTATAGTAGCATTAAAGGCTGCACTTTGTATTTTTCCAATGTGGGAATGAACTCCCTTGCTTTGCCTCAAACCTACAATGAACTGGGCCCTGACAAAGGACCCAGAGTGGCTTCTCAAGTCTGACTGGCCTTTGGCCCTGTAAACAGTACTTCAAGCATAATAAACGATGCATATTTAATAATTGACCACACTTGGTGTTATTTCTTGAATTGTAACCCGGTAAAGGAGAAATATTAGGTTCCACATATAAACAAGTCCCCCAAGTCCTCAGTCAAGGGGTACGCTTGGGTGGGGACTTGAAACCATTTCTTTACCGGGTTACAAGGGTATCATCCAGACCCGGTGTACCCAGTCCCCCAAGTCCGTACGCAAGGGTGCCCCGCAGACACGTTGACTATGGGAACTGAAAATGACGTCTCCGTGTTGTAGTGGGGGAATCTGAAAAGTTTTCGGTTTGAAGTGGGGGAAAACGAAAAGTTTTCAGTTTTAAAGTGGGGGAAACTGAAAAGTTTTTCGGTTTTGGGACGCGGCATGCGCGACACGTGTCGATTTTCTCGAAAAACCGAAACGTCCTTTCAGTGTACGTCTCTCAAACGTCCCTTCAGTGTACGTCTCTTAACTGTATAAATAAGGGTTGAGGGTGACAGTTTTGTCGTACCTTCGAAATCGAAAACTTTTTCGTGCTTTTGCTCTCGTCCTCTGTTGTCGCTGTGCTTGTTGGATTTCCAAACGTAAATCGACCTCCAAATCCTTTCAAACCCTTACAAGTAAGGTACTGTTCTCTGTTCCGATGTTTTTGAGTGTTTTGGGTCGATATTGTGTACTGTTTTCTGGGATCCAAACTGGGTTGCTGCGTTAGTGTGTGCGTTTATCGTTGTGGTCGCCGGGGTTATCTGGGTTTTTGACGATGTCCCCGTGTTTCTTGTTTTGCAGATGACAAACCCCGCAATGGATGCTCATGTCCCCGAGTTTGCCTCAGTTACCTTCACTGATGGTACCGCTCTTGACCCTCCCGGGTACTCGCTGACCGCGGAGGAGATTGTGGAGCTAAGGAGCAATTGGAAGATTCCCGAGTCTGTTGAAATTCGGACTTTAGAACCCGAGGATCAGTTCTTCGCTCCCGGGGATGGGTGGACGCTATGCCACGAGTACCAGCTACGTTGCGGTCTGTCACTCCCGCTAAAGGTGGAGGTGCAGTATCTCCTGGCTGCGAGCAACTTCGCCATCGGGCAAGTTGGCCCGAATATGTGGAGGCAGCTGCTAGGATTGTGCGTGATGTACAAGGTGTTGAATTTGCAGATGCCGAGCTACCACGAGTTACACGCCATGTACCGGGCCGAGTACTCCCGGAAGGCGGGTTTCAGTGGGACCATCCAACTGAAGTCCAAAGGGGTCTTCAAGAAGATCGTGGAGGACCTGCCTACCTCCGTGAGCCGGACCTGGAGGGAAAAAAGTTTCTTGATAAGAAACTTTCAAGACCCGGGACACGCGTTTCAAGTACCGGGTGACTTCCAGCCACTGATGAGTAAGTCCTTTCTCTCCGGATTTTTCTTTCTTTTATCTTTCCCGGGTTATAATTATATTGTATGTTTTGCAGATGTTCCCGACATTCCTCTGGAGCCGGTGATGGAGAAGAGGATCCGGAGGATGCTATGGGCCTTCAGAGGTCAAGATGACCGGAGCTCGTACCGGCTTTGCAGGCTGTATGTGTACAGCCGTTGCCGATTGATGGAGCTTCCAGGTTTGTCTCGTTTCCTTTACAAATTTTGTTTACATGCTCCGGTCTAACAGGTTATATCTTTTGTTGCAGCTCTTCTCCCGATGGAGTTCACGAAGCGAAAGAACCCGGGAACATACGACGGGTTCGAGGACAAGGCTGTATGGGCCGGGATCCGGGCGCAAGGCACGGAGGGGCTGGCGTACGATATCGACCTGACATCGAAGGCGGCTTTTCTGCGCCCAGACGCCGAGCAAGGGGAAACTCGGCAGTTCCACGTTGACGTTTCTTACTACAACGAGGTTCCCGCGTACTTGGCTGAGATTCTCGGGCCAGAAGTCTACCCGGAAGGAGAGGAGGTTGAAGGGAATCCCTCGGAGGCGGACGACAACCCGGTATTTGCAGAACCGTTTGCCGATGAGACTGAAGAACCGGTGGTGAGCGCGGTTCCCTCGTCTGTGTTCCCGGGCGAGGAGGAATTTACCGAGGAGGATGACGAATGGGGTGAAGAGGTTGGAGGGTTGGAAAGGGAAATAGGTAGTGAGAACCCGGAGGAGAGTGAGGGGAGTGACGAGGTTCTTGAAGTGGAGCCCGTGCCTTCTCGCAAGCGTACCCGGGAGGCACGAGGTCCGAGAGGAGGAAGAGAAGAAAGGAGAGGAAGGAGAGGAGGGAGAGAAAGCAGCAGCGGGACACTACTGAAATAATGGAGGAGTTGGCGAGTGCAGGAATGGCGGACGCGGCCATCCAAAGGATGGTAGCGGATTTGAAGAATTGCGCCGCTGACTCCTATGTCCTGGAGCACGAGGACCCGTTGACTGTAGCCCGGAGGGCGCAGGAGAAGCTGATGCGGGTAAGTTAGTCTTCTGCTGTAACTCGTTATCTTTTTGTTTTTGGTTCCTTGTATTGACCCGTTGTTTTATTTGTGTAGGCTGTCAGGTTGTCGTACTTGGCGACTGACCGGCTCATAACCGAAGGCATCCCCGAGCGAGAGAGAGTCCTCAGGGATGATCTCCGGGCCGCCCGGGACCAGGTGTCGGCAAGTGAAGAAAACCTGGCTCGGGTCCGGGAATTCGCAAGCGCATCAGCGATCGCGTCGAGTGCGAAGTTGGCCGAGGCGGAAGAACACATAGCAGACCTGGTGGCCAAGAACTCTGAACTGGAGAATGTTATCGAAGGTCACCGGGAGGACCGGTGTGCTCAAGACGCCGCGATAGCCCAGCTGACCGAGCAAAACCAGGGGCTGCAGCAACAGGTCACCTCCCTGGAGCAACAAAAAGGAGATTTGCTCCAGGCAGTTTCCCGGGCCAAGGACTTAGCGGTCTCCGAGTTTCTGGCGAGCCCAGAGTTTGACCTGAAGCTGCGGTCGGCCAGGGCCGAGGCTCGTGCCGAGATAGTGAGCGCTGGGATTCGCCAAGGCTGGCTGGACAAGGCGGGTTATGACGGTCATCAAGGTCATGTCAGACCCGACGAGGCTGCAGGCACCTCCCGGCCGACTCCTGCCGTGGCTGTGAACCCTAGGGCTCCTGCGAACCCGGCTCGGAGTCCCCCAGTTCGTTCTTCAGCAGCCGGGAGAGGTGCTTCCCGTGGTGGGATTGTGGGTGGTCCTAGGAACCGGCCACCTCTGCGTAGGGGTCAGTTCATCATACAGCCCCGGGGAGGTCGTGGCGGTTCTAGAACTGGCGGGGGTAGGGGGTCGTCAACGGAGCCTTAGGATGTTTTTCAATTCTGTAACAGATTAGTCTACCTGTAGCGGTTTGCTACTTTTTGTAATTGATATTTTTGAAGTAATAAAATTTTTCCTTCTCGCAATCCTTCCTGTGCCAAAACACGGTAACCCGATAAGTACAAAAATGTACATATAACGCCGGTTTGCCATGTGAATAAAGATAGTGCCGCTAAGGCTTTAAAGGACGCTAGGGCTTTAAGGATCCGTTAGGAATTCCAACCCGATGCATAACCTGCAAGTGTTGAGAAAATTCATACATATAATGCCGGTTTATGGGAAATAAAAATAGTCCCGCTAGGGCTTTATGGGTTCATAAGGACTTTCAACCCGATGCATAACCTGCAAGTGTTGAGAATTCACACATAGTGCCGGGTCGGCATGTTAACATTATAATGTGAAAATAGGGCCAGTAAGGCTTTACGGGTCCGTTAGGACTTCCAAGGGCGTCTTTGCCAAATAACACGGTAATCTGATGAAAAATATGCAAATGTGATAGTTTACACATAATGCCGGTTTAGCATGTAAGTAAAAAATAGTGCCGCTAGGGCTGTATGGGTCCGTTAAGACTTTCAAAAACTGAAACAAGGCCGTGATAGGCTTGCAATATTTCAAGTTATGGAGATTACCAGAGATTATTAGAGATCTATCGGAGCTTGCCGAGTTTTGACCATGAAATAAGGCCGTGAAAGGCTTGCAATATTTCATGTCATGGAGATTATCGGAGCTTATCGGAGCTTGGCGAGTTTTGATCATGAAATAAGGCCGTGAAAGGCTTGCAATATTTCATGTCATGGAGATTATCGGAGCTTATCGGAGCTTGGCGAGTTTTGATCATGAAATAAGGCCGTGAAAGGCTTGCAATATTTCATGTCATGGAGATTATCGGAGCTTATCGGAGCTTGGCGAGTTTTGATCATGAAATAAGGCCGTGAAAGGCTTGCAATATTTCATGTCATGGAGATTATCGGAGATTATCGGAGCTTGGCGAGTTTTGACCATGAAATAAGGCCGTGAAAGGCTTGCAATATTTCATGTCATGGAGATTATCGGAGATTATCGGAGCTTGGCGATTAAGGCATACAAGTAGGGCCGCTAAAGGCTGCATTCACTTCAACAAACTCTTTAATAAAACATAACCCGGTAGGGGAATTCATGCATTGTGGGCCTGAAAGGCTTTATATACAACATCATAAACAATAAAATTGGACATTCATAGATAACTCGGTACCTATTTGGGGAAGAGATGCAGATGTTGGGCGTTCCATGGTCGTGGAAGCGTAACTCCATCTGTACCCCGGATGTAAAACGTTGCCGGGCCCACGACTTCAACGATTTCATATGGACCCTCCCATGGAGCTTTAAACCCCGTTGGCCTAGGGATAACTTCCTTCATTACCCAATCCCCGAGTTTGAGTGGGCGGTTGATAACCCGGGAATTGTAGTGTTTAGCCACCTTTTGCTTCTTGTTGATATTTCGGAGATGTGCACGCTCCCGGCGTTCCTCCAGGAGGTCCAGGTTAAGGCGGATGCCTTCATCGTTGGTTTCCCTGTCGAACAGTTGTACCCGGTCACTCGGGACTTCCATCTCTACCGGGATCACTGCTTCAGAGCCAAAGGTCATAAGAAATGGACTTTCCCCATTGGCTTCTGTTGGAGTTGTCCTTAGTGCCCATAAAACCTCTGGAAGTTTCTCAGCCCATAAACCCTTTGCGTCCTCCAGCTTCTTCTTCAGAACTTGCTTGATGAGCTTGTTAACGGCTTCAGTTTGTCCATTAGTCTGCGGGTGTGCAGGGGAGGCATATAGGACCTTTGTCCCATTAGAGTGTAAGAATTCCCGGAACTCATCGTTGTCAAACTGCGTCCCGTTATCTGTGATAAACGTCTCCGGGATTCCAAACCGGCAAAAGACATTGTTCCAAAGGAATTTCTTAACATTTGCGGTCGTGATCCGTGCCAGGGGTTGAGCTTCTATCTACTTGGAATTATAGTCCACTGAGACAATGGCGTGTTTGAGCTGTCCCGGAGCTGTGGGTAGAGGCCCGATGAAATCAATCCCCCACATGCAAAATGGATATGGAGAAATTATTACTGATAGTGGGACTGATGGTGCACGTGGAAAGCTTGCAAATCGGTGACATTGAAGGCAGGAATCTACGACGATTCTGGCATCGTGTTCCAAAGAAGGCCAGTAATATCCCATTCTTAGGGTTTTGAAAGCCAGGTTACGGGCTCCAAAGTGATTTCCACATACCCCGCTATGAAGCGACTGCAAAACCCGGTCTCCTTCCTCGGGTGTAATACACTTCAAATCAGGAAAAGTTTGTCCTCGTCTGTACAGTTTCCCATCACGGATACTATACCGCGCCGCTCGAACCCGTAGTCGTTTGGCCGCTACCGGGTCCTTAGGTAGGGTTCCATGTTGGATGAAGTTGATGAACTCATCCATCCAAGATGGTGGCGGGTTTGCCTCTACCGCGAAAATCTCAGAAAAGGAGAGTGAGATGCTTGGTTTCTCCAATGTCTCGACCAGTAAGCTTTTAAACTCGGTATTGGAATCGTCCCCTGTTGCAATCCTAGCCAGGGTATCTGCTCTCACATTCTGCTGCCTCGGTATCTGAGTAACCTCAAAGCTATCAAATTTCTCCAGCAAGAAAGCCGCTAACTTTTGATAGGACGAAAGATGTGCTTCCTTTGCCTGAAATCCGCCGTTAACCTGCTGCACTACCAGCTGTGAATCACTTAGTATGCGGAGATGCCGGGCGCCCATATCTTTAGCGAGTTGGAGCCCTTTGATTAGGGCTTCGTACTCAGCCGTGTTGTTTGATGCTTTGAAGTTAAAGCGTAAGGCATAGTCAAACATATTACCCTCCGGGTCTACCAATGTAATGTCTGCTCCACATTGCCTCTGATTGACTGATCCATCTACAAATATTTGCCAACTCTCCGGTTCAGCTTGTGTAGGAAGAGTTTCAGCAACTGTTGAATCTGCTGGGATTAACTCGGCAATGAAGTCTGCTGCTGCTTGCCCTTTGATTGCCGTTCGCGGTTTAAAGTGCAAATCATGCTCCCCCAACTCAATTGCCCATTTGACCAGTCTTCCCGAAGTCGCCGGGTTTTGCAGAACCTGCCGTAGCGGTTGGTTGGTGAGTACATGGATGGAATGTGCTTGAAAATAGGGTCTTAACTTCCTTGCTGCTACAACCAAGGCCAGGGCCAGTTTTTCAATATCTGGATAACGAGTTTCAGGATCATTGAATCCTTTCCCAGTATAGTAGACCGGCAGTTCTTCAGAGTCTGGCTTTCTTATCAAGGCACAACTGACAGCTGTTTGAGACACCGCCAGGTACAGATAGAGTATTTCCCCAGGGTTTGGTCTGGATAAAGAAGGGACTGACGCCAAGTATTCCTTCAACTTTTCAAAAGCTTGATTGTGCTCTTCCTGCCACGTAATCCGCTCGCGGTGTTGACTCTTGAGAATTTTGAAGAAGGGGGCACATTTATCTGTTAACCTGGATATAAACCGGGATAAGACTACCAGCCTGCCAGTAAGTTGCTGAACTTCATTCCTGGTTTTTGGCGGTTGCATGGCCAAGACGGCCTGAATTTTGTCGGGGTTTGCCTCAATTCCCCGAGCGCTGACCATAAACCCGAGAAACTTTCCTCCTGAAACACCGAACACACACTTCTCCGGGTTTAACCTCATCCCCTTGCTCAAGGCAATGTCGATGACCGGCTTTTGACCAGCATATCATCTATATAAACCCGGTGTTTGACTTGGTGGTGATGGTCAAGAAGGCAAACGGAAAGTGGTATGTTGCATCTCCAATGAACCCGATGTCTTTAAGACGTTTAACTTCTGCTTGAATGGCCTTGTACTTTTCTGCGCAAAATGCACGACGCTTCTGTCTTACCGGTTTAACACCCGGGATAATATTGAGGGAATGTGTCATAACGTCTGGAGAAATCCCGGGCATGTCTGCATATGACCATGCGAACACCTTCTGTTTCCGGGTTAGCAGCTCAACCATTCGGTTTCTGACCTCGGGGTCAAGGCCTGTGCCAATGCAAATCTTCCTCTCCGGGTATTCTTCTGAAATCTGAATCCATTCTGTTGCTTCAATTGGGGCTGGCCGGGGGAACTTGGCAGGATACTTCTGGCTCTTCTTTTGTGCCGTCTTGCTGATGGGCAAAGAATCCGGGTCATCCCTGGGGTCATCGGGTTTGTCAAATGGAGACAAGGAAAAACCGGCCGAAAACATCTCGTGCTGGGACTGAGTTGCTATCGCGTTGCATCTGACAGCGGCTTCTTGGTCTCCGCGAATTGTAACCCAACCCCCGGGTGTAGGCACCTTCATAAGCAGCATGTGACCCGCTATAAAACTTTGTAGGCCCCAGAGTGCATCTCTCCCGAGTATGGCATTGTAGGAGGATGGGCAGTCCACAATTATGAAGGGAACTACAATTCTTGTGGACTGGTGCCCGGTTCCAACTGTAACCGTTAGTTGATCAGACCCCAACGGTTGAGTCGTCTCTCCTGAAAAACTGATCAATGGCTCGTGGTTCCTATAGAGCTTATCTCGTCCTCGTTTAAACCCCTTATAGCAACTGCTGAACATGACGCTGACAGCGGCTCCCGTGTCTATTAGAACCCTCCGAGTTCTCCAGTGGTCAATCTGAAGAGTGATAATGAAAGGATCATTGTGATGCACTTTCAGCGTGTCTTCAGACTGAGAAAATGACACGGTATCCCAAGGAACCAGCTCCTTGCGGCATTCCTGACGAAGCTGCATTATCTCAAACTCCGGGCCTCTTGGGCAGAGTCTTTTGGCCCGGTGACCGGACACCCCTTGGGTGCCACCCCCGTGAATCGTCATTATCTCCCCATATACTTCAATCAGGTTGACACTTGTGGCGGGTGACTTATACTGCTGTAACTTGCCGTTCTGGATCATGTACTCAATGGTGTTCCGAAGAGAAAAGCACCGGTCGGTTGTGTGGCCAGACTCGTTGTGATAGGCACAATGTTGCCCGTTGTCCGGCCCTGTCCTTTTGGGAAACTTTCTTTTTGGAGCCGGGGGAACTTCATTCCTATGGCGGTTCCAAATTTCTTCATAAGAGGCAGTCAAGTTGGTTAACACTTCATATCGAGGGATGTAAGTGTTCTTTTCCTCCCGGGTTGGATGACGAAGGTATGGCGCCTCTCTTGGTTTCTCCCTTGGTCTGTTTGAACTTTTGCCGTAGTATCCCTGGCCACTCTTATGCTGCCCTTCCTTTTTCCATCCATCAGCTCGCTGGCTTGTGAACCCGGTGTTCGTCCGGCGTTCCCCGAAGGTGTCGTACTCGGCTTGAGCTTGCCGAGTTACTTCATTAATTAGATCGTCGTAGCACCTGAACCGCTGCTTCCTGAGCTCCACCACAAAGCGGGTTGGTTTGAGCGCCTGTAAGAACGCCTCTGATGCTACTGACTCGTCCAAGTGCCCACACTTGGAAGTCGTGGACAGCCAACGGGTTACAAAAATTTTCAAGCTTTCATCATCCCTTTGCTGGACTTTGAATAACGAAGTGGTGCTTCGGTTGGCACTTGACAGCAGGATAAACCGGGACAGGAACCTCTGTGTCAACTGACCATAGGTCTCTATTGACAAAGCCGGTAACTTGAGGAACCAACTCAATGCCTCCTCACTGAGTGTTTCCTGGAAAGCATGGCATGCTTGGGCGTCTGTGAACCGGGTTGAATCCAACTGAGACTGGAACAACTCAAGGTGTGCATACGGGCACCCCATTCCGGCATATCTCTTAATCTTAAATGGCTTTGCTTCTGGTGGTTTTTTGTCTGCTTGAACCCGTGCGGAGAATGGGCTTGCACGGGTAATAAAGGGTTGATATTGTTGTGGTCCCGTTCCCGAGTTTAGCCGCTGCTCAAGTTGGGTCACGGTTTGTGTCAACTGTAACAGCAGCTGGGTCTGGGCATCTGCTGGGGGAAGTGGTTGATTTAACAACGGCTCTGGGGGTGGAGGAGGTCCTGTAAGATTGTGATTAAACAAAGGATTAGAGAGATGGATCATTAGTGGATTTGGGTTAGGGTGGGCAGTGGTTGGGAGAATAGCGGGTGGTATGTATGCACCGTCAAAAGTTCGCGGGTTTCCACAACCCGGAGGATTCCCTTCTGGGGTGATGATATCAGCAAGTCTGGCTGACGCCCCCATGGCATTCGCTCTTTGAGTTAAGGTTGCTTGAAGAAGCCCATGCTCGGCCTGGATAGTCGCTAACTGCTCCCTTACCGTTATTAACTCGGCATGTTCTCGAGTAGATTGCTCCTTTTGAGCGAGAAAGTCCTTTTTCAAGAGCTCGAATGCTGCTGCCAAATCTGTTTGGCCAAACTGGGTCCCGGAGGTCCCTGGGTTATCATCCCCTGAGAAATTAAGCCTTCTAGTTGGATCTTGTTCTCCTGCCATTTCCATCGTTCTTCGAAATACGTATTTGGGAGGTCTTGAGTTCGTCTCTCAACGAGAGCACCAATTGTTTCCGGGGATGCTCGTGGCCCCTTTAGCGGGTTGCACGGTTCCAGAAATAGCGAACTTCCTTGTACTCCCGAGTTTTCCTGTGTAAAGAACAAACACGTCAAAGGGCGTCCCCGGGTTTACCGAGGGAAGCCACTCCGATGCTTAAGTCAGACAATGTCAGATAAGCAGAAAACTCAAGAGTAGTTAAGGAATTGTCCGTCCCCTTACCGGGAGGTCCTCACCGGTATTTATAGTAGCATTAAAGGCTGCACTTTGTCTTTTTCCAATGTGGGAATGAACTCCCTTGCTTTGCCTCAAACCTACAATGAACTGGGCCCTGACAAAGAACCCAGAGTGGCTTCTCAAGTCTGACTGGCCTTTGGCCCTGTAAACAGTACTTCAAGCATAATAAACGATGCATATTTAATAATTGACCACACTTGGTGTTATTTCTTGAATTGTAACCCGGTAAAGGAGAAATATTAGGTTCCACATATAAACAATATATATATATATATACATATATGTCAAACAAGAGCAGTTTAGTTTATAATTGGTAAATCATATTTGAGAATGTCTTAAAGATTTTTAATTTGGATAAAATTTGTAGGGATAATCGACTCATATCTATAAGTTATACGGTTGAGATGAGGATATAAAATCAAAAAATAGAATAAGACGAAAAGTCTTCAACTAGTCCTTAGCTTAATAATCCTTATTAGAACCACTCTCATATATGATTGAAAATCCTTGAATATCTGTAAATGTCTGTATTTGTACCTTGTAAATAATTGTTTTTTAAATGAGTACTTGTTCATATCAATATACTAATTTTTAGCGTAACCATGAATGCAGGAGCGCCCTTTAAGTCCTCGGATGGATCGAATCCTATTTACTAATGTTATAATTGACATAAAAGGGATTTTAAATTGTAACGCGTCCGGAAACGAACATGTCATTATGCAATATTGTACGCAGCCTTACTTATTCGTTCTAAGACCCAATGTCAGCCAACCATTCACTGCATACCAGTTTGTAACTGGACATACGCCTGAGATTTACACATAATTGGTTGTGCAACATATGTGCCTATTGCGCTTTCACAAAGCATCAAAAATAAGATCTTAGAAACGAATATGCATTTATGTTGGATACAGACCTCTAATAATAATCCGCACTTGGAACCCTTTGCATGTGATCTCTTTACCGTTAAGAATTGTGGAGTGTCACTTAGATGAGACAGTCTTCATGTCATTAGAGGGAGATAAGAAAAATGATTTTCTAAAGAAACGACAGGAATTGTCATAGTTGCCCAACTCTGTCTCATCCTAATCCTCACATAATCAATATCTAGAACGTAACAGTTTTGATGACTGATATTTTTAAAGTGATGATATTGTACATACTAACTACAAATGGCTGCAAAGATTAAGTCCCTAATAAGGGGCACATTGCTGCAGATTGAGGCGACGCAACTACACTTAGTGGGGTGTGGTTGAGGTTGTGGCTCCCTAAGAGAATAGGAGGAGACCACTTGGTTCGATCAATACTTGTCTAAAAGAATTGGTTGAGTAAGACACAATCTCATCAATGTAAAGAATATCTTTTATGAGATTGTCTTTGATTACAATTATGTCAATGAATTAATACGGGGGATTCTCCGATGTTTAAAAAGATTTTAGAGACAAAATCTCACCGGATTACGAAAGTACATACATATTGATGATGCATACTGTTGCTTAAGGAAACATAGAGCACGAAGGGATCAAACCACTCTCTGTTGAAAAATATCAATAAAGAACATATTGGTCTACATATATACAATCTAGAAAGAGCTAGAATCTCTGGCAAAGAGACATGTATTTGGTTTGACAGTGCTAACCTTATTAAGTGTAAAGCCCGTATGACATAAACAACTCTTTGTTAAAAAACGAAATGAGAATAATGAAGCCCTAAAGGACAAGGCTCAACTTGTGGCGTCAAGGTTTCTCGCAACGCTCTGGATTGACTACAAGGGACATGTTCCCAGTAATGGAAATGCAGCTAATAGATGTGGTTACACATCTCCATGGGGATCTTGATTGGGAGATATATCTAAAAGTGCATGATGACCTTAAACGATCCAACTCAAGTAACTCTAAACCACGGAGTGCATTTGTAATTGGAATTGAAACACTCACTTTATAGAAGTGACTACTTGGTTGGGAAGGGATACAAAATGATCAACTATGCTCATGCGTACTCATAAACAAAATGAGTTCCAGATTTACAATTATAGCTATCTATGTTGATGATACGAATATAATAGGTACTCTTGATGAAATAAGAGAATCCGCGAGCTAGATGAAATCCGAATTGAGATGAATAATCTTGGGAAAATCGGTTAATAACTAGTTTGTGAAATACTAATCCACCAGTCTGCATGTGTACAAAAGATTTTCAAGCGATTTACATGAACGAATTTCATACTGTTAGCACTCCTAATAATCGATCAATGTTTGGATGTAAAGGAAGATCCATTTCGTCAAAATGAAGATGACGAAGAATGGTTGAGAATTGAAATTCTCTTTCTATAGTGCAATAGGCGCAATATTATACTTAACCTAAAGAAACTCGACTAGATACAACATTCTCAAAGAACTTATGTCTAGACTTAGCTTAGCGCCAACGCAGTGTCATTGGAAGGTATACATAATGTGTCATGATACCTAAATGAACTATTGACTTGGGTTCATCCTATCCCTATAGAAAGACGAGAATGAATGCATATGGAGCTGCAGTCCTTTACACTAATATACCAATGTTTTGGTTGGTGATCATAAATGCCAGGTATCTATGAACAATAGGTTCTTTTCCAAACTGACTATGTCTTCACCATCAGGAACATTGATTCCTTGCAATAAACATAGGAATGTGAGGACATTCCTAGCACCCTTGATTAAAGTAAAGATCAGGGGGAGGTTAGACTTCATGGGGAGTTTAACACTCATTCACTATCATATGTGCGTTGTACTTTTTTTTTTCTTTGACCAAGATTTATTTTGTCCCACTAGGTTTTGTTACTTGGTAAGATTTTTAATGAGGCAACACCGCATGCACCTATTTAGCTTTGACTTAGCACAATGAGAAGTGTTGAAGGAAATATGCATTAAGTGTGTCTTCGTCAAAGTAACTGACGAAGAGAGAATTATGTGATTATATGCAATTGAACAATCAAACATAATTAGTTTTCATTACGTTGTAATTACCATTTGTAACTGTTGTATTTATCTTTTATATAAGTGAGTTATCTAATGAGAATGAGTAGATCAATTCTCGATTCCATTCTTACTTTAACAAAACTTATAATTTGTTTGTTTTTTGGTTTAAAAACTTATAATTTGTTTATTGATAATGAGATTGATCAGACACAGAATTACACTCGCCCATAATTCACACTATTGAATTTGTTCATCGTCACCAATTGTAATGAGATTCCCATGGTTGGATGAAATGTAGATTAAATTGATGGAGGAAGAAGATGGAAAGGTAAAAATTAAGAAAATTTTGGTACGAGAATGATAAGAAATGATTAAGGTATGAAATTATATAATTCTAAGAAATAACTAACAAAGATTTGTAACAATTGATATTTAATTATAGTCGTTCGATTCGATCACAATCCAACAACTATAATCAGTTATAAAAAACTTGCACATTGAAAAACATGTGAAGGCTGGCTTGTGGTGGAGACCCCATCTAAGTTGCATCCCCACTACAAACAGGTCTCGTTGGTTCGCGATCTATAAATTCTCTTATGGAAATCCATACCTGGTGGCTGGTGTAACACACGTGTCCACTATAAGTCCTTCAGGGTTAAGGTTATAAGTTTGCCCAGACGATGGTGGTGTAGCTTAACCAAGCTTTCATCTAAATTTTTTGTAACAAAAAGACATGTGAAGGCAGAGGTGAGGCCAGATAATCGATGGGCAAAAATTAGTAAGAGAATTGGCCAAGAAATAACTATTCATCAAGGGCCCATGAATTGGTTGAGTAATTTATTACTGGTGCATTAGTGTTTTATCTTTTTTTTTTTAAATTGTGATGTCAGCTCATTTATTGTTCAATGAACAGTATAAAGAATAACGACCTTAATAGGCTGACTGAAAGAATTACTCCATATGACTACCAAAAACCTAGCTAATGCTAGATCCCTAACAATCAAAAGTGCATCCACCTTCTAGATGAGAGACAGAGCACCTAGTCTAGCTGGTTTAGCCACCTTCTCAACCGTTTATAGCGTAATAGTTCAGTAAACTTGACCATTTAGAAACACATCCCTATAGAATGAGACATAAAAAACTAAATAATTATGAGCATCAAGCTAGTGCCTGTGAGACCCTGACTTATTTTATTAATTTTCCGACACATCTAGGGTTTATTTACGACTTCTTTTCGGTACGTCGAGAATGCATTCTAATATTTTAATATTAGAGCGAACGTCACCACTTGCGTATGAGTATTTACGGAATGTTTTTCAGACACTCTACGTATTTGTCATGTTTTACGGACGTGATTTGACTAATTTATTTCAATGTGTGTTTTACAGAAAACGTTTTCGAGTTTTCGTTATTTTCAAAGTCGGAAGAGATCGTAGCTATTGGATTCGTTCGACGAATCGTGACCGTTAAAAAGTTTTATAAAAATCTTTCTTTCTCTCTCTTCCTTATCTTCTTTCCTTTTTCTTCTCCTTTCCTTTTTTCTTTTTCTTTCCTCTTTCTTTCCTCTTCTTTCCCCTTCTATTCGACTCTCTCTCGACAAAGAGACACAGTCGACGGAGTCCAACCCAGGTGCTCCACCACCAGGTGTGCTTCGACCCTCACCACCGCCACCATCAAGTTTGCACAGGCCCGACGACCTAGCCCTGACCCTCAGCCAAGCCAGCGCCGTCGCGAGCGCCGCCCAGTCGAGGAAGAACCGAAGCACTGTGCACTCGGGGTCGAACCAAACCAGACCATCTGAGGAGCAAGGAAGCTCTCAGGCGCCACCAGGAGCTGCCCAGGAGCGAGGAGGAAGGAGGAGCCGAGCGGAGCTCCGCCGGAGGAGAACCGCCGGAGAACAGTGGAGCTCGACTTCAAGGGTAAAAACCCTCTCTTTTCTCTTGTTTCTTGGCCTGTTATGTTGTTGGGATAGTGTAGAAGCTGTTTTTGCAGGTGTTGAGGACTGGTTTGGCCGGAAAAGCTTCGTTTACCGGCGAACCAGTCCATCAGTAAACAGAGGGATAAAAACCCTGGTTTTTACCGCGGTAGATTTACATTTTTACAGTTTTACCGTGAGGCTGATTGACCAAAATGCCCCCGTCAGTTTTCAATATTAAAACCTGCCATTTTTCACTGTTTTTACTGTTTAACTTTTACTATTTTACTATTTATAGTTTGACTGGTTGACTTTTACTATTTATCAGTTGACTTTTACTATTGACTAGTTGACTTTTACTATTTACAGTTTGACCGGTTGACTTTTACTATTTACTAGTTGACTTTTGACTAGTTACCGTTGACTTTTGACTTTTACCGTAGAAGACCAATTTTTACGTTTTACCACTACGGTTAAATGGTTTAAAGGTTTTAAAAAATTAAACAGGCGACGGAAAGACGTTAGTACCGAATGAGTAATAATCCCGATTCTCGCCTGCTTCTAGAATCGAGGCATCAAATAATTAGACTCTAGTGTCGGGGAAAATAAACGGAAAGTTTGTCGAGTTTACCGAGTTTTGGTCAACTTTGACCAACTCAGTGGACTTGGTCAATTCCTTGGTCAAACCAGGAATGACTTGGTCAACCCTAAAGTCAACATTTGACATCTCCTGGTCAAACTAGGAAAGTGGGTAGTTGACCATAGAATGACCGTTACATTTTTACTTTCGACTTGTTTAGTCGTTGACTTCTCTTGTGACGGATTCATGATTTCGCCTACCCTCAGAGCTTAAGGACTAAGGCTTGGAGCACGAGGATTTCGGCTTCGTCATAACAGGTAGGGTGAGCTGTAACTTTCGGGTTAGTAGCATTTTAATTTGTGTAGTGCTCTACGATATAAAAGTTATATGATATGATGTTTGATTATACATAGTCGATGCCTCGCGATATATGTTTTCTTACTTTATCGCTTCATAAAATGTTTAGAAAACCGAGACTAGACACACATGTGATGTTTCGGATCAACAAGTAGTACAGTTGTCCTGATTTTCGGTGTTTGGCATGAGAGTGACAGGACCTAGTGTTTAGCCTATGTTTTCCCACGGTGTCGATGACTGTGAACCTCCGGAGGGGCAATGCCCTGTTTATTTTATTTTTCCCGCTTACGCTTGCCTCGCACAGAGTTATGCGAGTCATAAGTGCGGTGTTGTTATGAGTGATATGTTGGGCATTAGCTGTAAATGGACACTCTCGCTACTACGCGTATTCAAGCGCATAGGTAGTCGGCCCCGGTTTGCTGTGAAGACAAACCCGGGATTCGGCCACCCAGATCCGTGAAGCCCTGCAGACTGTTTGTTACTTTGAGCGCTCAGTCATATTGATGTTAGCATTGGCACATGGGAAAAATGAATTTATTTAAATCTACCTATGGAAACCAAATACAGTTTTTGGCAGTTGCATGTTTTACGAACTGTTTAATCACCGGTGAAAGCTATATGTAGTATCTATTTATGAGAACTACACCTTTGTTTTCAAACCCTATCTTGGTTGGGTTCGGCCCTTTTGGGTTAACGAGGAAGAGTGCTCACCCTTACTTTGCAAGTACTTAGTAGACTTGCTTTAGAAGAGATTGATCGGTGACTAGGGGCTTGGCAGAGCGTGTTGTTCAGCATCTGTATTTTGGGATCACCTGGAGAAGCTTTTCATCCTTCGTGGTACTTCAGCTTTTCGATCTCCGTGACTGTTGGTTTGGACGCATTTGACGCACTCTGACCTTTCGAGCTTTTATCCAAGTGTACTTGGCTCGTTGGCCCATGTTGCATATTTACTGACTTGGACTTTTCATGTATCTTGTAGTCTGAGTCTTGTACGCTACCTTTCGCACTCTTGTATACTACTTTATTTATTTATTCATCTGCTCCTCCCAATTATGCCATTTTATTTATATTAGCCTTGTGGTTTCGGCCTAATTGGTAGTTACTACGTCAGATGACGTATTGGTTATTCATTAGTCCGGGATCACGACGGTTACTGTCGTGTTCCGAGACCGGAAATAGTCCTGAGATGCGACAGTGCCCCTGATTCAAAATTAGATCAAAATTTAGGCCATGAAGACCCAATTCATCCAACTTAAGGAACATTGGGCCCCATCCAAAGTAAAAAATCAAATCTCCCCAAACCCTAATTTTCATAGCAGCATCTTCACCACTTGCCAGACGCCAACACCCCCTCAGCGCCTTCGATGCCAAACATGTAAGCCCTAATAAGCCCAAAACCCAAAAAATCATATCGAGGCCCACTAAGGTCCACCAGTGGGCACCTCCACATGAGCAGCATCGACGTCGCCGTCAAAGCTCCACCACCGTCCTTACCAACCGATAATAAGGTCGCCACCACAGCCAGTATCATGATCGGTTTCTAAAAACCCACTTCCCGCAGCCTAAGACCACCGTATCCTAGCCAGTCTTTCTCAAGGCGAACCAACGACTCCAGCGACTTGATCTTCACCCACCGGTTCTGATATCTAGGATCTTCCACCACCGAAGTCAGATCCATCAGAGTTTTCAACCCTAGATGACTCGTTCCGATTAAGCTTTGATTCAACATGGATCTGATCATCAAATGGGAAAATCATACCAGTCCAAGGTCGTAAGAAGTGCCAACAAGATCCAACTTTACCTCCACCATCGATCCCCAACCAATCCTTCTCAATCTCAAGGATATGTTTTTGTTCTTGCCACGCCAGTCCATCATCAGCATAACCCAATCCGAATTTCCAACCCAAACAGATCGTCTGTTTGCCAACCTAAAGAATCAATTCCACCCAAGCCAATAGAGAACCCGGAAAGGCAAGGGAACGCCACCGAGATCTGTAGCCACTCCCGTCGTCAACAGAAGAAGGAAAACTGAGGAAAAGAGGAGTCCTTGTCCTCTTTGCTAAGTATTCACCGCTAACGAACGTTTTGGGAGTTATCGAAGGCTTCCGCCGTCAAACAAACCCTAGCACAGCTAAGGAGGTTTCACATTTTTTTTCCTCATTAGTGTTTTAGTTGAATGCTGATGGTTCCCAAAAATTGGTCACTCAATCAGCTCACCGTTTCAATTGCTCTTTGTGATTACAAGTAGCGCTACTTGGGTCAAAATCTCTGCGGTTGCTCTCTACATGGCACAACAAGCTTAATTGGGTCCAACTTTGAATACCTTAATTGGTTTGCCATGAATACAGGATATTGGGACGGATTCATATCCTCTCCTGAGCTGAGTAACCACCTGAGCTTCTTAATCTTTGAGTGAGGTGAAGACACGGCGCCCTAAAATCTCAGGTCTGCTGCTATATAGGTCCTTGTCTTCCTCCCTCTTCTCCTATTCTTTTAGATCAGTTTAAAGTTCAACCATCTTTCATGTTCAATTTGGGTCTGACATTCAGCTGATGAGTTGAATTCGGGGTTCAGATTTAATTAGTTCATGAGTTCGACTTGTGTTCAAACAAAAAATAGATCCTTCTCTCTAATATTTACATTGCCTAATCTTAATTACTGAATCTGATATATTTGTTGTTTGATTGGAATGTAATAATTAAATATAATTTCATAAGAATTTCCAAAAGAAGTGGTAGAGTTGCAGCAGTAGAATGGTTGTGAAACCAAAATGGCAAAACCTTTGGCAAGGATGAACAGAAGAGAGACGAAGCGAAGGAAAAGAGAAGAAAAATAAAGGATGAAATTTTAGGTCGTTAGATCGGGTTTACACACATGCCGCAATATGGTAGAAAGTTTAGGAAGCTCAGATGGTTACTCAGCTCAGGAGAGGATCTGGATCCGGTTGGGACATACCACATACGTACCTATTGGTTACTAACCTCTACATGACAGTTAGAACTCACAAACCCATTCCATAATAGTTCATATTTCTACTAATATGAGACACTAACAAACAACTAATTTAGGTCCTCAATCATGATTCAAATATTTATTCACTCTAATTATCATGCAATTAGTGAGTTGGAAGCCACAATTGTAACGCAACCGAACTGATGGAAAATTAGATGGTGTGTTCTTTAGTAAGACAGTAGTTTTATTTTATTTTATTTTATTTATATGAAGTAAGACGGTAGTTTAGTTAATTTACAACAATAAAATACCTATTGTACGGTGATGTTTTTCTAGGAACCAGCAAATCTGACCCATCGACTTAGACCATCTCTAACAGCTCATGTAAAACTAGAATAATCTCTATTTTGAGGAAAACATCATTTTTTTAACTTCAATAGCTCATATAAATGATCCTTTATAATACAAAAAGTGAGAAGAGAGAGAAACATATCCTCTAAATCTATAGAATTTTTATAAATTTGTATCTTCATGTAAACTTTATTGCTTACCTTTTTGAATTTATTTTCTTCTCTAAAGAAAAAACAAAACATCATTAAATTAAAACAATTAACCAAATAATTAAGGTTTGATTTGAATAATTTATATATTTCTATAAATTTATTAAATTATACAGAAAAATATTTAATTTTGTATATAAAAATAGAAGAGCTGTTGGAGTTTACCTCTTTTTTTATAGTGATTTTGTAATTTCTCCTCTATGATAGAGAATTAATACAAAAACTGTTAGAGATGCTCTTATAGAATATATTCATCTCAGTGGATCTAGGAACTTTCATTTTGTGCCACACTACATCTTATACTTCGAATTTTAGATAAATAAAAATCTAAATTCGAGGCATGATATTCTCACCAATATTCTAAATTCTTATAGTCATCTACATTTATTAAAACGCAAAACCTTTATTTTTTGATACGAAGTAAGACCGTAGTTTAGTTAATATACAACAAAAAATTACCTATTGTACGGTGATGTTTCTCTAGGAGCCAGAAAATCTGACCCATCGACTTATAGAATATATCCATCTCAGTGGATCTAGGAACCTTCATTTTGTGCCACACTTCATGTCACACTTCAAATTTTGGATAAATAAAAAACTTAATTTTGAGACATGATATCCTCACCAACATTCTAAATTCTTGTAGTTATCTACACTAATTAAAACGCAAAACCAGAATTGAACTATCAATCAAGACTCAAACCTTTGAGTCAAATATACAATCTAGAAAAATACGTTAACATGATATTCAAATTAGTCATGTTTAAAAGAACTTACTATAAAACAACAATTCAATAATAAAAGAGTCAAACTTCCAACATATAAGCTCTAAAACCTCTACGCCTCAATCTTGGTGATTCCAACCTGCAATATCAAACCTTATACCATGGATTGGTGCACCAGATTGTAAAAACGAACTCCGTAAGCTTTAAAATTAAAGCACGTATGAGTAAATCTAAATTAACAAAAATCAAATGAGGTAAAACCGGTAATTTATGCGTTAAAAACTTAGCTCAGGAAAACACTTAAAAGTAAGAGAGTTTGAAAGGAAATAGATAACAAATACAACAAGTCAAAATTAATTCAAAATCACACAAATAAAATTAAAGCATCTTCTGCGGAAAACATAATTCAGAAGATAGTAAAACAAGGTATTTAAATGACAACACGAAATCACATCACCCAATTATTTTTCCACCCTTACTTACGAGTTCAGCAACACTTAGTCATCCCTGATAAGTAAGTCAAAAACATACTTATGGGTTTGCCAACACTTAGTCATAACCCATAAAATAATGACAGACATACTAGAGCTCTAAACTGACCATAACCAATCACCTAGTCAAATCTTGGTTCCTGGTTTACTGTCACCACCACTAAGGCACCTAATCATCACTAAGACACATCCACCGACATACAGCATCCAACAAGTCTTAACAACCCTACCTCGTCACAATATGATATCACACAATCATAGGAAGACACAACACCAACATTAATGGGGCCAACACAAGAATCACTCTATCTGCCAAAACACATCAATATTGAATTCATTCTCAACAAGGCATAACTATTCACATAATAGACATTTCTTCCATAATCATCACCAATATATTTATAGTTCATACGCAAATCCTCAAGATCGTTTTTATATAAAAATCATTTTACTTACTCATGGACCGTAATCGATCAAGCCCATATATTTTCCAAAAAAACTTCATTTTAAAGAAAGCGATTCCACAATTCATGATAATCAACTATAGCACATTTTCTTGATGACAAGGTGAGATTTACTCAACTTGAAATCTCGCTACGTCTTAAAAAACACTAAAGCCAAACTCCAAATCAACTCCACAAGTTACCTATTTAAAGCAACTGTTAACATTAGTAAAAATATGAAGGAAAGATTATTGCACCCTTAACCACGCCTTAGCTCGAAGGATACCTAAAAGGTGGACAACCTTCCTCTCAGACCTCTAAAGGTCATCAGACACTCCATAACTTAAGCTCATATTTTCAAGGCTCAGCACCTTAAGGTAAAAACTCGAATTAACTAGAACATAAAATGCATCACTTAAAGAACCCAAACTCAAGATGTCTCAACAATTTCACAAAGTGTACTCCCTAAACATGACAACTAGAAACACTAACACTGTCTGCTGCAGCATCCACTCAAGTCTCACAAGTACACATCCTCACACAAAATCGAAAGGCCACAAACTAATACGCATACATGATCTCAACCAGCCTTATAATATATCAACAAGCTCATAATGAGACTCCTAATTTCAACAAACTCCCAACATCAATCATGAAGATCAAAGAAAGAGCAACATTTTTATACTTGAGACTAAAGATCAATTCGGCCTTGAACTGCTACAAATCGCCGCCACAAGCTCTGCCAACCCAGGGTTCAAAAACTCCAAATTGAGCTTGATGGCCTACATAACCATGTTTAGAAGGAGAATGCGAGCAAGGCTTACAGAGTTTTAAACTTTGTCACCAACACCAATGGGAGAAACCTGATCGCATCGACATCGGACCCGAGTCGCCTTTGTGAGCTTCGATTCTCACAAACCAGGGCAAATCGACCTTGTCCACCACACCAAAGAAGGTCGTGTCGCCGAGATGAAGCGAACCTGATTGGTCCCGCCGTCTGGGTCGACTAGAGTTAGCTGCAAAAGTCGAGTTCAGGTCGGGTCTGAAGGAAGTGTTTGTCAAATAAAATAGGAAACCCTAGACTTTTCTATTAATACTAAAAATTCCAAGTAAGTCCCTAACTTCTGCTGACAATAAATTCCTCATACAAAATTCATTTTACACTTGCCTTATCGATTTCACTAGAATCCTAACAAAAAAAAAGTTAACTCTTTGATCCATCAATTAGAGCTGTTTTCGAGTTATTTAAATCGTCCGAACACTTCCGCTCATCTCTCGAACCACGAACCTCGCTAACTCCTCTTAATAATTTCAAAAAATAATATTAGAAATTATTTATAAATTTCCCTGGTATTACACTACGGTCCCGTTTGGTTGGTGGGAAACATTGTATGGTTTCATTTTCATTAGATTATGGTGTTTGATTATGCTATCAATCTGAAATGGAAACTAAACTAAATGAGTTGACCATAATCTAATTCCATTATAGAGGTGAAATTGAAATACCATCTAGGAGTGTGACATTTCAATTTCTTCACTAGATAAAATTTAAAGTTTACTTATATTGTCTTGTAGATTATAGTCAATAAATGATTATTTACTTAAATGTATTAATTTAAATTTACACATTTAATTTGATTGGGTATTAATGGAAAACCATTAATTAATAAATAAATTGTTTTAAACCATTTCCTAATCTAAAGTTTTAAATTCTTCCAAACATCACAAATGGAAATATTAAATTAATTCAATTCCATCATTGAAAGGAAAATAACTATAATTCATTTCTCACCATCACATTCCAGTTAACCAAACGAGGCCTACAAGTATATAGCTAATCCATCTCTATTATTCTGGATAAGTTATTTTAAAGAAAATTAGAGCTAGACATCATGCAACATTGTGCATGATAATACTTTTAGCAGTACGTAATTCATTTATATATATATATATAGCCGTTCAGAAGCGGACGTCCGCAAACCCATAAAGGGATGATGTTCCTCCTTCCAAGCTCGATCTAAGCTCTAACAATTGCTCCTCTTCCCAAACGGAGACATGGAAAGCCTAGAAGGCCTCACTGTCGCCGTGAAAATGAGAGCCAATTTGATCGAAGATGAAGGTCTGGTCGGAAAAATTTCATGAACCATCAAGGTCCACGGTAAACTCGTAACCGGCGAGTCCATCAGTAAAAACAAAGCTTAAGATGGAGGTCTGGTCTCCGTCTACAAAGGGTGCACTATTGTTAGCACCAGATCGGACGTGAAGATGTGCGACGCTCATCCACACTTTAAAAGGTTTGAGGACATCCGCTCTCAAACAGGTCTATATATGACCTTTTCATTGAGGGGTCTCTATTTTTGGGTTATTTATAAGGATATGCATTCGACAAACTATTTGATTACATATCAACATCTCAACCGTTCAATAGTTAGATGCATATATGTAGATCATTTCTATAAAAGTTCAACCAATTTGGTGATCGTTAAGGCTTCGAAATAACTGAAATCAATTGACGGATAAAATATGTCAAATATGAACTGTTAATACATATAATTTTAATTCGTAATTTTGAATAACTTAACGATCACTAATTTGGATGAAATTTTGCAGAGGTGAACTATATATTATGACCTATTTAGCATATTTGATCCGTCAATTGATTTCACTAATTTGGAGGCACCCCACTGTGTTAATGATGAGTCCGACTTTGTTATTGAGCTCTTTTTACAAAATACGAAATAACGATAGCTTGAATTTTAAGCAGCAGCTAGGCCTACCTGTTTAAACCATTCACGATCTCTATAAGGGATCATGAGATCATCAAATAATAAAGGAATTCAAATACAAACCAGCAACATATATAAAAAAAATCAAGGTGAAGCTTTGACTTGTTTAATAGCTTGGAGAAGAAGATAAGAAATAACAGAATTGAAGATTGTGATTCTCATTACACAACTGATCGAATGGATCGATTACAGTATATATATGGTATATAACACCATGGATGTAAGACACGTGTATCTTATCTACAGCTCAATATGAGCTCAGACTAGTTTACGAGCTGCTAATCACTCTGTTACTCACTCACTACCTTATCAGGATCAGCACTTTAGCCGACGAAAATTTTTTGTCGGCATGTTCATCAAATTCGTCGCTTAAGATGTCATCGGCAAACACTCGTCGGCTATAACTTTAGCCGACAAAATAAGAGTGGTCGTCGGCTATAGTTTCACACTTAGCCGACGACTTATTTTTCTATTTTTCGTCGGCTAAAGTAATACTAAAGTCGACGAAATAATTTGTTGTCGGCCTTAACCTGAGACTTTATCTGACGAAATATTAATATATTTGTCGACTAAAGTATTTAATATTAAAATTAAAAAATAACTACAACCGACGAAACTTACTATAATTCGTCGGCTAAATATTGAAAAAATAAAAAATATAGCCGACGAATTATAGTAAATTTCGTCAGCTAAATACTACTATAGCCGACGACATAGGCCTATTTCGTCGGCTAAACCTTGAAAAAATATATATAAAAATACTTTAACCGATTAATTATGGTAAATTTCGTCGGCTATAAGTCCATTACAGCCAAAAAAACCCTGAAATTTTTAAATTACCATTCCAAGCAAGCTGCAAATTACACTAAAACAATTTCATACAACCAACAACACCATTAAAAGTGACAACACCATTAACACGTTTTTCATTAAAATATTTATAAATTGTTCATAAACCCATAAAACTATATAATTATTTAACTACATAAAATCTATATCATCTAATCTATATCTGTGTCAGGAGGAGGTTGCAGTTGAGGAGGCTGAGGTAGGGGTATAGGCGTAGGCATGGACGGAGCCGGAAGTCCCTAAACTTGGGCAGCTGAAAACTCTTACAAGTACTGAAACATCTGCTGCTGCTGTGTCTGCTGGGTGGCATATACTGCCACATTATACTCCTGTAAAGAGGCAGTATAGGCTGTCTGGGCAGCTTGCTGTTCCCGTAGCATTTGAACTTCCGCCTCTAGCTGAGTCATCCTGCTGGTCGAGATTGTTTTTTTTTTGAAATCCTAGAGTGGTCTTCAGTACCCCCTCGTCATTCTTTCCTAGACCTCGGCAGTAGAAGTTGTTTCCTCGCGGTGGGAATGCTGTGCCCATGATCCTCGCCCTAACCCTGAGATCCAAAGTGTCGATCCGGGACATGGCTTCAGACATGTCTTTCTCTTGCATGTCCAGCCATGGCTCCTCACTATAGCAGTCATCACCTCGTCACTAGCCTGCCTCAACTTAGTCTAATTGGATATGAAAAATAATAATTAATTAACTTTTGAAATATATATATATATATATATATATATATATATATAATTTAAATTTTTGAAAACGTAAAACGACTTACAACATCCTCCTAGGCGTCAAGATATGCCTTCTCGTACGTATAGACGTACCGGTTGACTTCTGGATGTTTTCTGGTCACCTCGTCCATCAACGATGCGAACGGTCTAGAACCGGCATGATGGTTCCTTGTGTTGCGTTGTCGATTTTGAGCGTTCGTCCGAGAAACAGCCTACAAGGGAAAAAAATATTAGTAATTAATAACAATATAACCAATTAATTTTTTTAATAACCTGTTTATGAGGGTTGTTTAATTCTAATTTCAGAAGCCAACACCACTCGTACTCCCTGAACTGAAACTCAAGGGGTGTACCAGAACGTGCGTTCCTATGCGCAGTCTAGTGGGTCCGCAACTCATTCTTCCACTCCTTTTACTATAGATACCACAAAACAATTATAAATATTATTAATTACATATATAATTTTATTTTTTTATTAACTTTCCAACGTACCTTCCACCATGCACAATGTCCACCCAGCACTACCGGAAAAAAGACTTTAGCCGACGAAATAACAAAAAACAGTCCAACGATATTATTTTTCGTCGGCTATACTTTACTTTAGCCGACGAGAGTTTTTCTTCGTCGGCTAAAATTTTTCATTGTCGGCCAAAGATTTTCGTAGTCGGCTAAAGGTTTTTAGCAGACGAGAAAAAATATCGTCGGCTAAAGTAGGGGAAAAATCGTCAGCTAAAGATATGAATAGCCGACGAAAAATTTGACTTAAGTAGATGACAATTTTGACTTAAGCTGATGAAAATTTTGATTTTAGCTGACGAAAATTTTGAATTAAGCCAACGAAAACTGTGACTTTAGCCGACGATATATATATATATATATATATATATATATATATATATATCTTGTCAGGATGGACAAGAGTTAGATTTTCCTTCTAAAATGGGATCCAAAATATGCCAAGGGAATATGGAGTTTTGTGGAATATGTGAAGACTAACAGGAATACAACTCATTATTGCCTGTGCACGAAATGTCAATGTCAGAGCAATTTATATCGTTTTAACATTGATATAGTATGGGAGCACCTGAAGAAGAACGGGTTTTGGGATCAGTACACACGTTGGATTTATCACGATGAAACATCATCAGCGAGTCAACATGATCATGGGCAATTTCCTGAGAATGCCAGTACATCCAATGATCCAACAACAAGGTTTTTCAACGATGTGTTTCCTTATGAGAGCGGTGTATTTTCTCAAGTACAAGATATCCCTGTTGTAGCCATTGAGGGCTTCCCTCCTGTTGAGCTAGTCCAGCAATTCCCTAGAGATGTCAACATTGCTGGCATTGACAAGTACAACAAGCTGATTGTGACAGGACCCACCCCAGGTTAAACCCTTTTAACCCGAAGTAAATCCTGCGGGGACCACCTCAAGGGAACTTCTTACCGAATCCCCCTTGAAATGGCCAACCCTTCCTACTAAACTAACTAAACCGGGTTAGTCAGAGCAGTCTACAGAGATAGTTACCCCAAAGAATTTTTCGCAGCAACGGAATGATCGACTATGCCTCGACTCTCGTACGCGCTCGACCTCCTCTCAAGAACCCTGCATCACTGGGCATTTAAAAACGAAAGGCCCAGGGGAGAAACATTTAAAAACTGTTAGAGTGAGTGGACGAAAATCACAGATAAAAACTTCATTTCCTGTAATGTTCTCCCAAAAGTATATCAATTTAAAAATCAATTATGCATGCCCACAATTACTAAATTTCCACAAGTGCATGAAGATAAACCAACAAGGAATATGGGAAGAGAAATGTTCACCAAACATAATAAGTCTGACCTCTCAGACTAGGGTCGGAGCTAAGAGCTCTAGTGGCGCCCTCACGCCATGCTATGCTAGCTAGATAAAATAATACGGTCAACCCTTATGATATCAACCTGACCTCTCAGGCTTGTCTGTCCTCTCAGACCAGGGTCGGAGCTAAGAGCTCTAGAATATGTGATAACGGTCAACCCTTATAATATCAACCTGACCTCTCAGGCTTGTCTGACCTCTCAGACCAGGGTCGGAGCTAAGAGCTCTGGATAAAGTGGAAATGGTCAACCCTCATAGTGCACTACGTAATTTGCCTGACCTCTCAGGCTAGGGTCGGAGCTAAGAGCTCTAGTAGCGCCCTCACGCTACTCTAGCTAGCATAATCATTGGTCAACCCTTAAAATATAATTCACAACAATACTTTAATCAAATTCTCTTCCCAAAATAAAATAAGTAAACAATTCCTTGACATATATGCATAGACCCAATCTCCAACGAAGTCTCGGGTTCAATTCCATTCGTAGGACGGCCCTCACCGTCTATAACCATTTTCGGAAGAAATAGAAAATCGAGTAATAACGTAAATACGTTCAAGAACCCGAGAGATATATAATTCTCGAAAACAATCATAAACATCATGCAATTAACTCAATAATTAAGGCATGCATTTATTTAAAACAATATGTCCACTCACAGTACTATTGCGACATTTCCGCTCGGAAAGCTCCTCGAGCGAAACCCTCGAACTACCCGCGTAGTCGAGCCCGTCTCACATCCGACCAGAGACTGTACAACAAATCATCAAATTAGTCATACCACAGTTGACTTGGTCTTTTCCTAGTTTGACCAGGAAGTCCTATTTGACCACAAGTTGACTGAGTTCCTTTTTATGACATTTTACCCTTTTTGACTTTCTTTCCCGGTTATCGACTCTTAACTCAATTTACCGGAAGTCCGACTCAGCTTCCGAACTCATGGTTATCACTTTAACTTTACGTTAGGGTGTCACGTATTAATCAATAAATATAACCTCGAGTCGATATACCGATTTAACATTTTCTCATAAATTCCAGTTATCTATTTCCGATAACCATTTAACACTTTACCCATTTAACCAACAGGTGTCACATTCATTGAACTTCAATCCTTTAACCATTTTTCTGAAAATGCAACTTCCCCAAAGTGGAAACTTTCCCTTAATGGAAACTTTCCCAAAGTGGAAAGTTTCCCAATTAGCAGGTTTCCAAACATAGAAGGTTCCCAAAAATGGAAATTCCCAATTTACGGTTAGTTTCCGTTTTTACTCGTTTCCTTACGTAAATTCCGATTCACGACACTTTAACTCTATTAAACGGGACCAACACACTTGAAGGAATCGAAGACTACCTCTCGGCGTTTCAGCCGGTTTAACTCCTCCGGAATCGTCACCGGATTCCGGCAACTTGCCGGAAATTCGCCATAACCTCCTCGTTTCCTCGTTACCAAGTTCTCGACAACATGTAACAAGCACACATCCAAAACAAGATCAACAACAATTCAACAACACAAAACTTCAACACACTGTCCTAATACTAAAACCTCACCTCTGCTCTACTTCAAGCCATGATCCAGCTGCTCCTCAACCTCCTCCTTGCCGGCCTCATCCTCAGGTCAGCAATGAACTGAACCCAGCAGCTCCTCCTCGGCTGCAAGTCTAGCTGCAGCTCACTGTCCTTCACCCTCCACCTCACCAGCAATGCCATATAATCCTAGCAATCAACTAAGCTACTCCAGCAGGCCCAACACTCACTGCCACACCTCCAAGACACGAAAAAGCTCACCAGAGGCCAACATCTCTTCGCCGGTGACTCGCCCTCGAGCACAGCATAAACCGAACTCATTCAGGCCCAGATCGAACTCTAAAAGGCATGGGAAAAGAAGAGGGGAAAGAAAGAAGGAGAACCCTACCTCTTGCTACCCTCGCCGCCGCCTGAGCTGGCCCGTCTCCGACGAGCACAGCTGTGCTTCACCTCGGCCAATCTCCCTTGTCATGGGTTTATTGGAGAAATTGCTTTGGGGGTTTAGTAATAGGAGGAAAGAGGAGTGTTTCGGTGATGGCGCGCCGGTGAGAGGCGGCCGGACACAGCTCCGACGAGGGGAGCAGACGGAGGTCGAGAGAGAGAAGAAAACTCGGTTTGACCCGAGTTTTTGATTTTTCCAAAGTCAACCAACTAACTTCCTTTTTATACTTGAATGGACGGTCCAGATCAATTCTCCAAATGATCTGACGGTCCAGATTTAAAGAGAGTGAAAAGTAAAAAGGTTAAATGGTAAAACTCCCTTTTTACCGGATGGATAATTAAAAATTACCATAAACTTCTGAAATTCACAGAAATTAGCCGGAAGCTCCGAAAAATATTCCGGAAATACCGGGAGACTCGTGTTGACACGTACTACAACATCGAGTCATCAATTCAGGTATTTGGTATACTTTTAAAAACTCGAAAATTAACTCGAGCGATAACTTATCGAATTACCGATCGCAATTAAAATCCTCGGTAACTCGTGAATTTCTGTGAAAGGTAACTTTTATTAACTTGACAAGATTCGGGGTGTGACAATTCTCCCCACCTTATAAAAATTTCGTCCTCGAAATTTCTATACTCAAAGTCCAATACTGTGGGGGATAATACCACTTAAAATAATAATATTGTTCTCCAATATCACTTCCTTCTGAGAACTCATTTGAAACGTCTCACGAATAGCATTGTCAAAACTCTAAACACATGCCCTTTACGCTCAACATAAAAACTTCGACCAGTAACCAACCTCCTATCCCTTCTGGTTTAGCCAACTAAACACCACCCAATATTCTTACTAACCACAAGTGACGTCGTCACAATACTACAAATACTCGTCTGATCCAATAACACCTCGCTTGTCGCGAGTAAAATTTCTTCAAGAACACTCGTATTCTTTCGTTGAATTTAGATATCAACTCAACACATTCCCTCTGCAGGAAATGACTATCACGCCCGAGGAGTAGGGTCCGATGTCACTAATGGATTTAAATCCTCTGGTAACACAATACCACGTGGAGCCAAATCTACTGATAACAAGTCCACGAGAAAACCATGATCACATTGTGTTACACAACCATCACCTCATTTGAACCGGGCTCCCTGATTTGGTTTACGCTTTCTAGAAACTATTCTGTCATGTTGTAGAGTAATTGTCTTCCCTTACTCTATCATTACTCAAACCATAGTACACCCAGGACACGAGTTGCCATGAATTTTAGCGTAAATCCAAAATCATAGCCTTTTAATCAGGGAGATACAAATCTCCAGACATCGAGATCCAACAATACTTACTCCTCGCATGAAGACAATGGTCAGACTACGTACTACTCACGTAACTATTCTGACACAAATCCTGACTTTTACTCACAATCCAAACATTAGAGTCACCAACTCAATTATCACTTGGTGATGTCATAGCGTACTTTACAACTGGTAATACATACCCGTACCACTCAAAGGTGAGGTGCCACTGGCCTCTCTGTCCCTTACCTTAACCTGGAATGACGCATAGTACAGAACTTGCACTTCAACCATAACCGTGCGTCTATTAAACATTATCCGCATCTCAATCTGGAATAGACTTACCATTAAAAGACTCCTAGAGTCTTACCCGCTCAACAAGGATATTTCATTCTTGGATGTCTCCATTACCACAACGTCCGGTAGTAACCAGCAACTTTGGACATTTAACTAGATCAGACATCTACATAAAATTCAGTGCCACTGGTGCACACCCAAAGGAAATCTTGATCCAAGCATCGGGAAAATTAATTCCGCCCGAACTTAGCCATATTGATCACCGAGCATCCAGTTATCAAGGCACAAATTAACCAATGTCATCACCGCACTGGGCACGTGAACATCACAGAGCCAACTCGCACAACTGGACAGTTTCTAACAAAACTGTCCCCCATGCCCTGCTCGTTTACCATCCACCGCCTCTTTTATTTGGTAAAATTCAAAATTCACAATACCACTTCAGATCCTCGAATACAAGATCCACTAACACACATTAACATCCCCTCATATCATAACTTAATCTGGACGTGGCTTAATCACTCCACGATTTCCCATGAAGTGTTGCTCAACTTATCAACATACCTTACCAATCTCAGTAACAATTATTACCAAACTTAGACTCGTAATACTTTTTGAGTCATCGAGGAAAAATCTTTCCTGGTTCCACCACAATTCGTACTCACCGAAATATTGACAATTTCGTGAGTCACCTCCAATGATCTTTCTTGCTACCACTCTACACTCGTGGTGCCAAGAACTGCCGCTAGGTCAACATTCATAACAATTAGGGTCACTACTCAAATGACCAATGACCATAGCAATGCCAACAATACTGTAATCCTCTCAGGATTTCCTTAAATTAACCTCAATAATTGATCTTCCAGATCTTAATCCTTATTCCACATAACAAGATTGAGAATATTTCCGGTCACTGCAGTGGATGTAACTTATGAACTCCAAACACGTCTAAGTACACCTTCGGTCGCAATATTTGATTAGACCACAGCCAGTGGGTGCACAAATTCCCATGTCATCAAGCTCAGTTAATCGTCCTCACAGAAACCAAGTGTCATAACAGATGACTTGGGTTGCAGGTTCAAGCTTGACCATCTACAACATTCTCACTCCTATTCAACGATTCAGTAAACCTTGCCTCACTGCTGTCACTTCATCACTTTCGTGCATTTAGCCCAGAAAACAACAGACCACCTACTAACGACATTTAATAATTTCACAACCATCATAAAAGTCGGAGCCACTAACAATAACCTCCTTCCGACTTGTACTTAAATGGTTAGGCCATCTTCTGGACGTTTTGTACCGAAACTTCCCACCAAACGTCTCTAATCTCCGTTCTCACTAAATGGAACTCTCATGAGAAAGTCTTAAGATAATGTCATCACCAGCCTTAGTCACTTACCTGGTGTCCTTTTTGACCACACAGCTATACAAAATAATTATGCCTTGCCCGCGTGTGCTACCCAAATTTCACTTTACCACTTCCCTACACAAGAAGGTACACGTGTTCATGTGGGGTATACCCTTGTACATCTTCAGCCGTCGAAACCGTGTCGTTTACACAACAACCGGTTCCAACGCCACAATTAATATAAAGTCAATCAAGACTCGTATCACTGTCTCCGGTACCCCAAGCACTCTTGGTCCGAGACCCGGTGGCTTGTTGCCACTTTCAACATGTTCCTTAAAATTCCAGAACCACTTAACTTTAATTACCCCAAGTAACGCTTTCTCGATCTGAAAATCGATCTCTAATACAGCCAACCTGGAGACTCCTCCACTGGTGTACTAATTACAACACTTTGACCGCAGGTGGATAACTCACCTTATGGTTGACATGAGCCCCAAGATCTGGTGACACGATTTTTTTTTTTTTTTTTTTTTTTTTTTTACCTTCACGATAACTGGCCCAATGACCATTGTCACCAACAATCCAATTCACGCTTGGACTCACTAACAATTCAAATCTTTCTAGTACCCTAAACATGGGTGGCTGGAACGAAGAGGATCTCGTCGCAACTGACGACAACAATGTCAGCACCAAAGCTGACCCAAACCATTATTTTCAGTGGCTGTCCCATAAAGCATCAAGTGACCAAAACAGCCTTTACTTCCTTAACATTCTTCAATAGTGTCACATCATGGACTCGTCACTAGAAAAAGTCCATTGATCACAAATAATAACACTCAATTCCCTTGAGTCTTTCCTCTTCATACGTCAGTTGGTTTTTCTGAAACCACACTCATGACGAACCTCAACAAAATCGTGGCAATCGTCAAATCTTATTATTCATCCTTTCTGAACAATCGCGTTAGGCGACTTCATCTCTTACATTAACTCGTACGACTCTCCACTGTTAAGAGTCTCATAACTCGAACACCAAAGCCTTGTCTTAGGCTTCTACAGCATCCCTGTCAACAACCATGACAGCCCCTCAGGTGTGAATTAGCTGTTTCACCACCGAATATTCACACAAATGTTCAAGCTCGTTAAATAGCGGGAGTTTACAGCTCGATCCCCAACTCAAATCTCGTAAATCAATGGGGGATACCAAAAACATAAACACGTAACGAGCTTACCTTGTTCCTTACAGGAACTCTCTATGAGGTCGCGCGTACTGAGGCATAGTCTTGAAAATTCGATCGTTTATAGGACCACTCGGTCCATATCTCAATCAGGAAGTACTAACTCATATCCTTAATAAACACTAAGCGTCCAAGCATAAAATGCCGATGGATCCGCCGCGGTCGGACCATCACTCTATAGACACTAAGTGATACCAAGTATATGAGGTAGTAACAGGAACGATAACCTAATGCTCTGATACCATTGACAGGACCCACCCCAGGTTAAACCCTTTTAACCCGAAGTAAATCCTGCGGGGACCACCTCAAGGGAACTTCTTACCGAATCCCCCTTGAAATGGCCAACCCTTCCTACTAAACTAACTAAACCGGGTTAGTCAGAGCAGTCTACAGAGATAGTTACCCCAAAGAATTTTTCGCAGCAACGGAATGATCGACTATGCCTCGACTCTCGTACGCGCTCGACCTCCTCTCAAGAACCCTGCATCACTGGGCATTTAAAAACGAAAGGCCCAGGGGAGAAACATTTAAAAACTGTTAGAGTGAGTGGACGAAAATCACAGATAAAAACTTCATTTCCTGTAATGTTCTCCCAAAAGTATATCAATTTAAAAATCAATTATGCATGCCCACAATTACTAAATTTCCACAAGTGCATGAAGATAAACCAACAAGGAATATGGGAAGAGAAATGTTCACCAAACATAATAAGTCTGACCTCTCAGACTAGGGTCGGAGCTAAGAGCTCTAGTGGCGCCCTCACGCCATGCTATGCTAGCTAGATAAAATAATACGGTCAACCCTTATGATATCAACCTGACCTCTCAGGCTTGTCTGTCCTCTCAGACCAGGGTCGGAGCTAAGAGCTCTAGAATATGTGATAACGGTCAACCCTTATAATATCAACCTGACCTCTCAGGCTTGTCTGACCTCTCAGACCAGGGTCGGAGCTAAGAGCTCTGGATAAAGTGGAAATGGTCAACCCTCATAGTGCACTACGTAATTTGCCTGACCTCTCAGGCTAGGGTCGGAGCTAAGAGCTCTAGTAGCGCCCTCACGCTACTCTAGCTAGCATAATCATTGGTCAACCCTTAAAATATAATTCACAACAATACTTTAATCAAATTCTCTTCCCAAAATAAAATAAGTAAACAATTCCTTGACATATATGCATAGACCCAATCTCCAACGAAGTCTCGGGTTCAATTCCATTCGTAGGACGGCCCTCACCGTCTATAACCATTTTCGGAAGAAATAGAAAATCGAGTAATAACGTAAATACGTTCAAGAACCCGAGAGATATATAATTCTCGAAAACAATCATAAACATCATGCAATTAACTCAATAATTAAGGCATGCATTTATTTAAAACAATATGTCCACTCACAGTACTATTGCGACATTTCCGCTCGGAAAGCTCCTCGAGCGAAACCCTCGAACTACCCGCGTAGTCGAGCCCGTCTCACATCCGACCAGAGACTGTACAACAAATCATCAAATTAGTCATACCACAGTTGACTTGGTCTTTTCCTAGTTTGACCAGGAAGTCCTATTTGACCACAAGTTGACTGAGTTCCTTTTTATGACATTTTACCCTTTTTGACTTTCTTTCCCGGTTATCGACTCTTAACTCAATTTACCGGAAGTCCGACTCAGCTTCCGAACTCATGGTTATCACTTTAACTTTACGTTAGGGTGTCACGTATTAATCAATAAATATAACCTCGAGTCGATATACCGATTTAACATTTTCTCATAAATTCCAGTTATCTATTTCCGATAACCATTTAACACTTTACCCATTTAACCAACAGGTGTCACATTCATTGAACTTCAATCCTTTAACCATTTTTCTGAAAATGCAACTTCCCCAAAGTGGAAACTTTCCCTTAATGGAAACTTTCCCAAAGTGGAAAGTTTCCCAATTAGCAGGTTTCCAAACATAGAAGGTTCCCAAAAATGGAAATTCCCAATTTACGGTTAGTTTCCGTTTTTACTCGTTTCCTTACGTAAATTCCGATTCACGACACTTTAACTCTATTAAACGGGACCAACACACTTGAAGGAATCGAAGACTACCTCTCGGCGTTTCAGCCGGTTTAACTCCTCCGGAATCGTCACCGGATTCCGGCAACTTGCCGGAAATTCGCCATAACCTCCTCGTTTCCTCGTTACCAAGTTCTCGACAACATGTAACAAGCACACATCCAAAACAAGATCAACAACAATTCAACAACACAAAACTTCAACACACTGTCCTAATACTAAAACCTCACCTCTGCTCTACTTCAAGCCATGATCCAGCTGCTCCTCAACCTCCTCCTTGCCGGCCTCATCCTCAGGTCAGCAATGAACTGAACCCAGCAGCTCCTCCTCGGCTGCAAGTCTAGCTGCAGCTCACTGTCCTTCACCCTCCACCTCACCAGCAATGCCATATAATCCTAGCAATCAACTAAGCTACTCCAGCAGGCCCAACACTCACTGCCACACCTCCAAGACACGAAAAAGCTCACCAGAGGCCAACATCTCTTCGCCGGTGACTCGCCCTCGAGCACAGCATAAACCGAACTCATTCAGGCCCAGATCGAACTCTAAAAGGCATGGGAAAAGAAGAGGGGAAAGAAAGAAGGAGAACCCTACCTCTTGCTACCCTCGCCGCCGCCTGAGCTGGCCCGTCTCCGACGAGCACAGCTGTGCTTCACCTCGGCCAATCTCCCTTGTCATGGGTTTATTGGAGAAATTGCTTTGGGGGTTTAGTAATAGGAGGAAAGAGGAGTGTTTCGGTGATGGCGCGCCGGTGAGAGGCGGCCGGACACAGCTCCGACGAGGGGAGCAGACGGAGGTCGAGAGAGAGAAGAAAACTCGGTTTGACCCGAGTTTTTGATTTTTCCAAAGTCAACCAACTAACTTCCTTTTTATACTTGAATGGACGGTCCAGATCAATTCTCCAAATGATCTGACGGTCCAGATTTAAAGAGAGTGAAAAGTAAAAAGGTTAAATGGTAAAACTCCCTTTTTACCGGATGGATAATTAAAAATTACCATAAACTTCTGAAATTCACAGAAATTAGCCGGAAGCTCCGAAAAATATTCCGGAAATACCGGGAGACTCGTGTTGACACGTACTACAACATCGAGTCATCAATTCAGGTATTTGGTATACTTTTAAAAACTCGAAAATTAACTCGAGCGATAACTTATCGAATTACCGATCGCAATTAAAATCCTCGGTAACTCGTGAATTTCTGTGAAAGGTAACTTTTATTAACTTGACAAGATTCGGGGTGTGACAGATTGCCTTTCAACAGACACCTTTGTACAACGGGTGTAAGAAGACTGTTCTTGAAAGTGTCATGTGAGTAATGAAGGTGAAAGTGGAGAACAAATTGACTGTGAAGGCTGTTGATGATTATCTGGACTTGACTGCTTCTCTTCTACCCCCTGATCATCGCCTTCCTACCACTCATCGTAAGGTCCTACATATCCTAAAAGATCTTGACCTTTCCTACATCAAAATCCATGCATGCAGATATGATTGCGTTCTCTTCTGGGTAAAGATGATGAAGAGAATGATCTTGAAGACCTTGATGCATGTCTGGTATGTCACACAGAAAGGTATAAGTTGACGCCTGCAGGGAATAAGAAAGTTGTGAAGATACTTCAGTATTTCCCGCTGAGTTATAGACTAGAACGGTTGTACATGTCTTCACACACGGCCAAAGCTATAAAATGGCACGCTGAGAGAGATTTGTCTAACGACGATACCCTTCTACACCCTGCTGACGGAGAGGTTTGGAAGCACATAGATAGAGAGTATCCTCAGTTTGCATCAGATGTCTGAAATGTGAGGCTCGGTCTCTCATCTGACGGGTTCAACCCTTTTGGCAACACGAGTCTTCAATATAGTATATGACCAGTTATTTTAGTACGGTACAACCTTCGTCCATGGATGTGCATGAAGAAAGAATACAATATGCTGACTCTGTTAATTCCAGGGCCGATTTATCGAGGAAAGTGTCTCGATGTGTATTTGGGACCCTTGATTGAAGAGCTGAAGTGGCTGTGGTACGTTGGTCATCCCACTTATGACAAGTATATGAACGAGATGTTCCATATGCATGTCATGGTTGTTGACACCATCAGTGATTTTTCTGCCCGCTGGATGTTGTCGGGCAACATTGTTAAAGGATACAGAGCTTGTCCAGAATGCTCTATTGATGAGTGCGGCAGACGACATTGCAGCAAGATTGTCCTGGTCCGTCACTGTTGTTGGCTTCTAATTGATCACCCATGACGAGTAGATGACAAGGCATTTGATGGCACTGTCGAAAATGATGTGCCACCCAGGAGATGGACGGGGGATGAAATTTTGGAAGTGCTGAATGAATACGATTTTGAGCCGCTCATCAATCATCCGGATATAGTGACGACAATACCTGACAGACCAGTCAGGTATAAATTCTGGACACACAAAAACATATTCTGGGAACTTCCGTACTGGAGTAAGTTGTTGATCAGACATTATCTAGATGTCATGCACATAGAAAAGAATGTGTGCGAAAGTGTGGTGGGCACAATGCTGAATTAGGAGGGGAAAACTAAAGATGGCCCTAAGGCACTCATTGATCTGAAACGAATGGGTATACGAAAACATTTGTGGTTGAAAGAAGGGAAGAAAAAATGCCTCAAGCTCCTTACACCGTCAAGCCTGACCAGAAGAATGAAATTTTTCGGTGGATGGGTCATGTTAAGTATCCTTCAGGCTATGCAGGAAATATAGGTCGGTGTGTTAACTTCCGTGACAATAAGATGGATGGATTAAAGAGTCATGACTGCCATATCCTCCTACAACGTCTCTTCCCTGTCTTCATTCGATCATACTTGCCCCGTCAGGTGGTGGAGCTGTTAGTAGCGTTGTCAAGATTCTTTCAAAAGTTATGCGCTAGAGAAGTGAAAAAATCTGACCTGAGGGAAATGCAAGAGGACATCATTTTTATCATGTGCAAATTTGAGTGGATATTTCCCCCAAATTTTTTTGACATCATGCCTCACCTGATGATCCATCTTCCCAAACAATTGTTGCTTATTGGTCCAGTACACTACACTTGGATGTATCCCATAGGAAGATATGATTGAACATCCGATGATTAATAAGTTTTTATATAAAATTATTCATCAATAATCATAACACTTTGCAACTTGATGTGGACAAGGTATAGAACCGTCCACAAATCCATACAGCCTAAGTTCTTCAAGACAAGACTCCATAAAGTATATCCAAGCAGGATAGCTCGTTTCATCAAGTAAGACATTAGGAAGGAAGACAGATTTCGAAGAGCTAGGGTTTTCAGAATTCATGATAAAAGATTCAAAGGACGAAGAATCAACATAATTGAGGTTTGTAGGAGAAAGAAGTATAGCAAAGGATTGAACAGCAAGCAAAAGAATCTGAGGTTTATATGAGAGAAACTCATTCCATAAGTTCATATTTCTAGTGACGGAGCTAGAAATTGAACCTTAGAGGAGGCTGATATAAATTTAGCACACAATAGTTATTGGTTGGAGGGGTTTTAGTGACTTGTTTCCGGGTAAACTCGCGGTCCCTTTAGCGGGTTGCACGGTTTCAGAAATAGGGAACTTCCTCGTACTCCGAGTTTTTCTGTGTAAAGAACAAACACGTCAAAGAGGCCTCCCCGGGTTTACCGAGGGAAGCCACTCCGATGCTTAAGTCAGACACTGTCAGCTAAGCATAAACTCGGGAATAGTCAAGAGGTTTCATCGTACCTTTATGGGGAGGCATGTGCCGGTATTTATAGCAGCACCAAAGACAGCATTCTTGTCCTTTTCCAATGTGGGAGTAGTTTCCCTTGCTTTACTTAGCTTTATGGCGAATTGGGCCCAGACAAAGGGCCCAGAGTGGCTTCTCACATTTAATTGGGCTTTTACCCTATAAACGATAATTGTAACCCGGTAAAGGTGAAATATTAGGTTCCACCTGTAAACAAGTCCCCCAAGTCCTCAGTCAAGGGGTACGCTTGGGTGGGGACTTGAAATCTTTTCTTTACCGGGTTACATAGTTAGCAGCCAAACCCGGGGTATCCAGTCCCCCAAGTCCGTACGCAAGCGTAACCCGCAGATCTTTTCCACCTTTGAAACTTAAAACGAAGTCGCCGGGTTGTAGTGGGGAATCCCGCGGAGGAGGTGATGGAAGACCCGGTGATTGCTGCCTGGAGGACACAAACCCGGTTCGGAGTCCCCCGGTTCCTGCTTCAGCAGCCCGGAGAGGTGTATCCTGTGGCGGTATTAACGGGGGTCCTCAAAAACCGGTCACTACCCCGTGGAGGACAGTTCATCATACGGCCCCGGGGAGGACGTGACGGGTCGAGCATTGGCCGGGATAACGGGTCATGAGCTGGAGCTTTCCTCAGACTAGTTTATATGTGTGGCGGTTTTTCACTTTGTAACTGACTTTTTTGAATGAAAGTATTCAAGCTTTTCCTTTGCATGATTCTTCGGGTCCGTTAGGACTTCCAAGGGCCGCTAGGGCTTTATGGGTCCGTTAGGACTTCCAACCCGATGCATAACCTGCAAGTGTTGACAAAATTCACACATATAGTGCCTGTTTGGCATGTTAACATTATAGTTAAAATAGGGCCGCTAGGGCTTTACGGGTCCGTTAGGACTTCCAAGGGCCGCTAGGGCTTTACGGGTCCGTTAGGACTTCCAACCCGATGCATAACCTGCAAGTGTTGACAAAATTCACATATAGTGCCGGTTTGGCATGTTAACATTATAGTGAAAATAGGGCCGCTAGGGCTTTACGGGTCCGTTAGGACTTCCAAGGGCCGCTAGGGCTTTACGGGTCCGTTAGGACTTCCAACCCGATGCATAACCTGCAAGTGTTAACAAAATTCACATATAGTGCCGGTTTGACATGTTAACATTATAAAGTGAAAATAGGGCCGCAAGGGCTTTACGGGTCCGTTAGGACTTCCAAGGGCTTGAAATAAGGCCGTGAAAGGCTTGCAATATTTCAAGTCATGGAGATTGCCGGAGATTATCGGAGATTGACAGTGAAATAAGGCCGTGAAAGGCTTGCAATATTTCACGTCATGTAGACCGGAGATTATCGGAGATTGCCGAGTTTGACAGTGAAATAAGGCCGTTAAGGCTTGCAATATTTCACGTCATGTAGACCGGAGATTATCGGAGATTGCCGAGTTTGACAGTGAAATTGAAATAAGGCCGTGAAAGGCTTGCAATATTTCACGTCATGTAGACCGGAGATTATCGGAGATTGCCGAGTTTGACAGTGAAATAAGGCCGTGAAAGGCTTGCAATATTTCACGTCATGTGGAGATCGCCTGCATTCACTCAACAAACTGATTGATAAACATAACCCGGTAGGGTTTTATGTGGGCCTGAAAGGCTTTATATATAACATCAAAACATAATAAATTTGGACATTTGCAGATAACTCGGTACCTACTTGGGATGTACGCACTGTCAAAAGTTCGCGGGTTTCCATAACCCGGAGGATTCCCTACTGGGGTTTTTACCTTAGCAAGTCTGGCTGGCGTCCGTTTGGTAAGCGTGAGGTCCTGAGTTCAACTCTCGACGAGAGCACCAATTGTTTCCGGGTAAACTCGCGGTCCCTTTAGCGGGTTGCACGGTTCCAGAAATAGCGAACTTCCTCGTACTCCGAGTTTTTCTGTGTAAAGAACAAACACGTCAAAGAGGCGTCCCCGGGTTTACCGAGGGAAGCCACTCCGATGCTTAAGTCAGACACTGTCAGCTAAGCATAAACTCGGGAATAGTCAAGAAGTTTCATCGTACCTTTATGGGGAGGCATGTGCCGGTATTTATAGCAGCACCAAAGACAGCATTCTTGTCCTTTTCCAATGTGGGAGTAGTTTCCCTTGCTTTACTTAGCTTTATGGTGAATTGGGCCCAGACAAAGGGCCCAGAGTGGCTACTCACATTTAATTGGGCTTTTACCCTATAAACGATAATTGTAACCCGGTAAAGGTGAAATATTAGGTTCCACCTGTAAACAAGTCCCCCAAGTCCTCAGTCAAGGGGTACGCTTGGGTGGGGACTTGAAATCTTTTTTTTACCGGGTTACATAGTTAGCAGCCAAACCCGGAGTATCTAGTCCCCCAAGTCCGTACGCAAGCCCTAAACCCTAAACCCTAAACTCTCAACGAGAGCACTAATTGTTTCCGGGTAAACTCGCGGTCCCTTTAGCGGGTTGCACGGTTCCAGAAATAGCGAACTTCCTCGTATTCCGAGTTTTTCTGTGTAAAGAACAAACACGTCAAAGAGGCGTCCCCGGGTTTACCGAGGAAAGCCACTCCGATGCTTAAGTCAGACACTGTCAGCTAAGCATAAACTCGGGAATAGTCAAGAAGTTTCATCGTACCTTTATGGGGAGGCATGTGCCGGTATTTATAGCAGCACCAAAGACAGCATTCTTGTCCTTTTCCAATGTGGGAGTAGTTTCCCTTGCTTTACTTAGCTTTATGGCGAATTGGGCCCAGACAAAGGGCCCAGAGTGGCTTCTCACATTTAATTGGGCTTTTACCCTATAAACGATAATTGTAACCCGGTAAAGGTGAAATATTAGGTTCCACCTGTAAACATGACTGAATCAAGAGGAAATTGTAGTATAATCTATATGACATAAGAGTGTGATCATGTGAGAATTTGACAAACTTAAGGGAGTCTAGACCCCTTCATGCTAAAGGTAGCTCCGCCTCAGATTTCTACTAAGGATGATAACAAACTCCTAATTTAGGTCCTCTTGATTCAAATATTTTTTCACTCTAATTCTCATGCTGTTAGTAAGTCAAAGGGGTACCTAGAAAATTACATGGTGTTCCCATTTGGTAAGACAATAGTTTTTCGTTATGTTTTTTGATATATACGAAGTAAAGGGTGGTTTAGTTAATTTTCAACATCAAATTACCTCTTTGTACACAGTAGAGGTTTCTTTAGGAACCAGCAAATCCGACCTCTCAACTTTATAGAATCCATCTCAGTCGATCTAGAACTTTAAGTTTGTGCCACTATAAGTATATAGCAAATCCATCTATCTCTATTATCCTGGATCAGTTATTTTTTGAGGAAATCAGAGCTAGACATAACTGATCCTAGAAGTTGGTTCCAACCATTCATGATCTCTATATATAGCCTATGTAGGATCCAACTTCTTCAAACCAACCAAACCAAATAACCAGCATCAGATCATCAAATAAAAGAATTCAAATATAAACATGTATCAAAAAAATCAAGGTGAAGCTTCGACTTGTTAACATCTATGTATGATTATATGTTGAGAGCGAAAAACAGTGATATAGAAAAACAGATCGAGTATTTCTATCAAGTTGAAGTGCTGCTTCTCAAATCAAGTCAATATTAGGCGACGATTGTGTACTCATGTTTTGTTTATTTTACTTCATCTTGTTGAATAATTTCACAAAATGTAAAATTTTGTTATTTGCCAGTGAATTTGAGCTTTAACTCTCAACTTTTTCAGAATCTTATCCGAAGACCACAAGGTTCTCTGTGAGCAATTTCCGAACACAAGCTCGATCCATATATATATATATATATACTAATAAACTGACTAGGGCTAATATATAAGGAAGATTGAATATAAGTAGCGAGTCAAGTCAATACTCGACCCTATTAATTTGCATTGTGGAAATTATAACTTCTTTGTTGACTATATCTAGTTTTGTATCAAGTTATGGCTCTCTATTGCTGCGTCTCTTTTACGTTCAAATATCAATTCATGTGGGCACTGGTTTCTATCATAGCAAACGCAGCAGATGCTGTGCAATTTCCAAGTGTGACTGCGAGAGGAGTTCGTATAATGACAATACGTAATTTGAGGTCAGTAGTTCAATCCGGGAGATGAAAACTTGTTTGTGAGGAAATTTTTGTATAGAATTGTTTTACTTGAATGATGGATTCACCGAAACTAAGCTAGTATGCTCGCAGAGTACTTGTTATAGAAAAGAACAAGCAAAAATGAATAAACGAGTTCGTGGATGAAATAGGATATTAAACAGAGAGTACTTCCTATAACATTGAGAGTCTAATAAATTTACTCTCTCTCTAATTTCCAAATTCTTATCCCAAAGTTTTTCTTTTAAGTCATTCCATTCCAAATATGGAAGATTCAATATTAATTACGACCAAGTCAAGTCTACACATGGCAACAAATGCATTGTGGAAATTGTAACTTCTTTCAGTTCAAGCAGAGAGACATTTGGGTCCAATTTTTTCGTGTTTTCTAGTAAGTTGTGGTTATCTATTGCTGCATCTCCTCCTTTACGTTGATCCTATTGATCACCATCTCAATAAATTTCCAAAATGATTGTGATGCCAAAGAAAGCAATGTTCTTTTGTTTTACAGAAAAGAAAAATACGGAGGCAAACGTATTCGCACTGTTCATGAGATATTTGCATATGTTAAGCTAAGTGATTTATCTGAATCTTATTATGAGAAAACTGACACTTATTCATAGTGGTTATTGAACTCTTTGATTCATGAGCAAAACTTTTCTGTGCTGTTTTTCCTTTTTTACTAAACGATCCTCCTAATTTCAATAACAAATTTCCACGAAGCTTCTTATGCATATAATTATGAGTCAACACTCGAGTCATGTCTGTTAATACTCAACGTAGAAGATACGTACTCACCTTTTTCCACTTTTGTCTTGTATGAACTTGTGGCTCTGTTTCATAGCTTAGTTCAGATGCATGGATTAATTCTGTCGAGGAATCATTATAAATAGGGAATGACTTGCATTCAAAGGGAGTATTCAATTCTTAAAAATACTAGCTTGCAGTGCAATTGTGCTTCTTATTCCCTCATCGTCTTGATTACATCAATTAAGATGGAGTTGGGAAGGCGGCTCAAACAAGCTTATGCAATATCGATTGCGCTTCTTCTTCATATCAATTCTTCCTTATCCCTCGGTCACCACCATGCTAACGTGACCGGGAGGTGCCTAAAGAGGGAGAGGGATGCACTGCTTGCTATCAAAGGTGACCTGGTGGATGAATACAGCCTGCTCTCTTCTTGGCGAAGCGAAGACTGTTGCGGATGGGAAAGAGTCCACTGCGATCACCAGACAGGACATGTTATACAACTTCATCTTGGAGGAGTACTACCAGAGGAGCTGAACTCTTCGCAAGGTGAGCATATGTTGAAAACTTTGGGAGGTGAAATTAGTCCTAAAATCATTGAGTTGCCGTATTTGGAATATTTGGACCTCAGTTACAATTTCTTCAGTGCCACCCAAATTCCAACACTTATTTGTTCTCTATCCCATTTGAGACACCTAGATCTCCATTTCAATTCCCTCGATGTGAGTAAAATTCCAGAGCTAATTGGTAATCTGACCAATTTAAGATATCTTGATCTCTCTTATGCTTTCTCATATGATGATGAAATTCCAACTCCATATCAGCTTGAAAACCTTACTCACTTGCAGTATCTCAATCTCGCCTATACACCTTTCGATCATGGAAACCTGAATTGGCTCCCACATCTTTCTTCTTTGAAATACCTAGACTTGAGTGAGACCAATCTGAGTAAGGCTTCTGATTGGCTGGAAACAATAAACAAGCTTCCCAATCTAAGAAACTTGACACTGCGAGGATGTGATCTTCCGCCTCCAATTCTTTCCACTCTTTCTCACATCAATTCTTCCAACTCTCTTGTACATGTTGATTTGTCCAGAAATCCTGTTGTCAGTTCTTCAATATTCAAATGGTTGTGCAACTACAATACCACCCTTGTATATCTTGGTCTTTCTTCCATTCAATTAAGTGGTTTGATTCCTGATGTTTTCAGAAACATGAGGTCACTTGCATTTCTTCGTCTCTCTCACAACCAATTAAGGGGTCTGGGCCCCAATGCTTTTGCTAACATGAGCTCACTTACATATCTTGATCTCTCTTATAATCAACTAGAAGGAGGGATCCCAACATACAATGCCCAGTTATGCAGTTTGCAACATCTGTCCATGTCAGGTTGTAATCTGACTGGACAACTTTCTGAGTACGTTCAAAGATGGTCCACATGTCCTCAAAACCCATTACAGTCTTTAGATCTTTCAGATAATAATCTTGCTGGGCCATTTCCTAATTTTACAAACTTTTCATCATTGGAGTATTTATCTCTCTCTGAAAATAAGTTGAGTGGAAGGGTTTCAGAAAGTATTGGAAAGTTGTCTTCATTGAGAACGTTAGATGTCAGTAAAAATCAATTAAGATGGATCATACCCAAAAGTATTGGGGAACTCTCCCGTTTGTATTCCTTGGGTCTCTCAGGAAATTTTCTAAGCGGAAAAATTCCAGAAAGTATTGGGAATCTTTCATCATTGGAATATTTAGATCTTTCAAAAAATCAGTTAAGAGGAGGAATACCAAATAGTATTGGGCACCTATCCAATTTGGAGTATATAAATCTTAGTATGAATCATTTGAAAGAGATTTCAGAAATTCATTTCACAAAACTCTCCAATTTATATGTCTTGGATTTATCCTATAACTCAAGACTAGAATTCAATGTCACTTCTGATTGGATCCCTCCTTTTAATTTGAATTATCTGAGTCTGAGGTTTTGTAAGGCTGGGCCGAATTTTCCAAAATGGCTCCAAACCCAAAAAGATCTAGTTGAGCTTGACATGTCTTATGCTGACATTTCAGATGTCCTTCCAAGTTGGTTTTGGAGTATCTTTGGTGACACTCTGACTATAGATTTCTCTAACAATCAAATTAGAGGAAGATTTGCGAGTTCAGTGATTGAATTATCTAGTAGAGTTGAAGTTCGATTTAGTTCAAACCAATTGGAAGGTCCAGTACCTTCATTCCTATCAAATGCTTCATATTTGGATCTCTCTGATAATAAGTTTTCAGAAATGACGTCCTTCTTGTGTTCTTCAAATGTCAGTGCCTCAAAATTTATTGATCTCTCCAAAAACAATATTTCTGGAGAAGTTCCAGATTGTTGGAGACAATGGGTCAATCTAGAACTTCTCGATTTGAGTTTCAATGCTTTTTCTGGGAAAATCCCACGTAGTATTGGCTATATACATGGAATCAAAACATTGAAACTAAGGAGCAACAAACTTGTGGGAGCGTTGCCTTCTACCTTGAAGAATTGTACGAGCTTAAATGTTATTGATCTTGGGAACAATCACCTTTCAAGTTCAGTGCCTGATTGGATAGGGGCCAGTCTTCCAGATTTGGTTATTCTTATGCTTCAATCTAATCAATTTGGTGGAAGTTTGCCTTCACAGTTATGTCACCTAGCACACCTTCAAATTTTAGATGTCTCTGTGAATGAAATCTCGGGAACTATACCAAAATGCCTCCACAATTTGACTTCTTTTGCACAAGAAGGAAATTCAAATTTAACCATCAGACATTCTTTCAATATATCTGAGGCCGAACCACCTATGACTTCTCTTTATTATGATGATGATGCAACATTCATGTGGAAAGGAACATTGGCTTCTTCCAAAAGTACTTTGGGACTAGTAAAGAGAATTGATCTCTCAAGCAACAGATTAACTGGGGAGATTCCAAGTGAAATCACTTACCTTGTTGGATTGATTTCTTTGAACCTGTCAAGGAACTATTTAAGTGGACAAATCCCTCTAGATATCGGAAAGTTGAAGTCATTAGATTCACTTGATTTGTCAAGAAACAAGATAAATGGTGGAATTCCGACAAGTCTTGTTCATATCGATAGACTCACTACCATGGATTTGTCATATAACAACTTGTCTGGTGAAATTCCAACTGGCACTCAGCTCCAGGGCTTTAGTGCCTCATCTTATTATGGAAATCCTTGGTTGTGCGGACCTCCACTTCATGTTTGTGATCCAAAGGGGGCAGGTCGACCTAATGTCTCAACTGGTGAGGATGATGCAGATGAGCTCATCACACAAGGGTTTTACATAAGTCTGGGAATTGGATTTGTTGTTGGATACTGGGGATTTTGTGGAAGTTTGATATTCAAGAGATCATGGAGATATGCATACCACAACTTCTTGAATGCTTCAAATGATTGGCTTTATGTGAAGATAGTTTTGATCAGACGACAATTAAAGAATTTGCTTAATAGACAGCAATCTTAAGCCGTAGGTAATCTCTCTCTCTCTCTCTGATAGACTAATGTTTTTATACAGCGTCAACATGATATCATGTGAGATAAGTGCATCATTGTGCATGCCTCCTTTCCTTTCAATCTGCTCAATTACGTCTTCAAGTATTCAGGAGTGTGTAGTACCCTTGTTCGATCAATCATGTTTTTCTGCATCTAGTTTGGTTATGTACCAGAAACTTCTGGTATATTCTCTGTTCTGCTAATGTAAAAACTTGTTGATCCAATCATCTCAGTTACTATTCTAGCTAGTGTAATTTCGGAAATCCCCGCACAGTTTGAATGATGATGTATTCGTTCAATAACTAGATAACTATAGTTTGCTTTTCTTTTGCAAGCTCTTTGCTCTATGTATTATTTTTCAGAAAGTGGTATTGGCTTAGTCTCCTTTGTACATTTTCTTTCTCTCAATAAACTTTCTGGGTAAGGGTGAAGAGATAGCCCTTATCTCGCTTACCCAAACAAAAAAATAAAAATAAATACTAAATGAGATTGCAGACATCTTAAGGTTTTCTAATTTAGAATGCAAGCACCTTTGCTTTGCTTGTCAGGAAACTTTCTTGAATCCAACTTTTTTCATCAAGATATTGCATGCTTCTATTGTACGTCTTTTGTTGATTCGCTCCAACCATCTATCGACAAATCTACTTTGTTTTCCATGTTTTTTCGAAGTAATTTGTATAGAGATCAACTGAAAAAACAATTCAAGTACAAACTAGCACACCCGAAAATAACCAACACGTAAGCATGTAGCTTCAAGTTCACTGGTTTGGAACCTTCTGTTAAACCTGCATATGTTGGAATGATAAGTGTCAGATGTAGTAACAGGCTGATTGCACTTTATTCTCCAAATCGATTACTCAAGGAGCACCAACATGAAGATAAGATGCAATGCACTGCATTGTTTAGAGCTTCTTGTTTATGGGGGAGACCATGTTTCCAACATCAATGAAGTGCAAGTGAAGCAATCGTTGGCATGATATCTGTTGGAAAGGAATCGACAGAGAGTTCTAAAGTAATCAACTGTTTCCATAAAAATATTTATAGCTTCTTCCATCTAAAATAAATCTTCTATTTATCTCATTGCTAGGATGGAGGTCAGAATGTGATTGGATACAGTATCAAACTTCCTTATCCCTATACCCTCAGCCACCCGCCCCATGTTAACGTGAGGACGAGATGTGCTGAGGGAGAGGGAGTGAGATGCAAGCCTAGCTATCAGGCAAGGCCTGGTGGATGACAACAAACATCTCTGCAGTATATAGCTTAAATAAAAATATCGATATGTACTTACAGACTGCAACACTCGACCTCCTTTCACAAATCGAGCTTTGTTTAACCAGAGAATATATATGAACAATGACTAAGTTGATCAAGTCATGAGAGGAGCTACTACAAAAAAAGAATAAAAGATGGGGCCTGAAGACACGTAGGTAACTCAAAAGATTCTAATGGCACCCAATTCTTCTTTTTTTGAAGTCAGAGTCAAGCTCTCATGTCTTTTAGATGAGTGACCCAAGTCACCCAACCATTGATCTTACCTGGGCTTTACTTAATTAACATGGTACTAAGCTGCCAGACAAAATTGTAAGCCATCCTAGAGATGCAGTTTCTTTGTCTGATCTTAATCATCAAAACACAGCACGAACACACAGACACCTACACCTAAGATGACCATTGTGAAGATAACTATGCAATAAATCAATATGTACAAGGCCTAGAGAGTAACTGTGAAAGAACACATGAAGAAAACAGCAATAGAAAGACAAGAACACTAAAAAATGAAATAACAATAAAGCTACCTTGAAGCCTCCATTGCTTAAAAACCATCTGCATCCAGCCACCTACTTTCTTAAAGACAGCAGATACATAGAAGTAATAAGCTCAATAGACGATGAGCCCTTCGTGGGCGTTGAGAGAGAGAGAGAGAGAGGTGACGATGAAGCCGGAGGCGCAGACTGGAAGCCCTAAGGGAGATGACGTGGCTGATGGCAGTGGAGGATTACGGGTTTGAGAGTCAGAGATGACGGCGTAGATGGTGGTGGTGGAGATGGCGACGAGGGTGATGGTGATGTCGAGGATGGTTTTTCAGCGAAGGTCTGGCCGGTCTGGGTGTGGTTGAGAGAGAGAGAGAGAAACCAGATCGGGAAGAGGGGAGAATAGAAGGAGAAACAGATGAGATATATGTGGCTTTAATTACAATGGCTAATAATATCTTTTTAATAAAAATCATTGAAGTGGATTAAAAGATAAGAGTTTCATTGAAATAAGATATAATTTTTTGTTTGGGTAAACGAACATTATTCCTTCTAGCAATAGCTAAAAACAGACTAGTGTGTAAGCCTGCGCATTGCTGGGGGATAGCAAATTGTAATGTTTCATGGTTTGATAACAAAAAGTAACTATACCTACTTACAATAGCTCGTAGAATCAGCTTGTTCATACCTTCTTTCGGTCCTGCACCCAAAAATGAAACAGGTTGTAAGACATAATGTTAAAAGACGGGACTTCATTCCTCTTTCCTAATAAACCACCAGTTCCTCCAGCTTTTATAATTTTTTTATAATTTAAAAAAAACGGTCTCAGTTATACATATTATCGAGGATGAAATAAGAGGAGAGAAATAAAGGCAATATATACATGCTTGATCTAATGCATTTATTAAAAAGGCTGCTAATGAAAATAAATTCGTGTGTAACATGGCTCCAGGAGGTTTGCATACTGGGAAAAAGATATCTAGCAACATTCACAGAACAAACAGCTCTTTTTTATAAAAGAGTTGGGTTAATGCAGTCATTGGTAGCATGGTTTGAATTGGAAAAGGAAGATAGAACTTCAAAATAGAGACCAACTAACATATTCCAAACCAAAATGAAAAACATCATAACTAACAACCCTAATCCCATAGACCCTTGTGATATCATTAAATCAAACAAAACATAGAAAACAAACCTCGTGGTCGGTGTCGCAAATGGAGCACACCACCTGCAACACCAATTTCAAATCCATAATCAATCACTCTACAGTCTACACTAATTCAAAAAAAAACAATAAAATTAAATTAGTCACTTAGTTAACAAACCAATAGTGACCAAGGTTGATACCATTATATAGGAACCATAGATACCATCTATTCTGAATGCACTCCTCATGTTTGTAGGTTACATATTAGAAGAGCGAATGCACATACATGCACATGAGAAAGAAACGACCTCCAATGTTTTCACATCACATATTTCGCCAAAAAAATGTTTTCTCATCACATAGAAACAGATGTAAGAATCCATCTCCCAATTTTATTTCCTATTCACATTATATATTGATTTGAAAATTTTTAACTGACCACCAAACCATAAATTGGTCAATTTTGAACTCACCACCAGACCAACATCAAATGTAGAACTACTATTATGCATGAGCTAGTTGGAAGCCTGGTATCTTCTTTTTCATAATTTCTATGGAGTTGATAGACCTAACTGGAGCTATCGTTGCTTTAGCATGACAAACAGTCAAAAATATACTCAGAAATTTCAATTATGTTAAGCATGCATATCAATCATTCTCACTGTTTAAGGTAACCTTAATTTTATATTTATGATCATGGCCTTGACAACCTAGCAAACATTTCAGCAACAATTAAGTTTCCATGAATACGTCCATACACAGGATTGGGAAAAGAAGGCATATTGGACCACCATGACTGCAAAGTTGGGACATCAGACATGAGACAGGATGTACAACAACCAAACCAAGAGCCAATACCAACCAAAATTGCCAAGCCAGGTAAACCAACGCACCAATTCCATTACCACGCCACAACAAAACAGATGAAATCATCACCGCACACAATTGCTATCAAAAATGAAACAAGCACGATGCTACTTAAACAAACACGATACAAAGACAGAAAGACTTCATAAAGAAAATATTGCATAAAATTGTAAAAATACTCATCAAAGTCATACATTCCTACCTGAAAACCCACGCAGCAGAACCCAATAAACAAAATCTCCCAGATGGACGTGACCGGACCCAACACCCATTTGACTCTCCCTTCAACGCTTACCATCTCTGAAGATATGCAATCCATTAAAAACAAAACAAATGAAAAAAAATCATATATAGAATCTGTAAACTTCGTATCTGGATGAAAAATCAAAAATTAAACCAATGAAAAATCACTGAAGACGAAGATGAGATAAAGATTAAATATACCTTATCTCGTCTAAAACGCCAATTACCCAATTCAAGTATTCAACCCTGTTGAATTGATCCAATTCCCCACCGGATCTCAACAAAAACAAATCCAGATTCAATTTGTTGAAAAGAAAGAGATGGAAGAAGCAGAACCAAACAGAGAGAATGAATGAGTGACAAAGAAGTTCAAATTGGCCATATGCATGAAATGGTACAAAGTAGTAAAATAATACCTGCTAAACAGTTTGGCTCCAAATGACAGAGATTTCCAAGTTAGCACTAACCTGTAATCATACACACAAAATAGCTCCTCACTAACTATCATGAACAAATGAATAGACGGAAAAAAGGGCAAAACCTAAAGGAGATCGATAAAGTCTCATCTTGGCAATCACATTTATAAGCACTCATAAACCAATTATAACCACAATCAAAACACATCCATGTTATAATTCCAGTGAAAATGAGAAAATATCGAATTGTTTACCCGAAAAGATCAGATTCTTAAAGATCATAACTTGTTTGACTCGGCTCTGTTGCTTAGCCTTGAATTAAGTAGACTGGAAGTAATTTGTTTGAATCATTTTACTGCATGTCCTCATTTTCTTTTTCTGTTTACAGTCTGGTATTTGTCATTTGTAATGGAGTCTAGTTCCCACTTGAGATGGATAATACTTTGTTCTTGAAGTCTGAATATGTCCCTTTTGTAGTAAGAGCATTGTAAAATGCACCATTACTCTAATAAGAGTAACTTTCTTATTGGACTTATTCTTACATCTGGTTGTTTTCGAAGATTCTCATCTTTGATATTTGCGTAAGTTAAGACTTGGTGGCCATGCTGAGTTTCTTATTACCTAAATTTTATGCTCTAGAGATGTCGACATTGCACTAAATACATCTACATACAGTGCTTATCTACAATGACAATTGAAGTAGGCATTTGAGTAACTTAGAATCTGGGGAAGCAATTTCAAAACAACAGGTACTTGGTATTGCACATAGCTGTTGGAGTGGCCTGAGTGGGTTTTGCATGGAAAGAAATAAAGAACTCTGAGATGAAATGGGAGAAGCATTGCTGGAAGTCATTCTATTGGTTTGTGTATGTGGTTCAATGTTGTGTAAATGGAACACTGCTATTTGTTTCATTCAAATTGTGGTAGTTTTTATCAAGAATTATGGACAGGTTCAATATCATTGAAGTTAAGATAGTCTATATATATCCAATAAGCTCCTGTGTTGTGTATATGTAGCTTTTAGGGCATCATTCTATGTTACCAACACTTGCCAGGAAAAAAGAAAGAATCAAATTCTCTACAACCTTTGCTTTGTTGTCAAGTTTACTTGAGGAAAACATATAATATATATGCAATTACTATATTGTCACATATAATCTTATTCAAGGTATTGAATATTGGCTTTATCTTGAAGGTGGACCAAAACCCATTGAAAGCCCATCTTGATCACGTGGTCTATACTATGTCTAGGTTAATTAGGAAATCCATGTATGCATGTATTCTAGCCTAACTAGGATTAGATATATATACCCAAAACCCCAATGCTATACATTCTCTGCTAATAGAGAAAGATAGCTCTGCTCTAGGTTAAACGATTTCTCTCTCTCTCTCTGCCTCTAGTCATTGACGGCAGCACCTATATATATATATATATATATATATATATATATATATATATAGGTGCTGCCGTCAATGACTAGAGGCAGAGAGAGAGAGAGAAATCGTTTAACCTAGAGCAGAGCTATCTTTCTCTATTAGCAGAGAATGTATAGCATTGGGGTTTTGGGTAGTTGAGAGTTTTGCCATAAAGCTCTATTGTATTCTCTCCAATTGTTATAGTGGAATTCTTTGCCGGCTTCGAGAGTGGACATAGCTCAATCACATTGATTGGGTGAACCACTATAAATCTTGTGTTCTTGTCTTCTATTTTCTTTACCGTTCTTCGATTATCCAAATTGTTCCATATCAATATTGTCGTTTGTTTACGCTTCCGCATAACAAACTGGTATCAGAGCCTGTTCTGATTTGGGAGTTGATTATTGATTGGAAATCATGAGTGACGGTGAAGGTGCTGAAGTTGATAAGAAGAAGAAAGGGACAGTCTACACATGCTAAGCCATCTGTTGGCAATGCCAAATTTGAAGTTGAGAAGTTCGATGGAACAAATAATCTTGGTATGTGGCAGTGTGAGATGATGGATGTCTTATGTCAACAAGAATTGGATATAGCTCTCGAAGAGAAACCAGCAGATATGACCGAGGCGCAGTGGAAACAGATTAATAAGTGGGCTTGTGGTTCTATCAGATTATGTCTTGCAAAGAGTGTGAAATTCTTTATCATGAAGGAAACTTCAGCAAAGGATATGTGGAAGAAATTGGAGGACCAGTACATGATCAAGAGTGCTGAAAACCGCTTTCACCTGAAGAGAAGGCTTTTCCGATTCAACTACAGACAAGGTATTTCTATGTCTGAACACATCAGTGATTTCAATAAGATACTTGCAGATTTGGTTAATTTGGATGTGCAAATTAATGATGAGGATAAAGCTTTATGTTTGCTTAATTCTCTTCCTGACGAGTATGAGCATTTGATTACAACTTTGCTGCATGGAAAGAATGAAGTGCAGTTTGATGATGTGTGTAATTCATTGATTAATAATGAATGTCGGAAGAAGGAGAAGCAGTTGCAAAGGGGTTCAGGTGGTGAAGCACAAGTACTTGTTGCAAGAGGCAGATTAGAAGATAGAAAGTTTGGGGAAATCGAGGTAAGTCGCGTCCCAAGTTGAAGACTAGAGACAAGAAGGGTTCTGAAGTAAATATGGCAAAATTTGAAGATGATGATGACTTCGGTTTTGCATTGAGTTGTTCTTCGGTTTTCGAAGATTTTGAAGATGATGAGATCGATTTGGCTCTAGCAAGTTCACCTACACGTGATTATTCTAATCAGTGGATTATGGATTCGGGTTGTACTCACCACATGTGTCCCAACAGGGAATGGTTCTCTTCTTTGAGGGAAATTAAATGGTGGAGTAGTTCTTATGGGAGATGATAGTCCTTGCAGAACTAAAGGGATTAGTACAATTCGTCTCAAGATGAATGATGGGGTTGTTAGAAAATTGACTGATGTTCGGTATGTTCCGAACTTGAAGAAAAATCTGATCTCTTTGGGTACTTTGAAATCAAAGGGGCACACAATTACTTTGAAGGATGGTGTTGCTAAAGTTGTTTCTGGTTCACTTGTTTTGATGAAGGGTACTAGAGAAAGAAACTTGCATTTTCTACAAGGGAGTACTGTGACAAGTGAGACGGCAGTTTCTGAGACTGCAGATGATGCAGACACTACCAGATTATGGCATATGCGTCTTGGTCACGCTGGTGAGAAAGCAATGCAGAAATTAGTGAAACAAGGCTTATTGAAAGGTGCAAAGACTTGCAAATTGGAATTTTGTGAACACTGTGTTTTGGGTAAGCAGACTAGAGTTAAATTTGGCACCGTAGTCCATCAGACTAAAGGAGCTCTAGACTATGTTCACACAGATGTATGGGGACCTACCCAAACAGCATCTAAAAGAGGTATGCATTATTATGTCTCTTTTGTTGATGACTTCTCTAGAAGAGTATGGGTGTACACCATGAAGCATAGAGATGAAGTCTTAGATATATTTGTGAAGTGGAAGAAGATGATTGAGACTCAGACCGGTCGGAAAATTAAGAGGCTCAGGTCAGATAATGGTGGTGAATATAAATCTGATCCGTTCTTCAAATTATGCGAAGATGAGGGCATTGTGAGACACTTCACAGTTAGAGGGACACCGCAGCAGAACGGGGTGGCAGAGCGTATGAATAGGACTTTATTGGAGAAAGTCAGATGTATGTTGTCTAATGCTGGTTTAGGCAAGGAGTTTTGGGCTGAGGCAGTCACATATGCAGGTCATCTAATTAATAGATTGCCATGTTCTGCAATTGAGGGTAAAACTCCCATGGAGGTATGGTCTGGTAAACCTGCTACTGATTATAGTTATCTTCATATTTTTGGTTGTCCTGCTTATTTTCATGTCAGAGAAAGCAAGCTTGATCCAAGGGCCAAGAAAGCAATATTCTTGGGATTTAGTGATGGTGTTAAAGGGTTCAAGCTTTGGTGTCCGGATGAGAAGAAAATTGTTGTGAGCAGAGATGTTACTTTTGATGAAGCAATTATGGTTGATCAGAATAAGCAGAAAATTTCTGAAGAGCAGAGAAAGACCAAAGAGAACTTGCAGCAGGTGGAGGTTCAGAGAAAAGTTGTTGAAACTCCAGTTGATCCAGTGAGTCCTACAGTTGAGTCAGATGATTCAAATAATAAGGACATGAATGTTGAAGTAGAGGCTCCAACGCAAGAGCCTACACAACAAGACAAACCTATTGCATCGAGAAAGGGAAAAAGGAATGCTCCAAAGCCAGCTTGGCTTAATGATATGGTGACTTATGCACTTCCCATTACTGAAGAAGAAATTCCTACTACCTATGAAGAAGCTGTTGTGCATGCAGATTATGTTGAGTGGGAGAAAGCTATGGGTGAGGAGATGAACTCTCTTTACAAGAATAAAACGTGGGAGGTGGTTCAGTTACCGCATGGGAAGAGAGCAATTGGTTGTAAATGGGTGTTTGCTAAAAAGGAAGGATCACAGTACAAGGCTAGATTGGTAGCTAAAGGCTACGCACAAAAGGAAGGAATTGACTACAATGAGGTATTTTCTCCTGTTGTTAAGCATTCTTCTATTCGTATTTTATTAGCCTTGGTTGCTCAATATGATCTTGAGTTGACACAGCTTGATGTGAAAACTGCTTTTTTTACATGGAGAATTAAAAGAAGAAATTTACATGACCCAACCGGAAGGATTTAAGGTTGCTGGTAAAGAAAATTGGGTTTGTAAATTGCACAGATCTTTATATGGATTGAAACAGTCTCCAAGGCAGTGGTATAGGCGGTTTGATAAGTTCATGTCAGGTCAGAAGTACACAAGGAGTCATTATGATCCATGTGTTTATTTTCGCAAGCTACAGAATGAGACCTTCATTTATTTGCTCTTATATGTTGATGACATATTAATTGCATCTAAGAGCAAGGTGGAGATAGAGAAATTGAAGTCACAATTGAGTCGTGAATTTGAGATGAAGGACTTGGGAGAGGCTAAAAAGATTTTGGGCATGGAAATTGAGAGAGATAGATCAAGAGGCAGAGTTTGTTTGTCACAGAAGCAATATTTGAAGAAGGTACTACATCGGTTTGGCATGGATGATAAAACTAAACCTGTAAGTACACCTGTCGCATCCCGGGGACTATTCTCGGTCCCGGAACACGACGGTAACCGCCGTAGTCCCGATCTTGCAAGTAATCAATACGTCTTTCGACGTATTGATGACTCACCGGACCGAAACCACAAGGCTATGAATGAAACATACAACAAATGAATAATAATATGAATGTCAAATACTGAATTACAAATGATCAGAGTAGCACACAAATGTTTTACAAGCGGAAGATAGTAGAAAATACCCGAGACAGAAATAATACATGAAAAAGTCTCGGTACACTGGGCCCGAATAAATGTCTCAGAGTATCCAACAGACAACAATAATAAAGATACGGAAATCAAGATACATGAAAACCACACCAGAATGGGAGTCCTCGAAAAGTGAAGTGCACGATAACCGACGCTCCGCGGCCTAGTCCAGCTCCTCTAGTGTCGGGTGCTGTAGACCTGAAAAGATGTAGAGGTGAGCAACTCGTCCTCGCTAACCCAAATGGGGCCAAAGCCATCCAAGTCGGGGTTTAAAACCCATGAGAAAACATTTCTTATATATGTATATGTACTCGTAAGTACGAAAGAGCATGTGGAAATGTAAATGCACGGCACGCACACAAAGCTCGGTAAATCATGTGACCACATATGAAAGAACTCTCTGGATCTGAGCGGCCGAATCCCGGGTTTGTCTTTACTGCAAACCGGGGCCAACTATCTAAGCGCCCGAGTGCGCAGAATAGCGAGAGCGTCCATTTCCAGCTAACGCCCAACAAATAGCAGGCCACACTTACGTCACGTTTTACTCTGTTCGAGACGAGCGTAAGCGGGATATATGAATGAAAATAAACAGGGCATAGCCCCTCCGGAGGTTAACGGTCATCGACACCGTAGGAGTGCTAGAATACTAGGTCCCATCGCTCTCAGGCCAAGCACCGGAAATCAGGACGACGGTACTACTTTTCGATCCAAAACTCACACACACACACCAAGTGCTATAAGAAGCATGTGGTCAAGCTTTAAAACAATGCATCTTTATTTAGTACGTAAAAGTAAAAGAGCCGCCGACCCAAGAGGGTTTCGGCTCACCCAATGGGCGTGCTCCCCCTACCTGGTATGATGGTACAGCTGGCTGCGCTCCAATCCCTGGTCCTCCTGAAGTCTGCGTAGACGAGCTCCTGAGTCTGTGGGTGAGACAACAGTGATAGTCAGGTATAAGTAACTCGGGGATCTACTATCTACGACTAAGACTTGGTAAACACTCTTTGTTTATCTTTCTGACATTAGGGTTTGACTTGTTTGACACTCCGATTCTCAAACCGGTGAGAAGTCGGAATTGTTTCTTATTCAGTACTTACGTCGTTTTTGTCACGTTTACAAGCTAAAAGTCTTTAAAACGTTTAACCGTAGTGTTCGAAAACGTAAAATAGGTGTTCTACGGCATAAAAGAAAAGTCAACTTTGGAATAGTAAAAGTCAACGGTCAACAGTAAAGTCAACGGTCAAAAAGTCAACCGGTCAAAGTCAAAAAGTCAAAGTCAAACAGTCAACCGGTCAAAGTCAACAGTAAAAAGTAAACAGTAAAAGTAAAACTGTAACAGTAAAACAGTAAAAGTAAACAGTAAACAGTAAAAGTGAATAGTAAAAACAGTAACCGTAAATAACTTAAACAGTTAGGGGCAAAATGGTAACTCTGCCCCTGGGTTAAAGTAAAAAGTAAATCTGACACGGTAAAAACCAGGGTTTTTACCGTGCCGGTTCTAACCACTGTTTTGGCCGGATTTCGAAGCTTTTCCGGCCAAATCGAGTCCCCTGAGTACTCCTAACAACTTCTACACATCCTAGGCTATCCAACAACATCACAATCGAAGGAAAAGATCGAGTTTTCATACCCTTGAAGCTTCCACTGTGTTTTCCGGCGAAACACCTCCGGCGGAGCTCCACCGGCCTTCTCCTTCCTCCTCCTTGCTCCTGGGCGGCTCCTGGTGGCGCCTGGGAGGTCCCTAGCTCCTGAAATGGGCTGGTCTGACTCGATCTCGTCTGCACAGTGATCTCTGGTTTCTCTCCTCGACTGGGCGGCGCTGGCGGCGGCGCTGGCTTCACCGGTGGTCTAGGCAAGGTCGCCGGGGCTGTGCGAAGCCAATGGTGGTGGCGGTGAGGACTGACGCGCGCCGGAGCTGAGGGAGGTGGCGCTGCTGTGTCGAGGGCAGAAGAGAGAGAGAAGGAGCGCTCGAAATGGAAAGCAGAAGAAAGAGGAAAGTGAGGAGAAAAGGAAAGGACCGAAGCGGAAAGGAAGGAGAAAAAGGAAGGGTGGAGAGAAAAGGAAAGGAGATAGGGTATAAAAAGAAAAAGGAGTGGCCACGATTCGTCCATCGAATCAACGGCCACGATTCGTTCCCGATCCCAAAATAATTTCAAAACCAAAACCATTTTCGAAAATTCATTTCAAATAACCAAACGTCAAATTTAAACGTAAAAGTCGTACGAAAAATACGTGAAGTGCCGGAAAATATTCCGTAAATTCTTTCACGCATGTGGCGACGCGTGTCTTAACGTAAAAACGTTAGACGAAATGACGACGTACTGAAAAGTAATCGGAATTAAACCCTAAATGTGTCGGAAAATTAAATTAAAATTTCGGGGTCTCACACTCTACCCCCCTTAAATTGAATTTCGTCCTCGAAATTTACCTGACATCAGAAGAGGTGTGGGTGAGCCTGCTGCATGACTGACTCAAGCTCCCAAGTAGCCTCTTCCTCACTATGGTGATCCCACTGAACTTTCACCACTGGAACCTCTCGGTTCCTGAGCTTCCTTACATCACGATCCAAGATGCGGTACGGTCTCTCCTCGTACGAAGCATCGCTGCGCAGCTGTACATCAGTCCAAATAACATTCTGTGGGGCACCCGGTGGGCTCTTCCGTAACTGTGAGACGTGGAACACGTCATGTATATGCTGCAGTCGTGGTGGCAGGTGAATCCGGTATGCAACTGATCCAACTCTCTGGGCTATCTGGAAGGGCCCTACAAACCTTGGGGCCAACTTCCCCTTAACCCCAAATCGTCTAACTCCCTTGCGGGGACTGACTTTCAAGTACACAAAGTCTCCCACTGCAAACTCAAGGGGTGTCCGACGTGTATCTGCATACGACTTGCTCCTGCTCTGGGCTGCTCTAAGCCTCTCCTGGACAATCTGGAGTTTCTCTGAAGTCTCCTGTATCACATCTGGACCAAGTAGAACTCTGTCCTCTCTGTCCAACCAACATGTAGGTGATCTACATGGTCGTCCATACAGTGCCTCGAATGGAGCCATACCAATGCTACGGTGGTAGCTATTGTTGTAGGCAAACTCTGCAAGAGATAGGCACTCATGCCACTTTTCACCAAAATCAACTATGCAGGAACGAAGCATGTCCTCTAAGGTACGGATCGTACGCTCGGACTGTCCATCTGTCTGTGGATGATAAGCTGAACTCAAATGCAACTCGGTACCCAACTCTTTCTGCAACGACCTCCAGAGCTTGGAGGTAAAACGTGGGTCACGGTCTGAGATGATGCTCTTGGGTATCCCATGAAGTCTGATCACCTCACTAATGTACAGATCTGCAAAGTACTGAGTACGAGAGCTCATCTTGACAGGTAGAAAGTGTGCAGATTTCGTCAACCTGTCAACTATCACCCAAATCCCATCATGACCCTCCCGTGAACGGGGTAGGCCGGTGACGAAATCCATGGTGATGTGGTCCCACTTCCACTGTGGAACTGCCAAAGGCTCAAGTAGTCCTGCTGGATGTCTGTTCTCAGCCTTCACTTGCCTGCACACATCACATCTAGACACATACTCTCCGATACTCTGCTTCATGCCCTTCCACCAAAACTGGCGCTTCATATCCTGATACATCTTGGTGGCTCCTGGATGCATGATGAAACTAGTCCGGTGTGACTCCTCCAACACTAGTTTCCGGATATAATCATCACTGGGGACAAAGGCACGTCCCTTGTACCTGATGAGCCCATCATCACTGACACTCCACTTGTTGTCAGCTTCACCTGAGTAGACCTGTGCTCGAACCAAGTGGCTCTCTGGATCATTCCACTGATACTCCCCCACCTGCTGTAGGATGTGGGGCCTGAGTGACACACTGGCCAGGAATCCGTGAGAATCCCCAAACCGTACGTCCAAATCATAATCCTCCAGTGTCTCCAAAGCCTCCATGCGAGAGAGGAAAATACTCGCAAGCTCATACCTCGGCTTCCTGCTCAAGGCATCGGCAACAACATTGGCCTTCCCTGGATGGTATCGTAGGGTGAACTCATAATCCGTAAGATACTCCATCCATCTCCGTTGCCGTAGATTAAGATCACGCTGGGTGAAGATGTACTGTAGGCTCTTGTGATCCGTGTAGATCTCAAAGGTGGCTCCGTAGAGATAACACCTCCAGACCTTTAGAGCATGTACAACAGCTGCCAACTCCAAATCATGTGTAGGATAGTTCTTCTCATGTGGCTTCAACTGTCTAGAGCCATAACAAACTACCCCACCATTTTGCATCAGCACACAACCTAGACCAGTCCCTGAAGCGTCCGTATACACTTGGTACGGATCTACACCGTTGGGGAGAACGAGGACTGGGGCTGTGGTCAACCGGTTCTTCAACTCTGCAAAAGCCTCTTCACATGCGTCACTCCACTCAAACTTGACCCCTTTCTTTGTCAAGTTGGTTAGTGGCGTGGCAATCTTTGGGAAGTCCTGCACAAACCGACGGTAGTATCCAGCTAAACCAAGGAAACTCCTCACTTCTGTGACATTTCGAGGATGTTCCCAATCTAACACTGCCTCGATCTTTGAAGGATCCACTGACAAGCCTGCACCTGAGACTACATGCCCAAGAAACTGCACCTCTGAAAGCCAAAACTCGCACTTTGACTTCTTGGCGAAAAGCTGATGATTCCACAAAGTCTGGAGAATGGTGCGAAGGTGATACTCATGCTCTGCTTGGGTCTTGGAGTAGACCAAGATGTCGTCGATGAACACGATCACAAACTGATCCAGGTATGGTCGGAAGACTCTGTTCATGAGATCCATGAAAGCTGCGGGTACATTCGTCCACCCGAACGACATGACGAGGAACTCGAAATGCCCGTAGCGTGTACGGAAAGCTGTCTTCTCTATGTCACTATCCCGTACCCGAAGCTGATGATAACCGGACCTCAGATCAATCTTGGAAAAGAACTGAGCTCCTGTAAGCTGATCAAACAAATCATCAATCCTCGGAAGTGGGTACTTGTTCTTCACAGTGACACTGTTCAACTTCCGATAATCTATACAGAGTCGAAGGGTTCCATCATGTTTTCTGGCAAACAACACCGGTGCTCCCCACGGTGATGAGCTATACCTGATAAAACCCTTGCTCATGAGATCTTCCAACTGAAGCTTCAACTCTTGCAACTCAGCTGGTGCCATACGGTAAGGTGGAATCGAAATCGGTGTGGCTCCTGGAACCAACTCAATCTGAAACTCTACCTCCCGATGTGGCGGTAATCCTGGTAAATCTTCAGGAAATACTCCGGGATACTCATCAACAACCGGAATATATCTGTCCCCACTAGATTCATCCTTCTCCTTTGACGATCTCACAATACTGTAGCAAGTCAAAGTCCTCCTCCCACGAAAACATGGTCGCAAGAGTGGACTCGGCTGTGTGAGTCGCTCATCCATCCTGATCACCATCACCTTGTCCTTGCCTGGAGTCCTCACTGTGACTGTCCTCTTCTCACAGTCTATGAGGGCTCGGTATTTTTCCAACCAATCCATCCCAAGTATCAAATCATACCCATCAATGTCTAACGGGTAAAGATCTGCTAGTAACCTTCCTTCGTTGACCAGCAGCTGACACTTGCGAAAGATCCTGTCTGTGGCTTCCCCCATTCCAAGGGCAGAACTGAAACAATACGTGCTACCCGTGGACTCGGACTCTAATCCCAAAGAATCCGCAAACCACGTGGCAATAAAAGAATGAGAAGCCCCTGTGTCAAACAATACTCTAGCCTCTGAATTAGAAACAATGATCGTACCATCTAGAGCTGTCGAGGCATCGAGAGCTAGCTGACCTCCTGCAAAAGCATAGACCTGTCCACGTCCCCTAGCACTGCGTCCACTCCGGCCTCTAGTGCGTGAACTCTGACTAGCCTGACTGCCCTGACTCGGGGCAGGCTGCTGCTGAGGTGCCTGAGGGTAAGATGGCTGTGCATAGCCCTGCTGATACTGCTGCTGCTGTGGGACCTGGGAGTAAGACTGCTGCTGCGATCCCTGCTGATACTGCTGCTGACCCTGAGGCTGGATACGGCCGGAAGAACCTGAAGCTGAAGCCGTACCCATGTCTCTGTTGGGACAACGCCAACGGGTGTGTCCCACCTGACCGCACTCATAGCAAGTATATGGCCCTGACCGGCCTCCTGAGGACCCACTGCCACTACTGCCAGCACTGACGTTTCCGCCGAAAGGTCTCCTGTTGTTTCTCTTGGTCATCTTCCTGTCTCTTCTCCGAGAGTGGGACCTACTGCCACTACCGCCATAGTCAACTCTGCCCTGAGGAAAGGTCGCCTGATCAGCCTCAATCTTGTAAGCTGCGCTCACAATCTCCCTGTAGGTGCGAGTGGTATTAGAGAGCAACTCGCGGCGAACTGAGTCCCGTAGACCAAACTCAAACCTCTGGGACTTCACCTTCTCGGTGAGGCCTGGGACATACTTCTGCAGAGAAGTAAACCGCACCACATACTCGTGGACTGTCATGCTCCCCTGTGTAAGGCCGAAGAACTCGCCAATCTTCTGGTCTCTCAAGACCGGGGGAAAGTACTGCTCGTAGAACAAGTCCTCAAACTGATCCCAAGTAATCTGATCGGGATCATGGCGGTCTGCAACGGTGTCCCACCAACTATCAGCCTCTCCTGTGAGGCAGTGAACTGCAAAAGCTACTCGGTACTCAATAGGGGTGTTGACCGTCCCCTGCAGCTTCTTGATATGCTTGAGCCAGATCTCAGCATCTACGGCCTCTGTAAGACCGGTGAAGTTAGGTGGCCTAACTTTCAGGAAGGTCGCCAAGCAGTTGGACCTCCTCTCCCTCTCCAAGTCCTGCGGAGTCGGAGGTGGTACGTTCCCCATGGCTCGGAACGCACGAGTGACCTCATCCACCTCACGGCGCGGCGGCATCATGACTGACTGAAAAGAAACAAGGATTAGTCATCGAAACAATGTCCAGTGATTAAAGATAATGAGAATGGCAACTACTGGAACATGAATGAACTTTTGACTTCCGTATGAATGAATACATCATGAGATCATGCAATGACGTCAGCATCGCACACAAATAACTCGAAGCATACGACTCGAAGAAAACAAACTGGTCGTACACTAATGACATGGAAGGTACCAAAACGATGCTCTGATACCAAGTAATTACTGTCGCATCCCGGGGACTATTCTCGGTCCCGGAACACGACGGTAACCGCCATAGTCCCGATCTGGCAAGTAATCAATACGTCTTTCGACGTATTGATGACTCACCGGACCGAAACCACAAGGCTATGAATGAAACATACAACAAATGAATAATAATATGAATGTCAAATACTGAATTACAAATGATCAGAGTAGCACACAAATGTTTTACAAGCGGAAGATAGTAGAAAATACCCGAGACAGAAATAATACATGAAAAAGTCTCGGTACACTGGGCCCGAATAAATGTCTCAGAGTATCCAACAGACAACAATAATAAAGATACGGAAATCAAGATACATGAAAACCACACCAGAATGGGAGTCCTCGAAAAGTGAAGTGCACGATAACCGACGCTCCGCGGCCTAGTCCAGCTCCTCTAGTGTCGGGTGTTGTAGACCTGAAAAGATGTAAAGGTGAGCAACTCGTCCTCGCTAACCCAAATGGGGCCAAAGCCATCCAAGTCGGGGTTTAAAACCCATGAGAAAACATTTCTTATATATGTATATGTACTCGTAAGTACGAAAGAGCATGTGGAAATGTAAATGCACGGCACGCACACAAAGCTCGGTAAATCATGTGACCACATATGAAAGAACTCTCTGGATCTGAGCGGCCGAATCCCGGGTTTGTCTTTACTGCAAACCGGGGCCAACTATCTAAGCGCCCGAGTGCGCAGAATAGCGAGAGCGTCCATTTCCAGCTAACGCCCAACAAATAGCAGGCCACACTTACGTCACGTTTTACTCTGTTCGAGACGAGCGTAAGCGGGATATATGAATGAAAATAAACAGGGCATAGCCCCTCCGGAGGTTAACGGTCATCGACACCGTAGGAGTGCTAGAATACTAGGTCCCGTCGCTCTCAGGCCAAGCACCGGAAATCAGGACGACGGTACTACTTTTCGATCCAAAACTCACACACACACACCAAGTGCTATAAGAAGCATGTGGTCAAGCTTTAAAACAATGCATCTTTATTTAGTACGTAAAAGTAAAAGAGCCGCCGACCCAAGAGGGTTTCGGCTCACCCAATGGGCGTGCTCCCCCTACCTGGTATGATGGTACAGCTGGCTGCGCTCCAATCCCTGGTCCTCCTGAAGTCTGCGTAGACGAGCTCCTGAGTCTGTGGGTGAGACAACAGTGATAGTCAGGTATAAGTAACTCGGGGATCTACTATCTACGACTAAGACTTGGTAAACACTCTTTGTTTATCTTTCTGACATTAGGGTTTGACTTGTTTGACACTCCGATTCTCAAACCGGTGAGAAGTCGGAATTGTTTCTTATTCAGTACTTACGTCGTTTTTGCCACGTTTACAAGCTAAAAGTCTTTAAAACGTTTAACCGTAGTGTTCGAAAACGTAAAATAGGTGTTCTACGGCATAAAAGAAAAGTCAACTTTGGAATAGTAAAAGTCAACGGTCAACAGTAAAGTCAACGGTCAACGGTCAAAAAAGTCAACGGTCAAAAAGTCAACGGTCAAAAAGTCAACCGGTCAAAGTCAAAAAGTCAAAGTCAAAGTCAACCGGTCAAAGTCAACAGTAAAAAGTAAACAGTAAAAGTAAAACTGTAACAGTAAAACAGTAAAAGTAAACAGTAAACAGTAAAAGTGAATAGTAAAAACAGTAACCGTAAATAACTTAAACAGTTAGGGGCAAAATGGTAACTCTGCCCCTGGGTTAAAGTAAAAAGTAAATCTGACACGGTAAAAACCAGGGTTTTTACCGTGCCGGTTCTAACCACTGTTTTGGCCGGATTTCGAAGCTTTTCCGGCCAAATCGAGTCCCCTGAGTACTCCTAACAACTTCTACACATCCTAGGCTATCCAACAACATCACAATCGAAGGAAAAGATCGAGTTTTCATACCCTTGAAGCTTCCACTGTGTTTTCCGGCGAAACACCTCCGGCGGAGCTCCACCGGCCTTCTCCTTCCTCCTCCTTGCTCCTGGGCGGCTCCTGGTGGCGCCTGGGAGGTCCCTAGCTCCTGAAATGGGCTGGTCTGACTCGATCTCGTCTGCACAGTGATCTCTGGTTTCTCTCCTCGACTGGGCGGCGCTGGCGGCGGCGCTGGCTTCACCGGTGGTCTAGGCAAGGTCGCCGGGGCTGTGCGAAGCCAATGGTGGTGGCGGTGAGGACTGACGCGCGCCGGAGCTGAGGGAGGTGGCGCTGCTGTGTCGAGGGCAGAAGAGAGAGAGAAGGAGCGCTCGAAATGGAAAGCAGAAGAAAGAGGAAAGTGAGGAGAAAAGGAAAGGACCGAAGCGGAAAGGAAGGAGAAAAAGGAAGGGTGGAGAGAAAAGGAAAGGAGATAGGGTATAAAAAGAAAAAGGAGTGGCCACGATTCGTCCATCGAATCAACGGCCACGATTCGTTCCCGATCCCAAAATAATTTCAAAACCAAAACCATTTTCGAAAATTCATTTCAAATAACCAAACGTCAAATTTAAACGTAAAAGTCGTACGAAAAATACGTGAAGTGCCGGAAAATATTCCGTAAATTCTTTCACGCATGTGGCGACGCGTGTCTTAACGTAAAAACGTTAGACGAAATGACGACGTACTGAAAAGTAATCGGAATTAAACCCTAAATGTGTCGGAAAATTAAATTAAAATTTCGGGGTCTCACAACACCTCTTGGCTCTCATTTTAAACTTGATGCTACTATGTCTCCTAGCACAGATGATAAGAAGCAATATATGGCTAAAGTTCCTTATGCCAGTGCTGTTGGTAGCTTGATGTACTGTATGGTGTGTACTAGACCTGATGTTTCACAGGCTGTAAGTATGGTGTGCAGATATATGCATAATCCAGGTAGAGGCCATTGGCAAGCTGTGAAGTGGATTCTACTGTATATTTTTGGTACTGTGGATGTTAGATTAGTATTTCAGCAGGATAAGACGAGTCAATGTGTTGTTGGATATGTGGACTCTGATTACACAGGTGATTTGGATAAGAGTCGGTCTACTACAGCTTATGTGTTTACTCTTGCTAGTGGACCGGTGAGTTGGAAGTCGAACTTGGAGCATACAATTGCTTTGTCGACTACAGAAGCTGAATATATGGCAGCAGTAGAGGGTGCAAAAGAAGCAATTTGGCTTCGTGGTTTGCTTGAGGACTTGAGACTTATTCAAGAATATGTGGATATTCATTGTGATAGTCAAAGTGCTATTCATTTAGCAGAGAACCAGGTTACTCATGCACGTACTAAACATATTCGTGTCAGATATCACAAAATTCGTCAAATGGTGGAGGATGGTGACATTCAACTCCTCAAGATTGGGACTGAAGATAATCCTGCAGATATGTTGACAAAGCCAGTTCCATTCAGCAAGTTCAAACATTGCTTGGACTTGATTGGCGTTTGTAAAGTTTGAAGATCCCTACGGGGATGTCGGAGCGACGAATGGTTTGAATTTCTACTATGGAGGATTTGTATCAAGTTAAAGCCAAGATGGAGATTATTGAATATTGGCTTTATCTTGAAGGTGGACCAAAACCCATTGGAAGCCCATCTTGATCACGTGGGCTATACTATGTCTAGGTTAATTAGGAAATCCATGTATGCATGTATTCTAGCCTAACTAGGATTTTATATATATATATATAGGTGCTGCCGTCAATGACTAGAAGCAGAGAGAGAGAGAGAGAAATCGTTTAACTTAGAGCAGAGCTATCTTTCTCTATCAGCAGAGAATGTATAGCATTGGGGTTTTTGGGTAGTTGATAGTTTTGCCATAAAGCTCTATTGTATTCTCTCCAATTGTTATAGTGGAATTCTTTGCCGGCTTCGAGAGTGGACATAGCTCAATCACATTGATTGGGTGAACCACTATAAATCTTGTGTTCTTGTCTTCTATTTTCTTTACCGTTTTTCAATTATCCAAATTGTTCCATATCAATATTGTCGTTTGTTTACGCTTCCGCATAACACAAGGCACCAACAATGTCATGCAACTAACATGAGAAACATGGATTCGTACAACATAATCTTCCATCAGAGATTCTTTGTTCTAAATAGCTAGATCCATATATGAAACTCTTTTCTGGCACCCCTTGAGCCATTATAGGCCTATAACAACTCCATCTGTTCTTTCTCTTTACACTCCCTCGTGAAATAATTCTCAGGACATGATCTTCTAAGGGGTCATAGCTGTAAAATCCTGTTAAATAGAAACATTGATTAAAACTGTGTTCTGGAGATGAGAAGTACAGCCTTACCAAACTAACTGTAGTGACATTTTGATACAAATACCTTTTTTAAGATTCATATCAATATAACTCAGATTTGGAAAATTGAACCACATATATCAAACAATGATGGTGACCAATTGTTTAAAAAATTATCAAAAATAAGCATGATTGCCTTCATGGCAAGATGGTGACCATTGTTATAAACATCACCTGGTTCCAATATCCATGCCCTTGCTGAAGTGAGATCAACTGGATCTGATTCTAAGAAACATACGGCGGACTGGCGGAGAATAGATTTTTACCATATTCTAAGAAACGATACGTTTAATTCATCTCATCTCTTCATTCCTAAGCAACTTTGGAAAATGTAAGATATATACCAGATGAAAGAGAAACATAGGCCCGGCTGTAAATGCCCATAGTCAATCTCAAACTCTACCCGCAACAAAACCACCTACATCAAAACCTAGTTAAACAAAGTAATTAGAACACACATCTGATAAAACCTGAATCTGGAAACGCTAATAGTGAAACAAAAATTCAGTTTTTCTAACCTGGTTAGTGCAACGTATATGGAACGGTCATCACCTAATTGATGTAACTACTTGTTCACACATAACTAAAATTCCAAATGCCTCATTCGCCTTCACGGGCTGGCGGTGAGTCGGTGACGGAATTGAAGGAGGAGGAGGATGAGAAGCCGTGGTGGGCAATGAAGAGAGAATGTAAGGCGGTGAGGGTTTCGGAGAGAGAGAGAGTTGGTTTCGGAAAATGGAAAAGTGAAGCGAATAGGCTATTCGGAGGAGTGTTGGTGGGAATCCAAGTGAAAGTGGAGGCAAGTTTGAAATTTAGGAGGGAATTGAATTGAAATCTGGAGGGTGGAAACTACAAATTTTCTAAGCCGAATAGCGCGGGAGGTTGAAATAAACACTTAAATTTTTTATAATACAGTAGATATTTTATTATACTTATCACATTCTATTGTCTTACACAGTAATTTTATACCTAATACAATTAAATTTTTTACCATAGTTATATTTTATTATACTGATCACATGTTAATGCAATTTTTTTAAATTACGTTTAGTCATTAGAACCACAACGTACTAACTAAAGTAGTATAACTTGTTTAGTAAGTTAAAAGTAAATGTACATCTTCATGAACCAACTTTATGTTAGAAGCAAAATTTCATAAATTCACATGAAATAGGATGTGACTAATATAGTGAAATACAGTCAACCTTGTTTACCCTTAATCTCCTTTATAGAAACCTAACTACCGGAAGGTCAATTGTACAAAAAATTCACGGATACATACTCACATTTATACAAGTTTGAGGTGTGAAGAGGAAAAAACATTGGTGGTCAACTGCGTTTCGTGTTAAAAATGAAATTGTGTTAAGGTGACCGGTTCGATAAGGGGCATAACGGATTGAAAATGGGGTCAATTTTTTTCACTAGACCTATTTAGTTACTTTGACCATATTAGACTGTGGAATTTGAATTTTCACATTTTTAGGACATCGGATCCGCACGTGGCCACAAAAGGGGTGTAAAAAATAAGGTTGATTAAAGTTGACTGTTTTGATTGGGAACGTAACGAATTCAAAACGGGGTGAATTTTTTTCAGTTGACCTAGTTAATTACCGTGATCACATCAGACGACGACATTTTAATTTTCAGTAATTGACCATTCTTTCTCCCTATAGGAAGCCCTAACTTCGGGTGTTATTTTCAGTAAATTTTTATACCATTGGTTGCATCTCATCGATTTGAAACTATTTTCTGTTGAAGGTCCGACCAAAATACGTAATTTAGACGGTCAAATAACAGTTTTCGTACGAGATTGACCGCCCGGATTGAGCCTTAACGTTATCGGATCAAGTTGAATTTTTTCGCATACATATATTTTATCATGTTGGTCATATTTGACGGTGAAATTTATTTCTCACATTTTTAAGACATCGGATTCGTACGGTGTATAAAATGAGGTTGAATTACAGTTGACCGTTTTGATGGGGGACGTAACGAATTCGAAACAAGGCGAAAAATTTTGAGACGACCTGTCTAATTACCTTGATCACATCAGATGGTTGAAATTTTATTTCGTTAATTATAGTTAGTTTGGTTCCTCTTGATGGGTGTCTAGGAAATTTTGTTTGTAGTGTATAGTTGGCTCACAATATTGTATGCTTGCATATAACCTATTAAACAAGTTATACAACATCATTAGGCATATTGTGATTATGTGAGTAAAATTCATCAAATGAAATCGGACCGTCTGATACGATCATATAGTCAAACTTATCTATGGTATATAAAATGTTGACTGCTTTTATAGGAAACCAGATGTTACCTGAAATACGTGATTTTTCGGGCTGGTTTAGATCGATCTTAACCAGATACTTAGGAATTCTTTTTTTCTATATTTTTAATTTGTATATTAAGAAATTTTTAATATAGAATAGTAAATCCGGTAAGAAGATAAACACGAATTAATGTGAAATCCTTGTTCATTTTCTTTTTTATTCAGTCGCTACAAGATCAACAATTCCATGAGCTTGGGCTTCTGAGATTGAGCTTGGATTTACTATGGACACCCATTCCGGCTAAAAACCATTACCGGATCCAAACATAAAACCCGCAATATTCAATCAAAGCTCAATTCACACTTCAACGATTAACTAACAGGAATGCTTAAATTCCCGGATAATAAATCAATTGCCTAATTACAATTTATTAACCGTTAATATCATTTAATTTCAGAAAATCCGAAACCTAATCAATATTACTCTAAAAATTACAAACTTTGCACCATTAGGCTCCCCTCGATACTAGCAATTTAAACAGTATGAAAAACTTCCCAAACAGCGACGGCCAAAAATCCGGCCATCTCCGATTGCCACCAAATTTTACCAGAATCTTCCTCACAATATTCCGAACTTTCTAGTTCAGCTCGAAAGCCAATTGCTAGTCTAACTAGGTCAATCAAGGAAAAACACAAAAATCTCAAATTTCAAACCTTAAAAACTTTAAATCTTCGATTCTCCCTTCACACTCCAAATTGAGCTGCCAAATTTTAAGGGAATGTTCTACTAATCAAGCCCAACAAAACCATACAAAGAACTCACCAAGTGGTGGCCTGAGGAGGGAGAAAATCCGGCTACTACTCCACTGCACTGTAGCATTTTCACAATGTCATATCTCCTCCACAGCGGCGCTAGAGGGGCTACCACCACCCAAGACTTGTGGATGGGTGTATGAGTTTCACACCCACACCCAGATTCCGGCCTAACTCGGCCGGACGGCGGAGAACGAGAGCGAAAAGTCAGGGACCCGAAACGGGTCGATCGAACCAAAATAGTAGAAAATTCTGACTTTCTACTTCTAACTGTTACTTCAACGGTAAAACTCATAATTATAGACAATTTACCGCACGGTAACTTTACGTTTTCACTTATAACTTTCACATACGAACTCTGATTAAAACGCATAGCATATCTACGGGTTCGTATGAATGTCCTCTACAACTTTCTCAGAGAAAGTTTTTCCAAATGGTTGACTTTATAAAAAAGTCAACTTTACGGTAAAACGATTAACAAAAATAGTAATCGTAACTTTTCTATAAACTTCATAAAACCACAAAAAAATAGCTCATCGCTCCGGAAAATAATCCTGGCATACCAGTGAGCTCGTATTGTCACGTACTACGACTTCGGAAATTTAAATCCTTCATTTACCACTTTCAGAAAAACTCAAAAATAAACTCGATTAACCGCTAATTAAACCTTCGAGCGCGAGTAAACAAAATCTGGGGTAACTCGTAACCCGAAACAGTAACCTTTTAGGTTCAGGGTGTTACATATTGGCTACACAGAATTAATATCTCAGGTTAGGTTTAAACTAAAACACTAACCAAAATTTGCTCTGTCTCCCTCGGAGGAGCTGAGCATCCCCAAAACCTAAAGATTGGCGGTGAGGAAGTGGTGATCCATATGTGAAATCTTTAAGTCGTGCTCAGTTGCGTCTGTGAAGGAGGTTGCTCAAGCATCTACGCATAAGGAGGTCGGGTAGTTTCAATGAAGGCGATGACTTAGAGAGTTGATTACAGTTTTGGTCGACAGCTAAACGAGCAGCGGTAGGGAACTGTTGGTTCAAGGCGAGATCTCGTAAAGTGGTATCTAAGAAGGAGGCTCGACTTAAGGTCAGAGGCGGTAACAGATAGAGGTAAAGGTTGGCTCTGATTCAGCCGTCAAACAGAGGTATAAGCGAAGCCTTGAGGGGCGATTCCTAGTTTTGACCTAGGGCGTATGGGCTCTCAACGAGGCTTGGAAGGGTTGGTGAGGTCAGGCAGGCCTCTTGATTGAGTAGGCGGTAATTACAGCTCCGGTAAGGCCGTTGTGGGTCTAAAATTGACGATGGTGTGGTTGGGACTGTTGGGGCGTTAGGGCCTAAGTCCACTTGGGCTGCAGCCATGTTGCATAATGGATTAAGCTTTTGGGCCTCCACCTTTCTTTTCCTCTTCCCCTTTCGATTTAGACCTGTGTCAGTTTTAAGGGGTACTATAAGATCCCTACATAACCTTATTGAAGAGTCTGCCCCTCTTCTTGATGGAAAGGTACACCAGGATAGTCTTAGGCCTCGATTTATTGAGCTGTGGTATTTTGATTTGATTATGTAGGTTATTACTTTCTTGTCCAGAATAAAGTTCTCTTGTGAACACTCGTTTTTGAGTTAGTATTTCTTTATAGCTTTTGTAGACTTTCTTCGGGTTAGCTGTGTAGTTTTAATTCTGTAGTTTATTTACGTGGATGGGCATCAATTGTAATATAGAGTTTGTCCTTGGACAAGCTTCGAGCTTCACCTGTTCTGATAGTATGATTTATTCAACAAAGCTCGACTCCCCTTTCTCTAAAAAAATACTTAAGGCTAACAACTGGTTATTAATATTTTTTCCCATATATAGTACTTTTTTTGTTGACCCATGAGATGTTGGGGCTCTAGGCTTGTGCCTTCTGGGCTTATACTGAGGGCTGAGCCTGCTAGAACTTTATGAGTTCTTTTATGCTTTTGTTTGTTAAGCTTCTGTCAAATTTGTACCAATCTCTAATTGATTTTGTTTATTTGGGAAAATGTTTATCCAGTACTAATTTTAACATCTCATTATCCATTGGATAATCTTTTTTATGAGCTATTTTTATGCCCAAATGCACAAATCTTTACTAAAGTCTTAACAAATTATATTATTTTATGACTATTTTACCCCACCCCATAAACATGTACATAGAGAGAAAGTGGAAGAGAGAGAGAGAGAGAGAGAGAATACTTGGTTGGAGCATCATCGGACTCTAGTCACGCACCGTCATATTCCATCCACCAAACTCTGGATTCCGGTCACTAGACTCTGGTCACCGACTGCAAGACTCCAATTGTCGGATTACCCCGATCGTCGGATTTCGGTCACTTATAACTTAGCTTTTGACTCCAATAACTCATATTTCCTCGTGTTACCAGATTCTGTTTACTAATAACCCTATTACTGATCTTCAATAATCAGTTACTGACTTCCAAGATTCAACATATTTTAGCTTAATGTAATAAAAATGAGGAATACCATAAAATTAATAATCGAGTTATTGACTCTAATAATCAGATTACTTACCCTTAATAACTCGATAAAGTGACCTCCAATAATCAGTTATTAACTCCTAATAAGTAACCAATAAACATGTGATTGACACTTAACAATAATTATTGGCACAATCAAAGCTCTTTACATCACTGATATGTTCATAATCAAATTAAATGGAAAGCAAAAGGAGAAAACGCATGTACACAGCCCATTCATAAAAAATTAGGAAAATTTTAAGATCAATACACCAACTTTGCATCATTGATAATTAAGGGTTTTCAACTTTTCGAAATAGCACATTAGTACATGAACTAACAAATCCTGCGTCGTTGCGTCATCCAGGAGGGAGACACCACCTCCACGCAGTCCAACTCCACGAGTGGGAGCACTACCAGATGCGTTAGCGCCTTGCGGTTCATCTCATAATCTTGGCCGGAATTGGAGATCGGCAAGCTTTGACGACGAAGCACGAGCATGTTGGTTGTGGTGATTGAGATGACGACGTCCTTTAAGCATCGGCGCTGCCAATTTGAACTTGATGGGGGAGAGAGAATATGAGAAGGGGAGAAACAGACGTGAGTGAGATAGAGAATAAGGGAAGTAGGCTCATTTCTTTTAGATTAATTGGACTTTTTTAATTTTGTATAAATGATCAATATCCTTTTATATTATGCTTCTGTCGAATTAGAATGTGAGTTTTATTTTATTTTTGTTTTTGGTTATGATTTTTATTTTATTTTTGTTTTTTGTTCGTATTACTTTTATCCTTGTTCATTTTCGTGGTTAGTATTAGACCATGGATATTTATACTATATACTATGCGCTGTCAAGGGCATTTACTGTTCACTAACGATAGTAAAATGACGATTTTAGCCTTGTCTGTCGATCTCTCACGCCCTCATTTGCTCTCCTCAGACGTCTAAAATGATCTACACCTTTGGTCTTTCAACCCCGATCTCAAGCTCTCCTTCCCCTTTTTCGTCGCATCAGTTATTGTGCTTTCAAGTCGTGCTTCGATTTCAAGTGCTTTCAAGTCGTGCTTTTATATGGGAAAAGAGAAGGATAAAGAGATCGACCGACTTTTATAGGTATGCTTACCACTTCACTCCTAACTACGACTGTCTTTCTCAAATACCCTCATAAACTAATTGAGAGTTTTGTTTGCGCAGTAGCCTGTGTTGGGGGATTAAGTTTGATTTAACATCGATCAAAATGAATGTAAGTCTGTTGTGTTTATTGAATTGGGCTATTTTCTCTTTTCTTTGATATGTTTGGCATGGGTTTGTTTTAGTCGATTTGTTTGCTTTGCTTATTAATAAGATTCATTAGCATGAAAGAATGATTAATTGATTATAGTGGTTAACTTCAGAAATTTCTGTTCAGACACGAGTTATCGAGTTAGACATTGGAAGCTCATTGAATCCTATCAATTTTTTTAATGTTTTTTTAGCATCCAATTAAAGCATCTGGAAGTTGGTCTTTGTTTTGGGTGTTTGTCTATGAGAATCTAAACTCCGGTAAAGATTGAGTTTGGTTTGCTGTCATTGACTTCAGTTTTGGTGTATTTCAAGTGCTGCATATGAAGTATCTGTATCATCTTTTTTTTTGAAGCGTGCTGAGTTCGGTTACTGTTATCTGACTTTGTTAGGCAGTTTGTGCATGGTATAGGAGTATGAGATGATATTCAAAAAGGTCCTTGCAAAGCATTTAATCGTTTTGATGTCATGTCCCAGGTGTCCTTTTTGCTTGGAATCATCCAATTTTATGTCAAATGGATATATGCAGAGTACATAGAGTACGAAAAATCTTCATCTGCCTACACTGTAAGTTTCTGACTTAAAAAGGTCAGATTTGCTTGCTTCAACCTGGCATTAAACTCATACTGCTTAGCACCTAAATATGAGATAGAGGAAGGCATTTAGTTTGTCTTTACCTGTCTTAGCTGATGCAAGGCTGTGGCTTTCCTAATTAACCATAGCATAGGTCAACTTGAGATGACCTGACTAGAATTTTTCGTCTCAATGTTCAGTATTATTCATTCTTTTGCTGCCCATTTCATTCTTTTGCTGCCCATTTCTTCTCAATCCTCCTATCTCTCCTCCATCAATCCAGTAATACAAAACTAACAGCTGCAAATAGCTTCAATGATGATCGTCAATTCATCATCAGTGGCAGATAGCAGTATATTTAGGGACACCGGAAACCAGTACTAGGTGACAAAGATGATTTTTGCACAAAGCTGTCCCCAGCTAGAGAGATTCCTTCTCGCAGGGGATAAAGATCAAGATATATGAAGGGAACATAATGTCACAAACTGGTAACTGACTGAATATCTAGCAAAAAGAAGTAGAAAAGTGCTTAGAGCAGGGAACAACCTAACAAAGGCTCAAAGTAAAGAAACCCGATTTTATTTTCTCCTGATTGCGCAAGCTATCCTTCAGAAGTTCAATGGCAGCCAGTGGCCAAACTCTAAGACCAAGCACTGCAAACCAATCAGTTAATAAAATCAACATCGCTGAAACTTAACCTGTATCTAATCTGGGAGAAATTATTTTTTTTACCCGAAACACCACATGACATATGGTCCCCTTTAATTTCATTGATTTCCTTCCAAAATTGAGACAGGGAATAAGTACTCTATATACATATTGAATTCTTTCCAAAATTGAATTCCTTTCACAATCATTTGGAAGTTGTATCGTATTTGCTACTATATATTGCTATAATGTTAAGCACAAGTTGATAGAATCTAAACAAAGTTATATTTTCTGTTTGAGAGTAAATTTACCTATCTTGGAATGGAAGGGTCTTGAACCGGTTTAGCGGTTTGTCGCGTATATGATAAAACATCTTGGGAGATATCTTGTTAAATGGGTTAGCCAAAGCGTACTTGGAGGTCAGGATATCGTAGAGGCAAATCCGGGCAATTCTTGATTTACCCTGATTATCAATTACTTTGGTAATAATTAAAGGAAGGTTTGGGTATTGAGATGGAGGAGATATCGAAGATCATGTGAAGAAGAAGAAGAAGAGTACGGACGTATGTCATGCTATGGAAGGAAAGTTTAATTACCTTTATAATTAAGGAATAAGTGGTATGATGCATGGTGTTTGATTATAACAAGATACATATCCTTAATTGGATTGGAAGATACGTTTAGAAGCATGCAAGTAGAAGTCATAGAGTTATGAGGATTCATTCCTTATTGGCCACACATGAGAAGATATTCATGTCTAGAAGATATCTCAAGTCGTAAAGATCTCTAAAAGTTACACTTTTAGGAAGGATATCTTCTACTTTTATCCGCAAGTAAGAACAAAACACTAGTTTTCATTATATAAAGGGGTCGACGGCGAATGAAAGAAAGAACGACAAAACTTACAAACACAACCCTTTGCAACACATGTAAAACACTACGTACGTTTCTCCGGAGTGAACATAACACCAAAAAAACTATCCGGTGTCTTTTGGCATGACTAATCCTTTGTTATCCTATTGATCCGTCAGTGAAATCCTACCTCCATTTTAGGACATAAAATACAACATATATGTGAGTGAATCATACCTAATTGTACTGATGTCTTTTGTGATTAAAACCTAACATTTTAAAGGTGGTTAAGTTAGGACAATATTGGTATAATGATGATCCACGGGCCACGCTTCTTCCATTCTTGAATAGATAAATTTACTCTCAAACAAAAAGTATAACTTCGTTTAGATTATATCAACTTTTGCTCAACATTATAGCAATATATAGTAGCAAATACGATGCAACTTCCAAATGGTTGTGAAAGGAATTCATTATGTATATACAAGGCCATTGATATTTTCAAGAATCACTCTCATTATAAACAATGTTACTAGTGGGTCAAAATTTCTGCGGGTTGCTCTCTAAATGAGAAAATTCTAGGGTATTGTATGCCGACCGTTTTTTCCCGTTGGTTTCCCCTCTCTCCCTCGTGCAAACCACGTGAAGTTTTACCTCTTTCTATGCGCATGGGGTGTAGGTCTGTACAGCAGACGTTCCCCTCTAAATCAAAACAAAGATATCTTCCAACTTCGAACAATTTAATTTGTTTGCCATGAATAATGATTTTCACATACCTACTAGATACTAACCTCAACGTGAAAGTAAGAACTCACAAACTCATTCCATAAGTTCTTATTTCTAGTGGCGGAGCCAGAAATTGAACCTTAGAGGGGGCTGATATAAATTTAGCACACAATAGTTATTGGTTGGAGGGATTCTAATGACTGAATCAAGAGAAAATTGTAGTATAATCTATATGACATAAGAGTCTGATCATGTGAGAATTAGACAAATTTAGAGGGGTCTGGACCCCTTCATGCTAAAAGGTAGCTCCGCCCCAGATTTCTACTAAGGATGATAACAAACTCCTAATTTAGGTCCTCTTGATTCAAATATTTTTTCACTCTAATTCTCATGCAATTAGTAAGTCAAAGGGGTACGTAGAAAATTACATGGTGTTCCCATTTGGTAAGACAATAGTTTTTCGTTATGTTTTTTGATATATACGAAGTAAAGGGTTGTTTAGTTAATTTTCAACATCAAATTACCTCTTTGTACTCAGTAGAGGTTTCTTTAGGAACCAGCAAATCCGACCTGTCAACTTTATAGAATCCATCTCAGTCGATCTAGAACTTTAAGTTTGTGCCACTATAAGTATATAGCAAATCCATCTATCTCTATTATCCTGGATCAGTTATTTTTTTAAGGAAATAAGAGCTAGACATAACTGATCCTAGAAGTTGGTTCCAACCATTCATGATCTCTATATATAGCCTATGTAGGATCCAACTTCTTCAAACCAACCAAACCAAATAACCAGCATCAGATCATCATATAAAAGAATTCAAATATAAACATGTATCAAAAAAATCAAGGTGAAGCTTCGACTTGTTAACATCTATGTATGATTATATGTTGAGAGCGAAAAACAGTGATATAGAAAAACAGATCGAGTATTTCTATCAAGTTGAAGTGCTGCTTCTCAAATCAAGTCAATATTAGGCGACGATTGTGTACTCATGTTTTGTTTATTTTACTTCATCTTGTTGAATAATTTCACAAAATGTAAAATTTGTTATTTGCCAGTGAATTTGAGCTTTAACTCTCAACTTTTTCAGAATCTTATCCGAATACCACAAGGTTCTCTGTGAGCAATTTCCGAACACAAGCTCGATCCATATATATATATAGTAATAAACTGACTAGGGCTAATATATAAGGAAGATTGAATACAAGTAGCGAGTCAAGTCAATACTCGACCCTATTAATTTGCATTGTGGAAATTATAACTTCTTTGTTGACTATATCTAGTTTTGTATCAAGTTATGGCTCTCTATTGCTGCGTCTCTTTTACGTTCAAATATCAATTCATGTGGGCACTGGTTTCTATCATAGCAAACGCAGCAGATGCTGTGCAATTTCCAAGTGTGACTGCGAGAGGAGTTCGTATAATGACAATACGTAATTTGAGGTCAGTAGTTCAATCCGGGAGATGAAAACTTCTTGTGAGGAAATTTTTGTATAGAATTGTTTTACTTGAATGATGGATTCACCGAAACTAAGCTAGAGTACTTGTTATAGAAAAGAACAAGCAAAAATGAATAAACGAGTTCGTGGATGATATAGGATGTTAAACAGAGAGTACTTCCTATAACATTGAGAGTCTGATAAATTAACTCTCTCTCTAATTTCCAAATTCTTATCCCAAAGTTTTTCTTTTAAGTCATTCCATTCCAAATATGGAAGATTCAATATTAATTACGACCAAGTCAAGTCTACACATGGCAACAAATGCATTGTGGAAATTGTAACTTCTTTCAGTTCAAGCAGAGACATTTGGGTCCAATTTTTTCGTGTTTTCTAGTAAGTTGTGGCTATCTATTGCTGCATCTCCTTTACGTTGATCCTATCGATCACCATCTCAATGAATTTCCAATACGACTGTGAACTTGTGGATCTGACTTCAATAACAAATTTCCACGAAGCTTCTTATAATTATGAAGTCAACACTCGAGTCATGTCTGTTAATACTCAACGTAGAAGATACGTACCCACCTTTTTCCACTTTTGTCTTGTATGAACTTGTGGCTCTGTTTCATAGCTTAGTTCAGATGCATGGATTAATTCTGCCGAGGAATCATTATAAATAGGGAATGATTTGCATGCAAAGGGCGTATTCAATTCTTAAAAATACTAGCTTGCAGTGCAATTGTGCTTCTTATTCCCTCATCGTCTTGATTACATCAATTAAGATGGAGTTGGGAAGGCGGCTCAAACAAGCTTATGCAATATCAATTGCGCTTCTTCTTCATATCAACGCTTCCTTATCTCTCGGTCACCACCATGCTAACGTGACGGGGAGGTGCCTAGAGAGGGAGAGGGATGCACTGCTTGCTATCAAAGGTGACCTGGTGGATGAATACAGCCTGCTCTCTTCTTGGGGAAGCGAAGACTGTTGCGGATGGGAAAGAGTCCACTGCGATCACCAGACAGGACATGTTATACAACTTCATCTTGGAGGAGTACTATCAGAGGACTCTTGGCAAGGTGAGCATATGTTGAAAACTTTGGGAGGTGAAATTAGTCCTAAAATCATTGAGTTGCAGTATTTGAAATATTTGGACCTCAGTTACAATTCCTTCAATGCCACCCAAATTCCAGCACTTATTTGTTCTCTATCCCATTTGAGACACCTAGATCTCCATTCCAATTTCCTCAATGGGAGTAAAATTCCAGAGCTAATTGGTAATCTGACCAATTTAAGATATCTTGATCTCTCTGATACTATCGTCGATGGTGAAATTCCAGCATCTATTTGTTCTCTATCCCATTTGAGACACCTAGATCTCCATTCCAATTCCCTCTATGGGAGTAAAATTCTAGAGCTCATCGATAATCTGACCAATTTAAGATATCTTGATCTCTTTGATACTATGCTCGATGGTGAAATTCCAGCGTCTATTTGTTCTCTATCCAATTTAAGACACCTGGATCTCGGTTTAAATTTCCTCACGAGGAGCAAAATACCAGAGCTTATTGGTAATATGACTAATTTAAGATATCTTGATCTCTTTGATGCTTTCCCATTATATGATGATGAAATTCCAACTCCATATCAGCTTGAAAACCTTACTCACTTGCAGTATCTCAATCTCGCCTATACACCTTTCGATCATGGAAACCTGAATTGGCTCCCACATCTTTCTTCTTTGAAATACCTAGACTTGAGTGGGACCAATCTGAGTAAGGCTTCTGATTGGCTGGAAACAATAAACAAGCTTCCCAATCTAAGAAACTTGACACTGCAAGGATGTGATCTTCCGCCTCCAATTCTTTCCACTCTTTCTCACATCAATTCTTCCAACTCTCTTGTACATGTTGATTTGTCCGGAAATCCTGTTGTCAGTTCTTCAATATTCAAATGGTTGTGCAACTACAATACCACCCTTGTATATCTTGGTCTTTCTTCCATTCAATTAAGTGGTTTGATTCCTGATGTTTTCAGAAACATGAGGTCACTTGCATATGTTAACCTCTCTTACAACCAATTAAGTGGTTCGATTTCTGAAGTATTCAGAAATATGAACGCACTAGAATCTCTTTTACTCTCAGATAACCAATTAAGTGGTTCGATTTCCGGTGTATTCAGAAACATGAGCTCACTTGCATATGTTTACCTCTCTTACAACCAATTAAGTGGTCTGGGCCCCAATGCTTTTGCTAACATGAGCTCACTTACACTTCTTGACCTCTCTTATAATCCACTTGAAGGAGGGATCCCAACATACAATGCCCAGTTATGCAGTTTGCAACATCTGTCCATGTCAGGTTGTAATCTGACTGGACAAGTTTCTGAGTACGTTCAAAGATGGTCCACATGTCCTCAAAACCCATTACAGTCTTTATATCTTTCAGATAATAATCTTGATGAGTCATTTCCTAATTTTACAAACTTCTCTTCATTGGAGGTTTTATCTCTCTCTGAAAATAAGTTGAGTGGAAGGGTTTCAGAAAGTATTGGAAAGTTGTCTTCATTGAGACGGTTATATGTCAGTAAAAATCAATTAAGATGGACCATACCAAAAAGTATTGGGGAACTCTCCCGTTTGAATTCCTTGGATCTCTCAGGAAATCTTCTAAGCGGAAGAATTCCAGAAAGTATTGGGAATCTTTCATCATTGGAAGATTTAGATCTTTCAAAAAATCAGTTAAGCGGAGGAATACCAAATAGTATTGGGAATCTTTCATCATTGAGCAATTTAGATCTTTCAAAAAATCAGTTAAGTGGAATACCAAATAGTATTTGGCACCTGTCCAAGTTGAGGCATATAAATCTTAGTATGAATCATTTGAAAGAAGAGATTTCGGAAATTCATTTCACAAAACTCTCCAATTTACAAGTCTTGGATTTATCCTATAACTCAAGACTAGAATTCAATGTCACTTCTGATTGGATCCCTCCTTTTAATTTGTATCATCTGAGTCTGAGGTTTTGTAAGGTAGGGCCGAATTTTCCAAAATGGCTCCAAACCTAAAAAGATCTAGCTGAGCTTGACATGTCTTATACTGACATTTCAGATGTCCTTCCAAGTTGGTTTTGGAGTATCTTTGGTGGCACTCTGACTATAGATTTCTCTAACAATCAAATTAGAGGAATATTTGCGAGTTCAGAGATTGAATTATTTAGTGGAGTTGAAGTTCGATTTAGTTCAAACCAATTGGAAGGTCCAGTACCTTCATTCCTATCAAATGCTTCATATTTGGATCTCTCTGATAATAAGTTTTCAGAAATGACGTCCTTCTTGTGTTCTTCAAATGTCGGTGTCTCAAAATTTATTGACCTCTCCAAAAACAATATTTATGGAGAAGTTCCAGATTGTTGGAGACAATGGGCCAATCTAGAACTTCTCGATTTGAGTTTCAATGCTTTTTCTGGGAAAATCCCACATAGTATTGGCTATATACATGGAATCAAAACATTGAAACTAAGGAGCAACAAACTTGTGGGAGCGTTACCTTCTACCTTGAAGAATTGTACGAGCTTAAATGTTATTGATCTTGGGAACAATCACCTTTCAAGTTCAGTGCCTGATTGGATAGGGGCCGGTCTTCCAGATTTGGTTATTCTTATGCTTCAATATAATCAATTTGGTGGAAGTTTGCCTTCACAGTTATGTCACCTAGCACACCTTCAAATTTTAGATGTCTCTGTGAATGAAATCTCGGGAACTATACCAAAATGCCTCCACAATTTGACTTCTTTTGCACAAGAAGGAAATTCAAATCTAACCATCAGACATTCTTTCAATATGTCTGAGGCCGAACCACCTATGACTTCTCTTTATTATGATGATGATGCAACATTCATGTGGAAAGGAACATTGGCTTCATACAAAAGTACTTTGGGACTAGTCAAGAGAATTGATCTCTCAAGCAACAGATTAACTGGAGAGATTCCATGTGAAATCACTTACCTTGTTGGATTGATTTCTTTGAACCTGTCAAGGAACTATTTAAGTGGACAAATCCCTCTAGATATCGGAAAGTTGAAGTCATTAGATTCACTTGATTTGTCAAGAAACAAGATAAATGGTGGAATTCCGACAAGTCTTGTTCATATCGATAGACTCACTACCATGGATTTGTCATATAACAACTTGTCTGGTGAAATTCCAACTGGCACTCAGCTCCAGGGCTTTAGTGCCTCATCTTATTTTGGAAATCCTTGGTTGTGCGGACCTCCACTTCATGTTTGTGATCCAAAAGGGGCAGGTCGACCTAATGTCTCGACTGGTGAGGATGATGCAGATGAGCTCATCACGCAAGGGTTTTACATAAGTCTGGGAATTGGATTTGCTGTTGGATTCTGGGGAATCTGTGGAAGTTTGATATTCAAGAGGTCATGGAGATATGCATACTACAACTTCTTAAATGCTTCAAATGATTGGCTTTATGTGAAGATAGTTTTGATCAGACGACAATTAAAGAATTTGCTTAAACAATCTTAAGTCGTACGTATTCGAGAGTGTGTAGTACCCTTGTTCGATTAATCATGTTTTTCTGCATCTTGTTTTTCTCTGTTCTGCTAATGTAAAAACTTGTTGATCCAATCATCTCTGTTCGGAAATTCCTGCACTAGTTTGAATGATGATGATGTATGCTCTGTATTATTTTTCAGGAACTGGTATTGGCTTAGTCCCCCTTTCCTTTGTATATTTTCTTTCTCTCAATAAACTTTCGGTTAAGGGTGAAGAGATAGCCCTTATCTCGCTTACCCAAACAAAAAAAATAAAAATAAATACTGAATGAGATTGCAGACATCCTAAGGTTTTCTAATTTAAAATGCAAGCACCTTTGCTTTGCTTGTCAGGAAACTTTCTTGAATCCAACTTTTTAATCAAGATATTACATGCTTCTGCTGTACGTCTTTTGTTGATTCGCTCCAACCATCCTTCGACTAATCTACTTTGTTTTCCATGTTTTTTCGAAGTAATTTGTATAGAGATCAACTGAAAAAAAAAACGTATCAAGTACAAACTAGCACACCCGAAAATAACCAGCACGTAAGTGTGTAGCTTCAAGTTCACTGGTTTGGAACCTTTTGTTGAACATGCATATGTTGGAATGATAAGTGTCAGATGTAGTAACAGGCTGATTGCACTTTATTCTCCAAATCGATTACTCAAGGAGCACCATCCTGAAGGTAAGATGCAATGCACTGCATTGTTTAGAGCTTCTTGTTTATGGGGGAGACCATGTTTCCAAGATCAATGAAGTGCAAGTGAAGCGAGCATCTTATTTATGGGGGAGACCATGTTTCCAAGTTCCAACATCAATTAAGTGCAAGTGAAGCAATCGTTGGCATGATATCTGTTGGAAAGGAATCGACAGAGAGTTCTAAAGTAATCAACTGTTTCCATAAAAATATTTATAGCTTCTTCCATCTAAAATAAATCTTCTATTTATCTCATTGCTAGGTTGGAGGTCAGAATGTGATTGGATGCAGTATCAAACTTCCTTATCCCTATACCCTCAGCCACCCTGCCCCATGTTAACGTGAGGACGAGATGTGCTGAGGGAGAGGGAGTGAGATGCAAGCCTAGCTATCAGGCAAGGCCTGGTGGATGACAACAAACATCTCTGCAGTATATAGCTTAAATAAAAATATCGATATGTACTTACGGACTGCAACACTTGACCTCCTTTCACAAATCGAGCTTTGTTTAACCAGAGAATATATATGAACAATGACTAAGTTGATCAAGTCATGAGAGGAGCTACTACAAAAAAGAATAAAAGATGGGGCCTGAAGACACGTAGGTAACTCAGAAGATTCTAATGGCACCCAATTCTTCTTTTTTTGAAGTCAGAGTCAAGCTCTCATGTCTTTTAGATGAGTGACCCAAGTCACCCAACCATTGATCTTACTTGGGCTTTACTTAATTAACATGGTACTAAGCTGCCAGACAAAATTGTAAGCCATCCTAGAGATGCAGTTTCTTTGTCTGATCTTAATCATCAAAACACAGCACGAACACACAGACACCTACACCTAAGATGACCATTGTGAAGATAACTTTGAGACCAACTAACATATTCCAAACCAAAATGAAAAACATCATAACTAACAACCCTAATCCCATAGACCCTTGTGATATCATTAAATCAAACAAAACACAGAAAACAAACCTCGTGGTCGGTGTCGCAAATGGAGCACACCACCTGCAACACCAATTTCAAATCCATAATCAATCACTCTACAGTCTACACTAATTAAAAAAACAATAAAATTAAATTAGTCACTTAGTTAACAAACCAATAGTGACCAAGGTTGATACCATTATATAGGAACCATAGATACCATCTATTCTGAATGCACTCCTCATGTTTGTAGGTTACATATTAGAAGAGCGAATGCACATACATGCACATGAGAAAGAAACGACCTCCAATGTTTTCACATCACATATTTCGCCAAAAAATGTTTTCTCATCACATAGAAACAGATGTAAGAATCCATCTCCCAATTTTATTTCCTATTCACATTATATATTGATTTGAAAATTTTTAACTGACCACCAAACCATAAATTGGTCAATTTTGAACTCACCACCAGACCAACATCAAATGTAGAACTACTATTATGCATGAGCTAGTTGGAAGCCTGGTATCTTCTTTTTCATAATTTCTATGGAGTTGATAGACCTAACTGGAGCTATCGTTGCTTTAGCATGACAAACAGTCATAAATATACTCAGAAATTTCAATTATGTGAAGCATGCATATCAATCATTCTCACTGTTTAAGGTAACCTAAATTTTATATTTATGATCATGGCCTTGACAACCTTGCAAACATTTCAGCAACAATTAAGTTTCCATGAATACGTCCATACACAGGATTGGGAAAAGAAGGCACATTGGACCACCATGACTGCAAAGTTGGGACATCAGACATAAGACAGGATGTACAACAACCAAACCAAGAGCCAATACCAACCAAAATTGCCAAGCCAGGTAAACCAACGCACCAATTCCATTACCACGCCACAACAAAACAGATGAAATCATCACCGCACACAATTGCAATCATAAATGAAACAAACACGATGCTACTTAAACAAACACGATACAAAGACAGAAAGACTTAATAAAAGAAAATATTGCATAAAATTGTAAAAATACTCATCAAAGTCATACATTTCTACCTAAAAACCCACGCAGCAGAACCCATAAAACAAAATCTCCCAGATGGATGTGACCGGACCCAACACCCATTTGACTCTCCCTTCAACGCTTACCATCTCTGAAGATATGCAATCCATTAAAAACAAAACAAATGAAAAAAAAATTTTATACAGAATCTGTAAACTTCGTATCTCGATGAAAAATCAAAAATTAAACCAATGAAAAATCACTGAAGGCGAAGATGAGATAAAGATTAAATATACCTTATCTCGTCTAAAACGCCAATTACCCAATTCAAGTATTCAACCCTGTTGAATTGATCCAATTCCCCACCGGATCTCAACAAAAACAAATCCAGATTCACTTTGTTGAAAAGAAAGAGATGGAAGAAGCAGAACCAAACAGAGAGAATGAATGAGTGACAAAGAAGTTCAAATTGGCCATATGCATGAAATGCTACAAAGTAGTAAAATAATACCTGCTAAACAGTTTGGCTCCAAATGACAGAGATTTCCAAGTTAGCACTAACCTGTAATCATACACACAAAATAGCTCCTCACTAACTATCATAAACAAATGAATAGACGGAAAAAAGGCCAAAACCTAAAGGAGATCGATAAAGTCTCATCTTGGCAATCACATTTATAAGCACTCATAAACCAATTATAACCACAATCAAAACACATCCATGTTATAATTCCAGTGAAAATGAGAAAATATCGAATTGTTTACCCGAAAAGATCAGATTCTTAAAGATCATAACTTCAAACCCATCCTATCGACCTAAATTTTATGCTCTAGAGATGTCGACATTGCACTAACTACATCTACATACAGAGCTTATCTACAATGACAATTGAAGTAGGCATTTGAGTAACTTAGAATCTGGGGAAGCAATTTCAAAACAACAGGTACTTGGTATTGCACATAGCTGTTGGAGTGGCCTGAGTGGCTTTTGCATGGAAAGAAATAAAGAACTCGGAGATGAAATGGGAGAAGCATTGCTGGAAGTCATTCTATTGGTTTGTGTATGTGGTTCAATGTTGTGTAAATGGAACACTGCTATTTGTTTCATTCAAATTGTGGTAGTTTTTATCAAGAATTATGGACATGTTGTTCAATATCATTGAAGTTAAGATAGTCTATATATATCCAATAAGCTCCTGTGTTGTGTATATGTAGCTTTTTAGGGCATCATTCTATGTTACCAACACTTGCCAGGAAAAAAGAAAGAATCAAATTCTCTACTACAACCTTTGCTTTGTTGTCAAGTTTACTTGAGGAAAACATATAATATATATGCAATTACTATATTGTCACATATAATCTTATTCAATGCACCAACAATGTCATGCAACTAACATGAGAAACATGGATTCGTACAACATAATCTTCCATCAGAGATTCTTTGTTCTAAATAGCCAGATCCATATATGAAACTCTTTTCTGGCACCCCTTGAGCCATTATAGGCCTATAACAACTCCATCTGTTATTTCTCTTTACATTCCCTCGTGAAATAATTCTCAGGACATGATCTTCTAAGGGGTCATAACTGTAAAATCCTGTTAAATAGAAACATTGATTAAAACTGTGTTCTGGAGATGAGAAGTACAGCCTTACCAAACTAACTGTAGTGGCATTTTGATACAAATACCTTTTTTAAGATTCATATCAATATAACTCAGATTTGGAAAATTGAACCACATATATCAAACAATGATGGTGACCAATTGTTTAAAAAATTATCAAAAATAAGCATGATTGCCTTCATGGCAAGATGGTGACCATTGTTATAAACATCACCTGGTTCCAATATCCATGCCCTTGCTGAAGTGAGATCAACTGGATCTGATTCTAAGAAACATACGGCGGACTGGCGGAGAATAGATTTTTACCATATTCTAAGAAACGATACGTTTAATTCATCTCATCTCTTCATTCCTAAGCAACTTTGGAAAATGTAAGATATATACCAGATGAAGGAGAAACATAGGCCCGGCTGTAAATGCCCATAGTCAATCTCAAACTCTACCCGCAACAAAACCACCTACATCAAAACCTAGTTAAACAAAGTAATTAGAACACACATCTGATAAAACCTGAATCTGGAAACGCTAATAGTGAAACAAAAATTCAGTTTTTCTAACCTGGTTAGTGCAACGTATATGGAACGGTCATCACCTAATTGATGTAACTACTTGTTCACACATAACTAAAATTCCAAATGCCTCATTCGCCTTCACGGGCTGGCGGTGAGTCGGTGACGGAATTGAAGGAGGAGGATGAGAAGCCGTGGTGGGCAATGAAGAGAGAATGTAAGGCGGTGAGGGTTTCGGAGAGAGAGAGAGAGTTGGTTTGGGAAAATGGAAAAGTGAAGCGAATAGGCTATTCGGAGGAGTGTTGGTGGGAATCCAAGTGAAAGTGGAGGCAAGTTTGAAATTTAGGAGGGAATTGAATTGAAATCTGGAGGGTGGAAACTACAAATTTTCTAAGCCGAATAGCGAGGGAGGTTAAGTCTCGGAGGTTAAAGGTTAAATTTTTTATAATACAGTAGATATTTTATTATACTTATCACATTCTATTGTCTTACACAGTAATTTTATGCCTAAAACAATTAAATTTTTTACCAGTTATATTTTATTATACTGATCACATGTTATTGCAATTTTTTTTAAATTACGTTTAGTCATTAGAACCACAACGTACTAACTAAAGTAGTATAACTTGTTTAGTAAGTTATAAGTAAATGTACATCTCCATGAACCAACTTTATGTTAGAAGCAAAATTTCAAAAATTCACATGAAATAGGATGCGACTAATATAGTGAAATACAATCAACCTTGTTTACCCGTAATCTCCTCTATGGAAACCTAACTACCGGAAGGTCAATTGTACAAAAAAATTCACGGGTACACTCACATTTATATGAGTTTGAGGTGCGAAAAGAGGAAAAAATATTGGTTGTCAACCGCGTTTCGTGTCAAAAATGAAATGGTGTTAAGGTTGACCGGTTCGATAAGGGGCATAACAGATTGAAAATGGGATCGATTTTTTTTCAGTAGACCTATTTAGTTACCTTGACCATATTAGACTGTGGAATTTTAATTTTCACATTTTAGGACATCGGATCCGCACGTGGCCACTAAAGGGGTGTAAAAAATAAGGTTGAATTAAAGTTGACAGCTTCGATCGGGAACGTAACGAATTCAAAACGGGGTGATTTTTTTTCAGTTGACCTAGTTAATTACCGTGATCACATCAGACGACGACATTTTAATTTTCAGTAATTGATCATTCTTTCTCCCTATAGGTAACCCTATCCTCGGGTGTTATTTTCAGTAAATTTTTATACCATTGGTTGCATCTCATTGATTTGAAACTATTTTCTGTTGAAGGTCCGACCAAAATACGTAATTTATACGGTCAAATGACAGTTTCCGTACGAGATTGACCGCCCGGATTGAGCCCTTAACGTTATCGGGTCAAGTTGAATTTTTTCGCATACATATATTTTATCATGCTGGTCATATCTGACGGTGGAATTTTAATTCTCACATTTTTAAGACATCGGATTCGTACGGTGTATAAAATGAGGTTGAATTACAGTTGACCGTTTTGATGGGGGACGTAACGAATTCGAAACAAGGCAAAAAATTTTGAGACGACCTGTCTAATTACCTTGATCACATCAGATGGTTGAAATTTTATTTCGTTAATTATAATTAGTTTGGTTCCTCTTGATGGGTGTCTAGGAAATTATGTTTCATGTGTATAGTTGGCTCACAATATTGTACGCTTGCATATAACCCATTAAACAAGTTATACCACATCATTAAGCATATAGTGATTATGTGAGTAAAATTCATCAAATAAAATCAGACCGTCTGATACGATCCTATAGTCAAATTTATCTATGGTATAAAAAATGTTGACCGCTTTTATAGGAAACCAGATCTTACCTGAAATACGTGATTTTTCGGGCCGGTTTAGATCGATCTTAACCTGATACTTAGGAATTCTTTTTTTCTATATTTTTAATTTGTATATTAAGAAATTTTTAATATAGAATAGTAAATCCGGTAAGAAGATAAACACGAATTAATGTGAAATCTTTGTTCTTTTTCTTTTTTATTCAGTCGCTACAAGATCAACAATTCCATGAGCTTGAGCTTCTGAGCTTGAGCTTGGATTTACTATGGACACCCATTCCGGCTAAAAACCATTACCGGATTCAAACATAAAACCCTCAATATTTAATCAAAGCTCAATTCATACTTCAACGATTCACTAACAGGAATGCTTCAATTCCCGGATTATAAATCAATTGCCTAATTACAATTTATTAACCGTTAATATCATTTAATTTCAGAAAATTCGAAACCTAATCAATATTACTCTAAAAATTACAAACGTCGCACCATTAGGCTCCCCTCAATACTAGCAATTTAAAAAGTATGAAAAATTGCCCAAACAACAACGGCCAAAAATCCGGCCATCTCCGATTGCCACCAAATTTTACCAGAATCTTCCTCACAATATTTCGAACTTTCTAGTTCAGCTCGAAGGTCAATTGCTAATCTAACTAGGTCGATCAAGCAAAAACACAAAAATCTCAAATTTCAAACCTTAAAAACTTTAAATCTTCGATTCTCCCTTCACACTCCAAATTGAGCTACCAAATTTTAAGGGAATGTTCTACTAATCAAGCCCAACAAAACCATACAAATAACTCACCAAATGGTGGCCTGAGGAGGGAGAAAATCTGGCAACTACTCCGCTGCACATTAGCATTTTCACAGCGTCATATCTCCTCCACAGCGGCGCTAGAGGGGCTACCACCACCCAAGACTTGTGGATAGGTGTATGAGCTTCACACCCATACCCAGATTCTGGCCTAACTCGGCCGGACGGCGGAGAACGAGCGACACAAAGTCGAGGACCCGAAACGGGTCGATCAGACCAAAACAGTAGAAAATTCTGACTTTCTACTTCTTACTGTTACCTCAACGGTAAAACTCATAATTATAGACAATTTAACGCACGGTAACTTTACGTTTTCACTTAGAACTTTCACATACAAACTCCGATTAAAACACATAGCATATCTACGGGTTCGTATGAATGTCCTCTACAACTTTCTCTGAGAAAGTTTTTCCAAATGGTTGACTTTATGAAAAGTCAACTTTACAGTAAAATGAATAACAAAAATAGTAATCGTAACGTTTCTATAAACTTCATAAAACCACAAAAAAATAGCTCATCGCTCCGAAAAATAATCCTGGCATACCAGTGAGCTGGTATTGTCACGTACTACGACTTCGAAAATTTAAATCCTTCATTTACCACTTTCAGAAAAACTCAAAAATAAACTCGATTAACCGCTAATTAAACCTTCGAGCGCGAGTAAAAAAAATCTGGGGTAACTCGTAACCCGAAATAGTAACCTTTTAGGTTCGGGGTGTTACATATTGGCTACACATAGAACTAATATCTCAGGTTAGGTTTAAACTAAAACACTAACCAAAATTTGCTCTGTCTCCCTCGGAGGAGCTGAGCATCCCCAAACCCTAAAGATTGGCGGTGAGGCAGTGGTGATCCATCTGTGAAGTCTTTAAGTCGTGCTCAGTAGCGTCTGCGAAGGAGGTTGCTCAAGCATCTACGCAGAAGGAGGTCGAGTAGTTTCAATGAAGGCGATGACTTAGAGAGTTGATTACAGTTTTGGTCGACAGCTAAACCAGCGACGGTCGGGAACTGTTAGTTCAAGGCGAGATATTGTAAAGTGGTATCTAAGAAGGAGGCTCGACTCAAGGTCAGAGGCGACAACAGATAGAGGCAAAGGTTGGCTCTGATTCAGCCGTCAAACAGAGGTATAAGCGAAGCCTTGAGGGGTGGTTCCTAGTTTTGACCTAGGGCGTATGGGCTCTCAACGAGGCTTGGAAGGGTTGGTGAGGTCAGGCAAGCCTCATGATTGAGTAGGCGCTAATTACAGCTCCGGTAAGGCCGTTGTGGGTCTAAAATTGATGATGGTGTGGTTGGGACTGTTGGGGCTTTTGGGCCTTAGTCCACTTGGGCTGCAGCCATGTTGCATAATGGATTAAGCTTTTGGGCCTCCACCTTTCTTTTCCTCTTCCCCTTTCGATTCAGACCTATGTTAGTTTTAAGGGGTATTATAAGATCCCTACATAACCCTATTGAAGAGTCTGCCCCTCTTCTTGATGGAAAGGTACACCAGGATGGTCTTAGGCCTCGATTTATTGAGTTGTGGTACTTTGATTTGATTATGTAGGTTATTACTTTTTTGTCCAGAATAAAGTTCTCTTGTGAACACTTATTTTTGAGTTAGTATTTCTTTATAGCTTTTGTAGACTTTCTTCGGGTTAGTTGTTTAGTTTTAATTCTGTAGTTTATTTACGTGGAAGGGCATCGATTGTAATATGGAGTTTGTCCTTGGACAAGCTCCGAGCTTCACCTGTTCTGATAGTATGATTTATTCAACAGAGCTCGACTCCCCTTTCTCTAAAAAAAGAATTAAGGCGTTACTGGTTATTAATATTTTTTCCCATATATAGTACTTTTTTTGTTGACCCATGAGATGTTGGGGCTCTAAGCTTGTGCCTTCTAGGCCTATACTCAGGGCTGAGCCTGCTAGAACTTTATGAGTTCTTTTATGCTTTTGTTTGTTAGGCTTCTGTCAAATTTGTACCAATCTCTAATTGATTTTGTTTATTTAGGTAAATGTTTATTCAATAATAATTTTAACATCTCATTATCCATTGGATAATCTTTTTCATGAGCTATTTTTATGCCCAAATGCACAAATCTTTACTAAAGTCTTAACAAATTATATTATTTTATGACTATTTTACCCCACCCCATAAACATGATAGAGAGAAAGTGGAAGAGAGAGAGAGAGAATACTTGGCTAGAGCTTTATCGGACTCTGGTCACACACCGTCATATTCCATCCACCAAACTCTGGATTCCGGTCACTAGATTCTGGTCACCGACTGCAAGACTCCAGTTGTCGGATTACCCCGATCGTCGGATTTCGGTCACCTATAACTTAGTTATTGACTCCAATAACTCATATTTCCTCCTGTTACCAGATTTCGTTTACTAATAACCCGATTACTGATCTTCAATAATCAGTTACTGACTTCCAAGATTCAACATATTTTAGCTTAATGTAATAAAAATGAGGAATATCATAAAATTAATAATCGAGTTATTGACTCTAATAATCGGATTACTTACCCTTAATAACTCGGTAAGTGACCCCCAATAATCAGCTATTAACTCCTAATAAGTAACCAATAAACATGTGATTGACACTTAACAATAATTATTGACACAATGAAAGCTCTTTACATCTCTGAAAACGCATGTACACAGCCCATTCATAAAAAATTAGGAAAATTTTAAGATCAATACACCAACTTTGCGCCACTGATAATTAAGGGTTTTCAACTTTTTAAAATAGCACATTAGTACATGAACTAAATAATCCTTCGTCGTTTTTGAAGCATTGAAGCTGCGTCGTTGCGTCATCTTGGAGGGAGACACCACCGCCACGCAGTCCAACTCCACGAGTAGGAGCACTACCAGAAGCGTTAGCGCCTTGCGGTTCATCTCAGAATCTTGGCCGAAATTGGAGATCGGCAAGCTTTGACGACGAAGCACGAGCATGTTGGTTGTGGTGATTGAGATGACGACGTCCTTTAAGCATCGGCGCTGCCAATTTTGACTTAATGGGGAGAGAGAATATGAGAAGGCTAGGGGAGAAACAGACGTGAGATAGAGAATAAGTGAAGTAGGCTCATTTCTTTTAGATTAATTGAACTTTTTAAATTTTGTATAAATGATCAATATCCTTATATATTATACTTTTGTCGAATTAGAACCACGTTTAATGTGAGTTTTATTTTATTTTTGTTTTTCGTTCCGTATTACTTTTATCCTTGTTCATTTTGGTTGTTAGTATTAGACCATGGATATTTATACTATATACTATTCGGTGTAAAGGGCATTTACTGTTCAATAACGATAGTAAAATGACGGTTTTAGCCTTAGCTGTCTGTCGATCTCTCACGCCCTCATTTGCTCTCCTCAGACGTCTAAAATGATCTACACCTCTGCTCTTTCAACCCCGATCTCAAGCTCTCCTTCCCCTTTTTCGTCGCATCAGTTATTGTGCTTTCAAGTCGTGCTTCGATTTCAAGTGCTTTCAAGTCGTGCTTTGATCTATATATGGGAAAAGAGAAGGATAAAGAGATCGACCGACTTTTATAGGTATGCTTACCACTTCACTCCTAACTACGACTGTCTTTCTCAAATACCCTCATAAACTAATTGGAAGCTCATTGAATCTTATCAATTTTTTTAATGTTTTTTAGCATCCAATTAAAGCATCTAGAAGTTGGTCTTTGTTTTGAGGTTAGTCATTCTTTGTTTGGATGACTGGGATGGTCATATAATTTAGACTGATGATGGGGTGAGTATGGGTGTGTTCTTTGTAATGTTTTTTTGAACAATCAAGTATTTGGCTGGGTGTTTGTCTATGAGAATCTAAACTCTGGTAAAGATTGAGTTTGGTTTGCTGTCATTGACTTCAGTTTTGGTGTATTTCAAGTGCTGCATATGAAGTATCTGTATCATCTTTTTTTTGAAGCGTGCTGAGTTCGGTTACTGTTATCTGACTTTGTTAGGCAGTTTGTGCATGGTATAGGAGTATGAGATGATATTCAAAAAGGTCCTTGAAAAGCATTTAATCGTTTTGATGTCATGTCCTAGGTGTCCTTTTTAATTGGAATCATCCAATTTTCTGTCAAATGGATATATGCAGAGTACATAGAGTACGAAAAATCTTCATCTGCCTACACTGTAAGTTTCTGACGTAAAAAGGTCAGATTTGCTTGCTTCAACCTGGCGTTAAACTCATACTGCTTAGCACCTAAATATGAGATAGAGGAAGGCATTTAGTTTGTCTCTACCTGTCTTAGCTGATGCAAGGCTGTAGCTTTCCTAATTAACCATAGCATAGGTCAACTTGAGATGACCTGACTAGAATTTTTCTTCTCAATGTTCAGTATTATTCATTCTTTTGCTGCCCATTTCTTCTCAATCCTCCTATCTCTCCTCCATCAATCCAGCAATACAAAACTAACAGCTGCAGATAGCTTCAATGATGATCGTCAATTCATCATCAGTGGCAGATAGCAGTATATTTAGGGACACCGGAAACCAGTACTAGGTGACAAAGATGATTTTTGCACAAAGCTGTCCCCAGCTAGAGAGATTCCTTCTCGCAGGGATACAGATCAAGATATATGAAGGGAACATAATGTCACAAACTTGTAACTGACTGAATATCCAGCAGAAAGAAGTAGAAAAGTGCTTAGAGTAGGGAACGACCTAACAAAGGCTCAAAGTAAAGAAACCCGATTTTATTTTCTCCTGATTGCGCAAGCTATCCTTCAGAAGTTCAATGGCAGCCAGTGGCCAAACTCTAAGACCAAGCACTACAAACCAATCAGTTAATAAAATCAACATCGCTGAAACTTAACCCATATCTAATCTAGGAGAAATTATTTTTTGCACCCGGAACACCACGTGACATATGGTCCCCTATAATTTATTAACTGTTAATATCATTTAATTTCAGAAAATCCAAAACCTAATCAATATTACTCTAAAAATTACAAACTTTGCACCATTAGGCTCCCCTCAATACTAGCAATTTAAAAAATATGAAAAACTGCCCAAACAGCGACGACCAAAAATCCGGCCATCTCCGATTGCCACCAAATTTTACCAGAATCTTCCTCACAATATTCTGAACTTTCTAGTTCAGCTCGAAGGCCAATTGCTAGTCTAACTAGGTCAATCAAGCAAAAACACAAAAATCTCAAATTTTAAACCTTAAAAACTTTAAATCTTCGATTTTCCCGTCACACTCCAAATTGAGCTACCAAATTTTAAGGGAATGTTCTACTAATCAAGCCCAACAAAACCATACAAAGAACTCACCAAATGGTGGCCTAAGGAGGGAGAAAATCCGGCAACTACTCCGCTGCATAGTAGCATTTTCACAGCGTCATATCTCCTCCACAGCGGCGCTAGAGGGGCTACCACCACCAAAGAATTGTGGATGGGTGTATGAGCTTCACACCCATACCCAGATTCCGGCCAAACTCGGCCGGACGGCGGAGAACGAGCGGCGCAAAGTCGGGGACCCGAAACGGGTAGATCAGACCAAAATAGAAGAAAATTCTGACTTTCTACTTCTTACGGTTACCTCAACGGTAAAACTCATAATTATAGACAATTTACCGCACGATAACTTTACGTTTTCACTTATAACTTTCACATACGAACTCCGATTAAAAGACATAGCATATCTACGAGTTCGTATGAATGTCCTCTACAACTTTCTTGAAAAAAGTTTTTCCAAATGGTTGACTTTATGAAAAGTCAACTTTACGGTAAAACGATTAACAAAAATATTAATCGTAACTTTTCTATAAACTTCATAAAACCACAAAAAAATAGCTCATCGCTCCGGAAAATAATCCTGGCATACCAGTGAGCTTGTATTGTCACGTACTACGACTTCGGAAATTTAAATCCTTCATTTACCACTTTCAGAAAAAACTCAAAAATAAACTCCATTAACCGCTAATTAAACCTTGGAGCGCGAGTGAACAAAATATGGGGAAACTCGTAATCCGAAACAGTAACCTTTTAGGTTCGGGGTGTTACATATTGGCTACACATAGAACTAATATCTCAGGTTAGGTTTAAACTAAAACACTAACCAAAATTTGCTTTGTCTCCCTCGGAGGAGCTGAGCATCCCCAAACCCTAAAGATTGGCGGTGAGGCAGTGGTGATCCATCTGTGAAATCTTTTAAGTCGTGCTTAGTAGCGTCTGCGAAGGAGGTTGCTCAAGCATCTACTCAGAAGGAGGTCGGGTAGTTTCAATGAAGGCGATGACTTAGAGAGTTGATTACAGTTTTGGTCGACAGCTAAACAAGCGCCGGTAGGGAACTTTTAGTTCAAGGCGAGATCTCGTAAAGTGGTATCTAAGGAGGCTCGACTCAAGGTCAGAGGCGACAACAGATAGAGGCAAAGGTTGGCTCTGATTCAGCCGTCAAACAGAGGTATAAGCGAAGCCTTGAGGGGCGGTTCCTAGTTTTGACCTAGGGCGTATGGGCTCTCAACGAGGCTTGGAAGGGTTGGTGTGGTCAGGCAGGCCTCCTGATTGAGTAGGCGGTAATTACAGCTCCGGTAATGCCGTTGTGGGTCTAAAATTGACGATGGTGTGGTTAGGACTGTTGGGGCTTTTGGGCCTTAGTCCACTTAGGCTGCAGCCATGTTGCATAATGGATTAAGCTTTTGGGCCTCCATCTTTCTTTTCCTCTTCCCCTTTCGATTCAGACCTGTGTCAGTTTTAAGGGGTACTATAAGATCCCTACATAACCCTATTAAAGAGTCTGCCCCTCTTCTTGATGGAAAGGTACACCAGGATGGTCTTAGGCCTCGATTTATTGAGCTGTGGTACTTTGATTTGATTATGTAGGTTATTACTTTCTTGTCCAGAATAAAGTTCTCTTGTGAACACTTGTTTTTGAGTTAGTATTTCTTTATAGCTTTTGTAGACTTTCTTCGGGTTAGCTGTGTAGTTTTAATTATGTAGTTTATTTACGTGGATGGGCATCGATTGTAATATGAAGTTTGTCCTTGGACAAGCTCCGAGCTTCACCTGTTCTGATAGTATGATTTATTCAACAGAGCTCGACTCCACTTTCTCTAAAAAAAAGAATTAAGGCTAACAACTGGTTATTAATATTTTTTCCCATATATAGTACTTTTTTTGTTGACCCATGAGATGTTGGAGCTTTAGGCTTGTGCCTTCTGGGCCTATACTCAGGGCTAAGCCTGCTAGAACTTTATGAGTTCTTTTATGTGTTTGTTTGTTAGGCTTCTGTCAAATTTGTACCAATCTCTAATTGATTTTGTTTATTTGGGCAAATGCTAATTCAGTACTAATTTTAACATCTCATTATCCATTGGATAATTTTTTTCATGAGCCATTTTTATGCCCAAATGCACAAATCTTTACTAAAGTCTTAACAAATTATATTATTTTATGACTATTTTACCCCACCCCATAAACATGTACATAGAGAGAAAGTGGAAGAGAGAGAGAGAGAATACTTGGCCAGAGCTTCATCGGACTCTGGTCACGCATCGTCATATTCCATCCACCAAACTCTGGTCACTAGACTCTGGTCACTGACTGCAAGACTCCAGTTGTTGGATTACCCCGATCGTCGGATTTCGGTCACCTATAACTTAGTTATTGACTCCAATAACTCATATTTCCCTCCTGATTCCGTTTACTAATAACCCGATTACTGATCTTTAATAATCAGTTACTGACTTCCAAGATCCAACATATTTTAGCTTAATGTAATAAAAATGAGGAATACCATAAAATTAATAATCGATGTATTGACTCTAATAATCGGATTACTTACCCTTAATAACTCGGTAAGTGACCCCCAATAATCAGTTATTGACTCCTAATAGGTAACCAATAAACATGTGATTGACACATAACAATAATTATTGACACAATCAAAGCTCTTTACATCTCTGATATGTTCATAATCAAATTAAATGGAAAGCAAAAGGAGAAAACGCATGTACACAACCCATTCATAAAAAATTTGGAAAATTTTAAGATCAATACACCAACTTTGCGCCACTGATAATTAAGGGTTTTTAACTTTTCGAAATAGCACATTAGTACATGAACTAACAAATCCTTCGTCGTTTTTGAAGCATTGAAGCTGCGTCGTTGCATCATCCAGGAGGGAGACACCACCGCCACGCAGTCCAACTCCACGAGTGGGAGCACTACCAGAAGCGTTAGCGCCTTGCGGTTCATCTCAGAATCTTGGCCGGAATTGGAGATCGGCAAGCTTTGACGACGAAGCACGAGCATGTTGGTTGTGGTGATTGAGATGACGACGTCCTTTAAGCATCGGTGCTGCCAATTTGGACTTGATGGGGACAGAGAATATGAGAAGGGGAGAAACAGACGTGAGTGAGATAGAGAATAAGGGAAGTAAGCTCATTTCTTTTAGATTAATTGGACTTTTTTAATTTTGTATAAATGATCAGTATCCATGTATATTATGCTTCTGTCGAATTGAAACCACGTTTAATGTGAGTTTTATTTTATTTTTGTTTTTCGTTATGATTTTTATTTTATTTTTGTTTTTCGTTCCGTATTACTTTTATTCTTGTTCATTTTCGTTGTTAGTATTAGACCATGGATATTTATACTATAGACTATTCGGTGTCAAGGGCATTTATAGGAGTATGAGATGATATTCAAAAAGGTCCTTGCAAAGCATTTAATCGTTTTGATGTCATGTCCCAGGTGTCCTTTTTGCTTGGAATCATCCAATTTTCTGTGAAATGGATATATGCAGAGTACATAGAGTACGAAAAATCTTCATCTGCCTACACTGTAAGTTTCTGACTTAAAAAGGTCAGATTTGCTTGCTTCAACCTGGCATTAAACTCATACTGCTTAGCACCTAAATATGAGATAGAGGAAGGCATTTAGTTTGTCTTTACCTGTCTTAGCTGATGCAAGGCTGTGGCTTTCCTAATTAACCATAGCATAGGTCAACTTGAGATGACCTGACTAGAATTTTTCTTCTCAATGTTCAGTATTATTCATTCTTTTGCTGCCCATTTCATTCAAAAGTAGATCATAACAGCAGCTATACAGTTATGCTTATGCTTTGCTATTTTTTTAGCTTATTGCTGTAGGAGAAGGACAGAGAGGTAGATTTGAATTCTTCCCCATTGAAGATTAGGTATTATTTCATGTTATTTTTTTCAATGTTATCTTTCATGCATCTTTTGCTTTCTCTCAGATAGTAACTTAAACTCAAATTCAGTTTTTGATTAATGGAATGTTCGATTTGTATGAGTTTAGCCATGTAAATTGCCATGGCAAATATTTTCAATTTATCTTGTCTGATGGAAAGGGAAAATATAAAATCTGGTGTATTCAAACTGTTTCTGCTATTTTCAGTTAAGCTGTTATTAAATCAGTAGAACTGAAGGTTTCCCGTAATATCTTCATAGAAGAACAGTGCCTAAAGTGTGTAGATGTATAACATGTTTTCACTCTGAATTCTCCTTTCTTTTGCAAGGAACTCTAGAAGTTACGATGCTCACCTCTTAAATCTTACTGTAATGTCATCATTTGTTATATACCCTGAGGTTGCATATGTTGTATATTGATAGTTGGGTATCCATTATTTGCAGATTGCTACATGATTCCATTCTTGATTTTGAAATATCACGTCACAGTTGTTCTTTAGACTTGATTTTTTGTTTCAAGTTGAGTTATTTTTTGGTCTTCGGAATAAACTGTCAAGTTGGAAAGCAGCATCAAACCCACAGCAAAGCGCGGGTTTTCTGTCTAGTGAAACCTAAACGATGTCCATTCTCTGAGTTATGACATTATAAGTTGCTCCTAATAATCTTGCACTGGAGGCTTCATTATCGATGAAGCATATGACTCATGTTATGGATGATATAAAGCAGTAGACATGGTAAGATCTGTACGTAATTTAGCAAAACAACATTATTGTTTTGGAGTACAATGGAGAAGGGATATCACAATGTGGTAAAGCAAATGCAAAACAAAATACATCAGTGCAATAGGTTCATAATTTCAATTCATCAAACAAGTTCAGTAGCACATACATAGGATAGGATTGAACACAGCACACGCCAGAAGGAACCTCCAAATTCAGCATTAATACTGTTTTCCCAAACATTGCACGATCACAAGTTTATACTCTAGAATTGTTTCCATCAATCCTCCTATCTCTCCTCCATCAATCCAGCAATACAAAACTAACAGCTGCAGATAGCTTCAATGATGATCGTCAATTCATCATCAGTGGCAGATAGCAGTATATTTAGGGACACCGGAAACCAGTACTAGGTGACAAAGATGATTTTTGCACAAAGCTGTCCCCAGCTAGAGAGATTCCTGTCTCGCAGGGGATACAGATCACGATATATGAAGGGAACATAATGTCACAAACTGGTAACTGACTGATTATCCAGCAGAAAGAAGTAGAAAAGTGCTTAGAGCAGGGAACAACCTAACAAAGGCTCAAAGTAAAGAAACCCGATTTTATTTTTTCCTAATTGCGCAAGCTATCCTTCATAAGTTCAATGGCAGCCAGTGGCCAAACTCTAAGACCAAGCACTACAAACCAATCAGTTAATAAAATCAACATCGCTGAAACTTAACCCGTATCTACTCTGGGAGAAATTATTTTTTGTACCCGGAACACCACGTGACATATGGTCCCCTTTAATTTCATTGATTTCCTTCCAAAATTGAGACAGGGAATACTTACTCTATATACATATTGAATTCTTTCCAAAATTGAATTCCTTTCACAATCATTTGGAAGTTGCATCCTATTTGCTACTATATATTGCTATAAGGTCAAGCACAAGTTGATAGAATCTAAACAAAGTTATACTTTCTGTTTGAGAGTAAATTTACCTATCCTGAAATAGAAGGGTCTTGAACCGGTTTAGCGGTTTGTCATGTATATGATAGAACATCTTGGGAAATATCTTGTTAAATGGGCTTGGAGGTCAGGATATCTTAGAGGCAAATCCGGGCAATTCTTGATTTACCCTTGATTATCAATTACTTTGGTAATAATTAAAGGAAGGTTTGGGTATTGAGATGGAGGAGATATCAAAGATCATGTGAAGAAGAAGAGTACGGACGTATGTCATGCTATGGAAGGAAAGTTTAATTACCATTATAATTAAGGAATAAGTGGTATGATGCATGGTGTTTGATTATAAGAAGATACATATCCTTAATTGGATTGGAAGATACGTTTAGAAGCATGCAAGTATAAGTCATAGTGTTATGAGGATTCATTCCTTATTGGTTACACATGAGAAGATATTCACGTCTAGAAGATATCTCAAGTCGTCAAGATCTCCAAAAGTTACACTTTTAGGAAGGATATCTGCTACTTTTATCTGCAAGTAAGAACAAAACACTAGTTTTCACTATATAAAGGGGTCGACGGCGAATGAAAGAAAGAACGACAAAACTTACAAACACAACCCTTTGCAGCACATGCAAAACACTACGTACGTTTCTCTAGAGTGCACATAACACCAAAAAGACTATCCGGTGTCTTTTGGCATGACTAATCCTTTGTTATCCTATTGATCCGTCAGTGAAATTCCACCTCCATTTCAGGACATAAAATACAATATATATGTGGGTGAATCATACCTAATTGTACTGATGTCTTTTGTGATTAAAACCTAACATCTTAAAGGTGGTTAAGTTGGGACAATATCGGTACAATGATGATCCACAGACCATGCTTCTTCCATTCTTGATTAGATAAATTTACTCTCAAACAAAAAGTATAACTTCGTTTACATTATATCAACTTTTGCTCAACATTATAGCAATATATAGTAGCAATTACGATGCAACTTCCAAATGGTTGTGAAAGGAATTCAATATGTATATGCAGGGCCATTGATATTTTCAAGAATCACTCTCATTATAAACAATGTTACTATTGGGTCAAAATTTTTGCGGGTTGCTCTCTAAATGAGAAAATTCTAGGGTACAGGTCGGCATACCATGCCGGCCGTTTTTTCCCGTTGGTTTCCCCTCTCCCTCGTGCAAACCACGCGAAGTTTTACCTCTTTCTATTGATCATTCATAGACCCTGTTCAGGTAAGTAAAATGGTAGTTGAGTGAGCTACTACTACGAGCCGCTGGAGGGGTTAAGGTTAGAGCTATCCCTATGAGATTCTTTACCATGCGGATGATCGAGCCGGTGACCTCCATACTACCAGGAGTATCACTGTGACATTCGTCCAACATGGTGGACCTAGCCCCGACCACTAGACCAAACCCATATGGATACCTCTTTCTATGCGCATAGGGTGTAGGTCTATACAGCAGACGTTCCCCTCTAAATCAAAACAAAGATATCTTCCAACTTCGAACAACTTAATTTGTTTGCCATGAATAATGATTTTCACATACCTACTGGATACTAACCTCAACGTGAAAGTCAGAACTCACAAACTCATTCTGTAAGTTTATATTTCTAGTGACGGAGCCAGAAATTGAACCTTATAGGGGGCTGATATAAATTTAGCACACAATAGTTATTGGTTGGAGGGGTTTTAATGACTGAATCAAGAGGAAATTGTAGTATAATCTATATGACATAAGAGTGTGATCATGTAAGAATTAGACAAACTTAAGAGAGTCTGGACCCTTCATACTAAAGTAGCGAGTCAAGTCAATACTCGACCCTATTAATTTGCATTGTGGAAATTATAACTTCTTTGTTGACTATATCTAGTTTTGTATCAAGTTATGGCTCTCTATTGCTGCGTCTCTTTTACGTTCAAATATCAATTCATGTGGGCACTGGTTTCTATCATAGCAAACGCAGCAGATGCTGTGCAATTTCCAAGTGTGACTGCGAGAGGAGTTCGTATAATGACAATACGTAATTTGAGGTCAGTAGTTCAATCCGGGAGATGAAAACTTGTTTGTGAGGAAATTTTTGTATAGAATTGTTTTACTTGAATGATGGATTCACCGAAACTAAGCTAGTATGCTCGCAGAGTACTTGTTAAAGAAAAGAACAAGCAAAAATGAATAAACGAGTTCGTGGATGATATAGGATATTAAACAGAGAGTACTTCCTATAACATTGAGAGTCTGATAAATTAACTCTCTCTCTCTCTAATTTCCAAATTCTTATCCCAAAGTTTTTCTTTTAAGTCATTCCATTCCAAATATGGAAGATTCAATATTAATTACGACCAAGTCAAGTCTAATTTCAATAACAAATTTCCACGAAGCTTCTTATGCATATAATTATGAAGTCAACACTCAAGTCATGTCCTCAACGTAAAAGATACGTACTCACCTTTTTCCACTTTTGTCTTGTATGAACTTGTGGCTCTGTTTCATAGCTTAGTTCAGATGCATGGATTAATTCTGCCGAGGAATCATTATAAATAGGGAATGATTTGCATGCAAAGGGAGTATTCAATTCTTAAAAATACTAGCTTGCAGTGCAATTGGGCTTCTTATTCCCTCATCGTCTTGATTACATCAATTAAGATGGAGTTGGGAAGGCGGCTCAAACAAGCTTATGCAATATCGATTGCGCTTCTTCTTCTTCATATCAACGCTTCCTTATCCCTCGGTCACCACCATGCTAACGTGACGGGGAGGTGCCTAGAGAGGGAGAGGGATGCACTGCTTGCTATCAAAGGTGACCTGGTGGATGAATACAGCCTGCTCTCTTCTTGGGGAAGCGAAGACTGTTGCGGATGGGAAAGAGTCCACTGCGATCACCAGACAGGACATGTTATACAACTTCATCTTGGAGGAGTACTAGCAGAGGAGCTGAACTCTTCGCAAGGTGAGCTTATGTTGAAAACTTTGGGAGGTGAAATTAGTCCTAAAATCATTGAGTTGCAGTATTTGGAATATTTGGACCTCAGTTACAATTCCTTCAATGCCACCCAAATTCCAGCACTTATTTGTTCTCTATCCCATTTGAGACACCTAGATCTCCATTCCAATTCCCTCAATGGGAGTAAAATTCCAGAGCTCATCGGTAATCTGACCAGTTTAAGATATCTTGATCTTTCTGCTACTAGCCTCGATGGTGAAATTCCAGCGTCTATTTGTTCTCTGTCAAGTTTAAGACACCTAGATCTCCGTTTCAATTTCCTCACGAGGAGCAAAATACCAGATCTTATTGGTAATATGACCAATTTAAGATATCTTGATCTTTTTGATGCTTTCTCATTATATGATGATGAAATTCCGACTCCATATCAGCTTGAAATTCCAACTTCATATCAGCTTGGAAACCTTACTCACTTGCAGTATCTCAATCTCGCCTATACACCTTTCGATTATGGAAACCTGAATTGGCTCCCACATCTTTCTTCTTTGAAATACCTAGACTTGAGTGAGACCAATCTGAGTAAGGCTTCTGATTGGCTGGAAACAATAAACAAGCTTCCCAATCTAAGAAGCTTGACACTGCGAGGATGTCATCTTCCGCCTCCAATTCTTTCCACTCTTTCTCACATCAATTCTTCCAACTCTCTTGTACATGTTGATTTGTCCAGAAATCTTGTTGTCAGTTCTTCAATATTCAAATGGTTGTGCAACTACAATACCATCCTTTTATATGTTGACCTCTCTTACAACCAATTAAGTGGTTCGATTTCCAATGTATTCAGAAACATGAGCTCACTTGCATTTCTTGATCTCTCTTACAACCAATTAAGTGGTCTGGGCCCCAATGCTTTTGCTAACATGAGCTCACTTTCAAATCTTGTCCTCTCTTATAATCCACTTGAAGGAGGGATCCCAACATTCATTGCCCAGTTATGCAGTTTGCAATATCTGTACATGTCAGGTTGTAATCTGACTGGACAACTTTCTGAGTACGTTCAAAGATGGTCCACATGTCCTCAAAACCCATTACAGTCTTTAGATCTTTCAGATAATAATCTTGTGGGGCCATTTCCTAATTTTACAAACTTTTCATCATTGGATTCTTTATATCTCTTTGAAAATAAGTTGAGTGGAAGGGTTTCAGAAAGTATTGGAAAGTTGTCTTCCTTGAGAACGTTAGATGTCAGTAAAAATCAATTAAGATGGACCATACCAAAAAGTATTGGGAATCTTTCATCATTGGAATATTTAGATCTTTCAAAAAATCAGTTAAGCGGAGGAATACCAAATAGTATTGGGCAACTGTCCAATTTGGGGTATATAAATCTTAGTATGAATCATTTGAAAGAAGAGATTTCGGAAATTCATTTCACAAAACTCTCCATTTTACATGCCTTGGATTTATCCTATAACTCAGGACTAGAATTCAATGTCACTTCTGATTGGATCCCTCCTTTTAATTTGAATTATCTGAGTCTGAGGTCTTGTAAGGCAGGGCCGAATTTCCCAAAATGGCTCCAAACCCAAAAACATCTAATTGAGCTTGACATGTCTTCTGCTGACATTTCAGATGTCCTTCCAAGTTGGTTTTGGAGTATCTTTGGTGACACTCCGACTATAGATTTCTCTAACAATCAAATTAGAGGAACATTTGCGAGTTCAGAGATTGAATTATTTAGTGGAGTTGAAGTTCGATTTAGTTCAAACCAATTGGAAGGTCCAGTACCTTCACTCCTATCAAATGCTCTATATTTGGATCTCTCTGATAATAAGTTTTCAGAAATGACGTCCTTCTTGTGTTCTTCAAATGTCAGTGCCTCAGAATTTATTGATCTCTCCAAAAACAATATTTCTGGAGAAGTTCCAGATTGTTGGAGACAATGGGCCAATCTAGAACTTCTCGATTTGAGTTTCAATGCTTTTTCTGGGAAAATCCCACGTAGTATTGGCTATATACATGGAATCAAAACATTGAAACTAAGGAGCAACAAACTTGTGGGAGCGTTGCCTTCTACCTTGAAGAATTGTACGAGCTTAAATGTTATTGATTTTGGGAACAATCACCTTTCAAGTTCAGTGCCTGATTGGATAGGGGCCAGTCTTCCAGATTTGGTTATTCTTATGCTTCAATCTAATCAATTTGGTGGAAGTTTGCCTTCACAGTTATGTCACCTAGCACATCTTCAAATTTTAGATGTCTCTGTGAATGAAATCTCAGGAACTATACCAAAATGCCTCCACAATTTGACTTCTTTTGCACAAGAAGGAAATTCAAATTTAACCATTAGGCATTCTTTCAATATATCTGAGGCCGAATCACCTATGACTTCTCTTTATTATGATGATGATGCAACATTCATGTGGAAAGGAACATTGGCTTCTTACAAAAGTACTTTGGGACTAGTAAAGAGAATTGATCTCTCAAGCAACAGATTAACTGGGGAGATTCCAAGTGAAATCACTTACCTTGTTGGATTGATTTCTTTGAACCTGTCAAGGAACTATTTAAGTGGACAAATCCCACTAGATATCGGAAAGTTGAAGTCATTAGATTCACTTGATTTATCAAGAAACAAGATAAATGGTGGAATTCCGACAAGTCTTGTTCATATCGATAGACTCACTACCATGGATTTGTCATATAACAACTTGTCTGGTGAAATTCCAACTGGCACTCAGCTCCAGGGCTTTAGTGTCTCATCTTATATTGGAAATCCTTGGTTGTGCGGACCTCCACTTCATGTTTGTGAACCAAAGGAGGCAGCTCGACCTAATGTCTCGACTGGTGAGGATGATGCAGACGAGCTCATCACGCAAGGGTTTTACATAAGTCTAGGAATTGGATTTGCTGTTGGATTCTGGGGAATCTGTGGAAGTTTGATATTCAAGAGGTCATGGAGATATGCATACTACAACTTCTTGAATGCTTCAAATGATTGGCTTTATGTGAAGATAGTTTTGATCAGACGACAATTAAAGAATTTGCTTAAACAATCTTAAGCCGTACGTATTCGAGAGTTTGTAGTACCCTTGTTCGATTAATCATGTTTTTCTGCATCTTGTTTTTCTCTGTTCTGCTAATGTAAAAATTTGTTGATCCAATCATCTCTGTTCGGAAATTCCTGCACTAGTTTGAATGATGATGATGTATGCTCTCTGTATTATTTTTCAGGAAGTGGTATTGGCTTAGTCCCCCTTTCCTTTGTACATTTTCTTTCTCTCAATAAACTTTCAGGTAAGGGTGAAGAGATAGCCCTTATCTCGCTTACCCAAACAAACAAAAATAAAAATAAATACTGAATGAGATTGCAGACATCTTAAGGTTTTCTAATTTAGAATGCAAGCACCTTTGCTTTGCTTGTCAGGAAACTTTCTTGAATCCAACTTTTTAATCAAGATATTACATGCTTCTGCTGTACGTCTTTTGTTGATTCGCTCTAACCATCCATCGACTAATCTACTTTGTTTTCCATGTTTTTTCGAAGTAATTTGTATAGAGATCAACTGAAAAAAAAAACGATTCAAGTACAAACTAGCACACCCGAAAATAACCAACACGTAAGTGTGTAGCTTCAAGTTCACTGGTTTGGAACCTTCTGTTGAACATGCATATGTTGGAATGATAAGTGTCAGATGTAGTAACAGGCTGATTGCACTTTATTCTCTAAATCGATTACTCAAGGAGCACCATCCTGAAGATAAGATGCAATGCACTGCATTGTTTAGAGCTTCTTGTTTATGGGGGAGACCATGTTTCCAACATCAATGAAGTGCAAGTGAAGCGAGCATCTTATTTATGGGGGAGACCATGTTTCCAAGTTCCAACATCAATTAAGTGCAAGTGAAGCAATCGTTGGCATGATATCTGTTGGAAAGGAATCGACAGAGAGTTCTAAAGTAATCAACTGTTTCCATAAAAATATTTATAGCTTCTTCCATCTAAAATAAATCTTCTATTTATCTCATTGCTAGGATGGAGGTCAGAATGTGATTGGATGCAGTATCAAACTTCCTTATCCCTATACCCTCAGCCACCCCGCCCCATGTTAACGTGAGGACGAGATGTGCTGAGGGAGAGGGAGTGAGATGCAAGCCTAGCTATCAGGCAAGGCCTGGTGGATGACAACAAACATCTCTGCAGTATATAGCTTAAATAAAAATATCGATATGTACTTATGGACTGCAACACTCGACCTCCTTTCACAAATCGAGCTTTGTTTAACCAGAGAATATATATGAACAATGACTAAGTTGATCAAGTCATGAGAGGAGCTACTACAAAAAAGAATAAAAGATGGGGCCTGAAGACACGTAGGTAACTCAGAAGATTCTAATGGCACCCAATTCTTTTTTTTTTTTGAAGTCAGAGTCAAGCTCTCATGTCTTTTAGATGAGTGACCCAAGTCACCCAACCATTGATCTTACCTGGGCTTTACTTAATTAACATAGTACTAAACTGCCAAACATAAAATTGTAAGCCATCCTAGAGATGCAGGTTCTTTGTCTGATCTTAATCATCAAAACACAGCACGAACACACAGACACCTACATCTAAGATGACCATTGTGAAGATAACTATGCAAAAAATCAATATGTACAAGGCCTAGAGAGTAACTGTGAAAGAACACATGAAGAAAACAACAATAGAAAGACAAGAACGCTAAAAAATGAAATAACAAAATAAAGCTACCTTGAAGCCTCCATTGCTTAAAAACCATCTGCATCCAGCCACCTACTTTCTTAAAGACAGCAGATACATAGAAGCAATAAGCTCAATAGATGTCGAGCCCCTTCATGGGTGTTGAGAGAGACAGAGAGGTGACGATGAAGCCGGAGGCGCGGACTGGAAGCCCTAAGGGAGATGACGTGGCTTATGGCAGAGGAGGATTATGGGTTTGAGAGTCGAAGATGACGGCGCAGATGGTGGTGGTGGAGATGGCGACGAGGGTGATGGTGATGTAGAGGATGGTGTTTCAACGAAGGTCTGGCTTGTCTGGGTGTGGTTGTTGAGAGAGAGAGAGAGAGAGAAACCAGATCGGGAAGAGGGGAGAATAGAAGGAGAAACAGATGAGATATATGTGGCTTTAATTACACAGGCTAATAATATCTTTTTAATAAAAATCATTGAAGTGGATTAAAAGATAAGAGTTTCATTGAAATAAGATAAAATTTTTTGTTTGGGTAAATGAACATTATTCCTTCTAGCAATAGCTAAAAAAACACACTAGTGTGTAAGTCCGAGCGTTGCTGGGGATAGCAAATTGTAATGTTTCATGGTTTGATAACAAAAAGTAACTATACCTACTTACATAAACTCGTAGAATCAGCTTGTTCATACCTTCTTTGGGTCTTGCACCCAAAAATGAAACAGGTTGTAAGACATAATGTTAAAAGACGGGACTCCATTCCTCTTTCCTAATAAACCACCAGTTCCTCCAGCTTTTATAATTTTTTTTTAAATTTAAAAAAACGGTCTCAGTTATACATATTATCGAGGATGAAATAAGAGGAAGAGAAATAAAGGCAATATATACATGCTTGATCTAATGCATTTATTAAAAAGGCTGCTAATGAAAATAAATTCGTGTGTAAGACCATCTCCAACAGCTTCCTCAAATTCTTGGTTTTCTCAAATTTGGGGAAGATTTTGGGTGTTTTTCCCCAACAGATTCTCTATAATTTTCTCCAAAATGGGGAATGTGAGGAGAGAGAAAACCAAATTCCCCATATTTGCAGCAAACTCTAAAATTTGAAGGAAGAATTTGGGGAATGAACATAAAATCTCCAAAATAGAGAATCTGTTGGAGTTGGAGAAGAAAAATTGCTTGAAGCATTGCCTTTTGCTTCCCCATTATAGAGAAATTATGGGGAAGCTCTTGGAGATGGTCTAACATGGCTCCAGGAGGTTTGCATACTGGGAAAAAGATATCTAGCAACATTCACAGAACAAACAGCTCTTTTTTATAAAAGAGTTGGGTTAATGCAGTCATTGGTAGCATGGTTTGAATTGGAAAATGAAGATAGAACTTCAAAATAGAGACCAACTAACATATTCCAAACCAAAATGAAAAACATCATAACTAACAACCCTAATCCCATAGACCCTTGTGATATTATTAAATCAAATAAAACACAGAAAACAAACCTCGTGGTCGGTGTCGCAAATGGAGCACACCACCTGCAACACCAATTTCAAATCTATAATCAATCACTCTACAGTCTACACTAATTAAAAAAAACAATAAAATTAAATTAGTCACTTAGTTAACAAACCAATAGTGACCAAGGTTGCTACCATTATATAGGAACCATAGATACCATCTATTCTGAATGCACTCCTCATGTTTGTAGGTTACATATTAGAAGAGCGAATGCACATACATGCACATGAGAAAGAAACGACCTCCAATGTTTTCTCATCACATATTTCGCCAAAAAAATGTTTTCTCATCACAAAGAAACAGATGTAAGAATCCATCTCCCAATTTTATTTCCTATTCACATTATATATTGATTTGAAAATTTTTAACTGACCACCAAACCATAAATTGGTCAATTTTGAACTCACCACCAGACCAACATCAAATGTAGAACTACTATTATGCATGAGCTAGTTGGAAGCCTGGTATCTTCTTTTTCATAATTTCTGTGGAGTTGATAGACCTAACTGGAGCTCTCGTCCTTGCTTTAGCATGACAAACAGTCATAAATATACTCAGAAATTTCAATTATGTGAAGCATGCATATCAATCATTCTCACTGTTTAAGGTAACCTAAATTTTATATTTATGATCATGGCCTTGACAACCTAGCAAACATTTCAGCAACAATTATGTTTCCATGAATACGTCCATACACAGGATTGGCAAAAGATTCTAGCAAACTATTTAAGTGTCTCTGCAATTATATGTGGTTGGAATAGAATACTTCCATATACAGGATTGGGAAAAGAAGGCACATTGGACCACCATGACTGCAAAGTTGGGACATCAGACATGAGACAGGATGTACAACAACCAAACCAAGAGCCAATACCAACCAAAATTGCCAAGCCAGGTAAACCAACGCACCAATTCCATTACCACGCCACAACAAAACAGATGAAATCATCACCGCACACAATTGCTATCATAAATGAAACAAGCACGATGCTACTTAAACCAACACGATACAAAGACAGAAAGACTTCATAAAAGAAAATATTGCATAAAATTGTAAAAATACTCATCAAAGTCATACATTCCTACCTGAAAACCCACGCAGCAGAACCCACAAAACAAAATCTCCCAGATGGACGTGACCGGACCCAACACCCATTTGACTCTCCCTTCAACGCTTACCATCTCTGAAGATATGCAATCCATTAAAAAACAAAACAAATGAAAAAAAAATCATATACAGAATCTGTAAACTTCGTATCTCGATGAAAAATCAAAAATTAAACCAATGAAAAATCACTGAAGGCGAAGACGAGATAAAGATTAAATATACCTTATCTCGTCTAAAACGCCAATTACCCAATTCAAGTATTCAACCCTGTTGAATTGATCCAATTCCCCATCGGATCTCAATAAAAACAAATCCAGATTCAATTTGTTGAAAAGAAAGAGATGGAAGAAGCAGAACCAAACAGAGAGAATGAATGAGTGACAAAGAAGTTCAAATTGGCCATATGCATGAAATGGTACAAAGTAGAAAAATAATACCAGCTAAACAGTATGGCTCCAAATGACAGAGATTTCCGAGTTAGCACTAACCTGTAATCATACACACAAAATAGCTCCTCACTAACTATCATGAACAAATGAATAGACGGAAAAAGGGCAAAACCTTAAGGAGATCGATAAAGTCTCATCTTGGCAATCACATTTATAAGCACTCATAAACCAATTATAACCACAATCAAAACACATCCATGTTATAATTCCAGTGAAAATGAGAAAATATCGAATTGTTTACCCGAAAAGATCAGATTCTTAAAGATCATAACTTCAAACCCATCCTCTCGACCTAAATTTTATGCTCTAAAGATGTCGACATTGCACTAAATACATCTACATACAGAGCTTATCTACAATGACAATTGAAGTAGGCATTTGAGTAACTTAGAATCTGGGGAAGCAATTTCAAAACAACAGGTACTTGGTATTGCACATAGCTGTTGGAGTGGCCTGAGTGGGTTTTGCATGGAAAGAAATAAAGAACTCTGAGATGAAATGGGAGAAGCATTGCTGGAAGTCATTCTATTGGTTTGTGTATGTGGTTCAATGTTGTGTAAATGGAACACTGCTATTTGTTTCATTCAAATTGTGGTAGTTTTTATCAAGAATTATGGACATGTTGTTCAATATCATTGAAGTTAAGATAGTCTATATATATATATATATATATATATATATATATATATATATATCCAATAAGCTCCTGTGTTGTGTATATGTAGCTTTTTAGGGCATCATTCTATGTTACCAACACTTGCCAGGAAAAAAGAAAGAATCAAATTCTCTACTACAACCTTTGCTTTGTTGTCAAGTTTACTTGAGGAAAACATATAATATATATGCAATTACTATATTGTCACATATAATCTTATTCAAGGCACCAACAATGTCATGCAACTAACATGAGAAACATGGATTCGTACAACATAATCTTCCATCAGAGATTCTTTGTTCTAAATAGCCAGATCCATATATGAAACTCTTTTCTGGCACCCCTTGAGCCATTATAGGCCTATAACAACTCCATCTGTTCTTTCTCTTTACATTCCCTCGTGAAATAATTCTCAGGACATGATCTTCTAAGGGGTCATAGCTGTAAAATCCTGTTAAATAGAAACATTGATTAAAACTGTGTTCTGGAGATTAGAAGTACAGCCTTACCAAACTAACTGTAGTGGCATTTTGATACAAATACCTTTTTTAAGATTCATATCAATATAACTCAGATTTGGAAAATTGAACCACATATATCAAACAATGATGGTGACCAATTGTTTAAAAAATTATCAAAAATAAGCATGATTGCCTTCATGGCAAGATGGTGACCATTGTTATAAACATCACCTGGTTCCAATATCCATGCCCTTGCTGAAGTGTGGAGGCCTTTAGGATGTTTTAAACAAGACTAACAGTGAAACATATGTTCATACCAATGTCTCATCCGGCTGAAAACCACTTGTTTTTGATAGTGTAGCGATAACAGATTTGGTATTGGCGAAGTTCCAAGTTCCAGTTGCGGAGCCATCACTCTGTTATATTTGTCATCAGAGAGCATTTAATCCAAAGATAATCATAGCCCTGAATTAAAACAACACCAGTAAGTGAGATCAACTGGATCTGATCCTAAGAAACATACGGCGGACTGGCGGAGAATAGATTTTTACCATATTCTAAGAAACGATACGTTTCATTCATCTCATCTCTTCATTCCTAAGCAACTTTGGAAAATGTAAGATATATACCAGATGAAAGAGAAACATAGGCCCGGCTGTAAATGCCCATAGTCAATCTCAAACTCTACCCGCAACAAAACCACCTACATCAAAACCTAGTTAAACAAAGTAATTAGAACACACATCTGATAAAACCTGAATCTGGAAACGCTAATAGTGAAACAAAAATTCAGTTTTTCTAACCTGGTTAGTGCAACGTATATGGAACGGTCATCACCTAATTGATGTGACTACTTGTTCACAGATAACTAAAATTCCAAATGCCTCATTCGCCTTCATGGGCTGGCGGTGAGTCGGTGACGGAATTGGAGGAGGAGGAGGATGAGAAGCCGTGGTGGGCAATGAAGAGACAATGTAAGCCGGTGAGGGTTTCGGAGAGAGAGAGAGTTGGTTTGGGAAAATGGAAAAGTGAAGCGAATAGGTTATTCGGAGGAGTGTTGGTGGGAATCCAAGTGAAAGTGGAGGCAAGTTTGAAATTTAGGAGGGAATTGAATTGAAATCTGAAGGGTGGAAACTACAAATTTTCTAAGCCGAATAGCGAGGGAGGTTAAAGGTTAAATTTTTTATAATACAGTAGATATTTTATTATACTTATCACATTCTATTGTCTTACACAGTAATTTTATACCTAATACAATTAAATCTTTTACCAGTTATATTTTATTATATTGATCACATGTTATTGCAATTTTTTTAAAATTACGTTTAGTCATTGGAACCACAACGTACTAACTAAAGTAGTATAACTTGTTTAGTAAGTTATAAGTAAATGTACATCTCCATGAACCAACTTTATGTTAGAAGCAAAATTTCAAAAATTCACATGAAATACGAATTCGAAACAAGGCAAAAAATTTTGAGACGACCTATCTAATTACCTTGATCACATCAGATGGTTGAAATTTTATTTCGTTAATTATAGTTAGTTTGGTTCCTCTTGATGGGTGTCTAGGAAATTTGTTTCATGTGTATAGTTGGCTCACAATATTGTACGCTTGCATATAACCCATTAAACAAGTTATACCACATCATTAAGCATATAGTGATTATGTGAGTAAAATTCATCAAATGAAATCGGACCGTCTGATACGATCATATAGTCAAACTTATCTATGGTATAAAAAATGTTGACCGCTTTTATAGGAAACCAGATGTTACCTGAAATACGTGATTTTTCGGGCTGGTTTAGATTGATCTTAACCTGATACTTAGGAATTCTTTTTTTCTATATTTTTAATTTGTATATTGAGAAATTTTTAATATAGAATAGTAAATCCGGTAAGAAGATAAACACGAATTAATGTGAAATCTTTGTTCTTTTTCTTTTTTATTCAGTCGCTACAAGATCAACAATATATTCCATGAGCTTGAGCTTCTGAGATTGAGCTTGGATTTACTATGGACACCTATTCTGGCTAAAAACCATTACCGGATTCAAACATAAAACCCTCAATATTCAATCAAAGCTCAATTCATACTTCAACGATTAACTAACAGGAATGCTTCAATTCCAGGATTATAAATCAATTGCCTAATTACAATTTATTAACCGTTAATATCATTTAATTTCAAAAAATCTGAAACCTAATCAATATTCACTACCAGAAAAAAGACTATACGAAATATCTAAAAACAGGCCGACGAAATTTTTTTTCGTCGGCTAAGTTAAAATTTCGTCGGCTAAAGTGGAATTTTAGCCGACGAAAAAAAATTTCGTCGGCTAAACTAATTTTTTCGTCGACTATAGTTAAATTTTAGCCGACAAAAAAAATTTTCGTCGGCTAAAGTGCTAATTTCGTCGGCTATAGTATGTGAACTTTAGCCGACGAAATTTGAAAAGTTTAGCCGACGAAATTAGGGTATTTCGTCGGCTAAAGTAACTTTTAGTTATAAAATTGCACTACGGATATTTCGGTGTCCGATTGACTATTGTGATACCAATCTGGAAGCAGAACGGGCGTACGAGTAAAACTCGTAGCTAACGCCATGACACACAGGCTTTTTTGGCCATCCGAGTTCGTTTAAGGCTTCAAAATGAAGTTTTTCTAAACGCTTAACACACGAAAATGTCCATATCTATACCTATATGAGGTATTTTGGTCGAACCTTCAACACAACAAACACTCACCATAATGAGGCGCAACTGTCCATCTAAAATTTTTGAGACATTTACCCCTCCATGATAGGCCTTCCCCATGTAGATAAATAATGGTAAATAGTAGGCATGTTGTGATTCCGGTGATCAAAATTCACAAACATAAATACGACCGTCAGATATCATCAATATATTGAAATATATCTCTGGTAAAAAATTCAACTTTATCCGATAAATTTAAGGACTTCATCTAGACGGTCAATCTCGTAAGTCAAACCTCTATATTGTATTGATTGCAACTATCGGCACCGAGACCTTACCGGAATTACGTGATTTTTCAACCATAGGCGTATTTCACCATTCCGGTCATATCTTATTTCACGACTTTTTTGCGTTTGAAGTTTCTATGTACAGTTTGTTTTAGAAACGAAACATTTACTTAAAGCTTAATAAACAAGTTATACAACATTAGTACACATGTTGTGATTCTGATGATCAAAGTTAAGAAACAAAATTCCGACCATCAGATATGATCATTATGTTGAAATATGTATATAGGAAAAAATTTAACTTAATCCGACAACGTTAAGGACTCGATCCTTACGGTCAATGTCGTAAGTCAAACCCCTTAATGCACGGAAACTGTTATTTGACCGTCTAAATTACGTATTTTGCCCGGACCTTCAACTGAAAATAGTTTCAAATCGATGAGACGCAACCAGTGGTATAAAAATTTTATGAAAAATAACTACCGGAGATAGGGTTACCTCTAGGGAGAAAGAATGGAAAATTGAGTTAACCGCAATTATCGGTACCGAGACTTTACCGGAATTACGTGATTTTTCAACTATAGACGTATTTCACCATTCTGGTCATATCTTATTTCATGACTTTTTTTCGTTTGAAGCTTCTAAGTATAGGGTTTAGGGTTTTAGCCGACGAAATTAGGGTAATTCGTCGGCTAAAGTTAAATAAATAAAAAAAAATAAATAACTATAGCCGACGAAATTAGGGTATTTCGTCGGCTAAGGTTAAATTAATAAATAAAAAAATAAATAACTATAGCCGACGAATTACCCTAATTTCGTCGGCTAAAGTTAATTAAAAATTCAAATTTTTGGCAGGGATTTTTAAAATTTTAAAATTTTTCGACTAAAGTTCAAAATTTTCTATATCTTTCATTTTTCTCCTCCTCCTCCTCTTCATCTTCCCTCATCCTCCTCTTCATCTTCCCTCCTCCTCCTCCTCCTCCTCTTCATCCTCCCTCTCCTAACCTTCTCCTCCTCCTCTCCCTCTCCTAACCTTCTCCTCCTCCTCCTCACTCCTTTTTCGGTGTAAAAACAAAAAAGAAGTAAAAATTTTAATCAAAAATACAATAAATTAAAAAAGAAAAAAATATGAAAATTTTTTTTTTTAAAAAAACTATAGCCGACGAAATACCCTAAAATTCGTCGGCTAAAGTTTTTAAAAAATAATAATTACATAAAAAAATAATAACTTTAGCCGACGAATTTTAATAAAATTCGTCGGCTAAAGTTAAATAAATAAATAAAAATAATAGCTATAGCCGACGAAATTTAATAAAATTCGTCGGCTAAAATTAAAAAAAAAAAATAATAATAACTATAGCCGACGAAATACCCTAAAATTCGTCGGCTAAAGTTAAATAAATAAATAAAAATAATAGCTATAGCCGACGAATTTTAATAAATTTCGTCGGCTAAAGTCCAGAAATTAAGCGACGAAAAATTTATTCGTCGACTAAATAAATGACTTTAGCCGACGATGAACAGTAATTTCGTCGGCTATAGTGTTGGCCGACGGATTTTGCCCGACGACTTCTTAGCCGACGAAATTTAAGGTTTAGCCGACGAAAAAATTTCGTCGACTAAAGTGGTTGTTCTGGTAGTGATTACTCTAAAAATTACAAACTTTGCACCATTAGGCTCCCCTCAATACTAGCAATTTAAAAAGTACGAAAAACTGCCCAAACAGTGACGGCCAAAAATCCGGCCATCTCCGTTTGTCACCAAATTTTACCAGAATCTTCCTCACAATATTTCAAACTTTCTAGTTCAGCTCGAAGGTCAATTGCTAGTCTAACTAGGTCAATCAAGCAAAAACATAAAAATCTCAAATTTCAAACCTTAAAAACTTTAAATCTTCGATTCTCCCTTCACACTCCAAATTGAGCTACCAAATTTTAAGGGAATGTTCTACTAATCAAGCCCAACAAAACCATACAAAGAACTCACCAAATGGTGGCCTGAGGAGGGAGAAAATCCAGCAACTACTTCGCTGCACATTAGCATTTTCATAGCGTCATATCTCCTCCACAGCGGCGCTAGAGGGGCTACCACCACCCAAGACTTGTGGATGGGTGTATGAGCTTCACACCCATACCCAGATTCCGGCCTAACTCGGCCGGACGGCGGAGAACGAGCGACGCAAAGTCGAGGACCCGAAACGGGTCGATCGGACCAAAATAGTAGAAAATTCTGACTTTCTACTTCTTACTGTTACCTCAACGGTAAAACTCATAATTACAGACAATTTACCGCACGGTAACTTTATGTTTTCACTTATAACTTTCACATACGAACTCCGATTAAAACACATAGCATATCTACGGGTTCGTATGAATGTCCTCTACAACTTTCTCTGAGAAAGTTTTTCCAAATGGTTGACTTTATGAAAAGTCAACTTTACAGTAAAACGATTAACAAAAATAGTAATCGTAACTTTTCTATAAACTTCATAAAACCACAAAAAATAGCTCATCGCTCCGAAAAATAATCCTGGCATACCAGTGAGCTCGTATTATCATGTACTACGACTTCGGAAATTTAAATCCTTCATTTACCACTTTCAGAAAAACTCAAAAATAAACTCGATTAACCGCTAATTAAACCTTCGAGCGCGAGTAAACAAAATCTGGGGTAACTCGTAACCCGAAATAGTAACCTTTTAGGTTCGGGGTGTTACATATTGGCTACACATAGAACTAATATCTCAGATTAGGTTTAAACTAAAACACTAACCAAAATTTGCTCTGTCTCCCTCGGAGGAGCTGAGCATCCCCAAACCCTAAAGATTGGCGGTGAGGCAGTGGTGATCCATCTGTGAAATCTTTAAAGTCGTGCTCAGTAGCGTCTGCGAAGGAGGTTGCTCAAGCATCTACGCAGAAGGAGGTCAGGTAGTTTCAATGAAGGCGATGACTTAGAGAGTTGATTACAGTTTTGGTCGACAGCTAAACGAGCGGCGGTAAGGAACTGTTAGTTCAAGGCGAGATCTTGTAAAGTGGTATCTATGAAGGAGGCTCGACTCAAGGTCAGAGGCGACAACAGATAGAGGCAAAGGTTGGCTTTGATTCAGCCGTCAAACAGAGGTATAAGCGAAGCCTTGAGGGGCGGTTCCTAGTTTTGACCTAGGGCGTATGGGCTCTCAACGAGGCTTGGAAGGGTTGGTGAGGTCAGGCAAGCCTCCTGATTGAGTAGGCGGTAATTGCAGCTCCGGTAAGGCCGTTGTGGGTCTAAAATTGATGATGGTGTGGTTGGGACTGTTGGGGCTTTTGGGCCTTAGTCCACTTGGGCTGCAGCCATGTTGCATAATGGATTAAGCTTTTGGGCCTCCACCTTTCTTTTCCTCTTCCCCTTTCGATTCAGACCTATGTTAGTTTTAAGGGGTATTATAAGATCTCTACATAACCCTAGTGAAGAGTCTGCCCCTCTTCTTGATGGAAAGGTACACCAGGATGGTCTTAGGTCTTGATTTATTGAGTTGTGGTACTTTGATTTGATTATGTTGGTTATTACTTTATTGTCCAGAATAAAGTTCTCTTGTGAACACTTATTTTTGAGTTAGTATTTCTTTATAGCTTTTGTAGACTTTCTTCGGGTTAGTTGTTTAGTTTTAATTATGGTTTATTTATGTGGAAGGGCATCGATTGTAATATGGAGTTTGTCCTTGGACAAGCTCCGAGCTTCACCTGTTCTGATAGTATGATTTATTCAACAGAGCTCGACTCCCCTTTCTCTAAAAAAAAGAATTAAGGCTAACAACTGGTTATTAATATTTTTTCCCATATATAGTACTTTTTTTGTTGGCCCATGAGATGTTGGGGCTCTAAGCTTGTGCCTTCTAGGCCTATACTCAGGGCTGAGCCTGCTAGAACTTTAGAGTTCTTTTATGCTTTTGTTTGTTAGGCTTCTGTCAAATTTGTACCAATCTCTAATTGATTTTGTTTATTTGGGCAAATGTTTATTCAATACTAATTTTAACATCTCATTATCCATTGGATAATCTTTTTCATGAGCTATTTTTATGCCCAAATGCACAAATCTTTACTAAAGTCTTAACAAATTATATTATTTTATGACTATTTTACCCCACCCCATAAACATGATAGAGAGAAAGTGGAAGAGAGAGAGAGAATACTTGGCTGGAGCTTTATCAGACTCTGGTCACGCACCGTCATATTCCATCCACCAAACTCTGGATTCTGGTCACTAGATTCTGGTCACCGACTGCAAGACTCCAGTTGTCGGATTACCCCGATCGTCGGATTTCGGTCACCTATAACTTAGTTATTGACTCCAATAACTCATATTTCCTCCTGTTACCAGATTCCGTTTACTAATAACCCGATTACTGATCTTCAATAATCAGTTACTGACTTCCAAGATTCAACATATTTTAGCTTAATGTAATAAAAATGAGGAATACCATAAAATTAATAATCGAGTTATTGACTCTAATAATCGGATTACTTACCCTTAATAACTCGGTAAGTGACCCCCAATAATCAGTTATTAACTCCTAATAAGTAACCAATAAACATGTGATTGACACTTAACAATAATTATTGACACAATGAAAGCTCTTTACATCTCTGAAAACGCATGTACACAGCCCATTCATAAAAAATTATGAAAATTTTAAGATCAATATACCAACTTTGCGTCACTGATAATTAAGGGTTTTCAACTTTTCGAAATAGCACATTAGTACATGAACTAACAAATCCTTCATCGTTTTTGAAGCATTGAAGCTGCGTCGTTGCGTCATCTAGGAGGGAGACACCACCGCCACGCAGTCCAACTCCACGAGTGGGAGCACTACCAGAAGCGTTAGCGCCTTGCGGTTCATCTCAGAATCTTGGCCGGAATTGGAGATCGGCAAGCTTTGACGACGAAGCACGAGCATGTTGGTTGTGGTGATTAAGATGACGACGTCCTTTAAGCATCGGCGCTGTCAATTTTGACTTGATGGGGAGAGAGAATATGAGAAGGGGAGAAACAGACGTGAGATAGAGAATAAGGGAAGTATGCTCATTTCTTTTAGATTAATTGGACTTTTTAAATTTTGTATAAATGATCAATATCCTTATATATTATGCTTCTGTCGAATTAGAACCACATTTAATGTGAGTTTTATTTTATTTTTGTTTTTCGTTCCGTATTACTTTTATCCTTGTTCATTTTGGTTGTTAGTATTAGACCATGGATATTTATTCTATATACTATTCGGTGTTAAGGGCATTTACTGTTCACTAACGATAGTAAAAAGACGGTTTTAGCCTTAGCTGTCTGTCGATCTCTCACGCCCTCATTTGCTCTCCTTTCTCTTTTTCGTCGCATCAGTTATTGTGCTTTCAAGTCGTGCTTCGATTTCAAGTGCTTTCAAGTCGTGCTTTTATATGGGAAAAGAGAAGGATAAAGAGATCGACCGACTTTTATAGGTATGCTTACCACTTCACTCCTAACTACGACTGTCTTTCTCAAATACCCTCATAAACTAATTGGAAGCTCATTGAATCTTATCAATTTTTTTCTTATATTTTAGTGTAAGTGTCGAATTTGTATGTATAATATTTGTATATTTTCGTGCCATATGTGTTGTAATCGTTGTAACTTAGTAAATATTTAGGACGTTTATTGTTTCATATGTGTTGAAGTTTATTGTGGTTTTTAAAGTGTAACATGTAGGGAGAAGCCGCATTTGTTAATCTTAGCCTAAACCCTTCATGTTATTTGCGGATTTCATGAGGTTGAGGGCGGCTTTGATTAACACTTGTCGAGTGGTCTAGTGACCCGAGTTTGTTCCTAGCTGAGTAAGGGGTCGTTCTGTCATAGATATGGAATTCAGGTTTGTTCAATTGGATCTCAAGATCATGACTGACCACTCTTCTCGGTGAAGGGGTCGATAGGGGTCCGCCTCCTTGATCACAAACGAGTCCTGCCTGGTTCTTGTAGGGGGTTCGCCCCTCGTGACATTGACACTTGCCTTCTGAAACCACGGAATCCGCTCGAACTAGCCAAATGCTTAGGCCGAAGCATCACCACACTTTAAACGCTAGAATTTACTTAGACATGTATGACGCCATGAACTTCAAATTAATTTGACTTTAATTTTTGAGGTATATCGGACGAAGCATAACACTACCTTGGGCTGTATCAGTCCATTGCACAGTGGTCTTCCCTGCTCCACGTACCTTGAAAATTAGAGAGTTAATAAAATCAGCTAGCAACTTTACTAGGTTGCCGACACTTTTGTGCTTACATGTCATTGAATTCGAAACTTATGCCATGCCATGATGTTGCCGAAATTTTTATAAGCTAAGTTTCGAATTCTATCTAAGTTTTTGACAATGCTCACTTGATCTTTGTTCAATTGTGCCAGATTGGTTTTGCAGGTTCCCATAAATGACCAGTTCTGACGAGAAATTGTTTGGTGACGTTGGACGCAATGAAGCCAAACCTGGTCATGATATCGTGCACAATGCTAAACAAAGTGAAGTAGAGCACGTTTTAAGAAAAAAAAATGAGCTCAGCCAAGCAAGGAAGACTTGGAAGCACTGAGAAAGATTGAGCAAAGGCCGGATTTGACAAGAATGGAGATGGGATGAGGAGGCGCAGCAGAGTCTGGAGCTATCCATACTAGCAGTGGTTGATAAGCTTGAAGCACAATCCTACACTCAGAGGTATGAGTCTCCTTTGTCAATTCCAATTATTACTACCAAAATGTTATCAACTTTGGAACAGAGTCCTAAGCTATAATTTAAAGATCTCCCCAAGCACTTTAAGTATGCATATCTAGGAGAAGAGGACACTTTACCAGATATTGTGTCTTCATCGTTGAATGAGCAACAAGAGTACAAATGTTGAAAAGCACAATGTGGGAGAGCCATGACAAAAAAGGATGGCGCCATCAGAAAGGAAGAAGAGTCTAGGCTGATAGACTATAAACATTAAGCGCTGCATGAGAGGCAACTCATTTCAACCGTGGCAGTGGAGGAGCCGTCTACGAGAGTTTGCATTTTCTTATCCCTTCACTTTTATGGTTGATATTTTGTTTACTATGTGACTTAGACACATGCTTAGGAAATTATGACATGATTCTGGGTTTACATTGAGGACAATGTAATTTTCTAAGTGTGGGGTAGAGGTTACATAGTAATTTGGTGTGTTTTTAAAATTTTCCGAAATTTTTATTTAATTTTTGTCGAAATTTTTCAAATTTGTTTTTGTTTTGTTTTGTGTCTTAGGATATACCCTTAAAAGTCTATGATGAACTATATCTGTGAATGCATGATTGACGGTTTGACATTTATCTTAAGAAATTGCGAGTTTCATGGATATTGTGAATTAGTATGAATATTTGAGATTTGATTGATAATGAAGTATGCATGTTTGATTAGATTGTTCCAACATAACCTATGTGAGCTTTTGAGCCTAAAAAACTTTCTTTCATGAGTGATGTGCCAATTTTGTCTAATTTTTTCGAAATTTTCACTAAATTTTCACTATCTTTCGAAACCTCATCATTCTTTGCATATTCAATGACAATGTGCTATAGTTTTTTTAATGGACTCTAGAATTTACTAGAACTTGCTTATGTGATTTTCGAAGCTTTATAATCATAACATGTCTTGATTTTGAATATGATTGAATTAAATCTCATTAGGATCACCACCATTGCCAAATAAAGCATATGCCTATTTTGTGCCCGTCGTGAGACTCTTTAGTTAACCCCTTTGAGCCTACATTAAGCCTTTTCTTTCATCACCTTTAAACAGAATTCCTCAGCTTAGAATAGTCAATCCTTGACCTTGTTATCAAGACTTGGCCAAACATTTTTCGATGGAGCTGTAATATGATGTCAAAGAACAAATGTGGGGTAACGTTGAAGTGTGGGGTTAAACACCATTGTTTTGTATTGTATATGTGCCGAAAAAATTGTATGTCCGAAAAAAAAAACAATCGGAATAAAAAGAAAAGGAAAATAATTTCGGATTTTTCAAAAAGGCACAAAGTTTTGGTGTTTTTTTTTTGTAATGTTTTGTGAATTTGGAGTTAGTAATTATTTGAAGGTCTAAAAGTGTTTATATGACCTTTGTCCTGTTCACAATATGGAGAAAAGTCAAGAATGACGTATGGGTCCAACATGAAGAAATTCGACCCGTGAAGTGAAGACATGAGGAGGAGCGAGATTTACTAAAGTCTTGGTGACGTCTTAAAATCACCATTTATCAAAAAATTCCTACCTTATGAAACCAAGCCCCATTACAACCATTTTTATTGAGATTAATTCATGATTCTTAAGAGAGCTAAATTTGATTTGTGGAGATTTTCGCATAAGTTAAGCATATGGTTTTGGTCCATTATTGCACATCGTTGTTATATGAGGTTTTTTCAGGAAATTTTATTCACAAAGTGCTTTTATTTGATGAAATATGCAAGTTATTTGTTATCGTATCATCTTTTCTCTTGCATATACTATTGAGTGAATACCATGGATTAGTGAAAAGAAGAGAGTATGCCATTGTGAGGTGGAACGGTTATCATACATGTTTGTGCTATATGATCTCATATCTTACTTGTTCATGCTATGATACATGCTTATGGAACTTTGCAATTACGCTTTTCATTCAAATGTTCAAACTTGAAAGTCATGCATGCTAAAGAATCTGAGACAAATTATTTAAGGGTATTAGTTGTTTAAGTGTTGATTGTTTGTGTCGTTAGTGTTAGTAGAGTCTTATATTTAGTTTGCTAGGGACTAGCAAAGGGTAAGTGTGGGGTAGTTGATAGGAGCATTTTACGCTACGTTCTTAACATGTTTTTACCCTCATTTATGCTTTGTTTATCCATTATTTGATTAGTATTAGTAGATATTTAGCATAAGGGATTATTTGTAGAACATTGGCTAAAATATGTGTAAAATAGATAAAGTATGTGCAATATCGTTAAAAGCTGAACTTGGAAGTGTTCTTGATTCTCTTAAGTTTCTGTAAACCAATACATTGTCACTACTTGATTATATCTTTTGAATGTGTAGGTGACATGTATGTGGACATAACAAAACAAGAATCGTGAGGATCGGACTTATGGAAGGTAGCAAAAGAAGCATGGAAAGACAAGAGGCCAAAAGCATGAATTCGGAACAGAAACAGAGGATTTCCAGAAACCATAACTCAACTTCAAAGATTTCCCTAGGACGATCCAGGAGGAACTAGGGAACGTGCCATATATGGACGGAAAGCTGTGGATGTCTAGTTTCTAAATCTTTTGGAATCGCAGCAATCCAAGGTCTGAGGAAGGAGTTATGCCGGAAACAATGGCCGGAGGTCAGTCTGCTGGAAACAGGACAGAATTTGCTGAAGTTGTCTACCGAGTTCGTGAGTGTGTTTCTTCACCAAAATCCTTCCCAAGCATGCCAAATGATTAATGAAGAGCTTAATGATGATATGGGAAGTTGTTTAGAAGAAGAAGAATCGAAGAAATCACCAAGGAGAAGCCGAAAATAACAACTACGAAAGTTATCCCGGTCAAAACAGGATAACTCGGTCTACCGAGATTATGGAACCATTTCGGCTGTCCTAGGAGTCCATGAGCATAAAAGAGAGCCCAATGCCGACCCACACACATGAAGAAGAGTCCATGAAATCAGAAAAAGAAGTTTTTAAAGTATTTTCCAAGTCAGCAAATTAAAGAGAAGGAAGACAATTCCAACAAGGAAAGAAGAGAAACCTACCCGGTTTGGAACACAAGGGGCTGCCGAATTTTCATTAGGTTTTCTTAGGGTTTTGTCTCTATAAATACACATGTAATACAGTAGAAAAAGTGTCTTTCAATTGCTCAAGCCTTAGTATAGCCAAGCTCTACCAAAAACCCTAAACACACAAGCTGCTGCCGCCGCCGCCGCACCAACCAATTGCTTCCATCCGCCGCCGATTTCACCTTCTTCCCTAGCCGATCTATATAGGTAGCCTAGGTATGAAGTTCATCAAGGTTGTGTGTAAAAATCTACTGTGGTTTATCAAGTTTTATTATAGATTATTCTATGGTTTTCGGTTTTATACATTGCATGTGTTCTTGAGTTCTTCTTTGTGATTTTCTTGAATCCATGTGTTTTGTATAACGTTTTAAGTATATTTTAGTTTCATGATTTAGATTAAGTTGCTGTATGTTCTTGTGTGTAGTATGTTCTAATTGATTAATCATCACCTGAGCATGTAATCAAACCTAAAGATAGTCTAGGCCAAGACGTTTCTAAGGGGGAGTTTAATAAGCCGTAGTAATCTAGGATCAAGTTAGGCATATTTGATAGTTTGATTCTAGTTGCTGCAAAGGGTTTTTAGGGTGAGTGATTTGCATGTTGAATAGGATGAGTGACGCCATACCTAGGACCATGTCTTCAACCGACTCCAGTTCGTAAGTGTATCTTGTTTAGATTAGGCATATTTGATAGTTTAAACAAGGTGACACATATGTTTTAGGTTCAGGCATATTTGAAGTTCCTAAAAGCACATGAGAAGTCATAAAAGGTTGAAATCAATGAAAACATATGATAGTGCGAGCATCACTATTTAATCTTGCATGAAATTGTTATATGCTTATTGCGGTGTTTGTTATGTTGTGTGCTTGAGTATTGATTGACCGATGTATGTAAATATTTCTGTTTTCTTTTCATTATGTTTCGAACCACCTTATAAATCCCCCATTTAAAATCGTAAATATGTTAATACTTTTGCATTTGTGTATACTTGTATATTATGTGACAGATAATTGTATATGCTATGTATTTGTGTATTTTTGTATAAAGTGTGTGAATATTACTAACGATTTGTTTTGCAGACATAATCCTTCCCTAGTGTCCCCGGCTTGAACGATCCCTACTTACAGTTACTACACGATAGGGTTTTAAATTGCAGGTTGTTAACTAACGGCCTCGTCAGTTTTTGGCGCCGTTGCCGGGGACGCTAAAAAGGATTTTTGTGTTGTATATGAATATGTTTGTGAATTAACCTTGTTTTCTTTTGTAGGTGCCGAAGCATGTGTGTGCCATAACACATATGTTTCGAATGTATTTGTGTGTATTGTCGATTTGTACATTGTATATTTGTATGTGTCGAATTCCTTTGTGTGAAAATTGTATAATTTGTACCATAATTTTTGACTAACAATTTTTTTCTTATATTTTAGTGTAAGTGTCGAATTTGTATGTATAATATTTGTATATTTTCGTGCCATATGTGTTGTAATCGTTGTAACTTAGTAAATATTTAGGACGTTTATTGTTTCATATGTGTTGAAGTTTATTGTGGTTTTTAAAGTGTAACATGTAGGGAGAAGCCGCATTTGTTAATCTTAGCCTAAACCCTTCATGTTATTTGCGGATTTCATGAGGTTGAGGGCGGCTTTGATTAACACTTGTCGAGTGGTCTAGTGACCCGAGTTTGTTCCTAGCTGAGTAAGGGGTCGTTCTGTCATAGATATGGAATTCAGGTTTGTTCAATTGGATCTCAAGATCATGACTGACCACTCTTCTCGGTGAAGGGGTCGATAGGGGTCCGCCTCCTTGATCACAAACGAGTCCTGCCTGGTTCTTGTAGGGGGTTCGCCCCTCGTGACATTGACACTTGCCTTCTGAAACCACGGAATCCGCTCGAACTAGCCAAATGCTTGGGCCGAAGCATCACCACACTTTAAACGCTAGAATTTACTTAGACATGTATGACGCCATGAACTTCAAATTAATTTGACTTTAATTTTTGAGGTATATCGGACGAAGCATAACACTACCTTGGGCTGTATCAGTCCATTGCACAGTGGTCTTCCCTGCTCCACGTACCTTGAAAATTAGAGAGTTAATAAAATCAGCTAGCAACTTTACTAGGTTGCCGACACTTTTGTGCTTACATGTCATTGAATTCGAAACTTATGCCATGCCATGATGTTGCCGAAATTTTTATAAGCTAAGTTTCGAATTCTATCTAAGTTTTTGACAATGCTCACTTGATCTTTGTTCAATTGTGCCAGATTGGTTTTGCAGGTTCCCATAAATGACCAGTTCTGACGAGAAATTGTTTGGTGACGTTGGACGCAATGAAGCCAAACCTGGTCATGATATCGTGCACAATGCTAAACAAAGTGAAGTAGAGCACGTTTTAAGAAAAAAAATGAGCTCAGCCAAGCAAGGAAGACTTGGAAGCACTGAGAAAGATTGAGCAAGGGCCGGATTTGACAAGAATGGAGATGGGATGAGGAGGCGCAGCAGAGTCTGGAGCTGTCCATACTAGCAGTGGTTGATAAGCTTGAAGCACAATCCTACACTCAGAGGTATGAGTCTCCTTTGTCAATTCCAATTATTACTACCAAAATGTTATCAACTTTGGAACAGAGTCCTAAGCTATAATTTAAAGATCTCCCCAAGCACTTTAAGTATGCATATCTAGGAGAAGAGGACACTTTACCAGATATTGTGTCTTCATCGTTGAATGAGCAACAAGAGTACAAATGTTGAAAAGCACAATGTGGGAGAGCCATGACAAAAAAGGATGGCGCCATCAGAAAGGAAGAAGAGTCTAGGCTGATAGACTATAAACATTAAGCGCTGCATGAGAGGCAACTCATTTCAACCGTGGCAGTGGAGGAGCCGTCTACGAGAGTTTGCATTTTCTTATCCCTTCACTTTTATGGTTGATATTTTGTTTACTATGTGACTTAGACACATGCTTAGGAAATTATGACATGATTCTGGGTTTACATTGAGGACAATGTAATTTTCTAAGTGTGGGGTAGAGGTTACATAGTAATTTGGTGTGTTTTTAAAATTTTCCGAAATTTTTATTTAATTTTTGTCGAAATTTTTCAAATTTGTTTTTGTTTTGTTTTGTGTCTTAGGATATACCCTTAAAAGTCTATGATGAACTATATCTGTGAATGCATGATTGACGGTTTGACATTTATCTTAAGAAATTGCGAGTTTCATGGATATTGTGAATTAGTATGAATATTTGAGATTTGATTGATAATGAAGTATGCATGTTTGATTAGATTGTTCCAACATAACCTATGTGAGCTTTTGAGCCTAAAAAACTTTCTTTCATGAGTGATGTGCCAATTTTGTCTAATTTTTTCGAAATTTTCACTAAATTTTCACTATCTTTCGAAACCTCATCATTCTTTGCATATTCAATGACAATGTGCTATAGTTTTTTTAATGGACTCTAGAATTTACTAGAACTTGCTTATGTGATTTTCGAAGCTTTATAATCATAACATGTCTTGATTTTGAATATGATTGAATTAAATCTCATTAGGATCACCACCATTGCCAAATAAAGCATATGCCTATTTTGTGCCCGTCGTGAGACTCTTTAGTTAACCCCTTTGAGCCTACATTAAGCCTTTTCTTTCATCACCTTTAAACAGAATTCCTCAGCTTAGAATAGTCAATCCTTGACCTTGTTATCAAGACTTGGCCAAACATTTTTCGATGGAGCTGTAATATGATGTCAAAGAACAAATGTGGGGTAACGTTGAAGTGTGGGGTTAAACACCATTGTTTTGTATTGTATATGTGCCGAAAAAATTGTATGTCCGAAAAAAAAAACAATCGGAATAAAAAGAAAAGGAAAATAATTTCGGATTTTTCAAAAAGGCACAAAGTTTTGGTGTTTTTTTTTGTAATGTTTTGTGAATTTGGAGTTAGTAATTATTTGAAGGTCTAAAAGTGTTTATATGACCTTTGTCCTGTTCACAATATGGAGAAAAGTCAAGAATGACGTATGGGTCCAACATGAAGAAATTCGACCCGTGAAGTGAAGACATGAGGAGGAGCGAGATTTACTAAAGTCTTGGTGACGTCTTAAAATCACCATTTATCAAAAAATTCCTACCTTATGAAACCAAGCCCCATTACAACCATTTTTATTGAGATTAATTCATGATTCTTAAGAGAGCTAAATTTAATTTGTGGAGATTTTCGCATAAGTTAAGCATATGGTTTTGGTCCATTATTGCACATCGTTGTTATATGAGGTTTTTTCAGGAAATTTTATTCACAAAGTGCTTTTATTTGATGAAATATGCAAGTTATTTGTTATCGTATCATCTTTTCTCTTGCATATACTATTGAGTGAATACCATGGATTAGTGAAAAGAAGAGAGTATGCCATTGTGAGGTGGAACGGTTATCATACATGTTTGTGCTATATGATCTCATATCTTACTTGTTCATGCTATGATACATGCTTATGGAACTTTGCAATTACGCTTTTCATTCAAATGTTCAAACTTGAAAGTCATGCATGCTAAAGAATCTGAGACAAATTATTTAAGGGTATTAGTTGTTTAAGTGTTGATTGTTTGTGTCGTTAGTGTTAGTAGAGTCTTATATTTAGTTTGCTAGGGACTAGCAAAGGGTAAGTGTGGGGTAGTTGATAGGAGCATTTTACGCTACGTTCTTAACATGTTTTTACCCTCATTTATGCTTTGTTTATCCATTATTTGATTAGTATTAGTAGATATTTAGCATAAGGGATTATTTGTAGAACATTGGCTAAAATATGTGTAAAATAGATAAAGTATGTGCAATATCGTTAAAAGCTGAACTTGGAAGTGTTCTTGATTCTCTTAAGTTTCTGTAAACCAATACATTGTCACTACTTGATTATATCTTTTGAATGTGTAGGTGACATGTATGTGGACATAACAAAACAAGAATCGTGAGGATCGGACTTATGGAAGGTAGCAAAAGAAGCATGGAAAGACAAGAGGCCAAAAGCATGAATTCGGAACAGAAACAGAGGATTTCCAGAAACCATAACTCAACTTCAAAGATTTCCCTAGGACGATCCAGGAGGAACTAGGGAACGTGCCATATATGGACGGAAAGCTGTGGATGTCTAGTTTCTAAATCTTTTGGAATCGCAGCAATCCAAGGTCTGAGGAAGGAGTTATGCCGGAAACAATGGCCGGAGGTCAGTCTGCTGGAAACAGGACAGAATTTGCTGAAGTTGTCTACCGAGTTCGTGAGTGTGTTTCTTCACCAAAATCCTTCCCAAGCATGCCAAATGATTAATGAAGAGCTTAATGATGATATGGGAAGTTGTTTAGAAGAAGAAGAATCGAAGAAATCACCAAGGAGAAGCCGAAAATAACAACTACGAAAGTTATCCCGGTCAAAACAGGATAACTCGGTCTACCGAGATTATGGAACCATTTCGGCTGTCCTAGGAGTCCATGAGCATAAAAGAGAGCCCAATGCCGACCCACACACATGAAGAAGAGTCCATGAAATCAGAAAAAGAAGTTTTTAAAGTATTTTCCAAGTCAGCAAATTAAAGAGAAGGAAGACAATTCCAACAAGGAAAGAAGAGAAACCTACCCGGTTTGGAACACAAGGGGCTGCCGAATTTTCATTAGGTTTTCTTAGGGTTTTGTCTCTATAAATACACATGTAATACAGTAGAAAAAGTGTCTTTCAATTGCTCAAGCCTTAGTATAGCCAAGCTCTACCAAAAACCCTAAACACACAAGCTGCTGCCGCCGCCGCACCAACCAATTGCTTCCATCCGCCGCCGATTTCACCTTCTTCCCTAGCCGATCTATATAGGTAGCCTAGGTATGAAGTTCATCAAGGTTGTGTGTAAAAATCTACTGTGGTTTATCAAGTTTTATTATAGATTATTCTATGGTTTTCGGTTTTATACATTGCATGTGTTCTTGAGTTCTTCTTTGTGATTTTCTTGAATCCATGTGTTTTGTATAACGTTTTAAGTATATTTTAGTTTCATGATTTAGATTAAGTTGCTGTATGTTCTTGTGTGTAGTATGTTCTAATTGATTAATCATCACCTGAGCATGTAATCAAACCTAAAGATAGTCTAGGCCAAGACGTTTCTAAGGGGGAGTTTAATAAGCCGTAGTAATCTAGGATCAAGTTAGGCATATTTGATAGTTTGATTCTAGTTGCTGCAAAGGGTTTTTAGGGTGAGTGATTTGCATGTTGAATAGGATGAGTGACGCCATACCTAGGACCATGTCTTCAACCGACTCCAGTTCGTAAGTGTATCTTGTTTAGATTAGGCATATTTGATAGTTTAAACAAGGTGACACATATGTTTTAGGTTCAGGCATATTTGAAGTTCCTAAAAGCACATGAGAAGTCATAAAAGGTTGAAATCAATGAAAACATATGATAGTGCGAGCATCACTATTTAATCTTGCATGAAATTGTTATATGCTTATTGCGGTGTTTGTTATGTTGTGTGCTTGAGTATTGATTGACCGATGTATGTAAATATTTCTGTTTTCTTTTCATTATGTTTCGAACCACCTTATAAATCCCCCATTTAAAATCGTAAATATGTTAATACTTTTGCATTTGTGTATACTTGTATATTATGTGACAGATAATTGTATATGCTATGTATTTGTGTATTTTTGTATAAAGTGTGTGAATATTACTAACGATTTGTTTTGCAGACATAATCCTTCCCTAGTGTCCCCGGCTTGAACGATCCCTACTTACAGTTACTACACGATAGGGTTTTAAATTGCAGGTTGTTAACTAACGGCCTCGTCAGGTGACAGATGATTTTTGCACAAAGCTGTCCCCAGCTAGAGAGATTCCTTCTCGCAGGGGATACAGATCAAGATATATGAAGGGAACATAATGTCACAAACTGGTAACTGACTGAATATCCAGCAGAAAGAAGTAGAAAAGTGCTTAGAGCAGGGAACGACCTAACAAAGGCTCAAAGTAAAGAAACCCGATTTTATTTTCTCCTGATTGCGCAAGCTATCCTTCAGAAGTTCAATGGCAGCCAGTGGCCAAACTCTAAGACCAAGCACTACAAACCAATCAGTTAATAAAATCAACATCGCTGAAACTTAACCCGTATCTACTCTGCTAGAAATGATTTTTTGTACCCGGAACATCACGTGACATATGGTCCCCTTTAATTTCATTGATTTCCTTCCAAAATTGAGACAGGGAATAATTACTCTATATACATATTGAATTCTTTCCAAAATTGTATTCCTTTCACAATCATTTGGAAGTTGCATCCTATTTGCTACTATATATTGCTATAATGTTAAGCACAAGTTGATAGAATCTAAACAAAGTTATACTTTCTGTTTGAGAGTAAATTTACTTATCCTGGAATAGAAGGGTCTTGAACCGGTTTAGCGGTTTGTCGCGTATATGATAGAACATCTTGGGAGATATCTTGTTAAATGGGTTAGCCAAAGCATACTTGGAGGTCAGGATATCTTAGAGGCAAATCCGGGCAATTCTTGATTTACCCTTGATTATCAATTACTTTGGTAATAATTAAAGGAAGGTTTGGGTATTGAGATGGAGGAGATATCGAAGATCATGTGAAGAAGAAGAGTACAGACGTATGTCATGCTATGGAAGGAAAGTTTAATTACCTTTATAATTAAGGAATAAGTGGTATGATGCATGGTGTTTGATTATAACAAGATACATATCCTTAATTGGATTGGAAGATACGTTTAGAAGCATGCAAGTAGAAGTCATAGTGTTATGAGGATTCATTCCTTATTGGTCACACATGAGAAGATATTCACGTCTAGAAGATATCTCAAGTCATCAAGATCTCTAAAAGTTACACTTTTAGGAAGGATATATGCTACTTTTATCCGCAAGTAAGAACAAAACACTAGTTTTCACTATATAAAGGGGTCGACGGCGAATGAAAGAAAGAACGACAAAACTTACAAACACAACCCTTTGCAGCACATGTAAAACACTACGTACGTTTCTCCGGAGTGCACATAACACCAAAAGAACTATCCGGTGTCTTTTGGCATGACTAATCATTTGTTATCCTATTGATCCGTCAGTGAAATCCCACCTTCATTTCAGGACATAAAATACAACATATATGTGAGTGAATCATACCTAATTGTACCGATGTCTTTTGTGATTAAAACCTAACATCTCAAAGGTGGTTAAGTTGGGACAATATCGATACAATGATGATCCACGGGTCACGCTTCTTCCATTCTTGAATAGCTAAATTTACACTCAAACAAAAAGTATAACTTCGTTTAGATTATATCAACTTTTGCACAACATTATAGCAATATATAGTAGCAAATACGATGCAACTTCCAAATGATTGTGAAAGGCATTCAATATGTATATACAGGGCCATTGATATTTTCAAGAATCACTCTCATTATAAACAATGTTACTATTGGGTCAAAATTTCTGCGGGTTGCTCTCTAAATGAGAAAATTCTAGGGTACAGGTCGACATACCATGTCGGCCGTTTTTTCCCGTTGGTTTCCCCCTCTCTCCCTCGTGCAAACCACGTGAAGTTTTACCTCTTTCTATGCGCAAGGGGTGTAGGTATGTACAGCAGACGTTCCCCTCTAAATCAAAACAAAGATATCTTCCAACTTCGAACAGCTTAATTTGTTTGCCATGAATAATGATTTTCACATACCTACTGGATACTAACCTCAACGTGAAAGTCAGAACTCACAGACTCATTCCATAAGTTCATATTTCTAGTGGCGGAGCTAGAAATTGAACCTTAGAGGGGGCTGATATAAATTTAACACACAATAGTTATTGGTTGGAGGGGTTCTACTGACTGAATCAAGAGAAAATTGTAGTATAATCTATATGACATAAGAGTGTAATCATGTGAGAATTAGACAAACTTAGGAGGGTCTGGATCCCTTCATGCTAAAGGTAGCTCCGCCCCAGATTTCTACTAAGGATGATAACAAACTCCTAATTTAGGTCCTCTTGATTCAAATATTTTTTCACTCAATTCTCATGCAATTAGTAAGTCAAAGGGGTACGTAGAAAATTACATGGTGTTCCCATTTGGTAAGACAATAGTTTTTCGTTATGTTTTTTGATATATACGAAGTAAAGGGTGGTTTAGTTAATTTTCAACATCAAATTACCTCTTTGTACACAGTAGAGGTTTCTTTAGGAACCAGTAAATCCGACCTGTCAACTTTATAGAATCCATCTCAGTCGATCTAGAACTTTAAGTTTGTGCCACTGTAAGTATATAGCAAATCCATCTATCTCTATTATCCTGGATCAGTTATTTTTTAAGGAAATCAGAGCTAGACATAACTGATCCTAGAAGTTGGTTCCAACCATTCATGATCTCTATATATAGCCTATGTAGGATCCAACTTCTTCAAACCAACCAAACCAAATAACCAGCATCAGATCATCAAATAAAAGAATTCAAATATAAACATGTATCAAAAAATCAAGGTGAAGCTTCGACTTGTTAACATCTATGTATGATTATATGTTGGGAGCGAAAAACAGTGATATAGAAAAACAGATCGAGTATTTCTATCAAGTTGAAGTGCTGCTTCTCAAATCAAGTCAATATTAGGCGACGATTGTGTACTCATGTTTTGTTTATTTTACTTCATCTTGTTGAATAATTTCACAAAATGTAAAATATGTTATTTGCCAGTGAATTTGAGCTTTAACTCTCAACTTTTTCCGAATCTTATCCGAAGACCACAAGGTTCTCTGTGAGCAATTTCCGAACACAAGCTCGATCCATATATATATATATATATATATATATAAACTGACTAGGGCTAATATATAAGGAAGATTGAATATAAGTAGCGAGTCAAGTCAATACTCGACCCTATTAATTTGCATTGTGGAAATTATAACTTCTTTGTTGACTATATCTAGTTTTGTATCAAGTTATGGCTCTCTATTGCTGCGTCTCTTTTACGTTCAAATATCAATTCATGTGGGCACTGGTTTCTATCATAGCAAACGCAGCAGATGCTGTGCAATTTCCAAGTGTGACTGCGAGAGGAGTTCGTATAATGACAATACGTAATTTGAGGTCAGTAGTTCAATCCGGGAGATGAAAACTTGTTTGTGAGGAAATTTTTGTATAGAATTGTTTTACTTGAATGATGGATTCACTGAAACTAAGCTAGTATGCTCGCAGAGTACTTGTTATAGAAAAGAACAAGCAAAAATGAATAAACGAGTTGGTGGATGACATAGGATATTAAACAGAGAGTACTTCCTATAACATTGAGAGTCTGATAAATTAACTCTCTCTCTAATTTCCAAATACTTATCCCAAAGTTTTTCTTTTAAGTCATTCCATTCCAAATATGGAGGATTCAATATTAATTACGACCAAGTCAAGTCTACACATGGCAACAAATGCATTGTGGAAATTGTAACTTCTTTCAGTTCAAGCAGAGAGACATTTGGGTCCAATTTTTTCGTGTTTTCTAGTAAGTTGTGGTTATCTATTGCTGCATCTCCTCCTTTACGTTGATCCTATTGATCACCATCTCAATGAATTTCCAATATGATTGTGATGCCAAAGAAAGCAATGTTCTTTTGTTTTACAGAAAAGAAAAATACGGAGGCAAACGTATTCGCAGTGTTCATGAGATATTTGCATATTTGCAAACGTATTCGCAATGTTCCAATATGATTCATGAGCAAAACTTTTCTGTGCTGTTTTTCCTTTTTTACTAAACGATCCTCCTAATTTCAATAACAAATTTCCACGAAGCTTCTTATGCATATAATTATGAAGTCAACACTCGAGTCATGTCTGTTAATACTCAACGTAGAAGATACGTACTCACCTTTTTCCACTTTTGTCTTGTATGAACTTGTGACTCTGTTTCATAGCTTAGTTCAGATGCATGGATTAATTCTGCTGAGGAATCATTATAAATAGGGAATGATTTGCATGCAAAGGGAGTATTCAATTCTTAAAAATACTAGCTTGCAGTGCAATTGTGCTTCTTATTCCCTCATCGTCTTGATTACATCAATTAAGATGGAGTTGGGAAGGCGGCTCAAACAAGCTTATGCAATATCGATTGCGCTTCTTCTTCTTCTTCTTCATATCAACGCTTCCTTATCCCTCGGTCACCACCATGCTAACGTGACGGGGAGGTGCCTAGAGAGGGAGAGGGATGCACTGCTTGCTATCAAAGGTGACCTGGTGGATGAATACAGCCTGCTCTCTTCTTGGGGAAGCGAAGACTGTTGCGGATGGGAAAGAGTCCACTGCGATCACCAGACAGGACATGTTATACAACTTCATCTTGGAGGAGTACTAGCAGAGGAGCTGAACTCTTCGCAAGGTGAGCTTATGTTGAAAACTTTGGGAGGTGAAATTAGTCCTAAAATCATTGAGTTGCAGTATTTGGAATATTTGGACCTCAGTTACAATTCCTTCAATGCCACCCAAATTCCAGCACTTATTTGTTCTCTATCCCATTTGAGACACCTAGATCTCCATTCCAATTCCCTCAATGGGAGTAAAATTCCAGAGCTCATCGGTAATCTGACCAATTTAAGATATCTTGATCTTTCTGATACTAGCCTCGATGGTGAAATTCCAACGTCTATTTGTTCTCTGTCAAGTTTAAGACACCTAGATCTCCGTTTCATTTCCCTCATTGGGAGCAAAATACCAGAGCTTATTGGTAATATGACCAATTTAAGATATCTTGATCTCTCCTTCTATGCTTTCCCATTATATGATGATGAAATTCCAACTCCATATCAGCTTGAAAACCTTACTCACTTGCAGTATCTCAATCTCGCCTATACACCTTTCGATCTTGGAAACCTGAATTGGCTCCCACATCTTTCTTCTTTGAAATACCTAGACTTGAGTGGGACCAATCTGAGTAAGGGTTCTGATTGGCTGGAAACAATAAACAAGCTTCCCAATCTAAGAAACTTGACACTGCGAGGATGTGATCTTCCGCCTCCAATTCTTTCCACTCTTTCTCACATCAATTCTTCCAACTCTCTTGTACATGTTGATTTGTACGGAAATCTTGTTGTCAGTTCTTCAATATTCAAATGGTTGTGCAACTACAATACCATCCTTTTATATGTTGACCTCTCTTACAACCAATTAAGTGGTTCGATTTCCGATGTATTCAGAAACATGAGCTCACTTGCATTTCTTGACCTCTCTTACAATCAATTAAGTGGTCTGGGCCCCAATGCTTTTACAAACATGAGCTCACTTGCATATCTTAATCTCTCTAACAACCATTTAAGTGGTTTGGGCCCCAATGTTTTTGCTAACATGAGCTCACTTACATATCTTGACCTCTATGACAATCAATTAAGTGGTATGAGCCCCAATGCCTTTGCAAACATGAGCTCACTTGCAATTCTTGATCTCTCTCGTAATCCACTTGAAGGAGGGATCCCAACATACATTGCCCAGTTATGCAGTTTGCAACATCTGTCCATGTCAGGTTGTAATCTGACTGGACAACTTTCTAAGTACGTTCAAAGATGGTCCACATGTCCTCAAAACCCATTACGCTCTTTATATCTTTTAGATAATAATCTTGTTGGGTCATTTCCTAATTTTACAAACTTCTCTTCATTGGAGGATTTATCTCTCTCTGAAAATAAGTTGAGTGGAAGGGTTTCAGAAAGTATTGGAAAGTTGTCTTCATTGAGATGGTTAGATGTCAGTAAAAATCAATTAAGATGGACCATACCAGAAAGTATTGGGGAACTCTCCCGTTTGTATTCCTTGGGTCTCTCAGGAAATCTTCTAAGCGGAAAAATTCCAGAAAGTATTGGGAATCTTTCATCATTGGAATATTTAGATCTTTCAAAAAATCAGTTAAGCGGAGGAATACCAAATAGTATTGGGCACCTGTCCAATTTGTGGTATATAAATCTTAGTATGAATCATTTGAAAGAAGAGATTTCGGAAATTCATTTCACAAAACTCTCCATTTTACATGCCTTGGATTTATCCTATAACTCAGGACTAGAATTCAATGTCACTTCTGATTGGATCCCTCCTTTTAATTTGAATTATCTGAGTCTGAGGTTTTGTAAGGCAGGGCCGAATTTCCCAAAATGGCTCCAAACCCAAAAAGATCTAGCTAAGCTTGACATGTCTTATGCTGACATTTCAGATGTCCTTCCAAGTTGGTTTTGGAGTATCTTTGGTGACACTCTAACTATAGATTTCTCTAACAATCAAATTAGAGGAATATTTGCGAGTTCAGAGATTGAATTATTTAGTGGAGTTGAAGTTCGATTTAGTTCAAACCAATTGGAAGGTCCAGTACCTTCACTCCTATCAAATGCTCCATATTTGGATCTCTCTGATAATAAGTTTTCAGAAATTACGTCCTTCTTGTGTTCTTCAAATGTCAGTGCCTCAAAATTTATTGATCTCTCCAAAAACAATATTTCTGGAGAAGTTCCAGATTGTTGGAGACAATGGGCCAATCTAGAACTTCTCGATTTGAGTTTCAATGCTTTTTCTGGGAAAATCCCACATAGTATTGGCTATATACATGGAATCAAAACATTGAAACTAAGGAGCAACAAACTTACGGGAGCGTTGCCTTCTACCTTGAAGAATTGTACGAGCTTAAATGTTATTGATCTTGGGAACAATCAGCTTTCAAGTTCAGTGCCTGATTGGATAGGGGCCAGTCTTCCAGATTTGGTTATTCTTATGCTTCAATCTAATCAATTTGGTGGAAGTTTGCCTTCACAGTTATGTCACCTAGCACACCTTCAAATTTTAGATGTCTCTGTGAATGAAATCTCGGGAACTATACCAAAATGCCTCCACAATTTGACTTCTTTTGCACAAGAAGGAAATTCAAATCTAACCATCAGGCATTCTTTCAATATATCTGAGGCCGGACCAAATATGACTTCTCTTTATTATGATGATGATGAAACATTCATGTGGAAAGGAACATTGGCTTCATACAAAAGTACTTTGGGACTAGTAAAGAGAATTGATCTCTCAAGCAACAGATTAACTGGGGAGATTCCAAGTGAAATCACTTACCTTGTTGGATTGATTTCTTTGAACCTGTCAAGGAACTATTTAAGTGGACAAATCCCTCTAGATATCGGAAAGTTGAAGTCATTAGATTCACTTGATTTGTCAATAAACAAGATAAATGGTGGAATTCCGACAAGTCTTGTTCATATCGATAGACTCACTACCATGAATTTATCATATAACAACTTGTCTGGTGAAATTCCAACTGGCACTCAGCTCCAAGGCTTTAGTGCCTCATCTTATTTTGGAAATCCTTGGTTGTGCGGACCTCCACTTCATGTTTGTGATCCAAAGGGGGCAAGTCGACCTAATGTCTCGACTGGTGAGGATGATGCAGATGAGCTCATCACGCAAGGGTTTTACATAAGTCTGGGAATTGGATTTGGTGTTGGATTCTGGGGAATCTGTGGAAGTTTGATATTCAAGAGGTCATGGAGATATGCATACTACAACTTCTTGCATGCTTCAAATGATTGGCTTTATGAGAAGATAGTTTTGATCAGACGACAATTAAAGAATTTGCTTAAACAATCTTAAGCCGTACGTATTCGAGAGTTTGTAGTACCCTTGTTCGATTAATCATGTTTTTCTGCATCTTGTTTTTCTCTGTTCTGCTAATGTAAAAACTTGTTGATCTAATCATCTCTGTTCGGAAATTCCTGCACTAGTGTGAATGATGATGATGTATGCTCTCTGTATTATTTTTCAGGAAGTGGTATTGGCTTAGTCCCCCTTTCCTTTGTACATTTTCTTTCTCTCAATAAACTTTCGGGTAAGGGTGAAGAGATAGCCCTTATCTCGCTTATCCAAACAAAAAAATAAAAAAAAATACTGAATGAGATTGCAGACATCTTAAGGTTTTCTAATTTAGAATGCAAGCACCTTTGCTTTGCTTCACTGGAAACTTTCTTGAATCCAACTTTTTTCATCAAAATATTGCATGCTTCTACTGTACATCTTTTGTTGATTCGCTCCAACCATCCATTGAGACTAATCTACTTTGTTTTCCATGTTTTTTTTGAAGTAATTTGTATAGAGATCAACTGAAAAACGATTCAAGTACAAACTAGCGCACCCGAAAATAACCAACACATAAGTGTGAAGCTTCAAGTTCACTGGTGTGGAACCTTCTGTTGAACCTGCATATGTTGGAATGAAGATAAGATGCAATGTGCCATATTAGGGAAGTTATTTGAGCTTGCACTTGTTTAGAGCTTCTTGTTTATGGGGGAGACCATGTTTCCAAGTTCCAACATCAATGAAGTGCAAGTGAAGCAATCGTTGGCATGATATCTGTTGGAAAGGAATCGACAGAGAGAAGTTCTAAAGTAATAACTGTTTGGTGTAGAATTTGCAGTCCTTCAAACAACCGGCTTGTAAATTTGTGCTAGGCGTGCTAGGCGTGCTAGTACCTTTGGGTCAGGTACAACCTTGAAGTTGGATGCTGCTCGCGTCCCTCTTCTGACTTCTTCTCACAGCGACCGTGACAGACGTCGATCTTCTTCCTCTGTGTTAGGTTCTCTTCTTAGACCTACAAGGGAAAAGTCCCTCTAGGATTTTTCTCCAACCTTTGCGGATGGCCGAATCTTACTTAGTATGCAAAGAAACTAAGCAGCGGGTATCAAGATATGCAGGATATGGACTGACGAACGGATTCTCCAGAACTGGTTGCGGGAGTAAAACTGCTCAACGGATTGAACAGGGGAGTAGAGAGATTTCAACGGATTGAAACTTGTCAGACTTAACGGATTAAGTCCCTTGTGCAGCTGACGGATCAGGCTTGGTTGCTCCGGAGAGGCTTGAAGACTTTCGCGTGGCGAAGTTGTTGTCTGTTTGTTGATAGATGTCGTTGTTTTTTTCTCTTGTATCTCAACCCCTTTATATAGTGAATACTAGGGTAGATATTTACTTGCGCATCAAGGCATGGCATCATACTGGTAGGATTAGTAATCCTTCTTGTAGTGCAAGACAAACTCTTAAAGCCCAATCCTATAAGCCCAACACTATTCTGTTGGTAACTTAACATCTTGTAACCACGTGCTTCGTTTCTTATAATACTCTCGCGAACGCTTTTCCACCTGCGAACGTATTTTATTAACACACACCCTGTTTCGCGAGCGCGTTTCCCTCAACGAGCAAACTATCTCCCTTCGCGAGCGTGCTTCATTATTGTGCTCCTCGCGAGCGCTTTTGACTCTCTAAGCGTCCTCTGACCTTCTTGACCGCAGGCATCGGTCCACTTGTTTTTCCATAAATGGGCTTTTTGCTTTTCCATCTAACATTGCCCCCCAGCTCTTGAGATTAAGCCCGTTTGAGAAAATCGAAAAGAGTTATACCTTGGCATTGATTTAAACAAAAGCAAACGTCTTTTCATTGTCTAACTCCTCAGAACACTCAACCATCATTTCCCTCTGCAACTCTTTTCAAACCTTCTTGAGACAAACCGCCGCCGCTCCTACTTCCAAATCAATGGCACCCAAACATACTTTCTCTGCTGTGAAAACCTCACCCAGAACCCCTTCTGAGCATGAAGCTCTAGACTTCGTCCAAGCCATGGCTGACCTCCGACCTACTCCAAAACAAAAAGGCTCTTGGTTGAAAGTTAAGCCTGACAATTCCTGCGACCTGGGTCCTTGGGTCGATATCTTCCCAAACCAATTTCAACTGCCTTACCGTCAACATGCATCCCGAATTCCTCCTTTAATCTTTCGCAAGGAAGAAGCTTCCTTCGTCGACTGGCAGAAGTCAGACGCCCAGACCAGATTTGGGCAATGGCCGAACACCAATGATGCCGAGACCCAATGGTACCAACAACGCCGCAGTAAGGACCTTGAACGATGGCAAGCCGTTGGAATCGCCGATCCCATTGACCTCTGCTTCTCTCTGAAGTCTGGCTGCAACAGAGCTCCCCTGACAGCAGCAGTCTGTTTCTGGGACACTTCTTCAAACACCTTCCATCTCCCCGCAGGCCCAATGGGTATTACTCTGCTGGATGTGTATACAATTACCGGGTTTCCATTCTCCAACGCACCAAGCCCTCTCAACGACCTTGCTTTGGAACATCAAATCCCCTCTGATCAGCCTCGCCCCAACTCATACACCGCGTGGGTCAGTCACTATGGGAGTACTGATGATGATCTAAGTGGCCTAGCATTCCTGGAATTCTGGCTACTCAAATATGTCGAATGCAGCGCCACCAACAAACCCACCTTCGCCTGGGCCAGAACTACTGAGCTGCTTTACAATGGTATCCCTCTTAACCTCTTAGAGCTAGCCACTGGATTATTATATAGGGCGTTACACTTCCTATCCTTAGAACCCTTCAAACACATATCTGTTAGCGGTCCTCTTTGGATTTTAGACTTGTGGCTTCAAACCTATTTTCCTATTTTCCGTTCTTCTTCTATCACCAGCTTCCTGAAAGATAAGGTCTTAGGCCAAACCATCGTGTCTGCCTCACATCCTCCAGCCATTAGTTATTCGCGTTGTTTCCACCACCTGTATAGTATGGAAAACCTGCCTTCAGACTCTATTACCCTTGTTTGTAGACGGACATACCCTTCACTTGTAAATGAAGGCTTTATTTTTAGTAACCGTCACAACGTCCTGCAGCTCTTTTTCTTTCTACGCCTCCTCTCCAATCGCGACCTCAAACTACCAGGCAGAGCTGGAGTAGAAATCTATGCTCCCAATTTCTTCGCGAGGCAATTTGGAATGTGCCAAAGCATTCCATATCCCCCATTGGCTAGCCGCAACCATTTCACTTCGTGGCGAGAAACCTATAACGCTGGGACCGATCCTGAATCCATTTCCTCCTGCTTCAAGGACATCATTCAGCCTGTTAACACCTATCCCCTTGGTGGAGTACGTCTGAGCTTCGCGGCTAATAATGAGTTCACTAGGTGGTGGACTTCAATCAACGAGGGTAGATGGAACCCAGATCACCTATCTGTGTTTAGAAAGATTTTCTAGCCATATTAGAAACACTTCCGTCATGCTGAAGATTTGGCTGTGTTCGCTATCGAAGGCCCTCACCAAAGCGTTGAATCTTCCTTGGTTCCTGAGGTGCGAACAGAAGTGCTTCCTGCCCCCAGGTATTTAAAACTCCTTAACTATAATGACCAACTCCCTGATCTATATACCTTTTCTGACCACCTTCTTCCCTTGCAGCGTCCCCAAAGAACCAAGAAGCATGCGAACAAGCTTGGAGTTCGCCCTCTCAAAAGGCTCAAACCAAGTCTTCCTACAGAAGAGACCGTTCCTCAACCCCAGGTATGGGTTCATTTAATTCGAAAGCTCGTATGCTTATGTAGCCAAGTCAACTAACCATATAATTGTCTTATAGGTAGATCAGCCTATGCAGTCTAGTCCTGAAGCCGCGCGATCCCCCGAAGAATGCAGCCAACCTCCTGCTGTTTCTGGTGCTCCAAACCTAACTGTTCTGGCTGAAGTAACCTCTGCCGTGGCCCAAGAGGCAGCTCCTCCTTTAACCAACTTGGACACTGAGACTCCTACTGAAGCAGATCAAGAGGTATTGCTTCGATAATCCACTCAATTGGAAATATTTCAACGAACTTGAGCTCAATTATACTTCTGACGTTTCAGGGGCCAATTCCTGTATTTGAAGTTAGTTCCTCCTCAGAGTCGGTTGCTTCTCCGGTCCTGGACACTATGATGGGAGAAATCTTTAGTGAAAGTACTAAGCTCGTTCCTCTCCAAACTGTTGCTGCGAACGAGCCAAACCTCCGCGAGACAATTTCCTGTTCGCCGCAGCGAATAGTGGCTGATATCCCTGCGAGCAACACTCTTCCCGCGAGTGCGGTCTCTCTCACAAACGAAACTGCTGCCGCGAATGACGGTCGTGCGAATGATATTGCTCAATCAATGCTTCAACCGGTGATCCCAACTGAAACTAACCCAACGGTAACAATTTTTATTCTACAGCTTTTGTTTGTATTCTTACAAACACTAACTGTTTCTCCACTTGCCAGATTCCGGAGAACCTTCCAATGACCTCCTCTTCTGATCATGCTACGCCTTCCATCATCGAGCAAGTCCAACAAATGCTGGATCCTCTTCAAGCAAACCGCTCAATTGCTGATGCGACATTATTCCTTCGTAACCTGGAGCACGAGGATCTTCTCCACCCACATACCAGGATCCAAGTTGAAGATGCCATTCGTATCCTTCGAGTTCAAGCTGACGAAAGGCTCTTGAAGAAATTGCGGCGTCTATGGGAATTCGTAACCAGTGCTGCAACCCTATCTGAGCGTGCCAAAGCCACTCGATTGGAGGCCCCTCAGTATCATCAGCAAAAAGAGAAATTCCAAGCTGAACGGGTTGCCAAAACCACCAGTCTTACTAGACTTGTTCATAACGCGACCCATTTGCTCCCTAACCGAATTGCTGAGCTCAGACGTCAACAAACTGAAATTGAGGCCCAGCTAGCAATTGCCGAAGAGGAAGCCTGAAAAAACTTAGAAGTCTTGGAGCAAGAGAAGAATTCCTACCAGACTCTTCAACAAATGATTAACCAAGTGGACGACAGAATCGAAGATTCCCTGATCAACGAAGAGAATATCCAAAAAGCCCTTGATACTGCTTTAGCGAATATCAAACACATCAGTAAATTTATTTAACTGGCTATCTGTACTAACTTTGTTCGCGGATATTATTCTGAATGCAGAAGATCTTTTCAAATTAATTCCATATCCTTGACCTCTCGAAAACTGTCCCAAACTTTAACTGCACGTTGCACCATTAACTTGCGCATTTACCGCATTCAACCAACACAGCACGCGTGATAAATACCTATCCAATGAATGAACAGCAAACCATCCAGTTCCCTTCGGTGAAAACCTAACGTTTCGCCTATAAATAGTGATCAACTCCTTTCATCACCTTCAGCAACCAAGAACATGTATTCTCCTTTCAGTCTCAAAGCAGTTCCTCCAGACCTCTTTCTTCAATCTTCCCGTCCTTTAGGCTTCACAACCAAACCTCAAATCCTGGGTAGGCTTCACAACCTAACCTCAGGAATAAGATCTGATGCGCCTAGCCCAGAAGTCGCTTCAAAGTGCACCACTGGAACCAAATTCCACTTGGTGAGGGGATTGACTTCTGGTATTGGACCGAAGAAGGCTTCTGTGCCGACAGGATTCCTCCGTCGAGCCTCTTCCGCGCCAGGTCAGATCAAGTTGCTTCTACTCCACCACCGTCGGCTCACTTTCAACATGTTGGCCGCGCAAGGTGGAGGATGAAACGAAACCTGTAAAAGTTTGAAGAGAGACTTTATGAAAGGAATTGTAATAGATTTTTCTTCAAACAGCTCTGTTCTTGTTCAACACTGTATTTGTTGTAATCAGTTCTTGTTCAACACTGTATTTGTTGAAATGTATGCGTGAATCAATAAACACAAACTGTTTATGTTCAATGAGTAAACCACAGGTGTTGGTTCAAAAATAAATCCAGGGCTTGAAAACACAACTTGTTTTCCCCAAAAATGTCGAAAATCTCGAAAAATTTGAAAAAACCACGTTAATTGGTTTCTGTATAACTATGGTGCCCCCAGTTTTATCAGGTGCACAAAAGCCACAACCTCAAACAGGTTAAGCGTTGAGCAACCTGAATGGAACTGACAAGACCCCGGTTCCGCGAACGAAACCCTAAGGCTCTAAACTCTGCCCCCTTGCTGGGAAACAGGCTGTTCTGTGGTCTGTGGCGGCAAAGGATCGTCAGAAGCCCAGACACTTGGAAAATACTGTTTTAGATGCCTCCCATTAATAGGGTTATTATGGACTTCTCCATCCAAATCTCGCAAATAGTAAGCACCTTTACCCACGATCTGGTCAATCACAAAAGGCCCCTGCCACGTAGGAGACCACTTACCCCTGCCGCGAACATGTTCGCCAAAGGGAAGTACTGCTTTCCAAACTAAGTCGCCAACTCCAAAACTCCTGCCACGTGTCCTGGCATCATATGCGCGAGCAACTCGTTGCTTCTCAACCATTATATGATCTAAAGCTTCCAAACGAGTAGTATCCAGCTGTTCATGCTCTTGAAACATGGCTTGAACATAATCCTCCCCTACTAACTGATGTTGCTCGCGAACCCTTAAAGAATTGACACTTATCTCCATAGGTAAAACTGCATCATGTCCAAACATCAAGGCATAGGGTGTGGTTCCTGTAGGTGACCGCTTAGATGTTCGATACGCCCACAGAGTATGATCAAGCTCATTATGCCAATCTCTAGGATTATCAATCAACATCTTTCGCAAGATATTGATTATGACTTTGTTGCTAGCCTCAGCTTGTCCATTCGCTTGAGCATAATATGGTGTGGAATGTAGAAACTTAATCCCATAGTCAGCGATGAAGTCTTCAGTCTCCTTTGCTAGAAATGCTGCCCCTTGTCTGCTACCAAACACTCTGGAATGCCATACCTGCTAATGATATTGCTGAAGATGAAGTTGCAAACTGTACGAGCAGATGCATCCTTTAAGGGTACGGCCTCCACCCACTTTGTGAAATAATCTGTTGCCAACAAGATAAATTTATGCTGTTGAGACGAAGCTGGATGAATAATTCCTATAAAATCCAACGCCCTTCCTCTTGCTGGCCATGGCTTAATAATGGGTTGCATGGGCACATCTGGAACATGCTGCACTGGTCCATGCGCTTGACACTCCTGACATCCTTTAGCAAATGTAATGCAGTCTTTTAAAATCGAAGGCCAAAAGTAACCGTAACGACCGATCAGCCACCTCATCTTTGGTCCAGCCTGATGTGAACCACAAACTCCTAAATGCACTTCTCTCATCACTCGCTTGGCTTCCTTTCCAAAGATACACCTAAGATCAACTCCATCCTCTCCTCTGCGTAGGAGTTCGCCACCTCGTAACACATAATTAGTGGCAAAGTATCTGACTTGTCTATCCACTGGAGTAGATGGATTATCCAAGTAGTCAATGAGTGGCTGACGCCAATCTGTATCGATAGCTTCGACTGTAGCAACATACCATTCATCCGCGTCTACCCTTCGAGCCATGAAAGAAGGTAACGTCCTCCTTTCAACTTTCAAAATCCGCTCACAGACTCCATCAGTCAAAGTTATGCCAGTGGCAATTTGTGCCAACTCATTCGCCGCAAAGTTGTATGCCCTTGGGATATAATCTAAAGTGATATCACTGAATTGCTCCAGTAGCTCTGTAGCCCTTTCCCAAAATGGAACCAAAGTGAAGGTTGCACACTTGTATAACCCCTTAAGCTGATTGATCACCAACAAAGAGTCGCCAAACACACTTACCACTGTTGCCCCCATTGCGAGCAACATTTCCAATCCGATTATGAGTGCCTCGTATTCAGCCTGATTGTTGGTACATTTCCACTCCAGCTGGAAAGAATAAGCATGACGAACCCCCAGAGGACTTACCAGAGATATCCCAGCGCCGGATAAACTCTCAGTGCTGCTTCCATCAAAGTATAGCTCCAGGGCTGCAGTAAAATGGCTACTACATCTAACTCTCTGTACTGCAAGTCTTGTTCCATTGGATGATGAAGCAAGAAATCTGAGACTGCCTGTCCGGTTTGTGCCTTCAGAGGTGTATATTGCAGTGAGAACTCCGATAATGCTAACACCCACTTGCCAATACGACCCCTGAGAATAGGTCGAGTCAGCATATATTTTACCAAATCTGTTTGTGCCACCACCACGGTTGTAAAAGATAACATATAATGACGTAACTTGCAACCGGCAAAATACAACGCGAGGCACAACCGTTCCATGTCACTATATCTGGTTTCTGCGTCTATCAACGTCCTGCTAAGGTAATACACAGCATGCTCAACCACTTTATCGTTATCTTGGCGTTCATCTTGTGCTAACAGCGCAGCAATGGACGTTTCACATGCTGAAATGTAGAGCTTCAAAGGGTGACCAGGCCGTGGAGGCATCAGAACTGGCGGTGAAACTAGGTACTGCTTTATTCTGTCGAACGCTTCCTGGTGACTTGTTTCCTAACGAAATTCCGTAGATGCTTTTAGCTTTAACAGCGATGTAAAAGGTTGAATCTTTCCTGCTGAATTCGAGATGAACCTGCGCAAGAAGTTAATCTTTCCTAATAACTGCTGCAATTCCTTCTTGTTAGTTGGAGCTGGAGCTTCTATTACCGACTTGACTTTGTCCGCTGGAATCTCGATGCCACGCTGATGAACCACAAATCCTAGGAAATCGCCTGACTGAACCCCAAAGACACATTTAGCTGGGTTCATCCTGAGCTTATGTTTTCGCATCCTTATGAAGACCTTTCGTAGATCCCCTATGTGGTCTGCCTTAATCTTGGACTTTACCACCACATCATCGATATAAACCTCCAATATCTTCCCTAGTATGTCATGGAAAATAAGGTTCATCGCCCTCTGATATGTGGCGCCAGCATTCTTAAGCCCAAAAGGCATGACTTGGTACTCGAATGCTCCTGTGAAGCCTGGACATCTGAAAGCCGTCTTGTGCTTGTCTTCTTCCTCCACAGGAATCTGGTGATATCCTGCGGTTCCATCCATGAATGACAACAGCTCATACCCTGCTACTGCATCAACTAACATGTCTGCCATTGGCATAGGATACACGTCCTTAGGTGTGGCTGTGTTTAAGTTTCTATAATCCACGCACACCCTCATCTTACCATTCTTCTTTCTGACTGGCACTATGTTAGATAACCATTTGGCATACTTTGCAGGTCGGATAATTTCAGACTTAAGCATCTTTTCCACCTCTTCCTTTACGGAAGCCGCTGTATCGGCATGCATTCGCCTATGTTCTTGCCTGACTGGCCTGTAACCGTTCATGATCGGTAGTTTGTGACAAACTAACTCTGGAGCTAATCCAGGCATGTCTTCGTATTTCTCCGCGAAGCAATCCTTGTATTCATGAAGTAGCTCAATGAGCTTCTGTTTTTGTTCAGGTTCCAAATATTTACTTATTCCAACCTCCATTGGTTCCTCTAGGGTCCCTAGGTTGACTTTCTCCACTGGATCCTTGACCTTAGGTGGAGTATCATCCAAGGCTGCCGAAGCTGGTTGGATAATCTCCTCCTCCTCTTCGTCATATTCCAAAACATCGTCATTAACGCACTCTACTGCCGCCACCTGTTGGTAAGCCTCTTGCTCCTGCCTAAAAATAGATAATCTTTGGTGTAGGGAAGCGTAGGCTTCCAACTCCTCTTTGCTGAGTTGTGCCTTCATGGACTGTTTTGGGATCTAATCATGGAGATCGGTCTACTGGCGTCTGCTTGGAGTTGCGCCAATCCCCATTGTGTAAGTTCAGTGGAGGTCACCCCATATGGATGTCCTTTCTTTGTGATACCACTGATTCTTAAAGGCCTCATATCTTCACTGTAATAACTTGCATCAACAAAGCAAGCTGCTACTGAGAACGGTCTAGGATCGGCCTTGATTATTTCGGACTCATCAGTCTCTGGGTTCCAGATAGCAAGCTCTTGATGGAGAGACGATGGAACACAACCGGCTTGGTGCAGCCAGTCTCTGCCCAGGATCATAGTATAAGGAGCTGTGCACTCAGCCACGAAGAAGGTCTGATACATCTCTGATGGACCAACCCTAATTTTTAGTATCACCACACCGAGTGTCTGAGCTATGTTACCGGCAAAACTTTTTACCTTCATCTTGCTTTCTAGAATCTTCTCCTTTGGAACCTGAAGGTAATTCATAGTCTGTACGATGAGCACACTTACGGCAGCCCCTGTATCCACCAATATCTTATTGACCCTTTTGTCCATCATGTCAGCAGACACGTACAATGGTCGCAAATGTTGCCTCATGGCGAATGTAGGCTTGGAGAACAAAACATATTTCTTTCTCAACTCAGGGTCCATGTCTCCTTTATCTTCGCTCGCAACAAGCTCTTCTCTGCGAACAGATGATTCCACTCCAGTCTCATCTGCTGACATGTTGAGGAAAACTTCAGACGAAATTGGCTCATCCAATGCGTATATAGAAGGTAAGACATACACCATATTGCAATAAGTGTTTGTCTCTAGGGCTGGTATCACAGCTTCGGTTGTCACGTAAACCTGAGCAGATTCAGACTGGTCTGTGATCATCTCACCATGCTCGTTTTCTACGTAAAGCATGCTGCATGGCAAACTTCCATCCATGCCCCTGGTTTCTTCTTCGTCTTCCTCCATATCGTCTTCTGTAACGCGAGGGTACCGACTTCTGATTCTTCTTCTGCACGGGCAAATGCTTCAGCCATCTGCTTTACTAAAAAAACCTCTGGAACAGGTTTCTGCTGCTCAACCTCAGTTATAGGTTCAGCCTTATTTGTTTCTCGAGACCCCTGCTCTTGACGCTGAACTGCTTTTGGTCTCCACTCGAACTTTGTTTTCGACGTCTCCTTCCTGTCTTCGTTCTTAGGACCCTCTGAGATTCTAACCTTTTTTGCCGGAGACGTCTCAGATATCTCATTGGAGGTGGAAGTAGATGCTTTACCTACCACCTTTTGACCTACACGCGACCAGACTGACTCCCGCGCATGTTGACTTTTGTCGGCGCCAACCCTTGACCATACAGACTTTCGTTCGCCGCTACTTTCTTCTCGTGAGACTCTCTTTTGTCCACTATGTTTTTGGTAGGAGTCTCGGGGATATCGCGAACGTTTCTGACAGGACAATAAGGTCTAGCTGACAATAAATCCAGCTTCCGCCTTAGTTGTTCTGGAGTCTCTCTGATTTGGTCTGGGCTAACCAGACCTTTATCCAAAGCTTCCAAAAGCCTCTTGGTCTTACCATACCTTCGCTGCACATTCCTAGTCTGAGTAGACGTAGCTTCTACCACCTTTCCTCTTTCTCTGACCATCCAGACGTTGTCCTTGAGTACATTCCGGGAAGCTGGTGGTATGTAAGGTTTAGTTACTACGTCCTGCGGGTTGACCATTGGCTTCTTCCCCTCCATTCTTACCTGGCGCAAACGAAGGTAGAGGTTAGAATCCCTCTGACTAGGACTTGCTGATCTTCTCAACCGCTTTGGACTGTATGGCTGATACGCTTCAGGGGGTGTAGTAACAACGCTCCTCTGCTCCTGTTGTGGTTCTTTAACAATGCCACATTCAGTTTTGCACCTAGCACACAACATGACTGTGGATGCGCCTGCTCTTGATTCTTTCCCCTTGACAACTTCTGTTTCTCCATCTACAGTACTCAGGTCAAGCGTCAGCTTTCTGTTACCCCGAACCAAATCAACTACAGCCACATCTGCTACCGCTGGATCACAAAAGGTGATTGACCCCTCATTGACCCACTGTTGTATCTGATCTTTAAGCTGCATGCACTGAGAAGTCTTGTGAGTCCACAGGTTATGAAATTTACAATAGGTCTTACCAGCTATTGCTTCTTCTGGGGGGTAGACTCCCCATGGGATGGCCACCTCGTTGGCCACGATCAGCTTGTTCAGGATAACATGAGCCCTACTAGCATCGTAGGTGTACTCTTTGAACTTTGGCCTTGCTGGCAGTGGCTTCTCCTTCTTCCCCTCACACGGCACTAAGTCAACCATATTGATTGTGGAAAAGGGATCGATGTCAACCCAAGCTGCAGTCTTTTCTTCATTCGCTCCCAGTTTTCCTTCGTTAATCCACGTCTGGATAGTGTCCTTCAAGCGAATGCACTCTGATGTGTTATGGTTCCAAAGATTATGGAACCTGCAGTACTTCTTTCCCTTGAGCTGCTCCTGGGTAGGGGGAGGTCCAAAATCATTCCTCACCTTCCCCAACACTGTCAAATCCTCCAGAATTTCCGGGGCCTTGTGTGCATTATAGGTATAAGATTCGTACTCCGGTTTTGCAAACGCGGCGAACGAAATCTTTACTGGCTCCTTAGACATTTTTAACACCTGGGACTTGATAGGCTGTCTACCAGCTAGCTCCACTGCTGCCACTTCTTCCTCATATCCCATCATGTATGGGTCTGTATAGGGCATGGCTTGTGGAGCCGAGTAGTAGGGATCCATGTGGGAATATATTGCCCCTACTGTCTTATGCCTCGCTGGAGGCATTCTGGGCCTCAGCGTTCCTGGGATAAGAGCCAAATTGTTCCTGGAATTGTTGGCTTCCTCGTCTAGCTCATTCAGGAAGTACTGGTAACTGCCAACCCTGTTCATTAGGTCAGCCATGCTAGAGAACACTCCATCGTGGTGTTTTGCTCTCTGCCTCTTCTCCAGTCCTCGGATTGCAATTTTGATCAGGTCAGGCTCTGGGATTGGAGTTTTGCACTTGGCTTGCTGAACTTTGAACCTCTTAAGGAACTCTACAGATGACTCCATAGGTTGCTGATACATAGCTGTCAAAGAAGACAAGTCAACCTCCGGTTCCACAGTTCCAAATGTGGTTCTGAACATGGTCTCCATCACGTTCCAATCAGGAACTGATCTTGGTATCAACTTGGTATACCATGTCAGTGCTGACCCTGACAATGAAGCCCCGAACGTGCATAACTTAAAAACAGTGTCCGCACCATATGGTCCACACTCGCCTGTGAATCTTGCGATGTGGGTGGCTGCGTCTTCAGACCCTTCTCCCGAGAATGAAGTGAATCTTATCTGTCGATAATGTTCTGGCCATGGGCTCTCAGCCACCCATTCTGGATACGGATGCGCGTACGCAGTGTTCACAGCAGCAACAATGGGAGTTGCCCTTATTGCTTCCTGTATCATATTCTGGACTGCATCCCAGTCCAGCTGAGGTCTCCTCTGAATAGGCGTGGGCGAACGACGTGGTTGTTGCCTTGGAACTCTCTGTCGTCCTCTAGCCCCTCCAGGGTTCTGATCATTGTGCGCCGCTAATTGGTCATCACCCACGCGAAGTGGGCCAAACCCCTCTCGGTGCACGGTTCTTCTATCCACCTGGTGATCTACCTCTTCTAGCAACTCTTCTTCTGGAGGATGTTGGCGGATAAGCTGTTCAGTTCTCATGGCATTTAAAGTCTCCATGAACATATCCATCCTCTTATTCAGCGCTTGCTGATTTTCGTTCATCTTAGTTGCTAGGTCTGTATACCTTAGGTCCTGAATCTCGGCCTTTTTGTCCTGCTGCCGGGCTCGATCACGGACCTCCTGGAAACCTTTTGTCAGGTTATCCAATGATGAGCTCAACGCTCCTACTTGCTCAGCAAGGTTTTGTGGCTGACCGTCTCTAGTCATAGCACCAAACTTGCTAATGGCTTGTTCTGTAGATAACTTCCTACAATAAGCCGAGTTGTGTGGCCTTGCGATTACGTGTTCTGGTTTGGAACACGAAGGATATTCCTTTTGATATTCGCCGAAGCCTGTAATCTTGACACGGTCCCACTGGGCGTGCCAGATGTTTGGTGTAGAATTTGCAGTCCTTCAAACAACCGGCTTGTAAATTTGTGCTAGGCGTGCCAGTACCTTTGGGTCAGGTACAACCTTGAAGTTGGATGCTGCTCGCGTCCCTCTTCTGACTTCTTCTCACAGCGACCGTGACAGACGCCGATCTTCTTCCTCTGTGCTAGGTTCTCTTCTTAGACCTACAAGGGAAAAGTCCCTCTAGGATTTTTCTCCAACCTTTGCGGATGGCCGAATCTTACTTAGTATGCAAAGAAACTAAGCAGCGGGTATCAAGATATGCAGGATATGGACTGGCGAACGGATTCTCCAGAACTGGTTGCGGGAGTAAAACTGCTCAACGGATTGAACAGGGGAGTAGAGAGATTTCAACGGATTGAAACCTGTCAGACTTAACGGATTAAGTCCCTTGTGCAGCTGACGGATCAGGCTACGGTTGCTGACGGATCAGGCTTGGTTGCTCCAGAGAGGCTTGAAGACTTTCGCGTGGCGAAGTTGTTGTCTGTTTGTTGATAGATGTCGTTGTTTTTTTCTCTTGTATCTCAACCCCTTTATATAGTGAATACTAGGGTAGATATTTACTTGCGCATCAAGGCATGACATCATACTGATAGGATTAGTAATCCTTCTTGTAGTGCAAGACAAACTCTTAAAGCCCAATCCTATAAGCCCAACACTATTCTGTTGGTAACTTAACATCTTGTAACCACGTGCTTCGTTTCTTATAATACTCTCGCGAACGCTTTTCCACCTGCGAACGTATTTTATTAACACACACCCTGTTTCGCGAGCGCGTTTCCCTCAGCGAGCAAACTATCTCCCTTCGCGAGCGTGCTTCATTACTGTGCTCCTCGCGAGCGCTTTTGACTCTCTAAGCGTCCTCTGACCTTCTTGACCGCAGGCATCGGTCCACTTGCTTTTCCATAAATGGGCTTTTTGCTTTTCCATCTAACAATAACTGTTTCCATAAAAATACTTGCAGCTTCTTCTTCCATCTTCTAAAATAAATCTTTTATTTATCTCATTGCTAGGATGGAGGCCAGAATGTGGTTGGATGCAGTATCAAACTTCCTTATCCCTATTCCCTCAGCCACCCCATGATGACGTGACGACGAGATGCGTGGAACGGAGAGGGAGTGGGATGCAAACCTAGCTATCAGGCAAGGCCTGGTGGATGACAACAAACATCTCTGCAGTATATAGCTTAAATAACAATATCGATATGTACTTATGGACTGCAACACTCGACCTCCTTTCACAAATCGAGCTTTGTTTAACAAGAAAGAATAGATATGAATTGTCTATGTACATATATTACATGCATCTTAACTATATGTATCTCATCCTCCAACTGTCTCCTACAACAATTTTAAATCAATGTTTTTCAAGGGATCAACCTTTTTGTATATGGCAATCATGTATCGCAAAAGGGATTGACATAATTAAAGTGCTAAACATCTATGAAACATCATGGTAATGAATTAAGCTTTGCCTTCCCTTGTTTGGGACTTTCTATTAACACCTATATTGAGCAAAACTGGGCGGTGCCTGATTTGGTACCTGAGCCTTGATCATCACTCGTGTCCAGCCGCAGTGTTCCTTTTGGCTTCAAGCACAGTACCCTCCTTCAGTGCTGATTGTGCCTCGGTCTCCATTCCGAGTGCAGAAAGGGCAGCAGCCTGTAGATAAGATGCAATGTGCCATATTGGGGAAACTAGTTGAGCTTGCATTGCATCGTTCAGAGATAATTAGATTGAAATATATTAGATTGAAACCTTCTAGAAGAACGGAGTGTTTATGTAATGTCTGTAAAATCTTTGTATTTTAATACTAGCTTTACTCAAATCTTGATACAGATAATTATCTATTAACTTCCTTTCTAGCTGATTCCGGTCAAAAGAACTGTGATGCAAAAGAAAAACAGTTTCTGCAATTTTTGTATATAGGTTGCATGTAGTACAAAAAAAATCCCAATAAGGAACCAGGAAAACAAAATTGAGGATGAAAAGAATCACTGCTCCGACAGTTTATTTTTTCTTTTGGAATTCTAAGATTCTTGCTATAAACTTAATATCAACCAGTAGAAACCCATGAAATCTATCTTTCAGGCAGCAACCACTCTAAGAAGAGCATAGACTAGCACAAAAAGAGAAAAAAATGCATTCTTACTCTATTGAACTCTGACTTTCTTTAGACTGTACATTAGTGAGTTGATAGATCTTTCTACTCTGGTGCCATCTCTCTGTATCACTTCCTGAGATGCCAGGTGTAAACCTTGAATTCCGTTACCCAAACTGGCAATTGATGGAGCTGCTCAATCAATCCTATCTCCATACGCAAATAACCCCGCACAAGTTGCAATACTACATCCAAATGTAGCCCACGGTAGGACACCAATTGAGCGGACCTGCCGTTTCCTCATTATATGATAAAATGCTGTTCTCATTGCTGAAAAGCTGGTCTTCTCGGCAGTGGCTATAACACTGAGGGCAACTGTCCGGATCTTCTCAGCAGATGCGGTTGCTTTCAATACAGTTGTTGATTTAACTCCAGAACTTGCAACACTAGGAAATGCCACTTTTGATGTGCCAAGAATCTTACTATGGGAAAGTCTCACTGTCTTATGGGTTCGGCTTACAAACAGCTGAAGTGAAGAAGGAACTTTGAGAATCATAACCTTCAGAAGGGTTGAAGCAGGAACCTTAAAAGTCACAACCTTCATAAAGGTTGAAGCAGTAACAACCTTAAGAGTGAAGAGACTCCTAAAACTGCTGTTGCCCCGGCCCCAACTACCACCAGAGGTTTACCACTTATTAACCGCTTCTTGTCAGTATGATTAGACATTCCCCCCTCGCCTCCACAACCAATTCCTTCACCTCTAAAGGAACAGGAGTATTTCAGTGTTTTCGAAGACCTGATAAGCCACTAGCATCCACTACGGCCACTATGGTATTGAACTTCTTAGTCTGGCTCTGAAGGGCCTGTGTAAAGAGAGCTTGAGATTTATCCTCAACTGGAAGATCACAAAACTCAGTCTTATTTAAGTTGGGATTCCTTATTCTATTAATGGGTAGTCGACCACCATTGTTGAAAACAATTCCCAACCCCTCGACAGCAATCCGGAAGGCATATACTTCACATATGTCTTTGGTATCTACAGCTTCACCCTTGTTCACATCAGAAAGCATCTTTTACGCATGAGCTAAAACCTTTCCCATTGATGGAAGATCAATAAATATGTTATATAGATCAACAAGGAATGGGTAAAAGGACCAAGCAAAATGTGGGACCTCATAACTACATTGTACCGGGATGTCTTTTGACCCTGCCTTGGAAACAGAACTAGATGAATTTAGCTTCGATATTGATAAATCTATGTACGGGCATAACAAATTCACCATCTGTGATTGCACATCATTGGCTAGGTGAAACCTCTTCGGAGTCAATGAAGCAACTGAACCCAATTTCTGTGGAACCAAACTACTAGCTAAACCTTGGAACTTTGGCACTACATCAAGTTCGCCTGAGGTATTCTCGCCATCAGAAATTCTTCCAGACAGAAGCACCAAGAATGATGACCCAATTTCCTCAGCCACCCTTTTAGCCGCCAAAAATGTCCATGAAAACCAACCCCGAGAATCTCTTGTAAAACCAATTGTCCTGCAACACTCTCATACTTATCCATATTGTCCTTCTCCAGGAAACACCGTTTCAGAACCTGAAACGACGAAGTGGGAACTGAGTTGTCAACACCATCTGCTGACACACGCTTCTCAGACTGAACTTCACTCATAGTGGAAACATCCACCAGAGCAATGACCACATCAAGTTTAACCTCCCTAACCAAACACTCCACATCCAATGCTGACCACTCTGATAAACTCTGGGCCGATAATATGTAAATCACAGACCCTGTTTCTGGCTCAGGAACCGCATAAACAAATTGCTTGTGTATTCAAGTATTCCAAGCTTTCGTACTAATTCATTAGATAACTTAAGGTCATCGGGTTTGAGTACCGATAATGGCCAAAAGTTATGCAGGTTTCGGACCAATGCAAGTGCCATTACAAGAGTATCAACCTCTTCCACACAGGACACCAACCAATCTAAATAAAAAAAAATCTCAGCCTATGTAATCCTCAACTCAACTAAGAAATAATACAATCAACTTTCATAACCCACATAGCCAATAACTCCAAGTTTCTGAATCTCCAATTCCCACATATGTTTTCAGCAACCAATCACAGCATACCCAAAATCCGAAAACTCCAACATACACATAAACAGTCACAGAAATCGATGCAAGTCACATAAAGGAATGAACTTGAGACAGAATCCAATGCAATCAAACGAACCCTGAAAATAAAATACCTCAACGGTGATTCTACAAACGACAATCTGAAACTACAAACTTGGTTGTCGTATGAAGTACCTGATTGGTTGGTTTCCGTGGGGATGTAAAGATCTTTTCTTTGGGTGTGGATTTGCTTCCGAGACTGAGACTTTGGAGGTGAGGTGAAATGGGAAGCCGAAATCAAGGATAGCAGAAGGACCCAGAAACCCAGTAAGCAAAAGCTTCTGGATTGACCCAGGAAGGTTTTACCTCCAAAGTTACAAAACCCTTCTTTCTAGCGGTGGGCATGGGTCGGGACGGGCCGGACTTAGGTTGATCCCAAATTCGAATCCGAAATTTTAAAAGGGACGGGACGATACGGGATTAGAGTTTTTTATATATAATCCCGACAAGGCTCGGTTCCGAACGGGACTGGACCGGGACTAAAACGGGTCTTGAACAAATAATTATAATACAAAACTAGCAAAGAGTAAACTACAACAGTGCAAAACCTAGCAAAATATGAAGTTCTAAACATAGCAAGAACCTAAAGCTCATCATCATGTGCTGCATAACAATCACAAAGCCAATATAGCATAACCTAAAACTAAACACAATTTCTAGATTCAATTCATCATCAACTACATCATAACAATTTACAAAGTCATACTTCACAATCACAAGTTCACAGCTTCAAAATCATAGCACAACAACCACAACACAATTAAACATGAGTAAAATCTGAAATTAAAGATAAGGCAGAAAGTAAACCTACATGAAGTAAATAAACATGAATAATATCAGTCACAAATTGAAAAATAAGTTACAAGTCTAACGACATAACAACATAATAAAATGAAGTTGCCAACTCGAAAACATAAGTTTAAACATAAAATGGATACAAACTTAAGGTCTAGCAGAGTTAAAAATACAAGCAGATCAACAATTCATCGAATCAACTACATGTGTTTAGTTGGCTGCTTTGGAACTCGTACCGGTTTATGAATTACTGGTCTCTTAATTTGCTTTTCTTTTCTTGTTTTATTAAAAAAATTAAGTTTTTTTTTCAGATATTTAATTGCAGATAAAGTTGGTATTTTAACTGGTGCATTTATATATTTTGAAATTACAAATAAAATCATTAGACAATTAATTAAAAAAATTTAACGTGTAATGATAAATGACAATTTAAGTATTCTAAAAAATTGGTGAAACCCTTCACACCAAATGCTTGCTTAGTTGTTTCTCATTATAGTGATGTAGATAATGAAACAAAATCTTCTTATTTGGTAATTGTTATTTTTATTTTTATTTTTTCACCTCAATCGAAATGAGGTAGCTAGCCTGGCTGGTCACATTACTAAGCTGGTAACACAACCCCAAATTAGTATTCGAACTGAAGTTCATAATGATATCCTAAAAAAACCAATAAATCATACTGATATGAAGTTATAGACGCACGATTCTAAATGTTTTTTAGAACTCACGTAATATGGTGTGAGTTAAGACATGAACTCTAGACATGAAAGTTCCATGAAAACACAATTAATTAGAACTTGATATTGTGGTTATACTTTTTCTTTTATTTTTCTTTTTGATGTATTCTTTCAAGGAAAATAGGATGTCTCTTATTTGTCATCATTGAGAAAAAAAATAACATAATCTGAGATGTTTAATCTCACAAATAATTTTCTCATAATAGAAATTCTGACAAAATAATATCAAATTCATAATGAATACAGGAAAACTATGATAGAAACGTCTTATTTGGGAAATGGATTTCAAATTTGCATCCATCACAAGACCATGATTCGAGGAGACTACCAACTCTATGAACTGATCACCCTTACCATTTACCATAGCAGCTCATGATTTTCTCTATCAAAGAAAGGGTAGGTTAGCTAAGATTGTGCGATAAGTTTATACTTGAAATATTCAAATGCAACTAAGATGGTGAACACTACCAGCTAGCTTCACAAACGAAGGGACATTAGCAGCTAGATAGATTAGTAATTTGTTTTGCTGTTCCCTTCATTAACTAATGAAAAATATTACTTCACCCATATCCAACATATCATTCCCACTACAAAATTTCTCTATCTCAGACTATAAAAAATCTAAAATATAAATTGGATGTGCTTGAGATTCAACTAAAACAACAATCAATCACGTAATAGTAATCTAGCAGAGTGTTATTTGTATATTAAACTACCTCCAATATCTAAATTTGAAACCACATATGCTCTCATTTTCTTAAAATGAACTTTATTCCTCTCAAATTTTAATGGCTAATTTCTTCCATTGGAACTTTGAAGACAATAGACTCGGTACATCAACATATATGTTTTCAATGGTCACACTTAACAAGCCGGTGATTAGGTTCAAGCGATTCTAATGAAGTTGGTAAGTTTGCCACTTTCACATTATTCATATGGTTTTCCAGCTTTTCATGAACAAACTAACAAAAAGCTAGCAATCATGTCATCTGTAAATGGGTTTAGCCATATTGGGCTTTAACCCGGCCCAAAACTCGATATTGACCCGTTTCCCTAATACTCCTCTTAAATATTTTAGGTCTCAGGGTTTTAGGCGCAGAATAGCAAAGCTAGAACCAGTCGGCGACGGAGTCTCAAAATGTCGAAGAAGAACGATCTTGGTCGCAGAAAAAGGGCAGCACGAATTCGAACTCAGAAGTAATCTCCCTCTCTCTCTCCAAATTTTCTGTGTTTATTAACATGTGAAATTTATTTACAAAGTTTCAACCTTTTGTTTTGGGGATTCATCAGGAGAGAAAGAAGAGAAAGAGAAGAGGGCAAAGAAGCTCCAAGCAAGGAGGAACAAGATGAAGGTAAGTATTTTATTTCCCTCAGTTGTTATAATTACTTTATTGGTTTCTGCAAAACTTGTTTGAATTTGTTGAAATATTTGTTTGGTTGATTTGTATGGAATGGAAGCTTGAACTTAAGTTTATAATCAAATTTGGAATCTTTATGAAAGTCTACATATGCCCAATTGAGCATAAGATACTAGTCATAGGTGGGTTGTCTAAATTTTCGATCTTTATTATGTGATTGAGTAGAGTTTTTTTATTTAAGTTTTATAGTTCCTAAGTGATTGAGTAGTGGGTTTTTTTTCATAGTTGGAGTGTCGAGTTTGTTATAACCAATTTATGTGCAACAGGTGGATGGTACTGAGAAGAAGAAGATGAAGGGCGGGTTTCAAGTGGGCAAGAAGAAGCTGAAGACCAAAATGACCGCGTTGGCAAAGGCTAAAGCTGCCCAAGCGATGGAGGTTGGCAAGTGAGGTTCACTGATAATGATTCTCTGTGCATGTCAAGAACTCGTTATGAGTTTACTCTTATATATTCAATGTTAGTTTCTGATGTTGGTGAATTTACCACTTTGCTCCAACCAATTTGCTTACAATGACAATGTTCAGATCCTGCTAAAACTCCAAATTCAATGTCTTCATTTACGGCGCTTTACCGAATGTTTGCATGCTACAATCAAGAGGGAGTCTACTTGAATGGTTGTATTGATAATTACTTGGATATGCTGAAGAATTTTGAGAAATTGTTGACATGCTTGTAAGGAACAAAGTGAGGTTAGATTGTGGTTAAAGAAACAAGGGAGGTTAGTAAATGATAAGTTTAGTGGAGTCTATTATGCCAACATATTTAGTATCAGGCAAGCAACTTGGCTTTGTTTAAATTGTCTTGACTTGTAATACTTGAAGAAAGCAATTCGTCATCCAAACTCTAATATACATTAAGAGGACAATAACTTGACGGTGGAAGCACATTAGTGGTTACCCCAACAATATCAATGCTCATATGGCCTCAATTTCCTTGTAGTATGATTAGTATCAAAAATATAGATGATATCAAAATCTCAAAAATTCTAATAGAATTTCAAATTGGTCTCAAGTCTCCTCTTTTACGAGCATCATCACATCATCCCTAACCATTGATCAACAATTGCACACGATCAAGTAAAATTATCATGATTATAGAGTTGGCATATGCTTGATTATGAGTTTCAAATTGAAACCCTTTTCAGCTCTCTCATTTTAGTTCTTTAATTTTATCACGAATTCAATTGTTCGGAGAAAGTAGATAAGAGATTACAATCTCGTATATTATTCAGCAACTTCAATCACTTCCAAAACCCCTCAACTAGATTGAGACATGATTACGCACAAAGACTCAATGGCGTATGTTCATATGAAAGAGTGGTGTGTGGTGTGTGGTGTGTGGTGTGTGGTGTGTGGTGTCTGGTGTCTGGTGTATGTGACATGAGCGGGTATATGAATGGAGGTGAGGCGATGGTATCAGTGCTCTCACTGGCGGTAGAAATCATGGAAAGATTGATGGGGGCAGCGGTAGGGCATGGAAATTGGAAGTGGTGTGAAGGGAGGGCGATAAGTCACATACTCACATGGACACAGACTCAGTGAGGTCACATTTCAACTCCAATGGGGGTACTTGGTCCCTTTTGATGCTTCCCACGCGCTCTCCATGTCCGTGACTAGTCATTCCATTATAAAACTTAAAACTATATTGTTAAACATAAAGTAAGATATTATACTATATTTTGGAACATATTATACACTACAGATCCGTGTAATTGGTCTCTGCTTACATCATATATTGTAGTAAGTGATTCTATAGATGAGAGGTTATTTGCTAGTGATTCTATATATGTTTTAGTTATCGTGTATTTTTGGTTAGGGAGAATAGCGGAGAGCCATTTGAAATTGAGAGCAGTTAATTCTCTGAAAAATTATCTCTAATCTTTAGGATCGTAAGTAGGCTCGAGCCGCTCGTATTCGACTAGCGTTCGGCTCGATGTTTAGCTCGTTCGGCTCGTGCTCGTAAGATAAATGAGCTAAGCTTAAGATTAATATTGAGCCCGATAAAAAAACGAGCCGAGCTTGAACAAGATTGTATTCGGCTCGTTTAGCTTGTAAACAGCTCGTTTTTAAAACTTAGCTTTTAAAAAATTGTTATACATAAAATATATTGTTTAAAATCTAAATATTCTATTCTTTTTATTAATTTCCTTTTAGAATCAAATTATTTAATTAAAATACATATAATAACCAATCAATTTATGAAACAATGAAATCAAACACTAACAATCACCACAAAAAGAAAGTAATTAAGATGAGATAGCCTTAAATTTAATATTTTGTAATTTAAACTAAATGAGTCAAGCCGACCCGAGCCTAGCTCGAGCTTAAACAAGCCGAGCCAAGATTGAACATGAAGGAAAAAAATTCAAGCTTAAGCCCGGCTCGAGCTCAATAAAAATAAAATGAGTCAAACATAAACACTCTAGTATTCGGTCCGGCCCGGCTCATTTACACCTCTTCTAATCGTATAACAATAACCATAGAGTTGACCGTTTTGTCATGTTGGTGTGTTCCATTTCTGAGTATTTGTTATCAATTTGATCTCTAGTCTATTGCATTTTACAAAAAAAATCATTGTTGCAACATATCAATAAAAGTTTTTTCGTAGCGCATCATGTCAATAAACATGTACATACAAAATAATTGAGACAACTATATTATATTATAAAATCAGACATTTTTTTGGTGTTATCAGCTTTACCAAATTTTTAAACTTCTGAAAATACCTTTATTATATACCAAAACTACCAAAAATAGAAAGAAGTAATATATATAAGGGTTAATAAAGTAAATAACCAAAAAATAGAAAAACAAAATAAATAAAATAAATACAAAATTAAAAAGAGAAAAATGTGGATAGTGAAGAAAGAGTGATAGTGAGAGTCAAATTAAAAACAGATTTTTGATACTGTGCATATTTGCACGGGTAAAGGCTAGTATGTATAACTAGATCTATAAACATACGTATAACTCTGTCAATCAAACTCAAAAAGAACACAACTTAGGGTAGAACATATATCAGAGTACCTTTTTTTTGAACTAATCCGCTAAGACCATGGTCAACCAACATGTTCGAACCTAAGGGCATCTCCAACAAACTAGCTATCTTAATAAAAAGTTACAAATTTAGCTAGTTTTGGAATAACTTACCACTCCAACATAATAGCTATGTAAAAGTCAAATTTAGCTAGAATAAAAAGAAAAAATAGCTAAAAGTTAAGCTATAGATAAAAATCAATAGAGTACATTCTAGTGGTTGAAATCAGAGTACATTAGAGTAAGTTTATCACTCTCTATTTTAGCTTTTAGCTATTTTAGAGAGCGTGTTTAGCCGTTTTTGATGTTTTTAAAGCTCTAACAGACTAGCCAAACCTAAATTATTTTAACCTTGAGCTATCTCGCTAGCTATATTTAGCTAGTAAGATGACTCATATAAGGCTAGCTATAATTTAATACATTCATTTTAAGATATTTGAGGTGATATATAAATACATTTAAAATATCTAATATTTGTTTAAGGAATAATATTAATATAATGCTAGCTAAAATAGAGAGTATTGATGCAAACAAATTTCTAAAGTGGCTAGCCAAAATAACTTTCTAGCTATATTAGTTTAAATTTTACTTAAATATGGCTAGCATTGTTGAAGTTGTTCTTAACAAACTAATCTAGTTTAAATGTTGAAAATATTAGATAGATATTGATCTTTTTGAATAAGGAAAAAATTAACACATAAGCCAAACCAAAACCAAGGGCACTATTATAGGGCCTTATTAAGACTTAAGAATTGTGGCCTTAATTCTTTGTGGCATGTTATATCATCAATACATATCATCAATCTAAAATATCGTGTAATGTCATTCTTAACTAAAAATACAAGTTTAACCTTATCGAATCCAACGATCTAGATTATTTTGTTTTTATTATATACATAAAATATTTTTGAAGCCATCTTTTTCATTACTTTTTTGATTAAGTTTAAATTTTAACTAAATATATTGTAATATATATCTATATCTATATTTGAAATTATACTTGTTCAAAAAAAATGAATACGTATATATACACATATATAGTTTTTTTTAAATAATTAATATATATAACGCCTAGAATCATTTTTCCGGGCGTCAATCTCTTGTTGTGCGCGGGTAATGACCATGTATACAGCCCAAAAAGCAGTTGAAAGAAGTTGAGTCGGATATTATCTTTAAAGAAAATCTCAATATTATCCAAATAAGAAGCGCTTTTTCTGTCAAGTTTCTGTTTGCTTCTCAAACTCTATCCCATGAGAGATAGTCACCCACCTGGCAAAGGAAACCAAACCACAGTAAAGGCTGATCACCCACTTCCACTTGTGTCACAAACACAAGGTAGAGCAAGAGAATTGAGAAGAAAGATAGAAAGCTACAACCCCCTTGAGAAATGCATTCAGAGAGGGACTTGTGCTTAGCCCAGCAGTAAATACCAGCAGCAAATGACCCCCTCATCTGTTTAGCATTCCCCCAAAAACAGTTCGACCTTTAATGCCCCTTCAAGAATCTCTCTTTTCCACTCTGTCATTGAAAGTTCTTCCCTTTTTCTTAACTCCAGGCTTTGGTGAAGAACAGAGGAACAGGGTTTTGAAAATGCATGTTTGACTCTGACTTTGTTGGTTCATCTTTTTGCGTTCTCACATTTTGTGGTGTTGAACAAGAAGTGGGATATTGGGTTTGAAGGCATTGACTTGAGGACTTTGTGGGTCTTTTTTCAATTCTCTATTGGTGTTGAGGTTTTGAAGATTTGAGCTTTGCTTGATTATGGTTATGGGGTTGCCTTTGGAGATGCTTGGTGTCAAAGGCTTTGTAATGGGTTGGTGACAGTGGACCTGTTTCAGTCTCTCTGTTCTTTACCTTCAACATGAAGCCTACCTGCTGTCTCTCATGGGTTTGGTAAGCTGTAAAAACCAATGGCTTCCATCTTTGTCTTTTCTTTAATTAATTGGCCTTTGAATTGCTTTCTCTGTGCTTTATTTAGTTCTTTTTCATGTTCTGTAGATTTGTATTTTATTTTTGCATTTGAAGGTGTAGGAAAGTTTTCTTCTTTATCTGTCAGTTTAGTTCTTAAATTCCTTAACTAGTTCAGAAATAAACTTCATATGTGTCTGAAGAGCTGTATGATATTAGGAGTTTTCTAATCAATGTACCTACATGGAAGGAGAACTCTTTTGTAGTAACTTAAGTTTCAAAATGCTTGGTACTATTTCAGGAGTTGGTTTACAAGGAGAATATATTTAGGTTCACATTGAGATTATATTCATCTGAAGCTTGTGTTTTTCTGCAGAATTTGTCCTTGTACTGAAACCTGAAAAGTGGATATTAGAGCAAGATGACAAAATTTGTATTGAGTTGAAAACTGAAAAGTAGAGCAAGAGGATAAATTTTGTATTGAGTTGAAAAGTTGGGTTTACAGTTGTTTTTGGGAGATTACGGACTAAATGCATGGATCAGAGGGACCATATGGCAATGTCGGGGTCAGCCTCTTATTACATGCCTAGATCATTAACTGGGTCTGGAACACAGTCTGGGTTACTTGGATCACCAGGCATTCATCCCTTATTGAATCCAAATGTAGTATTTCAGTCTAATATGGGGGCAGGTACTATTGGATCAACATTACCAGTAGACCCTTCTTCGGCTATTTCACCACATGGTGTCAATGTGGGTGCACCGTCTGTGGCGCCACAAGGTGAATCTTTGAAAAGGAAAAGAGGAAGACCTCGAAAATATGGGCCTGATGGGACTGCTGTTTCATTGGCATTGTCTCCATCATCATCCTCCAATCCTGGGATGGTAGTTTCAATCCCAAAGCGAGGTAGAGGGCGGCCACCAGGGTCTGGGAAGAAGCAACAATTAGCGACTCTTGGTAAGTTTTTATGGAGAACACTTGGAGATTGAAAATGATAAATTGGTGACTTGTACTTGGTTTAATAATTATTTATTTTTGATATTTTATTGAAGAAGTGATTTAAAGTTGAGCATTGTTAAGAGAAACCCCTTACCTGTTTTGAGTTGAATGATTTTTATTGGTTTGGGGACTTTTCATTTTATCCCACTTTTTGATCTTATATCCACATCTCAACCGTATAACTTGTAGATATATATGATTAGATCATCTCTACAAATTTTCATGTAAATTGAAAATCATTAAGGCATTTATAAAAGTGATTTATTGATTATAAACTTGAATGGTTCTTGTTTGACATATTTAGATCGTCCATTGATTTGATTTAGTTTGATATTTTAAAGATCACCATTTTGGCTGAAAATTTGTAGAAGTGATCTTATATAGACCTAAAATGTCAACGGTTGAGATGTAAAAATTTGATTGAAAAGTGGGTGTAATAAAAGATTAATTTGAAGGTCCTCAACTAGTCTTTAACAAGATGGTCCTCATTAGAACCCCTCCCTAGTTTCTATTCCAAACTTCATGTTATGGAAATACTTATCATCAAATGTAAATTACCTTCTCACTACTTGATGTATACTGTCTCAATAATCTTGTTTATAATAGTTGGTCTCTCAGTTTTTAACGTGAAACATTAGGGTCAGCTGTGAGGCATAATGTATCCTGAAAAGAAAATGAAATGTGGTATACTAGTGAGTGAAGAGTGTAGTAAAGCAATATACTGTTTCAACAAGAAGTAATACAAGGTTGGACAGTGATTTTTGGAGAACGTGTAGCATAGACATAGAGTTGGTTACCTCCCTGAGTTACTAATTGCTTAGTGCTGACAATTTTTATCAGCTTTTGGTGCTGCCGAAAAGATTCAAGGTATAAATCCTTTGATAATTTATTGAAGTGTCCCATACTGAACAATACATCATGATGACCAGATTTATGTCCTTCTGACTTTCTTATGCTTTTCATATCAGTTTGAAAATTTTTCCAACTGGATTGTTAGCCAACTATAACAGCTACAGTTCACTAATTTAATTTCTTTGAGTGTTTTTTTACCATTTTGGTAGACTGACTATAAGTGATTCTCATTCATAGATGATTTTAATATATGCTCTTTCTTGCATTGGCAGTTTTTTAATATGAAAATCATGTCTCAAATTTGCTAGGTGAAATGCTGTCTGGTTCAGCAGGAATGGTTTTCACTCCACATGTTATCACCATTGCAATGGGAGAGGTATGCCATATCATATCATCAATAAATATAGTTTCCATTTGAAAGAAACAGTTCTCTTACCATGAAGAGTTTACTTATTGATTATCTGAGTACCTGGGCTAAATTGCCCATTAATTAGATTCACGGATGTTTGGTGTTCCCACTAATCGTTTGATGCTTCTTTTTTATATTTCAATTTTTGTTATCTTCTTAATATTCCTTTAATGTTTCTTGAAGGACATTGCAAAAAAAATAATGGCATTTTCTCAGCAAAACCCAAGAGCTCTGTGTGTCTTATCAGCCAATGGTGCTGTCTCTACTGTGACTCTTCGTCAGCCCTCCACTTCTGGTGGCACAGTCACATATGAGGTACCTCGCGATATCTCACTCAATTGGTTATTGGCATGTCTATTATATGAGAAATAACATAACCATCGATGGAAGTTCTACACTAGGTACAACTTGTTTGTCTCTTTTCAATATATGGTGTAATGTTTGGGATTATGTGGTTATGAGGTTATGCCTTTCACTCAGCTCAGTATCACCAAATTTGAGTCTTGTAAACAGATGGTTATTCCTTTGGTTTGAGGCTGCCTTTTCTACACTGAGCATAAAAATAGCATAATTAAAATTCAACATTCATGTATATCCAAATTTATGTATAAACACAACATAGTTCAAAATAACACCTTTATGCTTGCTTCTTTGCATATTACCCCTTTATTTCTCTCTTTACAATATCAGTTTCTCCCCTTGTCCACCCCTTTGAGGCTTCTTCTTTTGCTTACTGATAACAAACACCTTCTCTTTTTCTTGTGGATTGAAAATGTGTTAGGGGCGGTTTGAGATACTTTGTCTATCAGGCTCTTACTTGCTCTCTGATAGTGGTGGTTCCAGAAATCGAACTGGTGGTCTTAGTGTCTCCCTTGCTAGTCCTGATGGTCATGTTGTTGGTGGTGGAGTAGGAGGAATGCTTATTGCAGCTGGTCCTGTACAGGTAAAGCTCTGTCATTGCCTTAGCTACCAGTTATCCTGTCCAAAGATACTTATTTTCAATTTTTCAATTTTTCTCTCTTCTCTCTGAATTAGTGCTTAATCTTTCAAAGGGGAAATAATTTCGAGGTGTTGCAGCTTTTTATTTATTTTTCATATACATATGTTGAAATTTATAACCGTGAGAAAATTTGTTAATCAGATAGAATATAATGAGGTGAATTCACTAGACCAGTATACTAAGATACTTTTGACTATCTAGTTATTGCTGATGCATTCAACATTGTTCCATTTCATTTGCCACAAAAAGATCCGGAACAGAAGATCAGGAACAGCATTGTTGTGGTACCTAAATGATATTAGTATGTGAATGAAAAAGTATCAAAACTTTTTCCAAACTTTTTTTTCTTCGACATTCTGAGCTGAAATTAGATGATTCCAGGTGATAGTAGGTAGCTTCATATGGGGTGGTTCAAAGACAAAAAACAAGAAAAAAGAGGCTATAGAGAGTGTCACAGACTTCGACCATCAGACAGTTGACAATTCAGTCACATTTAATAGCATTCCACCCGATCAACAGTTTGCTCAAGGGTCACCATTGGCGGTGTGGCTATCACCTCGACCATCGGATATGCATAACAGTCAAGGTGACATTGATTTGATGCGAGGATGACAATTTTTATTCCAGCAGGCATTGTGTTGTATATTTAAGTTTCATGGCCAGTCAGACTTATTTTGTTGAAGCACCAGTGAGGAAAACAGAAGCCAGCTGATTCTGGGCTAGTTAATTCTAACTTCATTTATCTCGTTACATGATAGAATCTAGATGTATTCATATTCCTTTTACTTAAATCGCAATATAGTTTGGCATTTAGCATTCATGATTTAAATTACCTTCATCTGTTTGCAGACTCGTAGAGTGATCTTGTATTCTATGAATAGCGGCAACGTTCTTTATGAACCAATGTGCTTATGCAGTTATGCTTAATGTGTACTGACGGGATCATACGGGATGGATCGGAAACATTTGCAAATAGATACCAATCGGAAATAGGACAGGACCCAAGATAACAAAAGAACATGTATGATTTGTATATAATTAAGTATTACATTATACAACTGCTAGAACACATTAGGTACGATACAATTGCAACAAACTTTATTAGAGAATGTTCAGTACACGAGTGACATAGTGGATCAAAGATATGTAAGTCTATTTTTTGTCAAATATATGAATGACTATGATTATACAGTTTATTTACACGTGTATACCAAATTTCTCCAAACTTTATAGGCTTCAACTAAGCATCGGACCAAGTGATATCTAAGCCGCCCCAGTTGTCCTCAGACACACCTAAGGCTTTCCAGACAGCCTTGGAGGCATCAACGATATTATTAGGACAAGGAGGCTGGTAGTCATGATCTGCATCACATCCTTCAGTAGAGTCACATTCATCCACGACCATGGCTACAACGCTCTGCCCGTTACCGTTAATTCTGATGTTTTTAAGGCACCTTGATCCACCGTTGTACCATCCGGTGGACAATGCCACAACTGGAGTGTTGTCATCGTGGTACTGGCCGTCACATTCGGATGGGCCTCCTCCGTCACCGCCTGCTTCAAAGCTGTTAAGAGTGAGGTAGGCCTGTGTGTTGCCGGACATAGGTGGCGAGCACGTATATGTTGGATACATTATTCCGGCTTTGCAGCAGTCAGAGTCATCCTCCTGGTTGCATTGTCCAGGAGGGGGTTTTCTTCCTCTAATTCTTCCACTTGGTCGGCACTGTTGAGCTTCACTGACCAAGAAAATTGCCAAAAGAAGAATGACTACAACAGACCCTTTTGAGAAGCTCTTCATTTTCTTTCTGTTACTCTTTTGCCTAGAAGCTCTGCTTGTAGGATGTGAGATGTTTGATGCATGGTAGCATTTAACGGTGAGCATATATAGCAATCAGAACAGCAGAAAATACCAATAAAAGGTTCAACACATAACTCTCTAGGCAGTTGCTTATGACACTCCCTCAACGTAATGGCTTTAGACTGTTGGTCTGAATTTTTCTTTCGAAACAAAATCCCCCTCCAGGTCTCTAGTTGAATCCAAATCAACTAAAATAATATGAGCAGTGCAGCTGTGCAGGAAGATCCATGTCTTTCTTGTTTTCTTTGGTTTTAAGCTATAGTTAGATCATATATATCCATTGCAGACTATGCATGGTGTCCTGACGTTCTTTCTACTAATTAAGAAAATGTTGCAGTTAAACATCAGTAATTAATCTATTTCAATTTCTTATTTGAGAATTCAATTAACTCATGGAAGAAAAGGCTACAGCAATACAGTCAACCTCTGACGAGAGACACCATCAAAACCTTATACCCGGTGAAAAAATTCAATAGGCAAGAAAAAGCATTATTGTTAGAAGCTACTAACTTTTGAACATTGTTATGAATATATGGAAGACTGGAAGCTGATGTTATCGCGTGTAATACTATAGTACTTCACAATACCTAGCAAGGCACAATATAATATATCTATTTTAATCTAATGTGACGTCTGTTTTGTTTTCCAATTAATGTCCATTTATCATTAATTTTAAGGGTTCATTACCCATTTTAATAAAAACATTTTTTATGCCCATTTCAATTAACGTTGACAAAATTATTTTTTTACCCCTAATCTAAATATCTACACCTCTTCTCTCTCGTATCAAGAAACCTTCTCTCTCTCTAGATGAAGCCATGATACTTCAATGACACCGGTCACTTGCTCCAATCTTCCAACCCTAACCCTACCTTTGCAACCTCCTTCGTCATCATCGGAAATCAAGGCAACTAGATCGGTAAATTATCTCTCTCTCATTCACTTGATCTGATCCTTTCTCTCTTTATCTGACGTTGACGACTTTCGATCTCTTCTCTCCAACGCCGAAGGTCTCAGATCACTCCTCTCCGACGTCAACAACCTCTGATCTAGCATCAACGACGACAACCAGTGTGCATCGATGAAGACGACCAGCGACCGAGATCCTCATCGACGTCAATTTTGCTTCACCGACGTTGATCTGCTTCTCCGACGATGAAGCCTCGACCTCGACATTGACGTAGACGCCGTTTTGATCTCTTGACGACGATACCTTGACAACACTGCTACCAGTACGACGACGTCAGAGTGATTTCCACCTCCTCAATCAGTACTTGGATTTGATGAAATACTAAAGTTAGTATACTTGGATTTAGAGTATATTAAGGTTAATATACTTGGATTTGGTGTATATTAAGGTTAATATACTTGGATTTGGTGTATACTGGGTTAATATACTTGGATTTGATGTACATGCACTAAGGTTAGTAGACTTGGATTTGGAGTATACTGGGGTTATTATACTGATATTTGATGTATACTGGGTTTGATAAAACATTTGTTACATTCCATAATTTTGTTTTACCTTGTATATTGTTTATATGTGGAACCTAATATTTCTCCTTTACCGGGTTACAATTCAAGAAATAACACCAAGTGTGGTCAATTATTAAATATGCATCGTTTATTATGCTTGAAGTACTGTTTACAGGGCCAAAGGCCAGTCAGACTTGAGAAGCCACTCTGGGTCCTTTGTCAGGGCCCAGTTCATTGTAAGTTTGAGGCAAAGCAAGGGAGCTCATTCCCACATTGGAAAAAGACAAAGTGCTGCCTTTAATGCTACTATAAATACCGGTGAGGACCTCCCGGTAAGACGACGGACAATTCCTTAACTACTCTTGAGTTTTCTGCTTATCTGACAGTGTCTGACTTAAGCATCGGAGTGGCTTCCCTCGGTAAACCCAGGGACGCCCTTTGACGTGTTTGTTCTTTACACAGGAAAACTCGGAGTACAAGGAAGTTCGCTATTTCTGGAACCGTGCAACCCGCCAAAGGGGCCACGAGTTTACACGGAAACAATTGGTGCTCTCGTTGAGAGCCGAACTCAAGACCTCCCAATACGTATTTCGAAGGACGATGGAAATGGCAGGAGAACAAGATCCAACTAGAAGGCTTAATTTCTCAGGGGATGATAACCCAGGGACCTCCGGGACCCAGTTTGGCCAAACAGATTTGGCAGCAGCATTCGAGCTCTTGAAAAAGGACTTTCTCGCTCAAAAGGAGCAATCTACTCGAGAACATGCCGAGTTAATAACGGTAAGGGAGCAGTTAGCGACTATCCAGGCCGAGCATGGGCTTCTTCAAGCAACCTTAACTCAAAGAGCGAATGCCATGGGGACGTCAGCCAGACTTGCTGATATCATCACCCCAGAAGGGAATCCTCCGGGTTGTGGAAACCCGCGAACTCTTGACAGTGCATACATACCACCCGATATCCTCCCAACCACTGCCCACCCTAACCCAAATCCACAAATGATCCATCTCTCCAATCCTTTGTTTAATCACAATCTTACAGGACCTCCTCCACCCCCAGAGCCGTTGTTAAATCAACCACTTCCCCCAGCAGATGCCCAGACCCAGCTGCTGTTACAGTTGACACAAACTGTGACCCAACTTGAGCAGCGGCTAAACTCGGGAACGGGACCACAACAATATCAACCCTTTATTACCCGTGCAAGCCCATTCTCCGCACGGGTTCAAGCAGACAAAAAGCCACCAGAAGCAAAGCCATTTAAGATTAAGAGATATGCCGGAATGGGGTGCCCGTATGCACACCTTGAGTTGTTCCAGTCTCAGTTGGATTCAACCCGGTTCACAGACGCCCAAGCATGCCATGCTTTCCAGGAAACACTCAGTGAGGAGGCATTGAGTTGGTTCCTCAAGTTACCGGCTTTGTCAATAGAGACCTATGGTCAGTTGACACAGAGGTTCCTGTCCCGGTTTATCCTGCTGTCAAGTGCCAACCGAAGCACCACTTCGTTATTCAAAGTCCAGCAAAGGGATGATGAAAGCCTGAAAATTTTTGTAACCCGTTGGCTGTCCACGACTTCCAAGTGTGGGCACTTGGACGAGTCAGTAGCATCAGAGACGTTCTTACAGGCGCTCAAACCAACCCGCTTTGTGGTGGAGCTCAGGAAGCAGCGGTTCAGGTGCTACGACGATCTAATTAATGAAGTAACTCGGCAAGCTCAAGCCGAGTACGACACCTTCAGGGAACGCCGGACGAACACCGGGTTCACAAGCCAGCGAGCTGATGGATGGAAAAAGGAAGGGCAACATAAGAGTGGCCAGGGATACTACGGCAAAAGTTCAAACAGACCAAGGGAGAAACCAAGAGAGGCTCCATACCTTCGTCATCCAACCCGGGAGGAAAAGAACACTTACATCCCTCGATATGAAGTGTTGACCAACTTGACTGCCTCCTATGAAGAAATTTGGAACCGCCATAGGAATGAAGTTCCCCCGGCTCCAAAAAGAAAGTTTCCCAAAAGGGCAGGGCCGGACAACGGGCAACATTGTGCCTATCACAACGAGTCTGGCCACACAACCGACCGGTGCTTTTCTCTTCGGAACACCATTGAGTACATGATCCAGAACGGCAAGTTACAGCAGTATAAGTCACCCGCCACAGGTGTCAACCTGATTGAAGTATATGGGGAGATAATGACGATTCACGGGGGTGGCACCCAAGGGGTGTCCGGTCACCGGGCCAAAAGACTCTGCCCAAGAGGCCCGGAGTTTGAGATAATGCAGCTTCGTCAGGAATGCCGCAAGGAGCTGGTTCCTTGGGATACCGTGTCATTTTCTCAGTCTGAAGACACGCTGAAAGTGCATCACAATGATCCTTTCATTATCACTCTTCAGATTGATCACTGGAGAACTCGGAGGGTTCTAATAGACACGGGAGCCGCTGTCAGCGTCATGTTTAGCAGTTGCTATAAGGGGTTTAAAAGAGGACGAGATAAGCTCTATAGGAACCACGAGCCATTGATCAGTTTTTTAGGTGAGACGACTCAACCGTTGGGGTCTGATCAACTAACGATTACAGTTGGAACCGGGCACCAGTCCACAAGAATTGTAGTCCCCTTCATAATTGTGGACTGCCCATCCTCCTACAATGCCATACTCGGGAGAGATGCACTCTGGGGCCTACAAAGTTTTATAGCGGGTCACATGCTGCTTATGAAGGTGCCCACGTCCGGGGGTTGGGTTACAATTCGCGGAGACCAAGAAGCCGCTGTCAGATGCAACGCAATAGCAACTCAGTCCCAACACGAGATGTTTTCGGCCGGTTTTTCCTTTTCTCCATTTGACAAACCTGATGACCCCAGGGATGACCCGGATTCTTTGCCCATCAGCAAGACGGCACAAAAGAAGAGCCAGAAGTATCCTGCCAAGTTCCCCCGGCCAGCCCCAATTGAAGCAACAGAATGGATTCAGATTTCAGAAGAATACCCGGAGAGGAAGATTTGCATTGGCACAGGCCTTGACCCCGAGGTCAGAACCCGGATGGTTGAGCTGCTAACCCGGAAACAGAAGGTGTTCGCATGGTCATATGCAGACATGCCCGGGATTTCTCCAGACGTTATGACACATTCCCTCAATATTATCCCGGGTGTTAAACCGGTAAGACAGAAGCGTCGTGCATTTTGCGCAGAGAAGTACAAGGCCATTCAAGCAGAAGTTAAACGTCTTAAAGACATCGGGTTCATTGGAGATGCAACATACCCGGATTGGTTGGCCAATGTAGTGATGGTCAAGAAGGCAAACGGAAAGTGGAGGATGTGCGTCGACTACACAGATCTGAATAAGGCTTGCCCGAAGGATAGTTTTCCCCTTCCAAAGATTGATCAACTGGTGGATTCAACCGCGGGCCACCCCCAGTTGAGCTTTATAGATGCATACTCGGGATTTAACCAAGTTCCGATGAATCCCGCGGATCAACAGCACACATCTTTTACAACGGACAAGGGGATGTATTATTACAGAGTGATGCCTTTTGGACTCCGGAATGCAGGAGCCACGTTCCAGCGCCTCGTAGTGGGCATGTTTGCAAACCAACTCGGGGATACTATGGAGGTTTACATAGATGATATGCTGGTCAAAAGCCGGGAGACAAGCAAACACCCGGATGACTTGGAGACCGTCATCGACATTGCCTTGAGCAAGGGGATGAGGTTAAACCCGGAGAAGTGTGTGTTCGGTGTTTCAGGAGGAAAGTTTCTCGGGTTTATGGTCAGCGCTCGGGGAATTGAGGCAAACCCCGACAAAATTCAAGCCGTCTTGGCCATGCAACCGCCAAAAACCAGGAATGAAGTTCAGCAACTTACTGGCAGGCTGGTAGCCTTATCCCGGTTTATATCCAGGTTAACAGATAAATGTGCCCCCTTCTTCAAAATTCTCAAGAGTCAACACCGCGAGCGGATTACATGGCAGGAAGAGCACAATCAAGCTTTTGAAGAGTTGAAGGAATACTTGGCGTCAGTCCCTTCTTTATCCAGACCAAACCCTGGGGAAATACTCTATCTGTACCTGGCGGTGTCTCAAACGGCTGTCAGTTGTGCCTTGATAAGAAAGCCAGACTCTGAAGAACTGCCGGTCTACTATACTGGGAAAGGATTCAATGATCCTGAAACTCGTTATCCAGATATTGAAAAACTGGCCCTGGCCTTGGTTGTAGCAGCAAGGAAGTTAAGACCATATTTTCAAGCACATTCCATCCATGTACTCACCAACCAACCGCTACGGCAGGTTCTGCAAAACCCGGCGACTTCGGGAAGACTGGTCAAATGGGCAATTGAGTTGGGGGAGCATGATTTGCACTTTAAACCGCGCACGGCAATCAAAGGGCAGGCGGCAGCAGACTTCATTGCCGAGTTAATCCCAGCAGATTCAACAGTTGCTGAAACTCTTCCTACACAAGCCGAACCGGAGAGTTGGCAGATATTTGTAGATGGATCAGTCAATCAGAGGCAATGTGGAGCAGGCATTACATTGGTAGACCCGGAGGGTAATATGTTTGACTATGCCTTACGCTTTAACTTCAAAGCATCGAACAACACGGCTGAGTACGAAGCCCTAATCAAAGGGCTCCAACTCGCTAAAGATATGGGCACACGGCATCTCCGCATACTAAGTGACTCACAGCTGGTAGTGCAGCAGGTTAACGGCGGATTTCAGGCAAAGGAAGCACATCTTTCGTCCTATCAAAAGTTAGCGGCTTTCTTGCTGGAGAAATTTGACACCTTTGAGGTTACTCAGATACCGAGGCAGCAGAATGTGAGAGCAGATACCCTGGCTAGGATTGCAACAGGGGACGATTCCAATACCGAGTTTAAAAGCTTACTGGTCGAGACATTGGAGAAACCAAGCATCTCACTCTCCTTTTCTGAGATTTTCGCGGTAGAGACAAACCCGCCACCGTCTTGGATGGATGAGTTCATCAACTTCATCCAACATGGAACCCTACCTGAGGACCCGGTAGCGGCCAAACGACTACGGGTTCGAGCGGCGCGGTATAGTATCCATGATGGGAAACTGTACAGACGAGGACAAACTTTTCCTGATTTGAAGTGTATTACACCCGAGGAAGGAGACCGGGTTTTGCAGTCGCTTCATAGCGGGGTATGTGGAAATCACTTTGGAGCCCGTAACCTGGCTTTCAAAACCCTAAGAATGGGATATTACTGGCCTTCTTTGGAACACGATGCCAGAATCGTCGTAGATTCCTGCCTTCAATGTCACCGATTTGCAAGCTTTCCCCGTGCCCCATCAGTCCCACTATCAGTAATAATTTCTCCATATCCATTTTGCATGTGGGGGATTGATTTCATCGGGCCTCTACCCACAGCTCCGGGACAGCTCAAACATGCCATTGTCTCAGTGGACTATAATTCCAAGTGGATAGAAGCTCAACCCTTGGCACGGATCACGACCGCAAATGTTAAGAAATTCCTTTGGAACAATGTCTTTTGCCGGTTTGGAATCCCGGAGACGTTTATCACAGATAACGGGACGCAGTTTGACAACGATGAGTTCCGGGAATTCTTACACTCCAATGGGACAAAGGTCCTATATGCCTCCCCTGCACACCCGCAGACTAATGGACAAACTGAAGCCGTTAACAAGCTCATCAAGCAAGTCCTAAAGAAAAAGCTGGAGGACGCAAAGGGTTTATGGGCTGAGTAACTTCCAGAGGTTTTATGGGCACTAAGGACAACTCCAACAGAGGCCAATGGGGAAAGCCCATTTCTTATGACCTTTGGCTCTGAAGCAGTGATCCCGGTAGAGATGGAAGTCCCGAGTGACCGGGTACAACTGTTCGACAGGGAAACCAACAATGAAGGCATCCGCCTTAACCTGGACCTCCTGGAGGAACGCCGGGAGCGTGCACATCTCCGAAATATCAACAAGAAGCAAAAGGTGGCTAAACACTACAATTCCCGGGTTATCAAGCGCCCACTCAAACTCGGGGATTGGGTAATGAAGGAGGTTATCCCTAAGCCAACGGGGTTTAAAGCTCCATGGGAGGGTCCATATGAAATTGTTGAAGTCGTGGGCCCGGCAACGTTTTACATCCGGGGTACAGATGGAGTTACGCTTCCGCGACCATGGAACGCCCAACATCTGCATCTCTTCCCCAAATAGTGAATGCAGCCTTTAGCGGCCCTACTTGTATGCCTTAATCGCCAAGCTCCGATAATCTCCGATAATCTCCATGACATGAAATATTGCAAGCCTTTCACGGCCTTATTTCATGGTCAAAACTCGCCAAGCTCCGATAAATCTCCGATAATCTCCATGACATGAAATATTGCAAGCCTTTCACGGCCTTATTTCATGGTCAAAACTCGCCAAGCTCCGATAATCTCCGATAATCTCCATGACATGAAATATTGCAAGCCTTTCACGGCCTTATTTCATGGTCAAAACTCGCCAAGCTCCGATAATCTCTGATAATCTCCATGACATGAAATATTGCAAGCCTATCACGGCCTTGTTTCGGTCGTTGAAAGTCTTAACGGACCCATACAGCCCTAGCGGCACTATTTTTACTTACATGCTAAACCGGCATTATATGTGTAAATTATCACATTTGCATATTTTGCATCAGATTACCGTGTTATTTGGCAAAGACGCCCTTGGAAGTCCTAACGGACCCGTAAAGCCTTACTGGCCCTATTTTTCACTTTATAATGTTAACATGCCAACCCGGCACTATGTGTGAATTCTCAACACTTGCAGGTTATGCATCGGGTTGGAATTCCTAACGGATCCTTAAAGCCCTAGCGGCCTTTAAAGCCTTAGCGGCACTATCTTTATTCACATGGCAAACCGGCGTTATATGTACATTTTTGTACTTATCAGGTTACCGTGTTTTGGCACAGGAAGGATTGCGAGAAGGAAAAATTTTATTACTTCAAAAATATCAATTACAAAAAGTAGCAAACCGCTACAGGTAGACTAATCTGTTACAGAATTGAAAAACATCCTAAGGCTCCGTTGACGACCCCCTTCCCCCGCCAGTGCTAGAACCGCCACGACCTCCCCGGGGCTGTATGATGAACTGACCCCTACGCAGAGGTGGCCGGTTCCTAGGACCACCCACAATCCCACCACGGGAAGCACCTCTCCCGGTTGCTGAAGAACGAACTGGGGGACTCCGAGCCGGGTTCGCAGGAGCCCTAGGTTTCGCAGCCACGGCAGGAGTCGACCGGGAGGTGCCTGCAGCCTCGTCGGGTCTGACATGACCTTGATGACCGTCATAACCAGCCTTGTCCAGCCAGCCTTGGCGAATCCCAGCGCTCACTATCTCGGCACGAGCCTCGGCCCTGGCCGACCGCAGCTTCAGGTCAAACTCTGGGCTCGCCAGAAACTCGGAGACCGCTAAGTCCTTCGCTCGGGAAACTGCCTGGAGCAAATCTCCTTTTTGTTGCTCCAGGGAGGTGACCTGTTGCTGCAGCCCCTGGTTTTGCTCGGTCAGCTGGGCTATCGCGGCGTCTTGAGCACACCGGTCCTCCAGGTGACCTTCGATAACATTCTCCATTTCAGAGTTTTTGGCCACCAGGTCTGCTATGTGTTCTTCCGCCTCGGCCAACTTCGCACTCGACGCGATCGCTGATGCGCTTGCGAATTCCCGGACCCGAGCCAGGTTTTCTTCACTCGCCGTCACCTGGTCCCGGGCGGCCCGGAGATCATCCCTGAGGACTCTCTCTCGCTCGGGGATGCCTTCGGTTATGAGCCGGTCAGTCGCCAAGTACGACAACCTGACAGCCTACACAAATAAAACAACGGGTTAGTGCAAGGAATCAAAAACAAAACAAATAACGAGTTAAAGCAGAAGACGAACTTACCCCCATCAGCTTCTCCTGCGCCCTCCGGGCTACAGTCAACGGGTCCTCGTGCTCCAGGACATAGGAGTCAGCGGCGCAATTCTTCAAATCCGCTACCATCCTTTGGATGGCCGCGTCCGCCATTCCTGCGCTCGCCAACTCCTCCATTATTTCAGTAGTGTCCCGCTGCTGCTTTCTCTCCCTCCTCTCCTTCCTCTCCTTCCTTCTCTTCCTCCTCTCGGACCTCCCCGAGCTGGATGCCTCCCGGGTACGCTTCCGAGAAGGCACGGGCTCCACTTCAAGAACCTCGTCACTCCCCTCACTCCCCTCCGGGTTCTCACTACCTATTTCCCTTTCCAACCCTCCAACCTCTTCACCCCCTTCGTCATCCTCCTCGGTAAATTCCTCCTCGCCCGGGAACACAGACGAGGGAACCGCGCTCACCACCGGTTCTTCAGTCTCATCGGCAAACGGTTCTTCAAATACCGGGTTATCGTCCGCCTCCGAGGGATTCCCTTCAACCTCCTCTCCTTCCGGGTAGACTTCTGGCCCGAGAATCTCAGCCAAGTACGCGGGAACCTCGTTGTAATAAGAGACGTCAACGTGGAACTGCCGAGCTTCCCCTTGCTCGGCGTCTGGGCGCAGAAAAGCCGCCTTCGATGTCAGGTCGATATCGTACGCCAGCCCCTCCGTGCCTTGCGCCCGGATCCCGGCCCATACAGCCTTGTCCTCGAACCCGTCGTATATTCCCGGGTTCTTTCGCTTCGTGAACTCCATCGGGAGGAGAGCTGCAACAAAAGGTATAACCTGTTAGACCGGAGCATGTAAACAACAAAAATTGTAAAGGAAAACGAAACAAACCTGGAAGCTCCATCAACCGGCAACGGCTGTACACATACAGCCTGCAAAGCCGGTACGAGCTCCGGTCATCTTGACCTCTGAAGGCCCATAGCATCCTCCGGATCCTCTTCTCCATCACCGGCTCCAGAGGAATGTCGGGAACATCTGCAACACGTACAATATAATTATAACCCGGGAAAGAGAAAAGAAAGAAGAATCCAGAGAGAAAGGACTTACTCATCAGTGGCTGGAAGTCACCCGGTACTTGAAACGCGTGTCCCGGGTCTTGAAAGTTTCTTATCAAGAAACTTTTTTCCCTCCAGGTCCGGCTCACGGAGGTCGGCAGGTCCTCGATGATCTTCTTGAAGACCCCTTTGGACTTCAGTTGGATGGTCCCACTGAAACCCGCCTTCCGGGAGTACTCGGCCCGGTACATGGCGTGTAACTCGTGGTAGCTCGGCATCTGCTGCTTCAACACCTTGTACATCACGCACAACCCTAGCAGCTGCCTCCACATATTCGGGCCAACTTGCCCGATGGCGAAGTTGCTCGCAGCCAGGAGATACTGCACTTCCACCTTTAGCGGGAGTGACAGACCGCAACGTAGCTGGTACTCGTGGCATAGCGTCCACCCATCCCCGGGAGCGAAGAACTGATCCTCGGGTTCTAAAGTCCGAATCTCAACAGACTCGGGAATCTTCCAATTGCTCCTTAGCTCCACAATCTCCTCCGCGGTCAGCGAGTACCCGGGAGGGTCAAGAGCGGTCCCATCAGTGAAGGTAACTGAGGCAAACTCGGGGACATGAGCATCCATTGCGGGGTTTGTCATCTGCAAAACAAGAAACACGGGAACATCGTCAAAAACCCAGATAAACCCGGCGACCACAACGATAAACGCACACACTAACGCAGCAACCCAGTTTGGATCCCAGAAAACAGTACACAATATCGATCCAAAACACTCAAAAACATCGGAACAGAGAACAGTACCTTACTTGTGAGGGTTTGAAAGGATTTTGAGGTCGATTTACGTTTGGAAATCCAACAAGCACAGCGACAACAGAGGACGAGAGCAAAAGCACGAAAAAGTTTTCGATTTCGAAGGTACGACAAAACTGTCACCCTCAACCCCTATTTATACAGTTAAGAGACGTACACTGAAGGGACGTTTGAGAGACGTACACTGAAGGGACGTTTCGGTTTTTCGAGAAAATCGACACGTGTCGCGCATGCCGCGTCCCAAAACCGAAAAACTTTTCAGTTTCCCCCACTTCAAAACTGAAAACTTTTCGTTTTCCCCCACTTCAAACCGAAAAACTTTTCAGTTTCCCCCACTTCAAAACTGAAAACTTTTCGTTTTCCCCCACTTCAAACCGAAAACTTTTCAGTTTCCCCCACTACAACACGGAGACGTCATTTTCAGTTCCCATAGTCAACGTGTCTGCGGGGCACCCTTGCGTACGGACTTGGGGGACTGGGTACACCGGGTCTGGATGATACCCTTGTAACCCGGTAAAGAAATGGTTTCAAGTCCCCACCCAAGCGTACCCCTTGACTGAGGACTTGGGGGACTTGTTTATATGTGGAACCTAATATTTCTCCTTTACCGGGTTACAATTCAAGAAATAACATCAAGTGTGGTCAATTATTAAATATGCATCGTTTATTATGCTTGAAGTACTGTTTACAGGGCCAAAGGCCAGTCAGACTTGAGAAGCCACTCTGGGTCCTTTGTCAGGGCCCAGTTCATTGTAAGTTTGAGGCAAAGCAAGGGAGCTCATTCCCACATTGGAAAAAGACAAAGTGCTGCCTTTAATGCTACTATAAATACCGGTGAGGACCTCCCGGTAAGACGACGGACAATTCCTTAACTACTCTTGAGTTTTCTGCTTATCTGACAGTGTCTGACTTAAGCATCGGAGTGGCTTCCCTCGGTAAACCCGGGGACGCCCTTTGACGTGTTTGTTCTTTACACAGGAAAACTCGGAGTACAAGGAAGTTCGCTATTTCTGGAACCGTGCAACCCGCCAAAGGGACCACGAGTTTACACGGAAACATATATAATATTAGAGAGTTTATTAGGGTTAATTAATAATCATTTATTATCTTGTATAATATATTTTATTAGGGGTAGTAAATTATTTCTTGAAATTCAGACAAACGTTAATTTTCTGGTCAACGGAGATTTTCTAGCAATCGGTGATCGGAGTCCGATTTCTGACAACCGATGACCAGAGTCTGACGGCCAGTACCAGAGCCCGTGAGCTTCTGACACATTCTTCCATCTCTCTCTCTCTCTCTTCCACTTTCTCTCTATAAATAAGAGCAAAGGGTATACATGTCTTAAAAAATATTATTTTATTGTAAATTTAATAAGATTTATGTATTTAGACATTAATAAGTATACATTATATTAAAAAGGGCGTTTGACTTTTTAATTTATTGGTTTGAGATCTGACTTTTATTTTTTTATGTAAATGATCATTTTCGCTTGTTGTTATCCTTGCACTTACCAAATGGCCACACATTTACATAATACGATTCTTTGCTTGCAGTTTTGCACTTCCTCTTAGAGGTAAGATATACAAGGTACTATAATTTGATTTTCCTTTGTAATTGTAAGTACTGTTATAAAACATAAACTAAAGAGTATGAGAGAAGAGAAATATGAGACAATTAAAACGTACACAATTTTTTTTATCAAAAATAATTCATTTGATTAAAAATATCAAGGATTACAAAGTGACCTCGTTAAACTCAACAATGATTAGGAAGAGTACCACATTCCACAACCAACACTTACAAACTCAACTAATCATCAACTATTTTACCAAGCCACTTCAGCATCATCTGCCACCAATAGGTCAGAAAAGGATAAGACATGGCTTGTCTAGCTACTAAATGGGCAGCTTTATTACCCTCTTGGGACAAACCCCAAAGTACACGACAAAAAAGACTGATAAAAAACTTTGCCTCCTTAATGAGAGCTTCATTTACACTATAATCGTCAAGCGGTGAATCTAATTAGGGGTCGGTAATGGGCCGACCCTACCCTAATAAAGCCTTCTCGGTTCAGACCAGTCCTAAATCTATAATTTTGAAATTTTAAGGCCGGGCTAGGTGAACTTTTCAAAAATATCAAGGTCCACGGGCCTGGACTTTTTAGGGCCAGGTAGTGTCGAGCTTTTTTATAAGGGTCAGGCCGGGCTTATTATATATATGTTTAATAAAAAACAAAAAATTATGAAGAGGTTATGATTTTGTTAATTATTTGAACTAAATGTAATAAAAATGAAAGAAAATTATGAATTAATTAATTCACATATGTAACAAATAATTTCATATAAATATTAATGAAATAATCTAAAGGGCTTTGAGCTAGCTTTTTAGGGTCGGGAAGGGCCAAGACTTTGAACCCTCTGTCCTAGCCTGGCCTCATGCCTTATGGGCCGAGTTGAGATGAGTTTTTCAACGGGTCGGGCTTTGACTTTATGGTCAGGCTTTGACTTTGGCTTTTAGGCCCACAGACCAAATGATGACCATCTAATGCCGCATACTGTCTGTGCATCACATTCAATATGAACCTTTGTAAAGCCCACATGAAAACAAAAGGGATAAATACCTTCTATGGTGCCTAATGTACGCCTAATTGGACAATTAGGTACCTGATGTTTGAAAGGTTACAGTTTGATACCTCAAGTTTTGCTCATTTAGACAATTTGATACTTTCATTAACTTTTCTGTTAAGTATGAAGGTAAAATAGATATTTAAATACTATTTATAAATACAAACATAAAAAAAATATTTGTTCTGTGGTCTCATGTGTATTATTAGGTCTCAATATATATCCAAAATTTTAAATAATTAATAATTTTCTATATAAAGATGAATTAATATTATGTTTGAAACATGTTAAATTTTATATTTAAGAAATTTATGTGGTGTAATTAACCTAAACACTCACACAACTAATAAGTGTTCATATCACAAATACATATTTCTTAACATAAAATAAAATTATGTCATATTTTATCAACCTAATCAAAAACATTAATTCATGCATGTACTCTCAAAAACCTAAAAAATAATAATAACCCAAAAATAATTGTCATTTATCCACAAAACAAATATTTTTATGTCTAATTTTATAAATATATATATATATATATATATATATATATAGAACCTAAATGATTTTTTTACCCTCATATTTAATGAAAAAGTTAACGGGAGTATCAAACTGTCTAACTAAACAAAACTTGAAGTATCAAACTGTCATCTTTTAAACACCAAGTACCTAATTTTCTAATTAGTCATACATCAGGTACCTTAGGAGGTATTTACCCAAACAACAATGTAGACCGTGGATCAACGCCAATATCTCACACCCCTGCGCACTTAAATAACATGTTCCTAGAGTTACCAACACACTAGACATTTCCCATGCTCATCCCGATATATTGCTCTAGTAGCAAACTTCCCATGCTCATCCCGACATATTGCTCCAGTACCAAACTTCCTAAGCTCATGTACCTAGTCGAACTACACACTAAAACATCTCGCCTTAGGAACCGTTTTACTTTTCAGGCTCTCCGAACTCCTTGTCTTTTTACTTTTCAAGCTCCCCGGAGCTTCACTTTTTACTTTTATTGTCCTTTTTATTTGGGTGCTCTGCTCACTTCATATAGTGAGTATCGATTTGGTGATCGAAGAACTACCGTATATCCTCGTTCGCAAGGTGACTCTTGACGAACCTGGTATCCAAGTTCAGTGCTCTTTCGGGTCATAATTTTCTTGATTACGAAGCAAAAGACGAAGAACACTATACAACCTACTACTTGCTCATCCACGAGCTCTCACGCCAGCATCATCAAAAAGAGACTTTGGTATCGGTGTAATCTCCTCAGAGTCCCTAACTTAGTTGGGCCGTCAAACAATGAATATCAATCTTAACTTCGTTGAAGTGATTTTGATTACTTCAATCTTCGATCTCCACGATAAGTATATATTCTTATGCAGTTTTCATTGGCTGGGAAACCTTTTCCATTAGTTTGGTTCATGAGCTATAATATATATATGTCAAATTGTGATTTGTTTGTCTTTTTATCAAAGTTTAAAGGTTGGCAAACAGCTGATTGTGAAATGAAATTTGAACACAGAACTACTTTATATATATTCTAGAATATTCTATCATGTGTCTTGACCTAATGTCGTTAGATATATATATATATATATATATATATATATATATAATAGGATTATGTATTCATTCATATTACTATATTGATACTCTGTAATACCCAATATAAAATGTCTCATATCAATAAATATGATAATAATTCTCTTTCTACTTTCGCATTCCTATTTTTCTTAATCACGTTATCATGCACGCAGCTCTAACCCAAACTGCTAGCTAACTTAAAAAATCCAAATCCGTCGGTGTTGATCTGGGCACCCATCTTCATGGCTGCATCATCGTCATCCGATGTGCACAGTGCCACCTAGGTGGAGCCCTGTCGCTAACCGACTAGGCTTCTGTCTCTGAAAAAGAACCACCACACCGAGCACAACAACCCAGCGCGTACCCGATTCAGCCACAACCTAGTAGATTTGCTCGCCGTTCCAGCTTCAATCAGCCAGCCTTAAAATGTGCGCCTCTAGCTCTACCTAGATTCTGGCAGCATGTCTCCAGTAGCTAGCCCAGCCTCCTCTGATACAACAATACAACCATGTTGCTAAGATTCGACCCCCTTCGCAAAAACAGAACTGAGCTGTGTTGTGCCCTAATTCCCTAACGCATTAACCCAGTCTTGCGCGGTTCTCTTTCGCAAACAAAAACTCCGACGCGCCCCCGTGCGTGCACATCTCCGCAGACCAGCAAGCCTAGTTCACGGGCTCTAAGACTCTGATAGGTCACGATCTGATATTCCGATCCGTTGTGTTATGAATGAGGGGCAAAGTGGCTCATTTTCCTCTACCGGTAATTTTTTTTGCCATACGAGTAAAACAAGTCATTGATCATAATAATTCTTTAATTTCTTTTACTGTTTCTTTATGGTGAATATCACTATAACCATATGCTTCATTTTTCATTTTATTACCGCGCGACAAATTGAAATAAAATTCCACAAGTAACTCCGCCACACAAGCGTGAAATTAAACATGGAGTTTGCAATAGCAGCTACTCATATTAAATGCAGATTATTTGACAGACTAGCAAGTAAGCTTTTATATTACAATTACGCAACATCAAAGTTTAAATAACTCAAGGGAATAAAATTCATTCCCCCTTCTCCTACCTCGTTCTATGTTTGGATCGAAGCTATTTACAGGTTAATTCAAATCCCCCGTTACAAATTCGCAAGGCCCACGCATAGGGTAGCTTGGACCCCTTAATTTTGGTCCTTGAGAACCAACAATAAATTTCCCATATAGGGTACCTCGAACCCTTTAAATTTGGTCCTTAAGAAATTGAAAAATCAAACTATAAAACATCATTTGTACCTTCAAGATCTCGATCTTTAACGTTTGGTATATTATAGCTCGGATCCCTTGATTTTAATCTTTAACAATAAATCTTCGAATCGTAAATTCACAGGGTTCTCAATTGAGTAGCTCAGATCCCCGATCCTAAAGAATGACAAACCATTGAAAAAAACATTGGTTGTTTGGTTTTATATACAAGAGCAACATATTCTGCTCATATAAGTTTTTAACATACGCATTGCCCACAATCATAGATGCCAATATTATATATCTCTCACGCTCAGAAAAAAAATGCGCTACATTGACCTGTGAAAACAAATTTATTAGTCAAGTGGACTAGGCTTAAGTTTGATCAATCTGTTACAAACATGAACTGCATTTACGCTTATGAGATTGACATATCAACATACGTTCGTATGACTAATCTATATTATGGGTACGGCAATGTGGGTCATGTCAACAACAACAGAGACCGTGTCGATGTTTAGAAAAGAGGGAGAGACACAACCAGCCATAGTAGCGGAGCTTCCATTCTAGACACAAATTTGTCAAAACTACTCAAGTTATGTCAAGACAATGCAACCGTTGTAGATCTCTGGATCACTGGTTTAAAAGTTGTCCAGCTCATCCTTCAATCGTGATGCATACAAAGAATTTATAAAGAGTATACATAAAATCAAATGATTGCAAACTTTATTGTTTCATACCCAGCTCTAGATACCTCTGACTTTTACGTCATTGAGGAGACTTTGATTTTCTTTTTAAACTATATGTACACAGACGTCGTATCGATGTTCAAGTGTTTATAATTCAAGACCTCGAGGAAATCGTTGGCACACTATTGAAGAATTTTCAAAGTATTGATTCTTTCAGTGTCTGTTATGGTTCGATATGAGTATCACCCTTAGAAAATCTACATGAATACGCCTAGTTCGGTCCCTCTCTAGGGAATGTGACGCACAGCCTTGTGCACCCTCATAAAGGTGTGTCTCTCGTGTTTTGGTTGAAAGTCTTCTCTTAAATGGTATATTTCCATCCTCGATCGCCTAAATAGCTTCATACAAGTTTGTCATGATGTCTAGAACCGTCTGAATTTAAATAGAAAGTGTTATTAAGAGTGTATATCTAGCACCACAGACTCTTTGCAGACAAGTCTGGTCATATTAACACTTGAAATTACCGAAAGCTTTCGATTTTGGTTTCTCCTACAATATATAACCAATTGTCTTCTTTCATTAGACGTTGAAGACTTGATCCACCACATCATTGATGAGTAAACATGTCATGTTTGGCTAAGGCATAAGCCTACGTGTCATCTCAAAGCTTTATAGCATCAATCATGTCAAATTTGCGAAAACAACAAACGTGCCCATTTTCGGACTACAATTTCATACGAGCTTTTTGATCACTTTATATCACTGGAAAGATCTTTGAATCTAGCTTCCAGAACATCTCGCGGTTTGCCATGGGTAAGTGATACCGACACCGCAAGTGTAAACCTCATCAAATATGTCTTTGTTAGATAGCGTAATGAGAACAAGAGCTTAGACTCATCTTACGGTGCAAGGTCTTTCACTAACACGCACTAGAATCGACTACGATGAGATATGCTCGCGTAATGGATGTTGTTGAACTTCATTACATTGTCAGTTTGGTAGTTTTCCGAATTATTGAACATGCAGCCTATGAATGTGGTCATAATAACATCTCTATAAGATCAGAGATATGGATGAAGGTCTTGAAGACTTCATTCACCCAAATCAAGTTGCTCCGGACCACATGAGCGTGGGGTTTGTAAGAGAGGTTGAAAAGCACAATAAGTAACTTCTTGATTTGGAAGAGATGGTGGATAATGCATTTGCATGTTCATTTCAGATTTACATGGTCGCTTGATGCATAAGACAAGTCAATATGTATCAAACATCCGAAGTTAGAATGAAAGATCTTATGAAAGACACAGTCTCGTTATGATACTCAACGATTGTATTGATGTTGATTATCCATCAATCAATCTCGTAATGGAAGTGGATGATTGTGTGTTGATGATGTTTTTCCATAAATAGGCCTAGACGCTCTAAGAGTAATGTCAGCATATGCTCTCATAATTAGTCTAAGTCTTATCTCTGAAATAGAGAGGTCCGCTAAGAGATGAAATCTCATCTAAGTATAATAAGACTCATCATGTACTTGACACAATATGAAAGACTTGACATCTCATTTATTATAAAGCTAAATATAGCTCTGCGCCCACGCAACGTCAATGGAATGACATAAGACATCCTTTCATGTCACACCACGAATTTTGGAAAAATAAAAATCCAAACTCGAGGCATGTATCCTCACATGCATTCCAAATTCTTGTAATCATCTACACTTATTAAAACGTAAAATCGAAATTGAACTGTGAATCAAGACCTCATCCTTTGAGTCAAATATTACAATCCAAAAAATTACGTTAACTTGAAATTCAAATAAGATCATGCTCCAAAGAGCTTACTAAAAAACAAAAATTCAATAATAAAATTGTCCAACTCCCAACAAGTAAGCTCCTAAAGCCTCTACACCTCAATCTTGAAAAATACCACCCTACAAGATCAAACCATACACCATGAATTGGTGCATCGGGTTGTAAAGACAAACATGGTAAGTTTTAAAAGCTCGTATGAGTAAATCTAAATTAAATAAATTAACAAAAAATCACATGAGGTAAAACAAGCAATTTCTGCGTTAAAAACATAGTTCTGGAAATTACCTAAAATCAAGAGAGTTCAAAATGAAAGAGATAAGGAATACGATAAGGAAAAATCTATTCAAAATCATTCAAATAAGATTAAAGCATCTCTTACAGAAAACATAGTTCAGCACATACGTAAAACAAGAAATTTAAAAGACAACGCGAAAGCACATCACCCAACCATTTTTCCATTCTTACTTATGAGTTCGGCAACACTTAGTCATACCTCATAAGTAACTCGACAAACACGTATTCATGAGTTTGACAACACTTAGTCATCCCATATGAAGTACTGACAGACACACTAGAGCTCTAAACTGATCATACCCAATCACCTGGCCAAGGTTTGTATCCCGGTTTACTGTCACCACCACTAAGACACCTAAATATCACTAAGACCATACTCACAATTAATGCATCCTCTCAACACTAAGGCACAAGTCCACATACTTAAAACATCCAACAAATCTTACAACTCAACCACCACGAAACCAATATGAAATCACCCATCCACAATGACATATATAAACAATATATGATATCACCAATCACACCAACATCAATCAAACCAATACAAGCAACTCATCATTTTTTGATATAACATCGACAATGCATCAATTTACACAAGGCATATATAATCACAAAATAAACGTTTCTCTATATTCACCATATTCACCACTATCATATTCTCAAAACTTCTTAAAATCGTTTTTATTTGAAAACTCATTTTACTTACCCATGGACCGTAGTCAATCAAGTCCATATGTTTTAAAACTAAAACTTATTTTCCAAAAATCATTTTCATAATTTAGAACAATGAACTATAAACCTCTCACACATGAACAACGTGAGATTTACTAAACTTATTCTCCCGCGGCATCTTCACAACACAAGTGCCAAGCTCAAACAACACTTCTCAAGTCACCTAGACATCACAATCATTAATCTTAGTACTACTTGGAATAGGAAACCAATGTACCCTTCACTAACCCTCAAGCCAAAGGTTTCCCAAAAAGGGCAATCCTTCCTCTGAGACCTCCGTAGGTCGTCAGACACTTAACATCTCATAGACACTGTCCCTATATTCAGATTCCCTCCAAAACAAAGATAACGTAAAAGAAATCCAAACTAAACACTAACATGACTCATCAATAACCAACAACTACAACCCATATATTAGCATGCTCGTATCGATGAGTACATGATGCTGTGACAGACTATTACCCCAAATGAAGCTGGACACACCGTCATAGGCGACTACACGTGGGCCCCATGCGAGGCTTAAAAACCTATAAATTGGCACCACCCACAACAGCTAACATCTGCATCAAGGCAAGAGGATCATTTTTATACCTGAAGTAGCTGTCAAATCGGCCTAGAACCACCGCAGATGCCGCCTCTAAGGAAGGAATCGAACTCAGCCACCCAACACCTTGAATCGAGCTTCAAGGCCACAAAGGATCGAACAAGCTCACCGAGACCTTCTTCTCTAGACCAATTTCAAGCCTTGTCGTCGTTACAGGCCGAAGAACGAGTCAGGTAGACGTCGGACCCGAATCGTCTATGTGTGAGCTTCGATTCTCAAAAACTAGGACGAATCAATCTCGTCCACCACACCATGGAAGGTAGCGATAAAGAGAGGAAGCAAAACTGATCTGCCTCGCCATCTGGGTCGACCAGAGTTGGCTGCAAAAAACGGTCGGTTCAGTCGGGTTCGGGTCAGGTCAGTCGTGATTTTTCGATAGTGAAAGGGCGAGGCGCGAGAGAAAGAGAAATGTATGTTGTGGAAATAAAATAGGAAACCCTAGACTTTTCTATTTATACTAAAAAATCCCAAAATCCACCAACTTTTGTTAACCATAACTTCCTCATACGAAATTTATTTTACACTTGTCATGTGTCTACGAACTCATATCACCATGCTCTACAACTTTCATGGATGAAGTTTTATGATATTACAACTCCCTACTTACATAATTTCCAAAATAATATTACAAAATTGTAATAGTATTCTGGGGTACTACATTTCAATACTTTAAGTTATTTGGGCTTATCATATCCTTACAAAAGAAGGACACAATCGAAAGCAAAATCAGAATCTGCTAAGTTTCCTAACTCAACTTCCACGAGACTTACATGTATGCTCACTGACTGAAATACACTACAAATGGTACCACTAGAAGTGTCTATATGTCTACTTTTCAGGGACACCAACCATTTGATCATAACTATTATATTGAGTGAGTTATGACCATTTTCGTAAAAGGACGAATCTGTCTGAGAATATGATTTTGCCAAAATATATGGTTGGAAAGGTACGAATGTCTACTTTCCAAAACCGTTTACGAATCATCCATATCTGTTTCCTACAAGAAGTTACAACTGTTTCAATCCTCGACGGTGATGCGCGAGAATCTGAATTTCTGCATGAACTTATGCTTTGAGTTCTCAAGTAGCCTTCTCCTTCAGGTCTAAATAAAATATCATGTTGAGGAAAATATAGCATGATATCGATAGTCAATTCCTAATGCCACATTTAAAGACATGTTTAAAAGTCATTGATATGCTAAGTTATCTAAACTCTTATGAATGATCTAAACATCAGGGAGAGATGCAGACTTTAAGAGGAGTCTAGCACATACATGTCATTATCAAATGTGAAATGAGTAGTTATGCTCTTTTTCCCTTACACTATGACTATTGTCCCAACGGGTTTTCTCTTGGAAAGATTTTTAACGAGACAACATTACATGCACCACTTGTCTCTTTTACGTAGACCAATGATCAACATGTTGTTGTTCGAGATTGATCGAATTCTCAATAAAACAGTTGGTGCGTTGTATTCTTTTCTCCTACAATCAAGGTTTAGTTTCTCCCACAGGGATTTTGTTAATTGACGAGGCAACATCTGAAGCACCATTGACATGGAGGCACGTGATACAATATGGAGTGTTCTAGGATATTCTGCCAAGTGTGTCTTGCTCTAATGTCGTTAGGATATGTACTTAGAATATGACTATGTATTCATTTCTATTACCATATTAGTACTCTGTAATACCATATATAAAATGTCTTCTATCAATGAATATGATAATGGTTCTCTTCCTATATTCTCGATCCTATTTTTCTTGTCACAAAATAAGGTCTTCATTCCATTGAGCGATTCCTATTTTGGTTTATTTATAAGGAAAAGGGCATTTTACAACTTTTTGATCACAAAGTTACATCTCTATCGTTCAATTTTTTGGTCCTAATATATAGATCACGTCCATAAATTTTTAGCTAATGTGTGAAAGTTAATGTGTTGAACAAGATTAAATCAATGGACGAACCAAATCTGCATAAATTACAGATTTGAATGCCTTAACGATCACCAAAATTTATGAAATTTTGCATAAGTGATATACTCATATAGAAATACTAAATGAATGGTGAAGTGATTTTGTGACCGAGAAGTTGTAAAATGCCCTATCCCTATAAATAAACCAAAATATAGATACCTTAATAGAAGGAGGTTGTGTGTGTATATATATCTTACACCAAAACGTTCGTTGATGTAGCAGAAGATTAAGCATGCTTACATATATAAGAAGAAATCAATCTTCTATATTAAGTTTTGGTATTTTACATATCAGACCGGATCGAGAGTTGTCCGCACTCCGACGAAAGTGCGAGTCTTTTGTCAAAATAGAATAGCCTTACTTTTTCTTTATTTTTATTTCTCGTTAATGCGGGTTAATTAAGTATAGTATGCATGACACGAATCAACATATGTTTTAAGCCCCGTAATTCTTCCTCAGCCATGCTGGCGTAGAATAGCAGAGCAAGTACAAGTATTATATTAGTAGCATAGCAAAAATGCGTAACTGGACGAGATAAACCGAATAAAAGAAATAAACCGGCGTTGCTCTTTCTATTGTACAAGCGAGATTAGTTGGATTAGCCAACTTTTCTGTAGGTTATATATTTACATATGCATCTTTCTTGATTGCCTCGGACGTTGACCGTTTCTCCATCGTTTCATGCCGGTGATGGTTTTTCTCCTTCTCAGACGACATCTCAGGATCGCTTCTCTCCTTTTAGGAGTCGTTGACGACGAGTTTTTCGGCCAATCTTGATTAAACATGATGTTTTCCGTCTAGAGTTTCATTATGGCTAGAAAACTTGTCGCCGACGAGTCCTGAAATGAGGGAAACATTCTTGAGAGGCTGTGCAGTCGTCTGGAAGGGAGAGAAGACGTCACCAGTGTGAAACAGCGGAGAAACAGCCGATGTCCGCATTATAGCAGGAGTGTGGACGTCCGCTCTCGAACGGCTCCGTTGTACATATAACATTTCCATATATATATTGACTAAATAACACAATTAAGTAGAGGGGTCCTAATTACACCTCCAAATCTGTTGAATACATCTCATTTTATTTTTGTAAGATTTTATTTTCTGTTTTACCCTCTTCCAACAATAGAACTCTTCATCACCAAATGGGTTGATTTTCCAGGTGAGAAAAATAACAAATCGATGGCAGCTAGTGTTTGTAAGAATCAAGAAACAATGCAGTCGTGCATATACATGATCAATGGTTTTGACGTATATAGCTTCTATTTATTTTTTATCACATACCTGTTGGCTAGGTCATCAAGATTATACATATTTCGAGATTGATGCTTCTAATAACTTGTTTGAATATAAAAAAATGGATAAACCAGAGAAAAAAGAGATATATATAAGAGAGAGACATACAGAATGTGGAGTGGAGGAAAAGTTTATCATTCATTCTCATTAGACCCCCTTTATATAGGAGTAAGGTTTACATCATAAGAACATAACTAATAAGTAATTGCGTGGACAACCACATATATATAATATTTACAACACTCTCTCTTGGATGTTCACCAATTAATGATATGATGTTAGACGCGTTTATTGTTGTCACGTTAAAAATATTTCCAGGTAATAAAAACCCTGTGAGATAAAAACAATCATAGTCAAAGGAGAAAAAGAGTGCAACATGCATATGTCCTAGGTAGCATAATCTTGAATGCTTCCCCTGATGAGAATCTCACTTTAAATGATTGATGCAAGCTCCAAAATCATGTATTTGATAACATCCATATCTCGTGTATAGTAGATATGATATGTCAGTTAAATAAGTGAGACGTAAGTTTTGCATACATGAGAGTCATCATAATCTGTGAAATCCTGCAAAGGTCAAAATAATACCAAACAAAATTATAATTAATAAATATTACCTCATATGGTTGGTGATTTGATTCTCTTTCACTTGAAGGTGATAAATCTGTGCCATGCTGAGAGTATTGTCTTGTTCTCTATCGTGCCATGTTGAGAAAGATGAAAATGAAATTAGTCACGACCCCAACGAAATCAGTAAAATGAAATATGATATCTACTGATCCCAATACAGTGTCTTATTGTCCCCAATTGAGGTCATACTGCACCCAAATGAGGCACCTACTGCCCCTAGTAGGTTCTCTTACTGCCCTATAGGTGCTCCTATTGCGCCCAGTTGGTGCTCCTATTGCCCCCAATTGAAATCATTCCCCGATTGAGGCTCTTACTGCCCTCAATTAAGGCTTTTACTACCAACAATTGAGGCTTCTATTGCCCCCAATTGAACCCTAAAAATTGAAATGAAATCGCTAGATTTTACAGATTTTTCGACAAACGGAGTTGTTATTGTTCTAATTTATGAATTTCTAGCATAAACAAGTAGAGAACAATTATAAAACAAACTAATTAGACATATCTTGATTTAAAATTTGAAGTAGATGAAGAACATATCTTCATTCACTATAATCGAATTCGAGGATTACATGGCGTAGCACGACGGAGTACACGACAAGGAGGTGAAGATTTGAACGAGACGAAGCGAATATGAGCGAGAGGGAAGAGTTGAAGTGGGTCGGGGAAGAAGACGAAGTAGTCTTGTTGGGTGGGTTGAGATCGGGAGAGTGGCTGGCGGAGATAAATGGGTTGGTATAAGGCGACACCGGAGGGGAGTAGGGGTCGGAAATGCAGCAACAGAGGAGAGGTTTGTGGTGGTGGAGAGAGAGAGAAAGTATATCTGTTCCGAGTGTTTGTTTGTGAGGATTAGAGGAGTTGATCGTGGTGCGGCATTGAGTTTTAAAGTTGAAGGGTATTTTTGATTTTTTCTTCAATTAGTTGGCTAGTGAGAATTTAGGGATCTCTTTTTGTTTATGAGAATTAAAGTTTGAAATTTTGGGTAACTGAACATTAACCCTTAAAAAATTATGTTGCAAGACCAACGCCTTACTAAGACTCTCTCATCAATACTTTGGCTATGCCTTAGCCTTTTATAACATTGATTGTAACAGAATTATCTCTACATGGCCGAAATACATGAGAGAAGAGGGTTTGAAATTACTGTTACAACCTAATCCCCTCGAGGCTCTATACAGGCATAGCGTGCGTGAGAATTAAAAGGACACAGAAGACACACAGAATTGGTGACGAGGAAGAGAAAGAGAGAAGAGCAGAGTAAAGAAGCAGAAGGAAAAGTTTCCCCAAGGAGAAGAAAAGGAGATCGAGAAGGAGAAGAGTGCTCTGTTTTCTTCTTCAACACAGCAAGAAGATCAGAAAGGTGGAGCTTTTTTCTTTATTTTTGTTTGAAGATCTCTACCTTTCTTTGTCATCGACAAGTTTCGAAAGCATCAACACCACACACCTCGAGAGTGAAGCTCTCAACACCACAAGCCTCGAGAGTAAAGCTCTGTGTCATCGTCAGGTTTCAAAAGCCTTAATGCCACAAGCCTCAAGAGTAAAGCTCTGCGTCATCGTTAAGTTTCATAAGCTTCAATGCCACAAGCCTTAAGAGTAAAGTTGATCAGGCCCTCCAAGAAGCATCATGTCACAACAGCTACATCCAACACGGCTTCAATGTCCATTCCCACCTCCTAAAGCACCTAAACAAGGTCGCAATGTTGTTCAAATTTTGAAGACCACTTTAGATCACCTCTAGATTTCTACCAAAGAAGTCAGCAGTGACGATGGAGCACACGTTCTTTTGCCACTTGCAAAACATGCCACACGAAGGCACCAAAGATGGGCGCTCTAACAAGACAAATTCCAAGATAACATTTCAGCAATGAAGAGCAGGAGCTTACCCTTGATGTTTGGAGGATTCTCACACGCAATATGAAGAGTGTTCTCTGTGTGCAAGCAAGAGGAGGAAGTCAAAATTGGAAGTTGGTCTCGATGTCTTGGAGGAATCTCACAAGAGATGATCAATGGTGTCTTCTACCTGCAAACAAGAGGAGAGAGTCAGAATTAGGAACTCGCCGAGAAGCAAAAGTATAATTATGAAGACTGGAGAAGTGTGGCGAAACTTACCAGATGACACAAAAAGTAAATTGACACTCCTGTCTACAACGATGCGAGAGCAAATTAACACTCCCCTGCGCATTTGCGTGAAGACAATGAGACTACGAAGATTTGAAGCTAAGAAGACATTTAAGCGTCTAGGGTGTAATTAAAGTATACATTGCACACATTCAGGAGCATTTGAATATGATTATCGAAGACATAAATTACTGAAGACATGTTCAGAGATACGACGAACAAAGAGGAGTCCTAAAGTACTATTAAGTCCCCCAACACATATGCCGATGTCATACCAAATACTTAGAATTAAACAACAAAGATAAATAGAATCTCCTAGTGTAAAGATTGTATGTATGACTCATTTAATCAAAATGGTATCATCAAATTATAGAGTCCAAGTCATGCACAGACAAAACAAGAGTCGAAGAGGTGGATTGATTAACAAAATCATAATTGAATCATGTTTTGCCCAGTCAAAATTGACACGGTCAGCTTGCATCAAGGACAATTGCAGATAACACTGACTCTAAATTAATCCAAGCATTGGCTAATCCAAGCATTGGCTAATCCAAGCATTGGCAAGAAGCACTGACACCGATATGGCATTAAAATGGCAGAAACCTAGTGTAGTAAAATTGGGTTATTTAACAGTTGGGTATCAATTTGGTCTATTTTGAAAAGCTAGTGTAGTAAAATGGTAAAAATAAAAATTAAGATTGTAAATTGACACTATAATAAAAATTAAGATAACAAATTAACTAAAATGCTTTTTTATTTTTATATTTTTTATGAATATTAAAAAAAGGCTTTGCACGTCAATCAACTAGCGTTAGGGGTGTAAATGGGTCGGACCGAATACTATAGTGTTCATGTTTGACTCATTTTATTTTTATCCAGCTCGAGCCGGACTTAAGCTTGAATTTTTTTTCCATGTTTAAGCTCTTGCTGGGCTCGGGCCGGCTTGACTCATTTAGTTTAAATTACAAAACATTAAATTTAAGGCTATCTTATTTTAATTACTTCCTTTTGTGGTGATTGTTAGTATTTGATTTCATTTTTTTCATAAATTGATTGCTTTAATATATGTATTTTAATTAAATAATTTGATTCTAAAATGAAAGAAATAAAAAGAATAGAAGATTTGAATTTTAAACAATACATTTTACGTATAACAATTTGTTTAAAAGCTAAGTTTTAAAAACGAGTTGTTCACGAGTTAAACGAGCTGAATACAATCTTGTTCAAGCTCGGCTCGTTTTTTTGTCAGGCTCAATATTGAGCTCAAGCTCGGCTCATTTATCTTACGAACGTGAGCCGAACGAGCTAAAAATCGAGTCGAACCCGAGCGGCTCGAGCCTACTTACAGCTCTAACTAGCGTAGCTTGAACTCTGTCACTGAGCAACTCCAATCAAATTTATATTTTGTCTTACAATGGCGAAACTCATTTAAGATGTCTCCAACTCTTTTAGAATGAGTTTTGATTTTGAACCTAAAGTGACTAATATTAGATCTAATAATTTTATGATTTTTATCACTTTTGGGCTATCACATTGCAAAAAAAACCCTAGGTTTCGGGCACTAGTTATTTTTAGACGGTAATGCATCATCAATTTTGTCTTAAACTTGACATACATGTATTTTCAGTAAATTAGTTATAAACAGGATTGCCGGTAGGCGGTAGCTCACACTCCACTGTCCCACACTTCCATTAATGTTGTTTACTTGACAAAGGAAAGAAGAAAGAAACTGTTTCTGCGGAAAGGAAGTGATAAGGGCAAACAAGAGAACGACACAAACTTATTAATAAAAGGTTTTTATTTCTACTGCCAAATTACACGTGGTGGTGCGGTGAGAGAGTCCCTGCGTGTGTAGCTAACATCTCCATAATTGTATATAAACTCGATGGTAACATGTCCCTCAGATCCATTCCATGATTCCTATCCCTGTAAACCATTGCAACAAACCCCATTAGCTCTCAAAAGTCAAAACCATGGTAATGGAGCAATATTACTTCCATCCCATCACCCTCCTCTTCGGCTTTGTTTCCTTTCTGGCAACCTCTCTCTTGGTGCTCTTTTACAGGCACAGATCCCAGTTCACCGGCAAAAACCTCCCTCCCGGTAATGTCGGCTACCCTGTGATCGGAGAGACCTACGATTTCGTCTCTACGGCACGGAAAGGCCTCCCTGAGAAGTTCATCTTAGACCGGGTGAACAAGCACTCCTCCCAAGTCTTCAAGACCTCCTTCATAGGGGAGAGAACTGCCTTCTTCTGTGGAGCAGCTGGCAACAAGTTCTTGTTCACTAACGAGAACAAGCTTGTCAAAGTCTGGTTTCCGAGCTCCGTCGACAAGATCTTCCCATCTTCTGCCGGAGCCACCTCCGAAGAGGCCGAGAAGACGAGAAAGCTGATGGCCAAATTTGTGAAGCTCGACGGTCTTCAACGAAACTTCCGAACTATTGACCAGTGTACCCAATCCCATTTTACAGATAGCTGGGAAAACCGAAGGGAAGTTCATGCCTACGAACTCGCCAAGAAGTAAGTTTATACATTAAAATTTTGATTACTGCGTACATATGAATTTATAACCATTTTTTTGTTAGTTACTTTTTTTTAATTCTTCTCTTAAATCCAAGTTAACATTTTGTTGATATTTCAACAGTTTATTATTTCAATTCAAGAATTAGTTTATTAATTTGCTGCTTGTAAACTTGATATTCTACATGTCATTTACAGGTACACCTTCGAGCTTGCTGCACGCTTGTTTGTTAGCCTTGAAGATCAAGCTGACATCCAAAAACTCAGCAAACCGTTCCACGCAGTGAATGCTGGAATCACATCGATCCCCATCAACCTCCCTGGAACCCCGTTTAATAAAGCCATCAAAGCCGCCAACTTGATTAGAAAGGATCTGTATAAGATGATCAAGCAGAGGAAGGTGGACTTAGCAGAGGGCAATGCATCCCCCACACAAGATATGTTATCACACATGCTCTTGATATGCGATGAAGATGGAGCATACCTAAAGGAATCCGATATCGCAGACAAGATTCTTGGCATGTTGGTTGCCGGCTACGACACAGTTAGTATTGAATTGACTTCCATTGTGAAGTATCTGGGTGAGCTTCCACATATCTATGATGCAGTCTACAAAGGTATGTTGGTGCAATAGTAGATGAGTCAATTTTATTACCGTCCACACTGAATTTAAACAAACACAAATTATTAATAATTCTATGGCTGCTCTGTTATTTGGTTATGAGCACGTAACATATAAGCCAAGCTGGTTTGGTTAGCAGAAATTAAGGTAAGTCCTTCCTCTGTCCCATGGTAAGGGAAAGTAAACAAAAATCTAATTTTATGAGTTTTCATTTCGATGTTTAGTAACACAACTAAAGGTGACAAAAAGTTGATAATTATTGTAGTAAATACAAAAAAATAAAAATAAAAACGTTCATTTGGATTGTGGAAGGAACCACCTTCCCTCAAAATAAGTGTTTTTTCTTCTATTTCCTCAAACGTAAAAAAATGAACAACTTTTCTTTATTTACAGTTACTTTTCGGGAAACAAACGAGATCATAGAGTTTAATTAAATGATTAAAGATGACTATCGTTTTCTATATAATTATTATCTCGGTATCGTAAATATCGTCTTAATCATTATTTTTTGGTGTTAACTAAAACAGAACAAATGAAGATTGCAAATTCAAAAGCCCCAGGAGAGCCGTTGAAGTGGGAAGACCTTCAGAAGATGAAATTCTCATGGAATGTAGCTCAAGAAGTGCTGAGGATAACACCACCAGTTCAAGGATCCTTCAGGGAAGCTCTAACCGATTTCGTCTTCAATGGTTTCACCATTCCGAAGGGTTGGAAGTTGTACTGGGGCACAAACTCGACACATAAGAGCCCTGATTATTTCCCCGAACCAGATAAATTTGATCCGTCAAGATTTGAAGGAAATGGACCGGCGCCTTACACGTTTATTCCGTTCGGCGGAGGCCCGAGAATGTGTCCTGGAAATGAGTACACTCGGGTGGTGACATTGGTTTTCATGCATCACTTGGTCACAAGGTTCAAGTGGGAGAAGGTTTTTCCTGATGAGAAGACTACTGTTAACCCTTTCCCTACCCCCTCCAAAGGACTTCCCATCCGCCTTCATAACCAAAAATGAGCAATAAGCTGCAGTACATGGTGTACACTAGTGGTTAACAACTTTGGATTCCATCTGCTTCACATCAGTAAGTTTCCTTTATTGTAGAGTTATATTTTTTGGATTTTCATGTACACTTCTTGTGGATGCCCATAAGGCTGCTCAAGGGGCTCTTTGATGCAACTTAGATATTCTTTGTTATGGGTTGCCTTTAATAGTTTGACTGTCACTTTTTTCGTATGAATTTACTACTATAAATAAAAGCTTATCGGCTTTAGTCAATTTTTTTTTAAAAAAATTCTTATTATATATGATGCTATTTTTTTTGAGAATTGATAAGGGGGCTCAATGAGGCACGGGATTTAGTATCTCAATCCTATGTGACATGTCATGTGACATATACACATCATCGATTTAAAAATAACATACCAAGTCAATTTAAAGTAAATAGACAATTTTATCCTTGCTAATCCAACGGTTCTAAATTACCTTGTATTTCTTATATTAAAAAACTATTTTTGATTTTTTACAACTTTTTATTCTTAGATTCACACATAAAATACAAGTAAATGTGAACTCACATATATATATATATATATATATATATATATTGTTCCTAGAAAAAAATATGTTTATATATAATTCATCATTAAACAATTTAGATTATTTTTTTTTTTTTTAATTTTCGATGATCTATTTCTTGTAAGAAATTCAATACAATAATGATTTTCTTTTTTTGAAAGGATGGTATATACATTTAAAATAGTAGTTCGACCGTGGTTGATAAAAGTCACAATATATTTGATTACCAAAAAAAATATTTGATTAATACTTATTATATTCTATTTTTATTTTGTGGATCTAATTGAACTTTTGACATTTTGATTACCTTATTAGGCAGAGGATTAATCATTTTTCATTGATTACGTTAATTTATTAATTATTTCAGTTTACCATATTTTAAGGGTTAGTTTTACGATATTAACAAAATTTGTTTCCATTTTGTGGCTCTAATTTTGGTTTTGATTCAATTTTCGAAATCTTCTTAAATCAATTAGTTTTTGACTAATTTTAATGAAATAAATTTTGTAAAGGTCAAAAAACAAAATAATAATTAGAAAATCTAAACCTTTTTTGTACAAATTATATATCCATAATCTTGAACCAATATATATATATATACATATTCATATGAGTTCATATTTTTGAACAAGCATAATTTTTTTAAAGTTTAGAGTTGTGAAAAAAAATTCAAAATAGTTTTTTTAATATAAGAAATACAAAATAATTTAGAACTATTGGATTAGCAATGATAAGATTGTCTATTTACTTTAAACTGACTTGACATGTTATTTTTAAATTGATGATGTGTATATGTGACATAATATGCCACATATGATTGAGGCACCAAATCTTGTGCCTTATTAAGGCCCCAAATAATTTTCCTTTCTTTTTTGTTGAGAAAATAGACTCTATTAGACATAAGTCAATAAGGACCACATAACGATTATCAATACATGAAAAATTTAAAGACTAGCTTAATATTGTTCTTTGTAAAGTTTAATTTTATGAGTCCAATAAACACAGTACTCAACAGTACCTTTTCCACTCTTATTTGTTTGGCTTCTTTAATGGACACAAGACCTTGATCTTGATCCAATTAAATCATTATATGCCACAAATCATTGGAACAAGTTGCCTCTTGGTTGTAGATAGAAGAATTGTTGGCGAAGACTTTGCCAACAATTACCAAAAACTTAATCTTGGCATCGATCGGGTGAGTACTGATATAGAGTTAAGGACCTAGCTGTGTTTATGGGGATGTCCCTACCAGCTCAAGAGGAATCTGAAGGGCTAGCCATACACCATTATAAAGATATAGATGTTAGCTTTCTAAAGAATTTTGCGGAAGTGAATTTGCATTTTCTATTGCAAGTTATGCAGTTTGAGTGGACGCTGCACGGGGAGGCAGATTTGGATGAATTCTGTGTGTTTGATCATGATTCCAATTTTTGAAGGTCAAGTCCTTCAATCTTTTACTATAAAGAAAGGGGCTAAACATGTCTACATATTTGACCATAAAAATAGCTCGTCCCAGAGCACCTCCTTGATGAGAATTAGCGTAAAATTGAGATTCTACAGTTTTGGCTATCTATGTCTTGGTTGAATTAAGTCCACAAGCAAGCTTGTATACTCTCCCACAGCCCTACACCAATTTCTCTGAAGGTGCTGTAACTATCACATTGTTCAATTCAGTTACTTCATGATTCCATAGTCTTAAGTGGCAAGCATCAATACCCCTAAACTACATAAGCATCAATAACAATACTATACCAAATCAACAAAATCAATGCAATTGAAACTATATGTACCCATATATTCCCCAAATTAGCGATAAATTTGATTTTAAAAAAATGAGAAAACGCACCTTAAATGAAGCCTTAAGCCTCTTCTCAGGGTGGCGATCCACCGGCAAGGACTCCGCCACCGTCATCTGAGCAATAGCCTCCTCCACCGACCTGGCCTCAATAACCGAATCATCCTGATACGTATTCGACACCGGCACCATCCTCTCGTACTCCTCCGCTGCCGTACATGTCTGCTTCTTCTTCGACTCCTCTGACTTCTTCTCCATCGCCTCCTCCTCCCTTCGCTTCCTCAGCTCCGCCTCCGTCACTTCGCCACCGGGATCGCCACGCAACTGACCTTCGTGTCCGTCTTCTCATCCAGCTCCCTCTCCTCCAGCTAGGCCAATCAGCGCGCCTCCGCCTTGCGAGCGGCAACCTCGGTCTTCTTCTCGGCCTCCTCCTCCCTCTTCTTGGCTGCGCGTGATTTGCTGCCCTCGGCTTCGCGCCAGTACTGCTCCTCCTTCTGTCGAGCCTCGCTCTCTTTCCGCTCGGCTTCGGTGGCGCTCCGCCGTGCCCTGGAGGCCTCCGCGTTGCTGTTCACACCCATCTTCTTCGGCGGCATCTTGGGGTTCCGATTCAAGCTTCTACGGCGACGACGGTGGTGATATTTGCGGTTTACTTTATATACAAAGTAGGGGTAGGATCGGTATGAGATTTGACATATTCCTCATACCTATTTTGATTTTTTTTCGGTATCGATGCGGGACGAGATGCGTGATTTTAAGGTTTGATACTGAACTGTCTTGATACCGAAAAATTCGGGATAAGTTCAGAACCAATCGGGACATAAGGTTTTAAGTTAGGATTTTATATCCATAAATTAAACAATCACTTTTGTATCATATTTATACAATATTTAACATTTTTTCTTAACATAAATCAACAAACTAACATAATTAGACGACTTCATCACTTTAAGATGATTAATTGTTCATTATAAATACATACTTTTTCTTTAAAACTAGTAAAATTATAAATTTTAGAGTATTTAGGACGGTTCGGGACATTCGGTATTTATTTGGCTCATATCTATCCCGAACCGATTACTAAATTCAAGATTCGGTACAGTTCGGGACAACACTTTTTCACTTTGTGTCCCGATCCGATCAGATTCTGTACGAGACGGTCGGGATCAGTATCGAAATTTCGGTATCAAACTTCCACCCCTAATACAAAGTAAAAATCCAAAGACTGCAGGGAAATAAACATCCTCGCACTGTTCTTAAGAATGAACAGTAAGGTGGCTCGAGGCCGAATAATAATTAATTAAATTTCATTGGCTTCTTTAATGGATATTTTATGCATCTTGATTGAACATAGGGCATATAACACAAAATTACCATTTAAGGCTATTAAACTTATTCTTCATCTTCAATTTTCACTGTAGGGCAAAACGTTAAGTCTCATTTTTCCTCTCGTGCTCCCCCTTCTCTCTAAACATTGAGAAAAAGTAGATATGAAACTTGTACTTCCGCTTCTCTCTTGCTTTGGTCTAGGTCTTCCGAATCTAGATCTCCGGTTTGAGAGCCGGGGGAGTGTGACCTTATCCGGGCTTCTAATCCTGATGCCCGTAAAAGCAACTTTTCGTGCTCTGGCATCTCTCTAAACACTAGAGAGAAAAAGTAGATATGAACCTTGTACTTCCCCTTCTCTCTTGCTTTGAGCTAGGTCTTTCAGATCTAGATCTTCGGCTTGAGGGTCAGAGTAGTGTGTCCTTGTCTGGGCTTCTAGTCCTAGTGTTCGTGTTTTGCTTTTGCGGTTTGTTTCTATGATTTTTCCCCTCCTTGTTCACATAAATATCTCCACCCATGGCTGCCAAAGTTCTCACTTCAGTCCTCCCATTTATTATTTTCTTTTTTTTCCAACCTATCTCATCTCATCCCAGTCTCCAAAACCTTCCTCTCTCTCCTCTGCTAATTGTATTAAGCTCCACCCCTTCGTTGCCTCTAGAAAAACCTCCTTAGATCTAGATCTGACCAGTGTTTTGGACGCTAGATTACCCCTATCTTTTTTACAAAGACAAATGAGTGAGGAGATCCCTCGAGATTCCACTATAGAAATTGCATAGGAGATCAAAAGTTAAAAACTCTACTAAAGACTATCTTGGTCCCTGGGTGCTGGCGCGAAGGTCCGTAGCTTTGTGGTAGCAAGCAAAGGAAAAAGGAAGGCAATGGATCCACTGCAAATCCCCCCGATGGCGGCGGCTGCTTTCTAATAATGTTGACGATAACTTTGTGTTATTAGGGTTAGGCCTTGTGTTTAAACCTGAGTGACTTTTAGAAAATTTATTTTTACCGCAGCTTTAACTTTTTTTACAATTAAGATATGTTAGCGTGTGGCCCTCACACGTTGTTAACCCCTCTGTTGCTGAATTTTCACTGTGTACAGAAGAAGCTCCGCAAATATCATTGTTTGCAACATATGTTGCAACAAAATTATCTCTATACGGCTGAAATACATGAGATAAGAGGGTTTGAAATTACTATTACATGAGCTCTACCTTTTCGGAGACCAAATCAACTCGACAGAAGCTTCATCAAAACTAGGAATCCATGATAAAATAATAATTTATTTATTTATTGGGGTCCTTAACATTTATATCCAAAGTCCGGCACAAAACTAATTACCCAAATTTTTGAACTACATCAGTTTAATTCTTTTATAGGATATGTAGACAGTCTAAGTTTAAATCTAGATGCAACCATGATTTCAAAACAATTTTTCAGATCATCTAAAATCAAAATATCACCCATATATAAATCCAAACACATTTCTAAACACTATTTTCACTCCAAAATTGAAGTATTCCAAGTTCAATTTGATTGCCGGTTGCTCACACTTCCATTAATGTTGTTGACTTGACAGGAATCTTATAGCGAACTTAGTTTGACTGTAATTATAAAAAAAGAAAGAAGAAAGAAACTGTTTATGTGAAAAAGAAGATAAGGGCAAAAAGAAAGACGTAAATGTTCTAGGATATTTGATATATATATATATATATATATATATATATGTGTCTTGGTCCATGCCTTGTATATGGGCCTTATGCATGTGCCCTAGTTGTAATAGGTTTACATTATAGACTTATCCCAATCCATGAAGGATTTGTTCATTGTACTTAGAGTGAGTCTCTATATAAAGAGCTCCTCCCTATTCATAATAAGATTGATTCCATTCATTCCCTCAATAATATTCTACAACAGTAAACTCATTAATAAAAGGTTTTGTTTTCTACTGCCAAATTACACGTGGCGGTAGCGGGCCTGCCTGAGAAGTTCAACTTAGACCGGGTGAACAAGCACTCCTCCCAAGTTAGACCTTCATAGGGGAGAGAACTGCCTTCTTCTGTGGAGCAGCTGGCAACAAGGTCTTGTTCACTAACGAGAACAAGCTTGTCAAAGTCTGGTTTCCGAGCTCCGTCGACAAGATCTTCCCATCTTCTACCGGAGCCACCTCCGAAGAGGCCGACAAGACGAGAAAGCTGATGGCCAAATTTGTGAAGCTCGACGGTCTGCAACGAAACTTCCGAACTATTGACCAGTGCACACAATCGTGAAGGAAAACTGGAATACAAGCCGTCCAAGCGTGAATGGCTAGCTGCACAGTGAGAAGCCGAGAATTGGTCCAATTTTATAATAAATTTCGTATACATAATGTAGCTTTTAATTGTTGGGAAATTTTATGATCGAGACAGGTTTTGAGTGGCATAAATTGTAAGAAGCTTCCGTGTCTAATTTTTGAGAGTATTTTATATATCAATAGAAGATAAAAAAATTAAACAGTACATACATCTGACTGTGAGAAGATGATCGAACGGTGTAGATTCAGTAGGTTATCGTCAGTGACGGTGTAGATTGGATAGGTTACCGTCAGTAACGGTGCAACGAATAATTTTTGTTGATTTTTATCATCACTACTGATCTTAAGTTTTTAGGACAGCTTAAAGATTCTGATAAATTATAACAAAACACAGATGATATCCCTACTATTTTCAAATAAAACAGCAGTCAATGTTTTATAATATTGACTTCAGATATTGTACACATACATAACAGATTCACAACAAATGTATATATCTATACATAATCAAACATAGCATGCCACCACATCCAACACAACAATAGAAGAAGGAAAAGTACAGAAACAAAAACGTTTGTGTACGTCAAAGCGAAGTGCTACTAAGCATCAGACCATGTGATATCTAAGCCACCCCAGTTGTCTTTAGATACGCCTAAGGCTTTCCAGACAGCCTTAGAGGCATCCACAATGTTGTTAGGACAAGGAGGTTGGTAATCATGGTCTGCATCACAACCTTCAGTAGAGTCACATTCATCCACTACCATGGCCACCACACTCTGCCCATTTCCGTTAATTCTTATGTTCTTAAGGCACCTTGAACCACCGTTGTACCAGCCGGTGGATAATGCTACAACTGGAGTATTGTCATCGTGGTACTGGCCGTCACATTCAGATGGACCTCCTCCGTCACCTCCTGCCTCGAAGCTGTTAAGAGTGAGGTAGGCTTGCGTGTTTCCGGACATAGGTGGCGAGCACGTGTATGTTGGGTACATTTTTCCGGCTTTACAGCAGTCAGAGTCGTCCTCCCTGTTGCATTGTCCAGGAGGGGGCTTCCTTCCTCTGATTCTTCCACTAGGCCGGCATTGCTGAGCTTCACTAACCAAGCAAATCGCCAGAAGCAGAATGGCTACAACAGACCCTTTCGAGATGAAGCTCTTCATTTTCTTTGTGTTACTCCTTGCTTAGTGCTCTATGCTCTGCTTGTGAGATTGTGTGAGATGTTTGATGCATAATAGCATTTGACGGTTAGCATATATAGCAATCAGAACAGCAGAAAATACCAATAAAAAGTTCAACATATAATTTCCTACGCAGTTGTATGACACTCCCTCAACGCAACGGCTTAGACTGTTGGTCTGCGTTTTTCTTTGAAGCAAAATCCCACTCCAGGTCTCTAGCTGAATCCTAATCAACTAAAATAATATGAGCAGTGCAGCTGTGCAGGAAGATCCATGTCTGTTGTTTTCGTTGGTTTTTATCTATAGTTATGATCATATCCATTGCAGACTATAATGGCGTCCTGACGTTCTTTTAAGTAAATGTGACGGTTAAACCTCAGTAATTAATCTATTTCAATTTCTTTTTATTTGTGAATTTAATTCATGAAAGAAAAAGTTACCGTAATATACTGATGCAGGATAAAAATGGGTCAAATTTAAATAGAAAACAATAAAAGTAAGGAAGCGGCGAATAATAAAAAAATGATTTGAAGATTGGTAATTCTCGTGTTATGATAATGCTAGCGGCTGAAATATTAAAAAAAATGTTGTTTTGAACTTTTAGAGTATGCCAATCAAAATTTGTTAAAACTGATTTGAAGTAACTTTTGGCAAGAACCTACGTTTTAGACGCAGATACCTTCAGGAATGGGAACAACAAAATCTTCAAGACTCACAAAAGTGAGCAATGTCAGATATACGTCAAAATATATTGTTTTATTAATCTGTTTTGGCTTTTTTATTTTAGGTTTTTTAATTTATTTTAGATTTTGTTTTCTTTTAACCCATGGACTTAGCTTTGGTTATTAGTTACCCTAAGGTTTATTTACTAATTTATAAGGACATTTTATCAGTTGTAGTCATCCTTCCTTTTATTAATACAATTTGAATTTATCTAAAAATTAGACTTATAAATTCAAGTCTAATTATTGATGAATTCCAACGCATATCTAGTTCCGCTGCATCATATATAGTCAAGCTCTAACGAGCGACCTCGTCAAAACCTTTTACCCGGTGAAAAATTTCAATAGGCAAGAAACGGCATTATTGTTAGATGTCACTATCTGTTGAACATTGTCATGAATGTATGGAAGATTACTGGAATCTGATGTTATCGTGTAATATATCCATTTTAATCTAATGTGACATCTGCTTTGTTGTTATCCTTGCTCTTAGCAAATGGCCACGCATTTACATAATATGATTCTGCTTGCAATTTTGCACTTCCTCTAGAGGTAAGATCTCATACATGGTACATATAATTTTGATTAGCCTTTTGTAGTCATAAATACTGTTGTAAAACATAAACTAAAGAGTACGTACGAGAGAAGAGAGAAGAGAGAAGAGAGAAGAGAGAAGAGAGAAATGATACATAGAATGAGACAATTAAAACACACACTAACTGATTAGAAAGCCCTCCCTAGCTTATATAGAGATGGGAATAAGGTGTAGATTACAATTATAAATACGGTATTTTCTTTGTATTATATGGACTAACTTACGAACCAAATCGTTTTGAACTACATGTTAATTAATTAACTGATCTTGTCTGAGAATTTAGAAGTGAGTTATATCTTGTATGCAAGGTATATCTGCAAGATGAAATGGATACCCATCTTAACTTGGTTGAACTGATTTTGGTCACTTAATTGAATCTTCGATCTCCACGATAAGTATTTCGATCCAGTCAGTGGCGGAGCCAGAATTACAAATTTAGTGGGACACGGTTTAAAAATCTCTAAATGAAATTTATACATATTCAATATTTTAAATGATGTTATGGTGAGCGTCTCTAATATGATTTCTATATTTAAATTGAGTGAACTTAATTTGCCTTATTATACTAGTACAATGATGTTGTCATCATAAGAATATTATGAATCATTTATCAACAACATCCAATTTTTTTATGTGAACAAATTAAGTAAAAACGTTATGATATATAAAGAGATAGAGTAACATATCACTTTATAAAAAAACTGAAAAATAAAAAAAAATGTGAGTCAACTTAGAGTTAAACTGAAAAGAAAAAAAATGAAAATGAAAAAGATGGAAAAAATGAAAATGTTAAACAAAAGAAATAAAAGCAGAAAAAGGTGAAACAAAATTGAAAACATTACTGGAGAGACTCAAACTCTAACTCTCCAGAATACAATTAACCTCTTTTACTATTAGGGCACACCATATATCTATACCCTATGATTAAATGAAAAAATTTAAATCAAAAGATGTGTGGAGCACTAGCGCCATTGGACTTTTTAGTGGCTCCGCCACTGGATCCAGTTTCCATTAGTTTGGTTCATGAGCTATACTTATGTCAAATTGTGATGTTGATCTTTATCAAAGGCTAAAGGTTGGCAAACAGCTGATGGTGAAACTAAAATAGAACACAGAGCTAGTATATACATGTTCACATCAATGAACTTTTAGGTATAAGTTATAGCAGAAGATTTAGTATACATGCTATATAAACAGAAATCAATCTTCTATATATATTGAGTTTAGGTATTGTACGTATATATAACATTTCCATACATATATTTTATACATTAACTAACACAATTAAGTAAGCAATTAACATCAAACACTAAAATAGAAAGGAAACAACTTTAACAAAGCATGCATGCAATGCAACTAAGCGTCAGACCATGTGATATCTAAGACACCCCAATTGTCTTCAGACACACCTAAAGCCTTCCACACAGCCTTAGGCATCCACATTTTGTTACTAAAAGTTTAGGTGAGAGCTTGGTTACGCTACACCACCATCGTCAGGACAAACCTGCAACCTTAACCCTGAAGGACTTACAGTGGACACGTACCTGTCACACTAACCTCCAGATATGGATTTCTACAGGAGAATTTATAGATCGAGAACCAATGAGGCCTGTTGGTAGCGGAGATCGAACTCGGATGTGGTCTCCACCACAAGCCCGCCCTTACTAACTGAGCCAAACCTCGTTGGCGCCTTACGCATCCACAATGTTGTTAGGACAAGGAGGCTGGAAATCATGGTCCGCATCACAACCCTCTGTAGTGTCACATTCATCCACCATCAGGACCGGTGACATTTTAGAAGAGGCGAACAACTAAAATGTGGCCTCATATAGTAAATCATATAAATTGAACGAACATTTTCATATATGTACAAATTTCATGTATCGTATTGTGTTATTAATTTGTTAGTAACGAAAATGAAAAAAATAATAATAATTAGAGCTCGATAACAAAAAAGGAAAAAAATGGTAAAAAAGGAAAAAAATAGTAAAACATTTAGAAGGCTCCTAGATTCAAACCCATGATCATACTCGGGCCTCCAACTAGGCTAACCGCTGAGCTATCTCAGTTTTCTAGTACAGTTTTGAAGAAAATATTTATATATAAGGTTACGTTTCACATTATCTGAAAAAAGATCGGAGGCTTGCCGGAAACCGATGGCCTGAGGCGATCACCTCAAGTTGCACACCCTAGGGCTGGCCCTGTCCACCACCATGGCCACCACACTCTGCCCATTTCCGTTAATTTTAATGTTCTTAAGGCACCATGATCCACTGTTGTACCATCAGGTGGATAGTGCTACAACTGGGGTATTTGTTGGACCATAATATACACATATTTATATTCTTTTGAACATTGACTTTAACTTGTTTGTAAGTTTATTTTAGCTATCACTAAATTGGTTGTTCAATTGTCTAGAAATATTGCAAAAATGAAGAAAATGTGCATTTTAGGCTTAGAAGTGGAGAATTGGAGATATGAAGAAAGATGGTCCAATGTGGAGCAAAAACTAAATTTGAGATTCCGGTGAACCAACACTTTTAGAGGCACTAGTAGAGGCTCACCACCACTTTCAGTGGTGTCATGCATTTTCCGGCTATTTTCATGAAAGAGGAAAGGAGAATAAATCTTGTTCTATCACAACTAGTTTTTAACCTTTTGGTTATGACTCAACTCCAACACATTTTCCACTTTCCTAATATAATCATCATTACCCACTTTTTACCCAAAACTCCATCATGATTTCATAGTTATACCCTCCATATTTTGTGTTACACCACCTTTTCCTACACCACTTTTCCCATCATTATTACTTTTCCTACATAATCTTCCTATCACCTTTCTTCCATCTTTTTGCCTTGGTTATGGTAAAGTTATGACAACTTTCCCATATCTCTCTCACCCTATTTCCACTCCTCACTATTCCCTTTATATATCTAATCATACATACTATATACTATCACCCGAATCATCCCCTTCACTCACTCTCTCTTTTTTCACCACACCTCATCTCCTTCTTCCAAAATCAAAACTCATCTTCTTTCTCTTCCACTTTAAAACTTCATCTCCTCCGTCACTACCACCACCATCTCTTACCCAAACCTCTATTAACACCACCACTACTACACCATTTCCTCACTCTTTTCCATTCCATCTTCTCCATCCACTCCACATATTCACCTTAAGTATAGATTTAGTTTCATTCCTCAAGAGCAAGGAGAGGGAATCACCACCACCACCAAGACGTGAGCTTGGGGACAAATCGACACACCACTAAGCCAACTCTCTCCCTTAAATTCTAGATTCACTTTGATGTTTGATTTGATTATGAAGCTTGTTTATGTAATTATGAGTAAGTAGTATTTTGTTGGGGTTAGGGTTGAAAGCCCTAACCAATCTTGTATGGTATCGCAGCTATGCTATGCTTCTCGGCTTTATTTGCGACCAAAAAACATAAAATAAGTTAAAATGAATATTGTTAAAGGAATTACATAGCTAAAGAGGGTCGGAAACACATTAAGAACGTTGCATAAAATGTACATATTAGAGCTGAAAAGCACCGCAGTGAATGAGAATTGGACTAGTTTTAAGAGTAAAGTTTCTGGAAAGAGGCTGGGTTTTCAAGAATAAGAATTGGAAGGTGACCAACATGGATTATTGCTTAAAGGCATGAAAGCATGTGTTTAGAGGGATTTTCTGGGCTGATTATACTTAATCGGATGAAGGCCTGAGTGCTTGAAGGGTGCTTTCCAGGTTATTGCTTCCTCCCCTCTTTGCTCCAAGCTCCTTCTTTTAAAGAGCCCGATCGATGAGTCTTATGATGGGTCGAGGTGTTTGAACTGATGGGTTGAAGGAATTCCTTCAAACACGTGAATCTAGCCTTAAAATTTGGGAAAGAGAAGCTTACTTCAGAAGATGAAATAGACGTCTCGCTACGGGGACAGCTACAAAGACGAAAATCCGGGAAAAAGACTGATGAGAAAGGATCGAGAGTAGTGAGCTCGAGGTTTGAGGTAGAAGATGTTTGTTAACTAGTCTTGAAGCTCCTCTAATAAAGAGAAGACAAAATTAAAGGTTTGGACTGTGTATATAGGTGTTGCGGGGAAAAGAAATCCGGGCAACTGACTGATGCGGGGAGAAAACCGGTTTCAAGATGATTAGGCTTTTTTCTAGGGAAGAGAGTTTTGGGCTTTTGAAAGGAGATGTGATGGGCCTTGAGTTTTAGAAGTAGTTTTGGGTTTAGTAGGGTAAGTAATCCAATTTCTCTTGCTCTTCACTAATTCGTTATCGACTCAAGTCATTGGGTTTGAATTTCGGGCCCAAGACCGAAATTGTCAACGACGTTGAATCTATGGATGAGCATTATGTGCCTCCGTAACCTTCCACACCATACCCAATTCTACAAGCCCCAAGGATGCATGGATGCGATTTAGGTCTACATTAATAAGCATGTATGCTTGACATGTTAAAATCTAGAATTTAGCCTAAGATTATAATAGTTTGCATGAATTAATTACATTGTGTGGGTGAAACACGTGATTTTTTAAGTACCAACAACAAAAGTAGACGGCCTCCTATTAGGCTGGACTCCAAGGAACACATTGAACATTTTCAGCACTTATTAATTTGGTTATTAAACCCAATTAGCCTATTCTCAGCTCAAAATATTTCCCTTTACTATCTGAGCTAATCCTAAAGACTGATCTATCTTATTCAGTGTTAGAGTAAGTATCCTTATTTTAGTATTACAGAAGTAACATTTTTCACTCTTTGTTTTCGTGGTTAAATCAAGCACTACCAAAAGATCAGGCATCAGACCAGTGTACTTCCATTTTACCCCAGTCACTTTTCTTAACTCCCAAGGCCTTCCAGACAGCTTTAGAGGCATCAACAATATTGTTAGGGCAAGGAGGCTGAAAATCATGTTCGCCATCACACCCCATTGTGGAGTCACACTCATCAACCACCTTGGCCTTCACACTCCTCCCATTAGCATGGATGGTAATGTAGCGCAAACACCGCTTGCTATCGTTGAACCACCCTGTTGACAATGCCACCACCGGGGTGCCATCCGGATGGTACTTACCGTCGCATTCTGAAGGTGCGCCGCCGTCACCTCCTTTCTGAAAGCTGTTGAGTGTCAAGGTTGCTTTCGTAAACTTGGACACATGCGGCGAGCATTTGTAAGTTGGGTAAAGCTTGCCTTTTTTGCAGCACCCAGACATATTTTCTTTGTTGCATTGCTTTGGAGGAGGCTTTTTTCCCCTTATCGTGCCGCTTGGCTTGCAGGTTTGAGATTGAATGCTCAGCCAGTTCGTAACAAGAACGATAAAGATCAAGAGAAAGGCACGAGAAGAACAAATCTGGATCTTCATTCTTGTTTAAGCTTTGGCTTCTTTTGTGTTGGTTTTAAGTTCAATCCTAAGTTATATATAGAGAGACCATGAACTGCCACATATTAGGATACATACACATAGTGTTACTTCAGGATACCATTCTCCGATATAATAGATACGTTTAAAATTGTCTTATTGAAGAAGCTGATAATATGCACAGGTAAATATGCTTAAACACTTGTATTTGATGTTTGGTTTTGTACCGGTGCATATTCTTGTGTGAAACGAACTTGGATGATTCAATGCTAGAAGTGCAATCTATAGAAGAAGACTAAAGAGATCCTTCGGGGTTTACAATGTTCTAGTCATGACCTAAACACCTGAGAGCTCCTATAATTATACAATATAATCCGAACGACGCTTTTATTAATTTTCACAAAAAATTGATGTTGTGATTTGCACCTATTATGTGTTCTTGTGTTGTGTCTTATCTCTAGTTGTATTACGAAGAGTCCAATTTGGTAAGACAGGCAGAGAAGAGTGGTGATAAGAACTGGAGGGGGTTCTCAAGTATAAATTCGTGTCGATCCAAGGCAACTCGATCAATACATATTTTTCTAGTTTTTATTGCCGGATTCAAATAATCATCCTCGTTAGCGGAGTCATTTGCCTGTAAATAAATCCGATATAGAGAAAACACATGATAATCTCCATTTCAGAATTTTCTAGAAAATTCAAACAGGTAGGTACTCTAGAATTTTCTAGTTTTTTTATTACCGGATTCAAACAGGTAGGTACTCTAGAAAATTCTGAAACGGAGTCATTTGCCTGTAAATAAATCCGATATAGAGAAAACACATGATAATCTCCGTTTCAGAATTTTCTAGAGTACATACCTGTTTGTGGTACCTACATTTATCGATATAACAACAAATTTGTTGTCATTTTAGTAAATGTAGTTATTATTTAGGTAATATTTGTTCTATTAGAGGTAATTAATCAACATAAGGTAATTTACAAGTTTATATATAATTTGTTGTCATTGTAGTAACTTGGTACAATTATATGTAAATGCATAAAATAAATATAGTAATTTTGTTGTAAATGTTGTAAATTTTGTTGTGAATATTGTAAATTTTACTCATTTAACTACTTATTTTTGTTCAATTAATGGTAAATGAATGTATGATATACATCATAGTATTGTAGACAACCCCTCTGTTCCAGTCAACTAATTAATCAATTAACATCAGTTCTGCTTCATGCATGCAAACCTTTTGATGTAACTAATCAAGCATCACCTGATTAGGTGATGATGTGATATTTAGGAGCTCTCAGTTGTTTGTTCAACAAGATAGAAGGTGATGATGTGATATTTAGGAGCTCTCAGTTTTGGTAGTAAAATTTTGATTTTAGTTTCGTGCCATTACAATAATAATAAAAACTTCATAGTAATAATAAAACATAAGATTACCTAATTGGTACTATTCTTTAACATTAAATTATAACATTGTTCATATATTTTGTGCTTCATATAACATATTATGAAAAATTATGTTGTGATTTTCATATAATGTTGAAATATCAATTTTTGACATTTCAAAGATTTTTTAAACACCTTATGTTTTGCCCCCTTCCAAATTAAATTTTCAGGCTCCGCCCTATGATGTGAAGGCCACAAACGATGCTCCAGAGGTACGCCATTTTTACTTTGAGGGTTATCTGAAGTCAGAATTTTCTTTGAAAGCTCCGAAACTGTGGTCGGCCTCCATCATACTACGGGACAATTGGGACGAAGAGTTACCGAGTTTTGATGGACCATGGAGACATTTTCCTAGATTGAGAGACTTTCTTGAAGAGTTCAAAGCTACCAAAGGAATGTCACTTCTCGTTTCTCATTTCAGGCACTATACTTTCCTATAGAATTTAGAGAGACCTTCTCTTCGTCTTCACCAGAGTTGCTTCATCTCAAAGTTCTTGATCTGGCGATGAACGCCCCCAACAGACCTGAGAGACATAGAGGACCTGATGAACTCCTTACTCTGGGTGGGGCCTAGTGCAGGAAATTAATCCACTAGAATACAATGAAGAGTTGGAAATATGGGAAATACTTGCTTCAATACCGGTATTGACGCGTGCGTGCATACTCTCGTTTATTTACATACTTCTAACAATATAAATTATAATCTTAACAATTCTAAAAGTTTAATTAACCAATCAAGATCATCTCTGTAAAAAATCAATTTAAAAAAAGATCGTTTGCTTAACCAAATACATCAATCAAATGGACGGCAGTTCATGAGGCTGCTAACTTTCACCATAACTGTCCATTTGATTGAAGCATTTGGTTGAGTAAACGATCATTTTTCAAATTGATTTTTTGCATATGTGATCTTGATTGGTTAATTAAAATTTTGAACGGCTAAGATTATGATTTATATTGGTAAAAATATGTAAATAAATGAGAGTATGCACGCACGCGTCAATACCTATATTAATGCAAGTATTTTCCTGGAAATGTATGTATAAACAAAGTCATTCAGCTCCTTGTCTTTTGTAGAAACCAGCAGTTGTTATTGCTTACCGAAACACATATTCAAATGATCTGTACTGACTGTATACAGTTACGAAATGACACAGTATAACAAATAGCACACGTACATGAACACAAAATACAAAGATAAACAAGCTAAACATTTGCTAGTGTAAATTAAGCGTCGGTCCATGTAATATCTAAACCGCCCCAGTTTTCATTAGACACATGCAAGCCTTCCCAAACAGCCTTGGAGGCAACAACAAGGTTGTTATTACAAGGTGGTTGGTAGTCATGATCTGCATCACATCCCCTAGTAGAGTCACATTCATCCACCACCATGGCCAACACACTGCGACCATTACCAGTAATTTTAATGTTGCCATGGCACCTTCTTCCATTCTTGTACCATCCACTCGACAATGCTACGATCGGGCTGCTGTCATTGTGGTATTTGTTATCGCATTCTGATGGAAGGCTGCCATCACCACCTGCCTCGAAACTAGTTAGAGTGAGGTAGGCATGGGTGTTTTTGGAGACTGGCGGAGAGCATGTATAGGTCGGGTACATTTTGCCTGGTCTACAACAATCAGGGTCTTGCTCCAGGTCACAGTCTCCAGAAGGGGACTTCTTTCCTCTTATCATTCCACTTGGATGACACTTCTGAGCTTCACCAACGAAGCAGATTGCTAAAAGCATAATGGCAAGAATAGACTCTCTTAAAAGGGAGCTCTTCATTTTGGCAATTCAATTTTCTTTGGCTTCTGAGTCCCTCTTTGTACTTGTAATTTGGTGTCGGATGCTTGATGCATGAGACCAATCTGATCCGAACATATATAGCGAAGTACCAAATAATGCCAATAAAAAGTTCAACATTTTTTTTGTTATTTTTCAGACTCGACCCTAATTTTGTTCCTGCCGATTGAATAAGAATCAGAGAACTAGAGTTATCAGATATATGACATACACCCTACCTATAATCACAAGTAGCCAATCTTGTATGACACACTCGAACTGCCTACAGCATCCTAGTCATGTATATTCATATGATTATACAGCCAATTAAAATTGTACTTATAATAAGCCTATTATTCCAGCTAAGATAATTAAAGCTATGAAACTATCAGCTGCTAATTAAGACTATAAATTTGTCCACTTATAGTTATTGACGAATTCCTTGGCTAATCACAGCGGTAAGCTTGTTCAAGCATCTAGATAGTGAGGTTTGGCTAGGACTATCCTGAAACCTAAGCAAACAGAAGTTTGTTCTTCAATACTGATCCAAACTTTGAGTCAAGCAACTCAGCACAGCATGACAGCAGACTATGTAAGCGCGGGCGTCATGACTGTCAATCTGTTACCATAATTTGGCGTCATGACCGTAAATTGTAGTAATTCCTATAAATATCCCAGAAGATTCAAAATTGTCTGCAGAACTGGAAAAATTCCTATAATAATTTCCCAAAAACCTATGTTAAACCTATGTTACACATTTCTTTGGGAGTCAGACCATCAAGTTTAGCTTGGATCACACAAAATCCTTTTAGATAACAAATTATGAGAAGATATATTACACGATCTATCATGTTCATTTATCCTAAAGCCATGGAACTGTAATGACTTATCCCAAGTCAATACAAACAATTCATCAACTGTGTGACCATGAGATATCTAAGTGATCCCATTTGTCTTTAGACACACCTATGACTTCCCACCCGGCCTTATGAAGCATCAACTATGCTAGTTTGATAGGATTCATGCATCAGGAGCAGTTTCAGAAGTCTTGGGTTGTTCCTGAGGATGACCGGAGAGAACTGGATATTATTGGGGGAAGCTTTTATGTGTGATGGTAAACAAAGATCTTCTAAAGTTGCTAATTTATGTTACTCGGGCTGATGCTTCTATGATCTTCGGATATTTGATTAACAAATCTCATTAACAATTCTCTGGTGTCATACCAAAATGGGAAATCATCTTCCCTGCCGAGTCAAAATATGTATTTGAGGTTCTTTCAATTCAACCTTGGTAATCATCTTCCCCGGTCTCTGGTTTTTGGTTTTGAGACTTAGCTAGCATCAGATTTTTCAATTTCTGTTTGCACATCCAGTGGATTGCTTCGGCCTTAGAACATTGGATAATATCTTTCTGATTTCGGCATGTCTATCTCTTGGGCCATGAAATCTCACCCTGTATTTCGATTGTTTTGCCTACTTCATCAGTTTTTCCATATTTTAATTTTCTTATGAATGTTTGTTTGTCGTCAACCCAAAGAAAGGGGACGATGCAGTTTATTTTTCTTTTGTTTTGGACTGGTGAATGGTGTTGAAGAGTTGGATTCCAGAATTGATTGCAAGGTTTATGTGTTGGTTGTGTCTATTTTTTGGGAGATGTTTTTCCTATGTTTGTGTTGAAGTAGTTTGAAGAGTCTGTGAATATATGCTTCGATTGTTGCTTTGTGTTGAGAAAGGAGGAAGCATGAAAGCTCATATTCAATTGTTTGTTTGTTGTTGGAGACTACTAAGTTTCTGTCATAGCTTACTGTTGTTAATGATGTTGTTGGACTGCTGGTTATGTATTTGATTGTCAGAGGTATTTAGCAGATGAATTATTCAGAAAATATGCAATGTGCAGTTAGCTTTCAAGTATTCAGTTTCAGAGTTTCAGTTTTCAGTCTTTTTTTCAGTGTTTTAGCCATATAAATGAAGTTTCATCCTTTTTATGAATTGCTTACTACCCTGCTGCCATTATAGATTTCACATTGCTACCTCATTGATCTACTACATCCAACAAGTTCAGTCAGCCTACCAAGGATGAATTGGGATGTTTATCTTTGTTATCGCCTTCGATGTATTTTGGCTATAGATGTGTAATGAACTCTAACCATAATGCTTGTTATCAAACATAGGGTTGAGGGATGGTGTTAAGTTTATAAGAGAATATATGGTAGGGTTATTTTGGTCATTGTGCTATAATCCATACTCCCTAGTTATATAAGCTAATGTAGCATTCATTTTACATCAATGAGAATAACAGCCACAATGTAGCCTCAAGTTCTTCTTTCTCTCTTTACATTTGCTGCTCTGTACTTTTTAATAAATCCATAATATGATGATTTCTAACATGGTATGAGAGCCCATGGTTTCTGACCTTATGGCTTCTGCGATTTTGCCTTTTTAGCTTCCGTATCTAGTTTTCTAGCTTTGTTTCCAATTTCAGTTTGGTCCAAATTGAAAACCCTAATCTTAATATTCCAATTTCCTCTTCTCTCCGTTGTATTGGTGTGTGATTGTTGATGCATCGCCGTTGCGCTTTGCTTCGTCACCGTTGCAAAAACCAGTGGTCGACTCGGGGCGATGGTCAACTTGCTATCCTCGTCAATTGGTATGAGTGTGGGTCAGTGGCGGAACCAGAAATCCTAAATAGGTAGGGCTGGTTTTTATGAACACAAAAAATTTTGTTTGAGGTTTGAAAGATGGAGAAAAAGGATATGAAAAACTCTTAAATTTGGAGTTTTGGGCATGACATTAGGAACACGTAGGTTCATGAAGCAGGGTTTCTTATGATAAACATCTAAGTTTTAGTGCATAAGAATTTAGTTTAAGAGCATGGACATGACAATATATGTAATTATACGGTGGATGGTAGTCTACTATAAATATGTTTAGGGATATTGAAAGATGGAGAAAGAGGATATGAAAACTCTTAAATTTGGAGTTTTGGGCATTACATTAGGAACACGTAGGTTCATAAAGCAGGGTTTTTTATGATAAACTTAGATTTGGAGTTTTGGGCATTACATTAGGAACACGTAGGTTCATAAAGCAGGGTTTTTTATGATAAACATCTAAGTTTACCATGGTAAAATTGGTAAACATCAGTGTATCTAATTTTACCAACTTTAATTTTTACCAATTTTTAACAGCAAGAGAACTCCTTTCCCTCCTACGCTTACCCTCATTACCAGAGCCATTCTTCTGTTTCTGTTCCGCAGAAGCAGTCAAATTCACATCCTATTAACAGTCGTGGAAAAATTAATCTACTTTAAAGAAATAACGATTTATGAAATAAAACAAAAGAGCAATCTTCCACTATCAATCTGGTCTCTAGTTAAGAAATTCACTCCAGAAAGAATGATTACATATAAGGGGCTATAATTTGGAGAATGTAGTACAATCAAAGACATGCAGACAAACCCAAAAGCATCAGTATTGTTACTCCTCAACGATGAGAATCGATAATGTCATTCTAAAAATTGAAATCGAGTTTTGCAACTACATGACATTCTTTTAGTAATGAACACTTGCAAATTTTTAGATTTGCAACCATATCAAAGACCAGATACTATGAATACTGAATAAAGCAGGCAAAGGCCAGAGGCACTCTTGTACAGATTAACCTATGATCATAACAACCAAATCATGAACAAGACTACTACTTCATGCCTAAAAGGACATGCAAATGCATCATGCCACCAAATAAGCATGACACCCAACTTGTGGAGTCATTTCACACCAAAATCTAACCAAACAACACGGCACGCCTTTATTGAGACATCAAAACAAATCAAACCCGAAACCTCAAATCATGTGAATTATGTACAATCTACCTTGTCCAAATTCAGACAGCAAGAAATGTAAACATTCAATCTTGGAACATCAAACCTTCACCAACATCCATATCAACAGAAGGATTCCTAGCAAAACCCAACAAAATGAACAGAGAATCAGTAGTAGCCTAGTACGGATCAGACACCCAAATGACCCAATACTGAAAAACAAGATCAAGATGGAAACTTTACCATTCAAGGAGGACCCAAATAAGAGAAAGTGATAGAAACTAAGATCTAAGAAAAGGAATAGAACTGAGGGCTTACACGCACGCCTCCAGCACCGCCGCGCTGCAACTCCTGCAAGGTTCGATCTGTTCGAAGCTTCCGAAGCAGTGGCGGAAGAAGGACGGTGAGGGTTTTGCCCTCAGATCGCCGGCAAGGTTCGAAGCTTCTCGCCGATCTCACTGCCGCTTCTTGTGCCTGTCGGTGAAGTCGTGACTCGTGAAGAATGAGGAATTGAGGAGTGAGGGAAGGGAGGAGTGCTGGCTGCTGGGAGAGACGACTCAGATGAGTCAGATCTGTTTTTTTTATATGCTGGACGCTTGGGTTAGTTGGGTATATATACCTACGGGTTTATCGGATAAAATCTCTGTAGGGCTATAGCCCTACCAGCCCTCACCGTCCTTCCGCCACTGGTGTGGGTGGTTCAAAATTACCGAGCCTTATTTGTCAGATGAGAAGCCTTGTTCTGTTCAGTGCCCTGTGTTTTGAACTCGGCAAACCCAGAAATTACGAGAGCATTGAAAAAAAAATTGAGGAAGTTGTGGAGGAAGGTAATTACTCGAAGGATTGAGTCTAGCTTCTCACCTCACTCTGCATCAATATCTTCAGATGATTTGGTATTATCTTTCCACTTTGGCATCTCTACTCCTTGAATCATATACCTCATCCTAATTGGCAATGGTGAGAATAGTCCAAACCCTTATAAATCCACAGGCAAGACCCCATTTTTTCGATGTGGGATAGATATCTCAACACGCTCACGCACGTGTGGCGACCCCTCAAGCCTAACACGTGGACAACATTAGGGATGACGTGGAGTGCGTGTGGCCGGTAACGTTAACACACGTGGACGTGAGTAACCCACTCTGATACTATGATAAAATAGTCTGAGGTTCAACTCCAAAACCAATTGGCAATAGAGAGAGTGACCAAAACCCTTATAAACCCACAGACAATGTCTCATATTCCCGATGTGGGATATATATCTCAACAGTGATGGGGGTGGAGCATCCGAATGTGACAATAAGTTCCACTCAGATAACACCTCGGTTGTGCCATTGTCCACCAGGTGGTTCTACCATAGGAAGAGGTGTTTGCACTACATTACCATACATGGTAATGGAAGGAGTGTGAAAGCCAAGGTTGTTGATGAGTGTGACTCGACAATAGGATGTGATGCGGAACATGATTTCCAGCCTCCATGCCCTCACAATGTTGTTGATGCCTCTAAAACTGTTTGGAAGGCTTTGGGAGTGAAAGAAAATAGCTGGGGTGAAATGCAGATATTCTAGTCTGATGCTTAAGTTAAATGAGTAGTTTTTTTGACAAGTAATCCGTTGGCTAAGATACAACCTAGGCGATGAAATTATTTTTCGTCTCCTAGGTTGTTATAAATAATCATTAAAATTTATGTATAAAAATTCTATCGGCTAGGTTAAATGTTCTGTCGGCTATGACTTACTTAGTCGATAGAATAATTTTTCATCTCCTAGGTGCTAACTTAGGCTAACTTAGTCGATAAATGTTCCGTCGGCTAAGTGTTTTTTCTACTAGTGTCATATCCAGAGCGGGGAGTCCCGCCTTGAAATTAAAGTGAGAGATTCCTTATTTTGCTCACTTTCGGGTCAGATTTTCACATCTTCACCGTACAATGTCTAGTTTATAACATGTTTACAAAGTTTCATCTAATTTGGAGATTATCTGAATACCAAATTAGATGAAATAAGTCAATAGAACAAAATCTGTTTAAGCAGAATCATTCATATAAATCACGAATACGGAAGCACAAATGAGGTTCAAATTAGATGAACCTTTGCAGAAATGATCGACTCACGTTGTGTTCTAGACATTCAAACATAGAGTTGTGAAAATCTAACCTTAAAAGTTAGTCAAATAAAGAGTCTCACATTTTAATTTCAGAGCTGGGCTCCACTCCGGATAAGGAATGATATATATATATATATATATATATATATATATATATATATATATACCTTTGCAGAAATGATCGACTCACGTTGTGTTCTAGACATTCAAACATGGAGTTGTGAAAATCTAACCTTAAAAGTTAGTCAAATAAAGAGTCTTACATTTTAATTTCAGAGCTGGGCTCCGCGCTCCGGAAAGACGTCTGTGGTATTTTCTTATCTAGGTTCTCTCCTAGATCCAACACCAATTCAACTTCTTTTAATTGGATTGGTGTTGTTGGTATGAGGCATGGCCATGAAGGACATGCTTGTGTCAATGGCAGTCATATTGGTTGCAATGACGACTATGGAGGCAGCGAAGACAAGGGTGTCATCGGCGCTGGTGTTGTTGCTGACGTCAGCATTGGCTGCGATGGCTATGTTGCTATCACCAATTCTGTTAGGGTTTCTTTGGGCCTTGGCATATTGGGTTTGACCATTTTGGGTCTTTTTATATAGTTTTACTATTTTATAGCAATAGCCTATTTGTCTATGTATAGTAAAAATAGACATACAAAATAAGTGAATGAGATGATTAAAGAGTAGTCTGTCTTATGTACTATGTGAGGTATGCCTCACAACTACTTGACTATCTGTAGATAATAACGGTAGAGTATGTAATTGCTGCTTCTGATCTTCGTATTTAACCTTAATATATCAAGTCATGATTGACTACAAAAAAAATTATATATTTTACATAAACAAAGCACAAGATAATACTTTTATAATGTACAACATATTTGTAGCAAGCCAGATAGACTGTGATGCATTAAGCGTCGGACCACGTGATATCTAAGCCACCCCAATTGGCTTTCGACACACCTAAGCCTTCCCACACAGCCTTGGAGGCATCCACGATGTTATTAGGACAAGGAGGCTGGTAATCATGGTCTGCATCACAACCTTCAGTAGAGTCACACTCATCCACCACCATGGCCACCACACTCTGCCCGTTGCCATTAATTCTGATGTTCTTAAGGCACCTTGATCCACCATTGTACCATCCAGTGGATAATGCCACAACTGGTGTGTTGTCATCGTGGTACTGGCCGTCACATTCAGATGGGCCTCCGCCATCACCTCCTGCCTCGAAGCTGTTAAGAGTGAGGTAGGCTTGGGTGTTGCCGGACATAGGTGGAGAGCACGTGTATGTTGGGTACATTTTTCCCGCTTTACAGCAGTCAGATTCATCCTCTTGGTTACATTGTCCAGGAGGAGGTTTCTTTCCTCTAATTCTGCCACTGGGACGACATTGCTGAGCTTCACTAACCAAGAACACTGTTAAGAGGAGAATGACTAGAATAGACCCTTTTGAGAAAAAGCTCTTCATTTTTCTCTACCTCTTATACGTCTCTCAAGCTATGGTGTTTGAGATGATTGATGCATAAATGCAATTTAAGGTGTATTTATATATCAATTTCAAACCCAAGTTATTTTAAAATGTTTGTAGAATGACAAAATTGCATTCACACAACTAAGGAGAGCAAATTAAGTTCTACGCCAACTTATATATTCCAGAATAAACAACCAAAAATGTGGTATATATATCATCAAGTTATGGTAAAGATTAATCCCACCCTGTGTTGACAGTCACCTTGTCATGTTAACCATCCAAACCAACAAAAAAATTTACTAGCAATTTGGCTATCATCTATGCAGAAACAAAAGTATATATAGTCAGTCCAAGTCTAATATACCCTTTGAGGCTGATTTTTACGGTTTATCCTCCTTCCTAAACTTCATCTTTCTTCTTATTGCATGAAAGATTGGATATGTACATGTGCCGGTCACCAGTCATTGGATGTACGCCAGTCTCTTTGGTATTAAAGATCACCAGCTCTCAGTTTGTTAAAGAGCTTCCAGCGTTAGTTATAAAGTGAACAATTTTACTAGTTTTAATGTTTTATCTCCAAGTGTTTAACTTTCAGTAGTGATTGTTGGGGCTATGCCCATCATTTTCAATTTGTTCGTATAAATATGTATTATAACAGTTTAGACCATTAAAAGAAATAAAGAATTGTATTTTTTTGGCTTGGAAAAACTGTGCCGAGCCAAATCCGAACCTGATGGTTCGGACCAATTTTTTTTAGTTGTGTTAATTAACATGGGCACGGACAAGCAAGATATTGCTGGTGCTAATTAGCCACGGACACAAAAAGTTATGGCAAATGAGAAAGTATAAAATAAGAAATAGGAAACTGTTCACTGTCAGATGTGTTCTTTGACTAAAGTGTCTCAGGGAGGGACGGATAGGAAAATCTGTTCTCAAATTGCTAAAAACCATTTTGGAGATGGTACATGGAGACACACCAAGAAAAACCGTCGTCCCCAAGGCTTTATAGTGACGAACTTCGTGCCCATAATCTCAATAGGGACGGAAAATGGCATGTTGCTATTGCCCCATATCCTAGTAGTGTGTATATAAATTCATCATGATTTTACCCCTTATCTATGCACCTTGGCCGGCCATATGTAAGTTGAAGTGTAATGCATACTGTATGTGCAATGACAAATAAGTAGCAGTTTATTTTATGAAAGTGATCCACTCATCTATCAGAGTTTTCTCTATAGCTAATACTTGCCAAACAAAACCAGCATTTCTTCCCCATGTTGAAATAGGTTTCACTAACCAAAGAAATTTATCATGTCATTGTGCGTGTCATTTAAAATTGACAACTTATTTTCTTATTCTAGATGAGGAAACTTATTCTCTTGGTTGACATCGCCATCAACATTCCCATGGCCTAAATTTACCTTGTTGTTACTTAATGCAGCACACAATAAGACGTATAAATTCTAGAAAAAAAATAGGGGAATCAGATGAAAAACAAAACAAGACAATGTAAATTTAATATAAATTTTGACGGATGTCTTGTTTAGATGTTTTTCTGTGGAGAATCAGTGCAGCAGAGAATTATCAGAAAGCATCTATTTGCTGTACATATTAACTTTGATACTAATGGAGTAAAATCAGCACAGCCGAACTGTTATAATATTTATATTGAAATAAGATTTCAACATAGGGGAAAGAAATGCTGAAGAATTGATATATGTATTAGCATTCTGAATTTCCAAGCAAAATATGAATCATGCATTTTAAGCCTCAATGAGCCATCTCTGATATCGGTTTCATAAGACTTCAAATTTAAGATTCTAATGGAACTTGGGAGTAATCTGTCATTGATGAGATCTTTAGTACGTGAGATTCTCTTTATTATGAAACTTCTAGTGCTAATCAACCAAGCCAAACTTACACAGCTGCAATCACTAACTACAAAAATGGTTCCTTGTTGATGGTGATAGAATCAGCTGCATGCAGATTGTATATATGTATATGAACTTTTACTAGCAATTCTGACAGTATTCTTATAGCAATATTACGGAATGGTATCTTTTAATCGGCCAGTGGATTCATGCTACATGTATTATGTGATATTAAAAATTAATCAGGCGTTCTAGGCCTAGATTCAAAGCATTCATAGTCGATATATAGCCTACGTAGGATCCAACTTCTTCAAACCAACCAAAACCTAACCAGCAAGTTCTTGAGGAAGATGTACCATTTTTGTTCTTCAGGTGCTTTTCTCTTCATCTTCCTCATTCTTGTGACAATCTGTTCGAGCATTGAAGCTCATCAAACCTCCAATCCAAGTCGTAAACTAGTCAGTAGAAAGTCTCCTCTTGCATCCCAGCAGCAGCATACAAAGGCAACCTTGACGATCAATAGCTTTGAGAAAGGTGGTGATGGCGGTGGACCGTCTGAATGTGATGGTAACTACCACTCCGATAACACCCTGATCGTGGCATTGTCGACGAGATGGTACAACAATGGGAAGAGGTGTTTTGATTACATTACCATAAATGCTAATGGAAGGAGTGTGAAAGCTAAGGTTATTGATGAGTGTGACTCAACAAGAGGCTGTGCTGATGACATCGTTGATGGCTCTAAAGCTGTTTGGAAGGCCTTGGGAGTTAAGGAAAACAGCAGGCACTGGGGTGAAATGAAGGTATTCTGGTCTGACGCCTAGTGACTACCTTTATATGGTGATACAAATATGAAAGTGAAGAAGGATCATAGAGCCACTTCTCCATATGATTGAAAATAAAGAGTAGTGAAGAAAGTTGTTAGTATAAATAACTCATATATGCTGAATTGTTGAAATTGACAGCTGTAATTTCATCAAAAGTATATGTATATATGTTAAGGATCACACTATCTTTATAGTCTGATCTTTAGTTTGTTCAATAATGGCTGGTAAGCCGAAACCTGTTGTACGGAACACTGGAAAAATGAAGATATATCGTAATTTAATGCAGTTGGTTTATCAAATATATAAACCGTTGAAATATCTATCCCACATCAGGAATATAGGACATTACATGTGGGTTTAAGGGTTTGGCCTACTCTCTTCATTGACAATTGGTTTTAGAGTTGAACCTCAGACTATTTTATTATAGCATCAGAACAGGTTACACACGTCCACGTGTGTTAGTGTTACCGGTCACACGCACTCCACGTCATCCCTAATGATGTCCATGTATTAGGCTTGAAGATTCGTCACATGTGCGGGGCATTTTGAGGTATCTATCCCACATCGGGTCGGGAATATAAGACCTTAACTGTGGACTTATAAGTGTTTAGACTACTCTCTTCATTACTAATTGGTTTTGAAGTTGAACCCCAGAATATTTTATCTTAAACAAACTGAACTTCTAGTGATTCTACAAGCTTGGTTCATGCATGCCAATGGTATAGACAAATTGTTATATAAAGATATTATAGATTGAGAATTTGAGTTTCCAAGCAATTTTTAAGTATCATCATGCTGCATTTTGATTTGCAGATCCATGAGATCTTCTTCAGATTCCGAAGGAATTTTCTAGTGTTCTAATCAAGTAATTAAGATGACTTAGGCAGCACCAAATATACCAAACGATAAATACTAAAGGGATGATGATACAGTTGACAGTTCTTAGCTGCTTGTTTATATTCTTCTTATTTCTTTACTTCAGATTAATGTACATATATACTTTACGAAATTTTGTATTCGCCGATACGATTAATACCTAACTGTTTTATATTACACCTAATTAATGACCTAATAAAGTATTGTAAAACGGATAGAACTTCTGGTATGAAAGTACTAGACTCATTCTAGCTACATGCAGAGAAGATTGTAAGTTTCATAACTCATACATAGAAATAGACAGTTACTTTCAGAATACATTAGTTGGTTGATTATAGTTGATTGCATACTTGCATGCAGTTCTGTACCATAGAGTTGGAATTGCAGTTTGTTTGTAATATAGATTACTGGGTTTGACACGAGTATTAGAAAAGTACAATGGAAGGTCCTTTGTTGATATTGATATAGTTTACATAAACAGGTCATAAGATAACTTACATGATGTATATATATAACATATTTGTAGCAAGCCAGACATACAACAATGTAACTAATTAAGCGTCTGACCAGGTGATATCTAAGCCACCCCAATTGTCTTTAGACACACCCAAGGCTTTCCAGACAGCCTTAGAGGCATCCACAATGTTGTTAGGACAAGGAGGCTGGTAATCATGGTCTTCATCACAACCTTCTGTGGAGTCGCACTCATCCACCACCATGGCCACGACACTGCGCCCATTACCGTTAATTCTGATCTTATTAAGACACCTTGATCCGCCATTGTACCATCCGGTGGATAATGCCACAACTGGAGTATTGTCGTTGTGGTACTTGCCATCACATTCAGATGGACCACCCCCGTCACCACCCTTCTCAAAGCTGTTAAGAGTGAGGTAGGCCTTGGTGTTGCCAGAAATTGGTGGTGAGCAAGTGTACTTTGGGTACATTTTTCCGGCTTTGCAGCAGTCAGAGTCATCCTCCTTGTTACATTGTCCAGGTGGAGGTTTTTTTCCTCTAATTCTGCCACTTGGACGACATTGCTGAGCTTCACTAACCAAGAAAATGGTTAAGAGGAGAATAGACAGAATCGACACTTTTGAGAGAAAGCTCTTCATTTTCTAGGTCTCTCAACTTGTGCTGTTGTGTGTGATGTGTTTGATGCCTAAAAGCATTTAGTGCTTGGCTATTTATAAGAATTGTCCAACCAAATTTTTCCCTCATGTTTGCAGAATGACAAATTTTCATTCTTACAACCGAAGCGAGCTAATTGTTTCTGTTTTTTTCTTTTCTTTTTTTTCTTAGGAGAGCTAATAGTTTCTAAGCTTTCTTGGTTTGCAGAAACAACCAAAATTTCATTCAACATTTGATACTTGATCAAATTAATTGTCAAAAATCTAATATAATTATCAGCTATCATAATCCTTGCTTTCCTTGACTACTTTCTTGATCAGCATATTTGAACAGAAAAAGTATAGCCCCAGGCCCCCAGCCCCTTGGCATAGTTATATTTATGCATATCCATCTTCTGTTAAATGATTAGAAATAATTAAACCTAGTTTAAAATTTATACTTGTCCATGATTCATTTTATACCATGTCAAACAATAACCTTATTTTCAAACCAAGGTTTCAACAATATTCAATCAAAAAAAAAGGTCTCAACATTATTCTGAACACCATGATTTGGGGTTTGGGGGGTCTGTTATTGTAGCTGAACACGTACATTTTTCACTGAGTTCCTTGTCTGCAGTGAAAAAGCTACCAAAGGGAGAATTATGAGAACTCAAACGAAAGTTAAAATGGTTTTGAGGAACTGGAGTGGGGTTTGGGAGGAGTTTGGAGGCAACTGGTGAGGTCCTGGAGAAGCTGCAGTGAGTTGGGGCAGAGCAGAGGTGGAGGTGGTGACAGAGGCAACTGCAGGTGCTCAAGCCAACGATGAGAAGAGGTGGAGGTGGTGACCGAGGCAGCTGCAGTGTTTTTGGAGCCGAGACACAGAGGGTAGGTTTTTCCCCCTCTTTGAATTGTGTATTGTTGCTGTGTTAATGTGTTGTTGGATTAGATGCTGATTTGTTGTTGTATTGATGTTGTTGGATTCCTTGCATGTGTCGAGAACTTGGTGACGAGGAAAACGGGGAAACTCCGGTGAAATTCCGGCAAGTTGACCGGAATCCGGCAAAGATTCTGACGATGCAGTTAAAATGGCAGAAAATGTCGAGAGGTAGTGTTCGACTCCTTTTAAAGTGTATTGTTTCCCTTTAGTAGAGTTAAAGTGTCGTAATCAGAATTTACGTATAAGGAAACGTATAAAAACGGAAACTAACCGTATTTGGGAACCTTCCATTTAGGGAAACCTTCTATGTTTGGAAACCTACTAAGTTGGGAAACTTTCCATTTTGGGAAAGTTTCCATTTTCCATTTTGGGAAAGTTCTATTTTTCTGAAAAACGGTTTAGTAAAGAATTGAAGTTCAACGAGTTTGACACATTTTGGTCAAATTGGTAGTGTTAAATTGTTATCAGAAAATGATAACTGGAATTCTGGAAAATGTAAGTTGACCGTGTTAAGTAAAGTTGGTGTTTCACGTAAATCGGTAAATCGACTCTTGGTAAATATATTGATTAATGTGACACGTTGGGTGTCCATAGTAATTCAACAATTTACCATGTGACACCCTAACTTTAGATTAAAATGGTAAAGGAAAGTTCGGAAGCTAAGTCGGACTTCCGATAAATTGAGTAAAGAGTCGATAACTGGAAAAGAAAGTCAAAAAGGTTAAAGTGCCATAAAAGGAAATTGGTTGGTTAACTTAGTCAATGTGGGCATTCCTGGTCAAACTAGGAATGCTGAGGTCTGTTGACTGTTATTGTTTCTTGGTTGCTAAGCTACTTTAATTATGCAATGATTATTGGACGAGGTAGCTTACGCGGTGACCTCGGTTCACCGAGGCAGCTCCTAGAAGCTTGGAGCTTACGTATGGAACGACAATTCCAGGTAGGGAATCTGAACCCCCTTGGTAGTGGTTTTATATATATTTGAGAAAGTGCATGATTTTGTGTATGCTCATGGTCGATGTCTCGGGAAGGTTTTCTTTATATTAAATGATTTATGATTGGGCCAAGAAAACCCGAGGCTAGACGTAAAAGATTTTTATACGATGATGTGATATGTTGAGCACCGTTGTCTTGATTTCCGGTGCGTGACCTGAGAGTGGCGAGACCTAGTATTTAGACTACGCTTCCCACGATGTCGATGACCGTGAACCTCCGGAGGGGCAATGCCCTGTTTATTTAAATTATCCCACTTACGCTCGTCTCGCACAGAGTTAAGCGAGACGTAAGTGCGGTGTGTTGTTACGTGAGATTTGTTAGGCATTAGCTGTAAATGGACACTCTCGCTACTATTCGTCTTCAGACGCATAGGTAGTTGGCCCCGGTTTGTTATATAGACAAACCCGGGATTCGGTCACAGAGATTCGTGAAGCCCTGCAGGCTGTATTGTTCATCGAGCGCTCTGGGCCCCTGTTTTAGCATACTGCACTGTTTTTCCGAAAGATATGAAATGATGTTTTTGTGTGCCAAGGGTTTTCTAAATGGTTTTATTACGAGCTCAAATCTATATGTATATATATAATTTTATGGTTTTCAAACCTATCATTGGCGGGCCTATATGTGAGCACGCGAGGACGACGCTCACCCCTACAATAGATTGTTTGCAGGTACTGTGACGGGATAGATAAAGAGAGCTGTATGTGTGGAGCCTCATTCCTTACTCGATGTTTGGTCCAAGTGTACTTCTTATTCCGGTTTTACCCTTCGAGTTATATACCAGTGCCTTTTTCATAAACAGTAAAGGTGTCATCCCGATTTGCTAACTATGTTGTATATTTTTATTGTTGTCGCTAAAGTTTTTAATTGACCCCTTTATTTTGACCACCTTCCGCGAAATTAGAAAAACTCTGATGAATGTTTTAAGAATTTCATGTGGTGCCACTCAAAGTATTAAAGTTTAAATTTTATTTTACTTACTAAAAAGCTTACGACTTTAGGTTAATAAGTTGTTGGCACGTTCTTCGGACGTGTTGACTTCTTATTGGCTTAAATTCGTGGCTACTGTAATTTTCCTTCCCGGAGTGCTACAACGCTTGTCGCTGTTTGACTAAACATGTATTAGTATGTATGCGAGTCTTGATAGGTACACTCCGCATAGATAAAGCCAATGCTAGCTCAGAATATGGTATAAACCAATGTGACCTAAGAAAATGTGACCCGTGTGCCCTTGCAAGATCATGAGAATGGTTTGTTTTGAAATCGACTACCACATATGAGTTCTTCTTCTTAAAATATCTAACCTTTAACAGACATGGACAATTGAATCTTGTCAATTTCTTTGGCGTACAGACCTTGTCATTGTAGTTCATATATTCCTCTCGTCTCTTTCTTTCAGCCGAGCAGACTAATTTACAAATTGTGACTCTTCCAGTCCTTGCACTTACATACTTATCATCCTTTCTCACATCAAACCCCATTGCTTTGCTACAAGCATAATAAAAATTCTCTGCTTCCTTAACAGATTTAAACTCCTTGCCAAGAACATCATCAGCAGACAATTTATCAAACAACCCATGAAGTTGTAGATGATCGATGTCACTTCCCCTCTTCTTAATTTGCACTTGTGAATCAACATCAAAAATTTGAACTTCGTTTGATACGTCTACGCTTGACATTTGATAATAGAAACTAAATTATTACTGAGCCAAACAAAAAATTAAAACAAAGAGCTTAGTAGCCCCCGACTACGAAAGTAAAAAGGTCAAGATCCCGAAATTCAATTCAATTTGCCAAATATCAAGAATCACACTCAATGATAAAAGGTAGCTCTTCAAGAATTATTGTCATGAACAAGAGAAAAGAAACGAAAAGTTGTACCAATATTAGACGAATGCTAATCTCTCTCTATCTTTCTTCATCTTCTTAAGCCAAATATCAACAAAAAATCATTAAAGCCTACATATGTCTCATGCAAATTCTTCTTCTTCTTCGATAGATAGATGTGTGATTAGACAATTCTAGTTGAACACTATAACACGTACACAAAAAAGAAGGAAGACTAAAAATTAGTGTTAAAAATTAGAATATTAAACCCTAAAACAAGTTGAAAAAGGAAGGCTAAAAATTATGGTCAAAATTAAAATATTTAGAACCTTAAAACACATACGAAAAAGAAGGCTAAAAATTAGGGTTAAAATTAAAATATTTAAGACTGTTAGATTATTATAAATCTAAATATTTAAAATATTCTATAAATTAAAAGTATGAGATATACATCAACATACTATAGAAAATTTCATTATATATATATATATATATATATATATATATATATTTATATTGCCAATTTGAAGTTTCAAATCATTCCTGAAGTATCATTCTGCATTTTTGCATATCCAAGACTTTATGACAGTGTTTAGATTCTGGATGATTATTCTAGTGTTCTAATCAACTTAGATCACTTAACAAGAACCAACTGTAGACCCAAACAATTTCCCTATATACTAAAGGAGGTGCAAAGTGATCTCCTATTCACCATCCACTGTTCAAATGAAGCCAGCGGGTTTATGACGGAGCTGGAGCCGACACTATTAAGGAGCCTCTTTTTATCGCTTAAATCCAGTCAAGAAGCCGCCATACCCAAATCTTATGAGAAGATCTCCATCGCCATATCTCATACCGCCATCTTCGAAAAGTCATGACCAACCACATCTTTCATTCCTCATCAATTGCCCACCATACCCAAATCTTATCACCTACCAAGCACCATGCCCAGATCTCATTAATCATCACCTGTCACCAAATCTCACCTATTCTCTCTCTCTCACCTATTCTCTCTCTCTCTCTTTGCATTGCGGCTTCAGCCGAGGCAGTTGATGGTGAAGATACCATTTACCCCTCACATAGCCTTCATTATATGTCTTCCTTTCTTTTCTTTCGACCACATAATCCAAAAGCTGAATCAACAAACAAGAAGCCAGGTCCCGATCCCGATCTCACTTCAAAGGGAAGGAAACCCCCATCATCGCTCACCGCCAACTACGTTTCAGTGATTCGCTGCCAAAAACGTCGTCAGCCGTCGTCTTGCCCGCATTCGCCTTCCAGATAACTTATGCTGGCTCCGTATCTCTCTCGATTTGGTATATCCTCCAATTAGCCTGAGTTGGAAACAGTTGCTTCGTTGATTTGTTAAATAAAAAATCCCGGTGTTAACAGGTTAGATCTTCTTTTAATTTGTCTATCGATTGGTCCTACATTAATTTCTATACCAGATATGTGTTTGGCCATGGTCTTAAAGAGTTTTGTACATTTGAAAGATTGACTGGCTTCATTTGCACGCGCTCTATCTAGCGAAATTGAAGAAATTCGATTGGGGTTTTGTCCAATTTATTTTTTGTTATAGTTTTAAATTGGTCAGCTTATTGTGAGCTTAGTGCTATGTGTGCTGGGTTTTCAATTTCTTAAAAGCAAATTTCAATAAGGTAAATTTCCTAACATGGCCAGCATCAAATGTTTGATCAAGATATGAAATGTGGTTGCTGTTGCTTTCTTGAGTTTCTGTTTACTTAGTTTCAATGAAGTATAACTATTAATGGATGAACAATCAGAACAAGTTGTTGAGCTAAGGTTCCTTATAACATCAAGGTCTTGACTGAGAATGTGAAGATTGTTCAATGTTATCATTTATAATAATTTTAATGAAAGTTAGAGGCTTTATTCATTATTTTGTTTGTTCCTTTGAAACATATAAACATTTATTTTAACTAAAATTGTGCATTTACCTGTGTTTTGTTCTGATATGCCATTACGGCTTCATCACCAAACTATCAAAGAACAATGTGTGGCTCTTCTATTTATATGATTATTCTGTGTTTAATGTCTATATTGGGTTTTACATTTAAATTAAGTCATTTAGTTTAAGTGTTGACACACAGGATTCAAGATCTGAATTGTGAAAGGCATTGCTGAGGTTCCGCTATATGGAAAACGTTACTAATAACGCTTTGTAAAGTAGAAAAAGCAAATCGGCTTGATTATGTGGTTGAGAGGTTTCACCAAAAGGGGTTAGGTTTAGTGTTTGATCTCTATTGTTCTTCTCAGTTATTGGTTTTCCTATTGCATAGTATGTTTAATTTTTAATGTCTATTTTGTTTCTTCACAAATTGTCAAGCTTGCAAAGTTATGATTCAGATTCGGGCTCACATATTCTCAAATATATGCAGATAAATATTGGAGTCGGTACCAAATTCATAAATAGGTACGAATTTTACCTTCACCTCTACTTTTCAAAGTTTCAATGGCTTTGTGTTAGTGATAATGACATTTATGTAGATTTGGGTTGATAGCAGTAATGATTGGGTTTTTTAAAGATTGCAGTAGTGATTGGGAGTTTTAATTTTTGTGGGCTAACATGGGAGTCTTTATATATTCTTTAGCATCCAAGATTTTCAAAAGATATATAATGAACTTCATTCACATTGCAGAGCAACATATGTTTGAGTACACAGACCCAAGAAAGATTTATACTTTTCTCTTTCTGAAATACCCATTTGATCATCAACGCCAGCCATAGACTACCTGAGTGTAGGTGCTCTTGATCCACTTAAAGCTTTTCTTGAAAGACCCCTTCATCTTCTCCTCAGCTGAATAGACTTTGTATCCAGCAACCCTCTTCTTCCTCTGCAACTCTGGTTAGATAGTGATTTTGGTGTTCACAATGTGGTTTCATAATTTTTTTTTGACATTTGGATGTGGTGAATCTTTATGTCTGTAGAATGTTTGCTTCCCCGGTTCAGTGTCCCACATCTAACCACATTTCAATGTTCTTTATATAAGAACAACATTCAATATGATGTTTTATTTAAACATACAGTGTGATATTCTGATTCTTGATAAATTGTTATGGTTTCAGTCATGGCCTCTTATGGCAAATCAAGCAAGAGGCAGAAATTCTTCCAACAATTTCAAGATATGCAACAACACTTGACAGATAATCAGACAGCAACAAACTTGCAGTGTTATGAAAATGAGGGCACAAGTGGATCAAGTCAACCTAGCAAACAAGCTGGTGAAAGAAAGCCTAATTCTGCTAGGCAAAAATTCTTTGAAAATTTTCAAAATTCGCAGCTGTTGACAAACCATGACTCATCCACAACCTTGCAGTGTGGTCAAAATGAAGGCACAAGCGGTTTATATCCTTGCTCTGTTAACACATACGATGCGGATACAATTATGACAGGTAACAATACATAAACAGTAGCTATTACAGGTCATTATTTTCCAAATAACATGGATGACATCTATTTTATTTGACATCAGATGCAGTTATGTGTGCGGTTCCTTTTGGTCAAGCATCATATCAAAAAAACCGACAAGGTTTGTCATTTTACATTTGATCTTTTAAATCAGCAAAACAAATTACTCTTTTACTTAAATATAAAAATGTGTCATTACAGGTATGGTCGTGGGATATGAAGATTGTGGTGATAACTCATTTGTATGTAATCACTGTGGTGCGTACTTTTGGATTGGCGAAGCTATGAAAAACAGTATTCGGAAAAAAAATAATGACCCTATTTATACTGCATGTTGCCATAAAGGAGAAGTGAAAATTCCTTTTGCTAATCCGACACCCATATTTCTTCAGCAATTACTAAATCCAGAGAATGGTCGTGAAAGCATGCTATTTCGTGAAAATATTCGAGTTTACAACTCAATGTTTGCTTTTACCTCGATGGGTGCCAAGATTGACCGTGACATAAACAAAAGATCAGGACCTTACGTTTTTAAAATATGTGGTCAGGTACATCATTTAATGGGTTCTGCATTACCAATTGAAGGTGAACCCCCTAAATACGCACAGTTATATGTTTATGACACCAGTAATGAAATTTCAAACCGCATGAATGCCATTGACCCATCTCATGTGAATAAAAAAACCAAACCTGATATTGTGCAAGGATTGATGCAAATGTTTGATGAAACTAATGAATTGGTAAAACAATATCGAAATGTTCGAGATAAATTTGAAGATAGTTCGTTGCCTGCATTTAACACAACTATACTTGGACGACAGCCAACTGATGGTAAACAATATGGATTACCGACCGGAGACCAGATAGCTGGTTTAATTGTTGGTGACATTGGACAATTTAATTCCAACAGAGATATTATTATCCAATCAAATGATGGGAGTTTAAAACGAATCTCTAAATTACATCCGAAATACATGTCACTACAATATCCATTGCTATTTCCTTATGGTGAAAATGGATATAGACTTGGGTTAGAATTGCAACAGGTTGCGAGTGAACGTGGAAAAACTAGAATTAAACTCACAATGATCAAGTTTATATGTTACCAAATTCATGATAGACAAAATGATGCGAGTACCCTGTTAAAAGGAGGGAGATTATTCCAACAATACTTAGTCGATGCTTATGCAACCGTTGAAGAAGATCGTATAGAATATGCAAGAAATAATCAACCTAAATTGAGAAGTGAAATCCGCAAAAACATTTATGCTGCTGTTTCTACTGGAATTCAAAAAACCTGCGATGTGGGAAGACAAATTCTTTTGCCAAGTTCTCATACCGGGGGTCCCAGAGATATGATCAACAACTATCAAGATGCGATGGCAATATGTAGGCAATATGGTAACCCAGATTTGTTCATAACTTTCACTTGCAATGTTAACTGGCCAGAGATAACAAGATATTTCAAAAACAAACCAGGATACAGACATGAAGACCGGCCTGACATCATCTCGCGAATATTTAAGTTAAAATTAGAGGATATGCTAGCCTACATTAAATCTGGGCAGCCATTTGGACAAGTTGAAGCAGATGTTTGCACAATTGAGTTTCAAAAAAGCGAGGATTGCCTCATGCTCATATGTTATTTTGGCTTAAAATATCGTACAAATGTCATAATCCAACTGATATTGACTCAATTATTTCAGCCGAATTACCTGATAAAAATATTAGTCCAGAACTTTTTGCAATTGTTGGTCAATTCATGATTCATGGTCCGTGCGGGAAAATAGATCCTAAGGCTCCATGTATGCAAGATGGAAAATGTACCAAAAGATTCCCAAAAAAGTACAAGCTTACAACCAAATTTGAAGCCATCAAACCACCTGTATATAAACGACGCGATGATGACACAAAATTTGTAGTCAAAAATAAAATTAATATTGGCAACAATTATGTTGTTCCGTATAACTCAAATTTGTTACTAAGATATAACGCTCATATCAATGTTGAGTCATGTTCTCAATCTATGTTGATCAAATACTTATTCAAGTACATAAATAAAGGTCCTGATCGAGCTCGAGTTTCGATATATGAAAATATTGATGATGAGATTCAAAATTACCTTAATTGTCGTTATTTAGCTCCTCATGAATCAGTATGGAGATTATTCGAATTTTCGATTCATTCTCGACACCCTGCAGTTCAATTATTACAAGTTCACATGCCCACAGAACAAAATGTTGTTTTTAAAGAAACTGATTCTCTTGAATCAGTGTTACAAAATCCGATTACAGAAATCACTATGTTCACAAGGTGGTTAGAGAAAAATGCCATTTGTGAGGAAGCAAGAGAATTAACTTATGCAGAATTTCCTACAAAGTTTGTTTGGGACGCAAAAACTAAATGTTGGATGCGAAGGCAACGATATCAGACGATTGGAAGAATTGCGCATGTACCACCTATTGTAGGTGAGTTATATTACATGAGAAAGTTACTTAATATTCAAAAAGGATGTCGTAACTATAGAGAGATAAGAACAGTAAATGGTGTTACTTATGACTCTTACCAAGAAGCCTGTCGAGCATTAGGTTTGTTGGATGATGATAAAGAATGGATTGATGCTTTGACAGAATCTTCGTTTACTGCAACATCTAACGAAATGCGTAGATTATTTGTTACAATCATTCTATTTTGTAATGTTTCAAATCCGCAAGCTTTACTTGATGCACATTGGATAAACATGTCTGATGACATCTTATACAAAATTCGATCAGAATTCAATATGCCTAATCTGACTATACCTGAACCAGAACTCAAAAATAGTCTTTTATTTGAACTTGAAAAAATATTCAGTATGTCATCTACCTCATTAGAAAATTTTCAGTTACCAATGCCGAGTGCAGATCAAGTACTACAACTTAATAATAAACTACTAAGAGAAGAGCGTGACTACGATTGTGACGCATTAAAAATGCAACATTCAAATTTAATTACTAAATTAAATGGTTGTCAAAAAATCATATACGACGAAGCAATCAAAGCAGTTCAAGAAAAAAATTGCAAAAGCTTTTTTGTCCATGGTTGCGGTGGAACCGGAAAGACATTTTTGTGGCATACGATAATTACTAGATTAAGATCCGAGGGAAAAATTGTTTTGGCTGTAGCTTCATCAGGTATTGCTTCATTGCTACTTTCAAATGGTAGAACGGCATATTCCCGATTTAAAATACCACTTAAAGTAAATAAGTTATCGACATGTGCAATTAAAAAAGGTACTCATCTTGCTAAATTACTTGAGAAAACTGAATTAATAATATGGGATGAAGCTCCGATGGCTAATAAATATTGTTTTGAATCATTAGATACAACCCTTCGAGATATTTTGTCAGAGCCCAGAAAACCATTTGGAGGCATATCTATTCTATTAGGTGGAGATTTTAGACAAATTTTACCGGTCGTACCAGAAGGAACAAAAGAAAAAATAATTGAACACTCATTAAATAATTCATTTTTATGGCCTTCGCTTCAAGTGTTTAGTTTGACAGAAAATATGAGATTGTCAAGAAGTGGTTTATCTAATGAAGAAAAGCACAAAATAACGAATTTCGCAAATTGGATATTACAAATAGGAGACGGCCGAGTACAGTCAATTTATGATACTGATGATAGAGACACATCTTGGATTAATATTCCTAAAGATTTACTCACCAATCAACGATAGATCCTATAGGATCAATCTTTTTGGCTACTTATCCAGACTTTAACATTAAGTACAATAATGCTGACTATTTAAAAGAACGTGCTATTATTACACCTCGAAACATAACAGCTAATGATATCAATAATTATGTGATTAATTTGCTACCGGGTGATAAAAAAACATACTTCAGCTCTGACACAATATCATTCAGTTCTGGGAGTAACAAGAATAGCGACTTTTTATACCCGACAGAATTTTTGAACAAGCTTGAATTTAGTGGGATGCCTACACATGAATTAGTTTTAAAAGTCGGCATGCCAATTATGTTACTAAGAAATTTAAACCAAATAGACGGTTTGTGTAATGGAACGAGACTAATAATTATAAAATTGTATGATAGACTTATAGAAGCAGAAATATTAACGGGTAAGAACATAACTGATAAAGTTTTTATCCCGAGAATTGTTATGACGACAGTTGAAGATAAATGGCCATTTACATTTAAAAGGCGTCAATTTCCTATTAGGCCCTGTTACGCAATGACAATTAACAAAAGTCAAGGTCAATCATTAAATCAGGTTGGAATATATTTGTCGAAACCAGTTTTTACACACGGACAATTGTACGTTGCACTATCAAGAGTTACATCAAAAGAAGGTCTTAAGATTCTAATTAATAATAGTGATGACATACCGAATAATTGTACTAAAAACATAGTGTACAAGGATGTATTATACAATATCTAAAATAACATCCGACCCTATAGAAACACATTATTTTTTGAGACCAATTTTGAATTTTTTGTGTATGATATGGATGCTACAAATAAACAAGTATTGATTCTTATACGCCACATTTTTTGAGGATCAGATCTGATAGTCTTGGCTAATTCTAAAAACATATGCAAGATAGTAATATACACCTTTGTTTAGAAATGTTGTCAAGTTCTTCTTTCCCCTTCAGAAATACATACCTATCTTAAAACAAAAAGAAAACAGTGATGTATTCAATTATTTCCATTCTCATATACAAAAAAATATACGTTCAATTTCCCAAATATTTTACCAAAATATTATCGTGTGACAGATTGGGATTAGACCCGACGCTCTCTATTCTCTCAGTCAAAGCCCTCCATCGCCATACATGTCTGTGTAAAGTATGCCAGAAAATCTCTATCACCCCCGCACCATACTCAGATCTCAATAATCACCAACCCAGACTCAGTTGTCATGACCAATAATCGCCCACGATGCCTAGATCTTTCAGTCCTGATCAATCGCCCACCATAACCAAATCTTAATCATGACCAATCACCTATTAGACACCATGCCCAGATCTCAGTCAGCGTACCCATACCTCCATGAGACTCTACCATGACTAACTACCTGCCATGGAACAGGGAGGAGGCTGAGGATGGAGCATTATCATCAAGCCCTCGAGAAGAACAGAAAGAGAAGATTGATTGAACTTCAATCACACATGTTCTCTTCATTTTGCTGGACTAATATCTTTGCTGCATGTGCAACTATTGTAACTGTTTTTACTTTTTTTTAGACCACTGTTGATTGCCTAGAGTCTGTAGGGAGTTTTTTTGTTGTGGGAAACTCCTAATCATACTCAAGTGTGCATCACAGCTATTTGTGGCAAGCAAAAGCAGTTTTTGAAAGCTTTAGCACATGAACAGAAACAAAGATGTAATATGTAGTTGTCCATGTCCTATCCTTAATGCATGTTGTAAAATTTGTGATGCAATGTAACAGAAAATTATTATGTATTATAATGTGTTGTTTTCAGTTTTATCACGTGCCCTCTAATTTGCTCTCATGTACTTATGAACCTCTTAAAGCTCTCATGTTTTGTTAGCACATGACATTTCATCATGTGTGCTCTAATTTGTTATATTGTGTACTGTTAATTGTATGAAGCTTTCTATTTTATAAAGCTCTCTTAATATTTTGTGAGCATAGTTGCTATCTCTTTATATTTTGTGAGCGTGGTTGCTATTATCATCCTCTAAGTTAGAACCTTAAAACAATGTTACAACTTGCTATTATCATCTTCTAAGTTAGAACTTTAAAGAAATGTTGCAACTTACATTAGTTTATCATTCTTATCACTCATTAACTACTATCATTACACGTTCCCAACCCGCGCTGGCGCGGGCACTTAACCTAGTAAATACTAAGGGGGATGGTAATCCAGTCGAAAGTCCTAATTAAGCTGCTTAATTAATTTGATTTTTGTTATTGTCTTCACTTCAGATTAATTTACATACTTTAATTCTTTGTCGGAGTTACTATTCAATATTGTGTACCTACGTAACATTTTTATCACACCTAAATAACCTAATTATCCTTTCGGATTTGAGGGAACCTAAGAAAATTACTCAAGAAAACACTCTCGCTCTCCTGAGAACGCCGTCGATCGTTCTTGTGCCTGTCCTGCTACACCATGGCATCGGCAATGACCTTTGGCCTAGCTGGCGTATGTTGTGTGTGGTCGGACGGGTGAGTTGCTTAGTGGGCGTATCTCAGACTTGGAGGTGTGATATGTCTTCTCTCCTGATTGGAAGGAAAGATTGAGTCGTGGCTGTGTTCTTGGATCTGTAGAAGGTTGAGAACATGTCGGGTCGGTGCGATGTCAGCAGGTAGATGGAAGATGGCGGGTCAGATTAGGGATCGAATCTTAGTCAGGTTAGCTAAAGATGTCGATCAGAGCAGATGTTTGGTTCCTGCGACGCAGTTCTCAAGCATTGAGGGATCTGAGAGGGCGACCATGACGTCTTGCATCGTTTTCAGTTGGTCGAAGGTAGATCGGAAGGGAGGCTTACACCGATGGGGACGTGGGGCGATGCAGGTGCTGGCTTCGGCAGGGACGGCAAATCAATTCTTTGGTTTGGGCTTTCAGGTCTGGATACTGCTTGTGGGCCCATTATGGGCCAGAGGTTGGGCTTGGACACAGCTTTTGGGCCTCGGCCTAGGTCGTTATTTGTTCTGTTTTTATTTTATTGTTAGTTATTTATTTGCTCTTACATTAGTTATGTAGAGCAAGTCGAGCTTCATGTGTGTGGGTGCACTCAATGTGACTTGTCTGCTCTAGGAAGACGACGAGTTTCTTGTTTCGTCAAATAGCCGTTGCCGTTTAGTGGTGAAGATGAGTGGCGTCGGTTTAACTTCCGACGGTAACATAACTAGGAAGCTGATTTAGAATTGAATGTTAGGTGTCTAAGCGTGTTATATATCAACTGTTCTTTCTAGAATATCACCGCTATATCAAAACAAATAGAAACATCATTAAAAATAGTACTCTTTGCTAATTGGTGCTTGTTTGAGTACATAAGTATTATAGAAGTTTCTGGTATTATTTCAGATCTTTGTGAGTTTAGGCTCTATGTCCCTCTTGTACTTAACGGCTTCATTAATCGAGACTTGGGAACAGCTGCACCAGCTCATTATCAAAAAAAACTTAATTATTGTTTAACATATAGAACTGCATGAATTATCGACATATTGGTATATGATAGATAGAAATCCTTGGTTAATATTTGTATATTTTAAACCTAATAGATAGAAGTCCTGGGGTATATGATAGATAGAAGTCCTTTGAAATTATCAAACAGACTCATTTCACATTTCTGTGTAGACGGTGATGATTAGAGAATAATCAACTTGTTTTATATCATGAGAAACCCTAGCATTTGGAGCGCTGCGCTCCGTCCATCGTGGCCAGCACAAGCCACCTCTCCATGGCGGCCCTCACAAGCCTCCTCTTGATCGAGGCCTTCACCTGCCTCCTCTCTAATGCAGCCCTCATCTACCTCTCCATTATGGCAACCGTCGAAAGCCTCCCCATCATGGAAATCATCAACGAACATCGTTGAAATCCTCCCTTGCATTCAAGCTTCTGGAATCCCTCATCTCTTTACAACGAGCATAACTGAAGAGAATGTTCAAACGGAGACTCCTTCAATCCCCAACAAACACGTCTATGGTATTTTCTTATCTAGGTTATCTCCTAGATCCAACACTAATTCAACTTCTTTTAATTGGATTGGTGTTGTTGGTATGAGGCATGGCCATGAAGGACATGCTTGTGTCAATGGCAGTCACATTGGTTGCAATGACGACTATGGAGGCAGCGAAGACAAGGGTGTCATCGGCGCTGGTGTTGTTGCTGACGTCAGCATTGGCTGCGATGGCTATGCTGCTATCACCAATTCTGTTAGGGTTTCTTTGGGCCTTGGCATATTGGGTTTGACCATTTTGGGTCTTTTTATATAGTTTTACTATTTTATAGCAATAGCCTATTTGTCTATGTATAGTAAAAATAGACATACAAAATAAGTGAATGAGATGATTAAAGAGTAGTCTATCTTATGTACTATGTGAGGTATGCCTCACAACTACTTGACTATCTGTAGATAATAACGGTAGAGTATGTAATTGCTGCTTCTGATCTTCGTATTTAACCTTAATATATCAAGTCATAATTGACTACAAAAAAAATTATATATTTTACATAAACAAAGCACAAGATAATACTTTTATAATGTACAACATATTTGTAGCAAGCCAGATAGACTGTGATGCATTAAGCGTCGGACCACGTGATATCTAAGCCACCCCAATTGGCTTTCGACACACCTAAGCCTTCCCACACAGCCTTGGAGGCATCCACGATGTTATTAGGACAAGGAGGCTGGTAATCATGGTCTGCATCACAACCTTCAGTAGAGTCACACTCATCCACCACCATGGCCACCACACTCTGCCCGTTGCCATTAATTCTGATGTTCTTAAGGCACCTTGATCCACCATTGTACCATCCAGTGGATAATGCCACAACTGGTGTGTTGTCATCGTGGTACTGGCCGTCACATTCAGATGGGCCTCCGCCATCACCTCCTGCCTCGAAGCTGTTAAGAGTGAGGTAGGCTTGGGTGTTGCCGGACATAGGTGGAGAGCACGTGTATGTTGGGTACATTTTTCCCGCTTTACAGCAGTCAGATTCATCCTCTTGGTTACATTGTCCAGGAGGAGGTTTCTTTCCTCTAATTCTGCCACTGGGACGACATTGCTGAGCTTCACTAACCAAGAACACTGTTAAGAGGAGAATGACTAGAATAGACCCTTTTGAGAAAAAGCTCTTCATTTTTCTCTACCTCTTATACGTCTCTCAAGCTATGGTGTTTGAGATGATTGATGCATAAATGCAATTTAAGGTGTATTTATATATCAATTTCAAACCCAAGTTATTTTAAAATGTTTGTAGAATGACAAAATTGCATTCACACAACTAAGGAGAGCAAATTAAGTTCTACGCCAACTTATATATTCCAGAATAAACAACCAAAAATGTGGTATATATATCATCAAGTTATGGTAAAGATTAATCCCACCCTGTGTTGACAGTCACCTTGTCATGTTAACCATCCAAACCAACAAAAAAATTTACTAGCAATTTGGCTATCATCTATGCAGAAACAAAAGTATATATAGTCAGTCCAAGTCTAATATACCCTTTGAGGCTGATTTTTACGGTTTATCCTCCTTCCTAAACTTCATCTTTCTTCTTATTGCATGAAAGATTGGATATGTACATGTGCCGGTCACCAGTCATTGGATGTACGCCAGTCTCTTTGGTATTAAAGATCACCAGCTCTCAGTTTGTTAAAGAGCTTCCAGCGTTAGTTATAAAGTGAACAATTTTACTAGTTTTAATGTTTTATCTCCAAGTGTTTAACTTTCAGTAGTGATTGTTGGGGCTATGCCCATCATTTTCAATTTGTTCGTATAAATATGTATTATAACAGTTTAGACCATTAAAAGAAATAAAGAATTGTATTTTTTTGGCTTGGAAAACACTGTGCCGAGCCAAATCCGAACCTGATGGTTCGGACCAATTTTTTTTAGTTGTGTTAATTAACATGGGCACGGACAAGCAAGATATTGCTGGTGCTAATTAGCCACGGACACAAAAAGTTATGGCAAATGAGAAAGTATAAAATAAGAAATAGGAAACTGTTCACTGTCAGATGTGTTCTTTGACTAAAGTGTCTCAGGGAGGGACGGATAGGAAAATCTGTTCTCAAATTGCTAAAAACCATTTTGGAGATGGTACATGGAGACACACCAAGAAAAACCGTCGTCCCCAAGGCTTTATAGTGACGAACTTCGTGCCCATAATCTCAATAGGGACGGAAAATGGCATGTTGCTATTGCCCCATATCCTAGTAGTGTGTATATAAATTCATCATGATTTTACCCCTTATCTATGCACCTTGGCCGGCCATATGTAAGTTGAAGTGTAATGCATACTGTATGTGCAATGACAAATAAGTAGCAGTTTATTTTATGAAAGTGATCCACTCATCTATCAGAGTTTTCTCTATAGCTAATACTTGCCAAACAAAACCAGCATTTCTTCCCCATGTTGAAATAGGTTTCACTAACCAAAGAAATTTATCATGTCATTGTGCGTGTCATTTAAAATTGACAACTTATTTTCTTATTCTAGATGAGGAAACTTATTCTCTTGGTTGACATCGCCATCAACATTCCCATGGCCTAAATTTACCTTGTTGTTACTTAATGCAGCACACAATAAGACGTATAAATTCTAGAAAAAAAATAGGGGAATCAGATGAAAAACAAAACAAGACAATGTAAATTTAATATAAATTTTGACGGATGTCTTGTTTAGATGTTTTTCTGTGGAGAATCAGTGCAGCAGAGAATTATCAGAAAGCATCTATTTGCTGTACATATTAACTTTGATACTAATGGAGTAAAATCAGCACAGCCGAACTGTTATAATATTTATATTGAAATAAGATTTCAACATAGGGGAAAGAAATGCTGAAGAATTGATATATGTATTAGCATTCTGAATTTCCAAGCAAAATATGAATCATGCATTTTAAGCCTCAATGAGCCATCTCTGATATCGGTTTCATAAGACTTCAAATTTAAGATTCTAATGGAACTTGGGAGTAATCTGTCATTGATGAGATCTTTAGTACGTGAGATTCTCTTTATTATGAAACTTCTAGTGCTAATCAACCAAGCCAAACTTACACAGCTGCAATCACTAACTACAAAAATGGTTCCTTGTTGATGGTGATAGAATCAGCTGCATGCAGATTGTATATATGTATATGAACTTTTACTAGCAATTCTGACAGTATTCTTATAGCAATATTACGGAATGGTATCTTTTAATCGGCCAGTGGATTCATGCTACATGTATTATGTGATATTAAAAATTAATCAGGCGTTCTAGGCCTAGATTCAAAGCATTCATAGTCGATATATAGCCTACGTAGGATCCAACTTCTTCAAACCAACCAAAACCTAACCAGCAAGTTCTTGAGGAAGATGTACCATTTTTGTTCTTCAGGTGCTTTTCTCTTCATCTTCCTCATTCTTGTGACAATCTGTTCGAGCATTGAAGCTCATCAAACCTCCAATCCAAGTCGTAAACTAGTCAGTAGAAAGTCTCCTCTTGCATCCCAGCAGCAGCATACAAAGGCAACCTTGACGATCAATAGCTTTGAGAAAGGTGGTGATGGCGGTGGACCGTCTGAATGTGATGGTAACTACCACTCCGATAACACCCTGATCGTGGCATTGTCGACGAGATGGTACAACAATGGGAAGAGGTGTTTTGATTACATTACCATAAATGCTAATGGAAGGAGTGTGAAAGCTAAGGTTATTGATGAGTGTGACTCAACAAGAGGCTGTGCTGATGACATCGTTGATGGCTCTAAAGCTGTTTGGAAGGCCTTGGGAGTTAAGGAAAACAGCAGGCACTGGGGTGAAATGAAGGTATTCTGGTCTGACGCCTAGTGACTACCTTTATATGGTGATACAAATATGAAAGTGAAGAAGGATCATAGAGCCACTTCTCCATATGATTGAAAATAAAGAGTAGTGAAGAAAGTTGTTAGTATAAATAACTCATATATGCTGAATTGTTGAAATTGACAGCTGTAATTTCATCAAAAGTATATGTATATATGTTAAGGATCACACTATCTTTATAGTCTGATCTTTAGTTTGTTCAATAATGGCTGGTAAGCCGAAACCTGTTGTACGGAACACTGGAAAAATGAAGATATATCGTAATTTAATGCAGTTGGTTTATCAAATATATAAACCGTTGAAATATCTATCCCACATCAGGAATATAGGACATTACATGTGGGTTTAAGGGTTTGGCCTACTCTCTTCATTGACAATTGGTTTTAGAGTTGAACCTCAGACTATTTTATTATAGCATCAGAACAGGTTACACACGTCCACGTGTGTTAGTGTTACCGGTCACACGCACTCCACGTCATCCCTAATGATGTCCATGTATTAGGCTTGAAGATTCGTCACATGTGCGGGGCATTTTGAGGTATCTATCCCACATCGGGTCGGGAATATAAGACCTTAACTGTGGACTTATAAGTGTTTAGACTACTCTCTTCATTACTAATTGGTTTTGAAGTTGAACCCCAGAATATTTTATCTTAAACAAACTGAACTTCTAGTGATTCTACAAGCTTGGTTCATGCATGCCAATGGTATAGACAAATTGTTATATAAAGATATTATAGATTGAGAATTTGAGTTTCCAAGCAATTTTTAAGTATCATCATGCTGCATTTTGATTTGCAGATCCATGAGATCTTCTTCAGATTCCGAAGGAATTTTCTAGTGTTCTAATCAAGTAATTAAGATGACTTAGGCAGCACCAAATATACCAAACGATAAATACTAAAGGGATGATGATACAGTTGACAGTTCTTAGCTGCTTGTTTATATTCTTCTTATTTCTTTACTTCAGATTAATGTACATATATACTTTACGAAATTTTGTATTCGCCGATACGATTAATACCTAACTGTTTTATATTACACCTAATTAATGACCTAATAAAGTATTGTAAAACGGATAGAACTTCTGGTATGAAAGTACTAGACTCATTCTAGCTACATGCAGAGAAGATTGTAAGTTTCATAACTCATACATAGAAATAGACAGTTACTTTCAGAATACATTAGTTGGTTGATTATAGTTGATTGCATACTTGCATGCAGTTCTGTACCATAGAGTTGGAATTGCAGTTTGTTTGTAATATAGATTACTGGGTTTGACACGAGTATTAGAAAAGTACAATGGAAGGTCCTTTGTTGATATTGATATAGTTTACATAAACAGGTCATAAGATAACTTACATGATGTATATATATAACATATTTGTAGCAAGCCAGACATACAACAATGTAACTAATTAAGCGTCTGACCAGGTGATATCTAAGCCACCCCAATTGTCTTTAGACACACCCAAGGCTTTCCAGACAGCCTTAGAGGCATCCACAATGTTGTTAGGACAAGGAGGCTGGTAATCATGGTCTTCATCACAACCTTCTGTGGAGTCGCACTCATCCACCACCATGGCCACGACACTGCGCCCATTACCGTTAATTCTGATCTTATTAAGACACCTTGATCCGCCATTGTACCATCCGGTGGATAATGCCACAACTGGAGTATTGTCGTTGTGGTACTTGCCATCACATTCAGATGGACCACCCCCGTCACCACCCTTCTCAAAGCTGTTAAGAGTGAGGTAGGCCTTGGTGTTGCCAGAAATTGGTGGTGAGCAAGTGTACTTTGGGTACATTTTTCCGGCTTTGCAGCAGTCAGAGTCATCCTCCTTGTTACATTGTCCAGGTGGAGGTTTTTTTCCTCTAATTCTGCCACTTGGACGACATTGCTGAGCTTCACTAACCAAGAAAATGGTTAAGAGGAGAATAGACAGAATCGACACTTTTGAGAGAAAGCTCTTCATTTTCTAGGTCTCTCAACTTGTGCTGTTGTGTGTGATGTGTTTGATGCCTAAAAGCATTTAGTGCTTGGCTATTTATAAGAATTGTCCAACCAAATTTTTCCCTCATGTTTGCAGAATGACAAATTTTCATTCTTACAACCGAAGCGAGCTAATTGTTTCTGTTTTTTTCTTTTCTTTTTTTTCTTAGGAGAGCTAATAGTTTCTAAGCTTTCTTGGTTTGCAGAAACAACCAAAATTTCATTCAACATTTGATACTTGATCAAATTAATTGTCAAAAATCTAATATAATTATCATCTATCATTATCCTTGCTTTCCTTGACTACTTTCTTGATCAGCATTGTTGATACGCAAAAAAATATTTTTACCCAACAAGCATATTTGAACAGAAAAAGTATAGCCCCAGGCCCCCAGCCCCTTGGCATAGTTATATTTATGAATATCCATCTTCTGTTCCTATTTCTCACTGCTCTAAGATTGGTTAAATGATTAGAAAAAATTAAACCTAGTTTAAAATTTATACTTGTCCATGATTCATTTTATACCATGTCAAACAATAACCTTATTTTCAAACCAAGGTTTCAACAATATTCATTCAAAAAAAGGTCTCAACATTATTCTGAACATCATGATTTGGGGTTTGGGGGTCTGTTATTGCAGCTGAACACGTACATTTTTCACTGAGTTCCTTGTCTGCAGTGAAAAAGCTACCAAAGGGAGAATTATGAGAACTCAAACGAAAGTTAAAAGGTTTTGAGGAACTGCATCACATGTCACTTAGAATTGACTTCCTGTTTGCTTCTTGTGGCTCAAATGGGAAAGTTGTTTCATCTGCAGGTTCGTCTATTGTCCCCATCAAGACATTTCTTCACTTTTGGCCATTTCTTCACATCGTAATCGCATGATAGCGCAGAAATAAGAAATAATAATGATTCAATAAAAGTGGTGCCATATCAGACGATGTAACCTTTAAATAAATATAAAACTTGAACAATGGTTTATTTAGTTGGCAAGGATGCTCTTTTGTCTGTGTTCTGTCATTTGGAAGAGTGTGAATCTGAAAGATTTATTGGTTGCTTAAAAATTTATACTAACACAGTTTCATAACGTAGTATGAGATTCAACTCCAAATTCAATTGGCAATAGAGAGAGTAGCTCAAACTCGAATCTTTAAGCATAACACGTGGACAACAACTTGGATGGTCGTGGAGTTCGTGTGGCCTTTGGGCTTCACACGTGTACGTGGGTAATCCACTCTGATACTATGATAAAGTAGTCTGAGGTTCAACTCCAAAACCAATTGGCAATAGAGAAAGTAGCTCAAACCGTTATAAATCCACAGACAAGATCTCATATTCCCGATGTGGGATATATATCTCAACACATTCATCATAGTAGAAGTGTGACCTTGGTCCCTTGTTTTTGACTGAAATAGGATTCCAACAGGGGAAAGGAAAGTTATAGTAATTTTATAGTAATAGTATATGGGAAACTACAGAGTACAGACGATCAAAAATTCCAAATACTGCTCATCATTTTTTATTCTAGTATTGGTTTGAGGTTCAAATGAGGTTGTCTTAAGTTTCTAGTGCATACATCACTTGAGCATTCCATTAGGAAAATACTTGGGTCCGATCTAGATCGGACCAAGTAGTTCGTTCGATCTTCTCAAAATATACTTTTAACAACATCAATCGTAATCTTAACCGTTCAATAGTTGAATTAACCAATGAAAATCATCTATACAAAAATCAATGTAAAAAAAGATTGTTTGCTCGTCCGAATGCATCAAACAAAATGAATGGATTATCATAAAAGCTCAGGAACTGTCCATTTGGTTTGATGCATTCGGGCAAGCAAACAATCTTTTTTTACATTGATTTTTTGTATAGATAATCTTCATTGGTTAATTCAACTACTGAACGGTTAAGATTACGATTGATATTGTACACATAGCCTAACTTGAAGATCGAACGGGAAACTCCATCTGATCTAGATCGGACGGAAGTTTTTTCCTTCCATTATCGATTATTGACAGATCTTCTCGAATCTATTTGATGATGGATCTTCTAATAGTATTAAACCAACAAAAGATACAACACTGCTTTGCAGAGGATGATATAATCAAGTTTCTGGACACATGCATTTCATTTCATCTCATATACCTTGTGAACCTTAACATGAAATGGTATCTTTTATGAAACCATATACGGCAGTCATATTCTACTGAGAAGATTACAAAAATATGTCATAGTTAGGCATAAAAAAGTAGCTTGCTGTTTCAAGCAGTACGTGTTTATGATCTCTATTTATAGCCAATCTTAGTAGTAACTTCTTGAATGCAACATAAACACAAGAAATAAGCGAAAGCATGAAGTACCAGACATGTCCAGGGGCTTTGCTCTTGACCTTGACCATTCTTGTTTCAAATTGGTTGAGTATTGAAGGTCAAACCTGCAATCCAAGTGGGAAGATCATCGGTAGAAACTCGGGATCAATGTAACCAAGAGAAACAGTGAGTGTTGCAAAAGAGGAAAGCTTTACACAACTTACAAATGTTCACCGAAGATGTCTCATCGTACGAAAGCAACCTTGACTATCAACAGCTACCAGAAAGGTGGTGATGGTGGAGGACCATCCGAGTGTTACGATAAATACCATCCAGATAACACCCCTGTGGTGGCATTGTCAACCGGATGGTTCAGTAATAGGAAGAGGTGCTTGGACTACATTACCGTTTATGGTTATGGAAGAAGTGTCAAGGCCAGGGTTGTTGATGAGTGTCATAGCATTGGTTTGGTTCTTTCAGAGTTTGGAGTTCGTGGTTCTTTCAGAGTTCTGAGTTTGTGGTGCTTTCAGTCGCGTGCAGACCTAAAGTAAGGTTGCATGTGAGAATGAGCTTTAGAAAAAAGATCTCATATCAGATCAGTGATAAATAAAATATAACATATATGTGGGTGGATCATTCATAATTATATCAAAAACTTTTGTGATTAAAACTCAACACCTTAAAGGTGGTTAAGTTAGGACAATATTAGTACACGGATGATTCATGTGTCATGCTTGTTGCTCGTGCTTTAACAATGAATATATGAATTCTTAAGTTATTGTTTTCAAAATGGAGACTGGATGTTTTCCAGCCTAGTTCTGTATTCTAACTACCATGGACAAGTCATAAATTGTGGCGACCTGACTTCTGCGGACGGCTTGAATATCTTTACTTCGGGAAACTAGGGGTGGGAATTTGGACCCGAAATCCCGATCCCGAACCCATCCATCCCGTACCGATACCGAACGGGACGGGACAAAATTTCAGATACGACGTCCCGATACCGATCCCGATCCCGAATTTCTTAATCGGGATCGGGATCGGTATAGGCTCTATCAGTCCCGATCCCGAACCCATCCCGAATTTTAGTAGAAATGTAGCTATTTAGAACTAAAAATTGCATATTTTCGGGATCGGGATCGGGATCGGAATCGGGATCGGGATCGGTACCGAATTTCGGGATCGGGATCGGTATCGGGATTACTATATTAACTTCGGGATAGGTCAAATCCCGACCCGTCCCGTACCGATCCCAGCCGTACGGGAAACATTTAAACACGTTCTAAGATCAATGTTGTCCTATAAGCTGTTTAGCTTATGTATACCGATTTCAACTTCGTAAGTTGTAGCTTGAGAGGACCTAATCAAAATGGAAGTTTGGACTTCAGCTAACAACACGGTCAACACCATGAACGATCTATGACATGAAACAAATACAGGCATTCCATTGATAAATACTTCAAATACATTTCACAAAGCAGAGCTGCAAAAGCACTAACCTTAATTCTACAATTTGCATACACATGCATTTCATGATCGAAATACACAATAAAAAGAACAGCCGCAGAGACACCGAAAGATTTACAAGCAATGCCAGGACAGGGCAAATGTAATCACATGTCACTGGAACATCTACAACATACTATCTGTACTTGCTGGCAGCCTTCGGAAAAAGTTAACTGGGGCTGATGGCATCTTATGCCTGAATCTGGGGTGCCTCATGAAATAAACCCCACCAAGAAGGACCAAAACCTGGAAAGGTGTCACATATAACACAATAGCTGCCACAAGACAGAATGTGATAAATAGCATAGTGGCACGAGGATCCCGCCAGCTGAGAAGGGATTGAATCCGTTCCCCTTGAGTTGCAACATCACCCACCACAGTTTGAATCCTTCCAGCAACACTCCTTAAGCGATCATACCTCATCCGAACTATATCTGTACCCCGAGATGTTGGAAATGTGTCGAATTCTTCATCAAGCTCATCCGGGTGCACGGCATCTGCATATGAGATCCTTGTGTTCATGTGAGGAGGGTACCTTGGGCGATAGCGGAAATTCCAAATGCCAATCAGAAACATGTAAAGGAAAACAGTTGGCAGAATGAGTTCAGGAAAGCACACAAGCATCACAAAGAGAACATGTACAAGCGCTGTTGTGATGGGGTTTTTCCACATGCATACTTCTCCAAACCATTTTCCAACAGCAAACAATCCTGCAAAAACGGTCATCAGTCTGAAAAAGTTTGCCTTGCTACGCCTCATGCTCCAAAGATGAGAGTCTGCATCAGACATGTACTCCACCACTTCCTTCCTAAGAGGTGGTTCTGCCCGACTAAGCCGAGCTGCAACTATGTTGACAGCTTGGTGACGTAACATGTCTTGCTGGATCACAGTCAAAGGCCTTACATAATGCATCTTCGGCAAAACAGGTCTAGAGTATTTGGACATCATGTTAACCAGTGATGTGCATGAAAATCTTATTGCAAGATGCAATTCACCCATCTTCTTGACACCTGAAGGATGAAGGACTAGTAGTGGATAAGAGTGTGTGTACACCCGACCAGTCTCAAGGGTAGACATACGAATCCTGACCTTGCCAATTTTCACATCTCTGTGGCCATTTGAATTACTGAAAATCTGAGTGTTATCGAAAACCCCCACAGTGAGAACAGTTGCAGGATCAAATACCTCCCAAGTGTACTGCTCGTTGTACTTTGGGCTTAGACTGTTATTTATGGTTCGAGTACGAACCCATTTGTGTCCATACTTAGCTACACAATATGTATCTGCTGTCCCCTTCCCATCCCTTGTTTTCATTGGGTGTAGACCATCAGCATTTAGAATTCCAAGCTCCAAGACACCAATGGATGACTTCCAAAGCGGCTTGGCTGTTGGTCGAAGGTCACTACTATAGTGAGTAGACTCATCAAGCACATGATACCCTCCATCAAGACAAACACGAAGATGGATTCTGCTGGAAAACTTATTTTTTTCTTTATCCTTCTTCCTCTGCTCTCCCTCCAGCTCCAAGGCATCTGACATATGTTTTTCAAGGTTATACCACCTCCCACGGATATTTCGATCATCGGCACGCCTCTCAACAGTGTTCAATGGAATGGCAACCCTTCCTAAGGTCTCATCTTTGTTTGGACCAACACGATCTTCAACTGAAACGATCAGATGGTCATCAAATGGTTCAGCAGCAACAAACATCAGGTCTTCATTCCACATTGGGTTAAAAACTCGAGCTTGAACTGTTTTTGTCTTTAGGACCTGATTACCAATTTGTACTTTAGCATATGCATCTGGGAACCGAGACCTGTCAGATATAATCAAGTCCTGTGCCTCGATTACATTTACTCGTACATACCATAATCTTGGTGAATGGTAAACTTTTGAGCGTGAGTGTGCATAAGTAGCAGAAGAAGTATCATCAGGACCAATTGCATCCGAATGCCATGCATCTGGAAAAGCTTCATCAGCTTGTGTACCATACCATACAGCAAGCATCAGTTCCCCATTTCTCTTCTCCCCTTTCTTGTTTTCTATCCGGTACCATTCTGGAGCCAATGGACTATCAGGTGGAACTCGTGTAGGAACTTCATGGAGATCAAAACGCACAAACCCAACATAGTCATCTTTCATGAGATCCTTGTCTTTGACCACAACCTCCAATGTGTGAGCTTGCTGATTGTCCTTAGCAAAGGCAAACACCTCATTCCATTCAGGATTCTTTTGCTTCTCAAAATACTTTGTAACTCCTTTGTAGTTCCCTATTTTTACTTCAACATATGGATCAAGGCTTCCTGTAACATCCATGGTAGGAAGGTCACGAGCTTTCACAACTCGTACAAAGAGGTATTGCATCTTTTCAACAAGGTCATAGGTGCTGGATGGTCTGTTGCTACGTATAACCCGCCCACCAACAATTTGCCCCCCTCCAAGGAAAGGACTTGTCTCTTTAAGCATATAATCAGAAGGTTGAGATGATGAACCTGGGTGCATGCGAACAACTTGAGGTCCTTGTGGTTCAGACCTCATCTCCTGCATCCCATAGTTCACTGATGGCTGGGTAGCCGCTGAAGGAATATTCTGCTGTTGTGCTACAGTAGGGTTTGGAAGGTGACGAAATGTGTGTCTTGAATCAGCTCTGTAATCAGAGAATGGGTTTAGAGCAACATTTGGAACTTGTTGCAAGGGTGCTACACTGTGTGTGTGGCGCGGACCTCTATCCATTGAAGAGTCCATTGCTGGCAGTGGATTTGAGGATCTGATCGATGGGTCATCAGTAACAAAAACTTTGAGGCCAAGCTCTCCTTTCACACGTGAGAAAAGGCCTTTCTTTTCCAAAGGATAGTGCAAAACACAAGCATCAGAGTATGGGACAAATGATGTCCCAGTTAGACAAACCTTCCCCAGGCATGTTTTGATGTTGGCTTTACCATGGTTGTAAACATAGGCTTCAAGGTTCATGTTAGAGAGGTCGTTTGGATCAGTAACATTGAAGTAAAAGCTTTCATTCCAGACAGGATTGAGATCTCTTTCTTTTACAGTGGTTCGGAATCTCTGATGATCAAAGTGAAGCTCCACAAAGGTGCTAGCGGTTCCATCTTTAGGCATGAGGTCATGGGCAGCCACAACCTCAACCCCTAACTTGAGGTTGCTCATGGTACTTTGATAAAATGGAAGCTATACAGTGGAAGAATATATATATCTAGCTGCTTGCAGAGACTGGCAAGAAGGAAAGAAGAACCTGAGAACCAACATAAAGGAAGAGACACAATTTATATACATGATATGCCAAGAAATCAAAGTAGTAAGAAAAACAGAACCATGAAACAACTCGCATCTATAAAATCATTTCAAAAGAATTGTCTAAGTTTGGCTTCACAAGAGAATGAATGGTTAATTAAATTGTACTGAGGATAATATCTTTTTTAAAATCCGATTTTGGTTCTCTTTGAAAATCTAATACCATTCAACTCTGTTTCTGAACAGAGCATATATGTTGTCAAGGAAAAGAGGCTATACATTGTAACTGTTATGTCGCAGAAAATTGGCACTAAAATGTCATCACAAGCCTGAGAATCTGTAGAACTTAGAAAATGCAGATTATGGGCGAAAAAATGCTTGTGTTTTGACTTCCTATTAAGCATATGATCTACAAAAGAAAATGAAAATAGAAGAAAAGGAGGAACAAACAGATAATCGCTTCACCTTTCTAAGATTCATGAAACATCCAAATTCTAATTTCCTCTGTGACCAAAAAGGGGGCAAGAACATACAGAATCATCTTTAATTCCCTCTCTTTATCTACTTTCTCAAAGCAAAAATGAATAATTTTAGCACAGATTCCTTGCTCTATTCTTTGATAATACTACAAATTATTTGAAAAGTCAGGTCCCAAAAGAAATAGTATATACCCTGCCTTTTTGTTCACCTTAAAGTAAAATCCAGAAAAATAGTCCAGCCAAAATCACACATAAAACCTAGAACTTTAAATCAGATAACTCAAAAGTTAGTAAAGAATTACTAGAAACCCAGATACATGAAAAGTTTTTACATTCAAAAACCCATTGTCCAGCTAAAGATGAAAATAAAGATAAAAAATTTAAGCAACAAACAGACAAAAGAATAAAGCTTTATTATCTGATAATTCTCAAATTTGTAATGGAAACCCAGATTAGAACACCTCCCCTGTTGACCAAACAACACCTCAAACCCCCAAAGCTCTCAAATTTCCTCAACAATCAAACACCCATCAAGCTAAAACACCCACAATAGACAACAACAAAAGCAAAACACCCAATATAACATATGAAACTGCACTAAGGAAGATGAACACACACCTTGGTTTAGAGCTTGAAAGGTTTCAGCTCAGAAAAGCTCACAGCTTTGAGTTAAAAACCCACAACACAGAAGCCAATAGAAGCTTATAAACAGAAAAAAGAGCTGGAAAATGAAAAAGGGGCTGGTAATATTTCTGGGATGGTTCCAAAGAGAAAGAAGTAGAAGAGATAGAGAGAGAACGAGTTAAACGAGTAAATGGTTTGTGATTGGCGTTCTAAAGAGAAAGAACGGTTGGGGGTCTCTGACTCTCTGAGAACTTGTATTTTACCTGGTTACCAATTAGCGCATAGAGAAGACCAATAGGCATTTGCTCTTTCGTTTTCTGAGTGCGGTTTTAGTTACAGGGTTGCAGAGCTCTGTACTCGCTCCCTCTCCGTGACACGTGGCATTTCACCAACTTATTGCTTGGCTGTTTCTACGTGTTTTCAAGAGTTTCAAAAAGCATGGACAGGGATAGGATTATCAATCTGTCTATCTTTCTAAACTTGTTGGTCAAGGTTAAGCAACATTTGATGTTTTTTAGGACTTGTGGAATGTTGGTTATTTGATATATTCAAGTCATTTGGACATTTCCTCGACAAAGAAGTCTCATTGAGATCATGATGAAGCAATAGAGTAAGATTGGGGAAAAATTAGATTGGAGGTTTATTTGAGTTTGGCGCGTTGCAATTCCTAGTTGGCATGATTTGGAAAATTAGGCATTGATATTGTTTAAAAATAAAACAGTGGTCAAATTGGTTACACGTTGACTTCACCAACAAGAAAGGTGTTTTGCTGCAAAATGAAGAAAAGAATATTGGTGATGTGATGATGAGAAGAATGCGCAATTAGCCCATGCATATGAGAGGGTAATTTAAAAAAAACAAAAACAATCCTCCTATTTATTGACACCTACGAGTGATTTGTCAAGTCTCTCATATAATTTGATGGGTGGGTTAAATACTGTGACACCTTAAATTTTACATATAAAAATAGTTTTGTCTTCCGACTTTCAATTTAAATCGGTATATCTTTATACTCTTATATTTCAACAATTTTGTCCATTCCATCAACAATTTCGTTATTTGACTGATGTGACCCACTTTTTGACTCATTGACCGTAAAATATGACCAAAATACCCCAAGTTAAAAAAAAATTATTCCTTCTTTCTCTCCTCTCTCTATCAGAACTCTCACTTTCTCTTTCTCTCCTCTCTTTATCACTGCCTTTTCTGAGAGCAGTCATCTATTTTTCCTCTTTTCTCATCTCCTCAGGCTACGGTCTTGGTGGTTGGGCAAGATTCAATGGTTGTTTGGGGTTCTGGTTCGAATTCCCTAGGTGGATGCCAGAAATTCAGGCTGCTTGGTTTTGACGAAGGTGGTGTCGATCCGGGCATATCTAGATTTGAGAATGTGCAAGTTGGCTGATGTGATTGGGTTGTACCTGTTTACGACAAGTTCAATCTGATTGATGGTTACTCTGGTATGGGTGAGGGTTGTGATCGGTGGAGATCTTGGGTTCCTTGGGCGTTCCAATCTGTCTTAGGTTGGATAGAGATCATGAGATCGGCCTCGGATTAGATCTCGGGCAGTTTTTTGAATATTTCTCATGATATTAAGGGTGTAGTGGGATGCAGCATGCTTGCCGCACGGCAGCTACGGTGGAGGCTACGAGTCTGAAGCTAGGGAACCAGTTCCATGGGTGCCCATAGTTTTTAGTCTTGGGGAATATTGGGCCTGGGTGTATATATGGACTAGTTAACTGCTCTTAGAAAAGGCAGTGATAGAGAGATAAGAAAAAGGGAAAGTGAGAGTTCTAATAGAGAGAGAAGAGAAAGAAGGAATATTTTTTTTTCAACTTGGGGTATTTTGGTCATATTTTACGGTCAATGAGTCAAAATTAAAAGTGTGCCACATCAGTCAAATAACGGAATGGATAAAACTTTTAAAATATAGGAGTACAAGGATATACTGATTTAAATTGAAAGTCAGAGAACAAAAATGTTTTTACATATAAAGTTTGAGGTGTCACAAGTATTTAACCTTAATTTGATTATGAAGAGATCAGGTAGTTCTCTAAAAAGGTTCTAAGGCTGGGTTTGGTGCAGCTGGCCTTATAAGATATAAGCTGACTTTTACTTTTTTGCAGCTTATAAGCAGAAGGTGAGTGTTTGCAGCTTCTCATTTTTCCCTCAAAACACTTTCTACTTTTTTAAGAAGTAGCTTATTTTTGGACTTACCAAACACAAAAACATTTGGTGCTTAAAAGAAAAGGAGCTTATAAGCTCTCCCAAACCCAGCCTAAATCGTTAGTGTATTCGTTACTCAATGCACATTTTCATTTATTCGTTATCAGTCCTTATAGCATGTACCTCTTAAACGTTTCCCGTTATCCTTTGACAAACTGTTACCCGTTACTCGGCCTTAAACCCCAACTTGTTACCCTACAACCTATCTTGGACTTTAATCCGTTATTGTCTTTGTTTAATTTAAAGAAAATATGCAATTATTGTAGCTTGTTTTGGGACACAAGAAGAAACAATTATAGTCAAATTTCACATCATTTGGTATATATAGGACTGCTCGGGCGCGGGAGTCGTTTGCAAGACGGAACGGAACGATCGAACGACAGTCGTCCGATCATTAATGAATTGATCTTGTTCGTTTAAGTCTATTTAATCATGTCCGTTGGATCAATTCATTAAAGATCGGACGACTGCCTTTCGATCGTCTTGTTCAGTCCCACAAACAGCTCCTGCGCCTGAACGGGACTGTTGGCATATAACACCAGATTGTCTATCACGATATGATATACATACACTAATAGAGAATTCTTGCATGTGTCTTCCACAGGGTGGTGGTGTTGGAAATTTACTGCTAACAAGCAGTCTATATAGTGTGCAGCGCTGCACAACATAAGTTTCTATAACACTAGCCAAACTGGTTGAGAGTGAATTGAAAACTAGGGATATGATGGGAGAAAGAGAACAATTTGAATTTGATTCAATATATTGGACGTGTCAACAAGATATATACGAATGTTCAACTACATATCATGACATGCTCCATGAAAGTCATCATAGAAAAATATGCACAATCGAGGATGGAGGACCGTGTCTTATTCCGCAAGCATTATTTAGGTTGCGACTGTCATCTTGAGATTCAATAGACAATTCGCTTAGAAGTCATGCCTAAATTGTGTGATCTTGTCAAGAACTATTAGAAGTCTTGCCTAAAGGCCATCACCAAGGTAAATTAAGTTAATACTTGCGATTACGACGAAATAGACGTGTGAAAAAATTAGTTTCGGATGTTTGATTTTGAAGTTAAAATCTCAAAAAATAACTTAGTTGCATAATTAGGTAAGATTCGTTTGATAGATACAGATAAATTACTCATGGTTATAATTTATATTATCGTTTATTCTATTAATAATTAAAAGTAGCTAGCCGACTAAATCTTTGGTGGATCAAACAAAGGTTCTCTCTGAAGATCTTAGGAACATTCTCTGGTCCCTCTATATGCTTTGTTCTTCTCCAGGTCTTATTCATGACTACGAATCCAAATCAATTCTGTCCACAAATAGTGACGCATTGCTTGGTTCCTAAGGTAAAGTTGGCTCTTATGTCATATTGTCATTGACTGGCAGCAGCATAACTACGTACCCTGATCCTCAACTTGTTTGGTGATTTTGCTGTGCAATTGCAATAATTTTACACGTATAGATTTCAACTATTTCATGTGTTTCCCACAGAAACTTATCCATCAACAAACCTGGAATCCTGATCCTGGATCATCATGAGAATTGAGTAGGATATATAAATGCAGGGTGAGACATTACATCATTGTCTAGCTTTAAAGAAGATTCAATTCCAACATAAATATGCATTTGCTAACTCACATGCTTCACAATGATCGATACGGATGTAATTGGAAGCAAACCTGACTGGCCTGCTGGGACCTTCCTGCACTGACGATAGCTGCACTCATTTAACATATAATGTGTAGCATTTTTCTGTTGTTGGAAGCTAGATTTAGCATATATAGTTAAAACACAAAAGATTTTTGGGTTTATTTCTTTTGCGTTGATGTCTTGCAGATTTTGAAGAGCTGGGATTTGCCGATTCTTAGTGTTTAATTAACCACTATAAAATCAACAGTTGAGACAGGTTTCTTTTTTTTTCATTAGGTGGATCTGCATAAAGATAATTGTTTCTTTATCATGTACCCAAATGAAGCAGACATTATCCACAACATTCAGGTTTAATTAATATTAATTAGGATTTGGTTGATGCATTTGCAAATTCGGTTAGAATGATTCTGACTCAGATGACAGCACTAAGTATCATTAAGAATTAGTTATAAAGCCTAACATACTCATCAACTAATTGGATGTCTTAAAAAATTGGGCATGCATATCTACATCAGTTAATCATGCCATGATTGATGATAATAATAATAAGTCCTAACAAAGTGATTGATGATAATAATAAACACCACAAGGTTCACATTCTAGAGAATATATATGGTCAATTGCTAACAACTCGAAGAAGCTCGTTTGAGATTTCCTAGCTAGAAGAACATTGCATGCGATTTCCAGGAAGAAAGAGGTACACGTATGACAAATTTTTTTGAAAATTTGAAATTTGACTTCTGATATGAGTGTTAAATTTGACATAGTTCACCTCCCACCAAGTAGTTAAATTTTAGACCTTAATATACTATTTCTTTTTTTCTTTATTTATATAAAACTAATTTGTCGCATACTTATCCATTAAACCTTTTGCTTCTATCTTTTACGGTTCTACCCAATTTTCTTCCATTATAATTTTTCATCTTCTGCCCAGATCATATTCTTTCATCTTCTGCCCAGATCCTATTCTAGTATCCATACAACCCACCCATGAAAAGAAAAATACTTCCGTCTGATCTAGATCGGATGAAGTAGTTTGTTCGATCTCCTATTTAGGTCATATGTACGATATCAAACGTAATCTTAACCGTTCAATAGTTGAATTAACTAATAAAAATCATCTATACAAAAAATCAATGTAAAAAAAAATTATTTACTCACCCGAATGCATCGAACAAAATGAACGGATTATAACTCTAACAAAATGGATACATCTTCCAAATTTTATTAATCTTAAATTTGATGTCTCGGTACTTAATAATGCTCAAATATCTACAGTTTTTATTTGTAATTTGAAATGATCAACACCATTCTATTGTTGCCTTTGCAAAATCACTAGGGTCATTCAAATGTTTTTGCAGGCTTGCAGCTAAAGCTTTTGGACTTGAGTTGGGTTACAAGCTGCTTTGGTATACATAACATCACCAACCTCTTAGTAGAGGAAGATTCAGAATTTACGATTGATTCAAGATAGACAATGTATTGATTGTTTTCTTATGTATACCAAAGCTGCTTTAGTGAACTATGGTTCATTGTTCACTACTTGCTCTCCCAAGATAGACATTGTATTGATTGTTTTCTGTTGTAAACAGGTCGAAGGTGAGAAGTAAGATGCTTTATGCAAGCTCCAAGGACAGATTCAAGAGGGAATTGGATGGCATTCAGGTGGAGTTGCAGCCAACAGATCCTAGTGAGATGAGTTTGGATGTCATAAAAGGGCGAGCTCTCTAATTCCTCATGTAGAGAATTCATTCATCCCTCTCTGTCTTTATGTCACAAGATGATCATCAAGGTAAATTTTCTTAGAGTTAATCGTGTGTGAGCTAATTTATAGTCAGTACTTGCATTTCAGATCAGCTGTGGATTCAAATAAAAAATATTCCTTTGCTATGGCTTATGTGATTAGATTTATTTTTTAATTTTTTTTAATTTTTTTCCTATTCTTCTACGTACCAAGCAAAATTCTACTTATTTGTAGTGTTTAGTATTAGTAGTACAGTAGAAGTTAGAGCATGTAATTTTCTCTCCAAAAAAAAAGTTAGAGCATGTAATTCCACGTTAGGAATTCTAAGTGTTGCCTGCCCAATAAACGAATTATGGGCATGATCTTTTTACCATCTTCAGCAATTAGGCCTGAGTTTGATTCTCTAAGCAGGGAATGTAACACAGAAAACGCTAGAGAACAGATGTAAGTGAAAAAAGGACCTCTAAGGTTTTCTGGATCTCTGCCAATATTCATTTTCCCAATCTTCCACTTGCCTTGTTGAGTTAGCTTTTCTCTCGAGAAAACTGCGAAGAGCTTGAGGATCATATGGAGGAGGCAAAGAACATGGGTTTTCATCACTAGGAGACATTACCATGGACTCCTCCATAAATTTCTTCCATGTGCCAGTTGCAGGGCATGCCATTGTTTCAGAACATAGTTCGACTGCGTTAGGAGGAATCGTTGGTTTGAATTTCAAGAGCTTTGCATATTCATTCAGTACATGAAACATGTAATCATACACATAGTCCATCTTCAGGTCTTCTTGTATGAAGTTGCTTGCTGATTTCCCAATTGCCTCTGCCTGCAATAAGTGTTAGATTCTGATCAGGCCAAGCAACTAATAACATACCATGTCATACTATCTTGCATGTGCACATTTGTATGGTATAGAGGTCGAGACTAACCCTTTCTGTGTGATTATTGCCCCATTCCACAGCAAATTTGAGAGAAGTGCACTTGCTGTTGTCCCTAATCGGCCAATAATGCTCCAATGGTAGCATGCCTCTCATGTAGAAGTCGTAGAAACGAGGGTTAACATACAAGGTCATAGAATCACATGCCATTATGTACTTTTCACTCACAGACCATGCCCAGCCTTCTATATAAATTTTGTATCTGCATATACCAAAGTTCTCTGTATATCAGCTATTTGAAGTGGGGAAACAAGGTAAAAGACTAAACTGTCAAGATAAAATTTCAGAACAATACCTGTGCTTGCATTGGTCTTCTAAGCTGGACTGCTTGTACCCTTCTTTGGATTCTTTCTCCCAGTCCTGAAGTTCAGTGAACAAAATTATCATTTTGGTGTTTAAAACTAGAAGCCAAGAAATTTACATTCATATGTGATTTGATTAGATATAGCTGGGAAGTGAATATATACCTGAATATATAGGAGTGTATTCCAGTCATTTTGGTCTGTAACATTGCATTTGAGAAGGTCTTTCCTGGTTGGAGCCACATTTGGGTTACCTTTCCAGTAAGCATAGGGCACCCTATCCTTCCACTTTGTTTTTTTATTGCCTTCCTTTATTTTTGGCAGTAAGTTCCTCCATGGCTTTATATTGGTCTCCGCCCTACCCAAATTAAAAACTTTATTCATTCCAATACAAACCATTTAATAGATGCTTTGAAATTCCTCTATTTTGGCTCTTCTTTTTTTTAATGCAATTTGAAAGGACAAATTAAAACAAAGAAACAAAAATTAAGGGACTTCACATGCAAACAGTGTAAGATAGAAGCAATTACCAGCCCCAAAAAGACCAATCTGGGAACACAATGTCCAAGCTGCCTTCATCGGCACAGTATCGGAAAACAGGAGGCGGCCCTGCATTTGGTCCCTGAAAGTCTCTTGCTCGGACCACTGACCGATCATCGCAGTCGAACATGATCTCCAAGTCTGGCAATCTACCAGGGTATACCCTTAGAAGCTGCAAGATGCCCCATAATGTAAACATGTCCCTAGTTTGTATGGACTGCCTATACTTCTCTAGGTAAGCCTTGCCGTCCAAGATCACGAGCCGAAAATGTGCCGTCCTACGCGCTCTCTCCACCATATCCCTAGTGATTCCTGTCTCTCTCCACGGCCGTAGATCTTCGTGGATCCACCGGAAGTATGCTGGGCATGTGACATTTGATGGAAGGTTAGGATTTGTAGGGTTGTGTTTGCTAGGGTAGGTTCTTGGACAAGTTTGTGTGACATTAGTGTCTGTGGCACATTGGAGTGGGAACTCAATGGTTTTGGGTATTGTTGTTGTTGGTGTTAGGATTGATTTGTTAGAAGAAGCACCTGAAAACATAAACTGACCAGAGCGAAACCATGAAATTAGACTCCATATACTAATGGGACTGCACATACTGAAACTTCATGCATGGTAAGCCAAGGAGTTGAACTAAACTTTTTTGGCAACTGAGTTGAACTAAACTTACAGAGTCAGTATCAACACTCCAGCCTGCACCATATACCAGCGCAGCAACAAAGAAGAACAACAATGATAAGAAGGCTATTGTCGTAAACGTTGCGCTTCTCTTCTTCGATGGCTGCCAACTTGATCCTGCAATATGCCTATGCAACCCTGACCCGTCCAAGATATCATACAAATGCTTCGCATTGTTCCTCTTCATCTCTATGTGCATGCGAATCGATTTGCAGCTAACTAGCCCTCCCTAACAAAACCTCAAGAGCCTTGCTCGGTTTCTATTATATGGATTTATGAATCTCAGTCTCTGTGGACTTGAAACTCCTATTTAGTAGGGAAGTGATATATAACGGATGTAGTCATTCTCCAACGCATTCTTGAAGTCTGTGGTTTCTTACTTTGAAAGGGTTAAATCACGTTTTGTACCCACAATATGCTCCATAATTAAATGCAGGATTCCTTATGCATAACACAAGAAAAAGTCTCCCTAGCTAGTCGAAGTCTGCCTAACATCGAGCCAAACTGGCCGAAGCTGTTTGCGTCTTCCTTCAAATCTTGGAAATGGGACGCTATACGTACGTTATCTCCAGATTAAATTTCCAATGTGCCCTTGTCTGAATTTCAGAAGCTAAATTATTGGCAGTTCCAGAAGAGATGAAGGGGGCAACTTTGTCTATCGTAGATCCATTGACTTAGCTAGGTAGCCTTTGTTTAGCCGAGTGGGATTAGGCACTTTCCCAGTAAACAAGGCAACTAGAATTTGGTTTGAGATGATAGTGTTAATCACTCAATGAGAAACTTACTTTAGCAAATTCATTCAGGAGCCATATTTGAACAGAGACGATCACATGGTTTTTGGTTAAGTAGAGACTAATAAATCACATCGTTTTCGCATCGTTAGCTTGTGATTATAACTGTTATAAGCTTCATTACAGAAGAGTTACAAGGATCGATCAACGTGTTAAGAATGGGTTAGTCAAGGGTGAAAATTCATGACAGTTAAAGTGACTTGCAGTTACAGAGAAATGCAGTTCAGTTTTGCTCGCATAATTATTATCCTTGCTGTTTTTTAATAGAATTACTATCCATGCTGTTGAACGTGAAATGAAGATGGTTAAAAAAATGAACTGATATGCTGGGGTGCCTATGCAAATTGCAAGGTAAGAGTAACGAGTCATCTTCTTTGTTCACTTATTCGATACCCCGGCTTATGATCCACCTTATAAGGATGTCTTGGCGTGTTTCCTATACATCCCACCATGACGGTCGGAGTTTTGCTTCTAAGAGCCGGACGGGAATGCACTCGTCTCTCACTCCCTCATGTGTGACGGATCTACAGTTCATACTGAATCGCACACTAACTCTGCGATAGGGAGTAACATTGCATCCATATCTCACAGAAATGTTCCTCTAACTTTGTGTGTAATTAGGTTGGTCTCGTGGGGCTAGAGTTAGGCTTACCATCACAACTGATGCCGTGCAACTTACTCTTCGATTAACAAGTCAATGGATTATTAAAGAAAATAAGTCGACGGATTATCGCAGTGAAATTCAAATGACTAGGGAAGTTTAGAGTAACGAGTACGTAACCTGTAAAACTCCCTTGGTTCTTTCAGTTCTTGGGCTCTCCCTAGGGGGACAAAAAACCAATCTTCGGGTGCGTTAAATTACTCCTGGAGTTGACAAGAATATCATTAATATTATGTTAAATGTTGAAGGCAGAGAGAGACGGTAATTATCAAATGGTGCATTAGTGATAAGTGCGAGAAAGATACAGATTCAAGCTATTTTCTTCTAATTCTTCATGAACAATTCATCTAACGCCTCCTAGTTGAGTGATTTACAATCTATCAGAAGATGGCTTAAGCCACAGAATCAAACTCCACATGTCCACTTGAAGGGCGGCTAGAAAAATCACACTGGGCGTTAATACCAATCCACAGTAGAAAGCGTGAGAGGCAACATTAACCTTATCTCTGTCATCAACCATGCTTCCAGAAAGATGTGTCATTTGTGCAGCAACATGCTCTTGAAGGCAGAGACAGGTGAAGCAATGACATTTTCTGAGTCAGTGGTTTGGACCCATAGCTCATAAGTTCATATTTCCTTAATCCTTATCTCCTCAAAGCTGGTAGAAACCATTTCTAGCCAGTAACCTGAAACTGAAAACTTAAAAATGTTAGCCCCAGCCCTCAGTTAATACTCAATTTCAATATAAGGATCACACCATATGCTGACCATTACTAACTGCGGATAAAGATTGAGCAGTACATAACTGACCTCACTCTCCCATAGAAGAGAATGCCTCCAAATCTGGGGGCTTCAACAGCCAATTACTAAAGGTATGTGTTCTTTTTAGAACTTTGGACATTGCATTGTATTCATGAGCCCTTTCCTGCATGAAGATTCCAGGTCTAAATAGTTAATGGATGATGAGTGATAAGCCACTAATTCACGCCTCACTAGTAGTTAGCTGAGAAACTCTTCTTTCTACACTCTTTTTTGGCTATTTCAGAATACGACAGAAACCAGTGTAGATGGCCACATAACTAAATAGTTTCATACAAAATTGAGCAGAAGCTGATCTTTCGACATCTGATACCACTTTGAACAATAGTTCTTTATGTTTTGGTTTATAATAGACATTGATTCTACTCAAAAGTAACAAATCAACTTCAATCTTCACAGATAAATACAAGCACGCTACAAAGTCTACACCTAAAGCTCTTATACCTGCTCAGTACAAACCAGTACCGCAACGCTCTTACATTGTCTAATGTCATGGATTGTAGTCATTACATTCTAAACGAACTTCCCATAACTACTGTATTGCCCACATAAGTAAACCTTAATCAAAACAAAATTCAGATTACTGATTCTACCTTGATTTCTCGATAGGAAATCTCATTAAAACGGATTTTGATGGGGCATACATTTCTTAGAGACAAGAACATGTCCAAAAGCCGCTTTCTGTCATACAGTACAAACAAAATGTCAATGACCACAAGTGCCTTGCATAAATAATCTATTGTGAAACAAAGTAGTTGCCCTACTTGCATATAGGGGATTCAGTTGAAGGACTGCGTGCCCCTTTTGCAGCACCTTGCTTTCTTCCTATGGTTCCAAGAATGACTTCATGCAAACCAGACTTATTCCAACATATTGAATACCTGTGAAGCATATCATGAACAAATCAGTGGTAACAAAACAGTTGCAAAATGATTTTGCATTTAATGCATTCAGAATATGTCAAATTAAACAACCGATTACCCGCATGTTATAGTCGTTAAAGCAGTCTCAGAATGTTGAAATTCCTTTGGTGGCATTGGAGCTTCCCAGAGTAGTGGCTGCCAGTGGCATTAGCATAGACATTCATAAAAACCTTTACATTCTCAATATCACAGAGTAGACACTTCACAGACCTGGTTCACTTGGAAGGGACTCATCAGCTCGCTTGATAATGGTAGGACACGGTCATGCAGAGCTTGTTTCAGACAATCAACCACAAGAACCTTCTCAGAGTTGTAAGGGGACTGTCCAACAGTAATGGAAGAAACGTATACTGGTTGAAGAAAGAAGGAAAGCAAAGCTCCTGAAAAAAGATATTGAATTCTCTCATTGACCTATAACTACTAGTGCGATCATTCAAGTATTGTATGTATAACAAGCATAAACACCGCATATGACATGCAAGCATGCCTGATCTAAGACAAATCAAGTGTGTTTTATACAGCCTTCAGTTCAAGTAACTTAACAAAAGTGTCAAAATTGGGGGACTGACTGATGCCAAACATAATAGATCAAAGCACAAACCTTGAACTCCAACGACATTCCAACGGGCTATCTTGTCAGAGCAGCTAACTGATAATGTTGTATCACCACGGCCAGGCTTTCTCTGAACCGTGCGAATTAGTTGCGAAACATCACCTGAAAACATATCACAATGCAGATGCTTTGTCACCAACTCTCATGCCAAGACTAACGATTCCTTCCACAAAAGAAAGTAAAAATATTCATTAAAGACAGACTCTTTTCCAGCAAAACATTTGCAGCAGCAAAACAAGGACAAGTTACAAAACTCTTTTACCATTATTCCCAACCGAACCCTCCTTATTTACAAACTCATTAAGCTCCTCCTGTAACGAATACCCTCCAGTAGGTGAGACATTCTTCAATGGAGACAACGCAGAACTCGGCGAAGCAATCCCACCTGCAAGAAACAACACTTAGCACACTCCAAAACTCAAGAAAAACCTCTTCATTTTCTGTTCACAATCCAAAAACTTACACGGTAGTTGCGATATATACATATGCAATTTCCAACCCTTCCTCATTCTATATCTCCTGTCTCCACCACCACTATCTGGTTCCAATTCGAAAACAAACTTCTTTGCAACATGGTTTCGCAACCGTTGGCTTGCATTGTCATCTCTTTCGTCACTGTAAATTTGCGAAACACATTCAATCTGTGCATAGAAGAACCTATAACACACACATTACACCTATAAGTCCACAAAGGCGCATTCCATACAAACAGAAACCAGAATGAACTGAAGAGCACCTGATCAAAGCGCGTCGAGCGATGACCTCAGCGTGGGAATCGTTGACGACATCGCCGCGGGGGCTGAGGAGTGACCGGCCGACGCATTTGGTCCCGGTTCCCAATGCTACGACTTCTAATTCTGATCAATCGAGTCATCGAAGAATGATTCAGAGACGGTTTTGAAATTTTAGACGAAATTCAAAGGAAAGGGAGAGTGGATAGAGGACCTTGCAGAGGAGAGGAGAGGAGGAAGGCGGCCAAGACGGTGACTTCGCGGCCCTGAGGCTTCCCTTTCTTTGGGAGCGAGTTGTAGACTGAGAGCACCTTCTCTGAGACTCCTTCGCCCCAGTGTGAGTCTGGAGAGGAAGAAGGGCGAAACGACGGCGTTTCGAGGCGGGGAGGTGAGTTCATACTTCCCGCACTCGTGCGGTAGTGGGAGTGGACCGGTGGTTAGCTCCGGCGAGGTAAAGAGTAAATGCCCTACCAAGTCAGCTTTGTACTTCGGTTGTTTAATCAGGACCGTTAAAATCTAAGATCTACATACATTTTGTGAGTAATAGTTAAAAATTAAGAAAATTTTTAAACATATTAATATTATAATTTTTAATTTCATCCGTTGGTTATGAACCGTGTATTATAAATAATTTTTAAATATAGGATCTAAATAAATATAACCAATATTCTCAAAAAAATATAACCAATGATAAAATTATATAATTATTAACATAAGTAGATGATTGATAGCATTCATCATAAAAATCACATATATAACAAAAAAAAAGTATGAAGTTAGTTTTCCTAACTTTACATATGAACTCACAACATTCCTTGCATTTTGGAAGCAAATTCACCAATTTTCTTTTCGAACTCAAGTTTTTTATAAGAAGAATTAAAACATCATTTTCAATATTACAATAATATCACAATACGCAACTTAAAAAGAATAATGTGGAAGTTATTTATTTGATTTGTTGTCTTTTTTAAAACAAGGAAGAAATGAAATAATACAAAAAAGGAAAGTTTGGAATGGAACCTTTTTCATTATAGATCAATTGGCCAACTGGGCTAAGCTGCATTACAATACTTAGGTGGTTTCAAAAATATTTACCTGTGTATACATCTATAGCTGATTTGCAGACTTCTAGGGGCCTCATCGAAAAAGGGGTCTTGTGCGGCTCCACTAGTGGCATTTCCTCAATGCCGGCCATGATATTGACCAACCTACCATATGTAGTTGTAGACTAGCTTCTTATCATGGCAAACTAGTCTAGACTTCTAGTTATTCGGGTTCAGAGAAGAGTCGACTTTCTCTCTTCTAGGGTTTCCTAGGAGAGTGACTGATCGAACAAGACGACGGGGCGGTCTTGATCTGTCTAGATCAGAGGAGGGGCATTCTAGAACGTCATAGTCGGCGAGGGTGGATCTTCGAGCAACTTCGACTATTCGAAGGAAGACTCTCGATTGTATTGTGGCTGTGGTTGGTGGTGCTTTCTAAGGCAATAGCAGCTTGTTTGCTTTATACGTGGGTCGCGGTAGGCGACTGCGGTTGACGGCTTGCAAGGATCCATATCTACGACAACGGTAAGAGACTGAAGGAGACGTTGGCTGAAGGAGACGTTGGAATGCTGAAGGAGACGTTGGAATGTTTGAAGGAGACGTTGGAATGTTTGAAGGAGTCGTTGAGCATGATCTGGTTGTTGAATAAAAGACCTAGTCTTTAGGTTAACAGTTTTTGATTTATTCCGAGTTGTTATCACGAATCTGTTCGTGAGTTGTTTGTTTCCGATTCAATAGGTAAATTGTTGTACTGATCGGCTATTTAAGCCAGACTTTGTTGATTAATAATGCAAGCATTCATTTCCAGCTGTTTGTGTTCATACTCTTGTTCTCAACAACTGGTATCAGAGCCTCCACTGAGGCCTGAGATAAAAAAAGGAAGCCGCAGTTCTTCTTTGAGTGTTCTTCAGAAATAAAACAGAGTAAGAGAGTGAGAAATGGCAGCAGAGTCGAGCAACTTTGCACAACCATGCATCCCTAAGTTTGATGGGGATTATGAGCATTGGAGCATGCTTATGGAGAATCTTCTACGTTCAAAAGAATATTGGAGTGTTGTTGAAATAGGGTTCGCAGAACCTACACCTGAAGAAGCCCTGACCACAGGGCAGAGAAAAATCTTGGAGGAGATAAAACTGAAAGATCTCAAAGCCAAGAATTACTTGTTTCAAACAATTGACAAGTCCATTCTGAAAACAATTGTTCAGAAGGAAACAGCTAAACAGCTATGGGATTCTATGAAGATTAAGTATCAAGAAAACGCTAGAGTACAGCGTGCTCAACTTCAAATTCTTCGCAGGAATTTTGAAGTTTTGGAGATGAAGCCTGGAGAATCTGTCACAGACTACTTTGGCAGAGTAATGTTGGTGGCAAATAACATGAGAAACTTTGGAGAAGACATGACTGACGTAAAGATTGTCGAAAAAATCCTGCGTACTCTCACTGAGAAGTTCAATTACATTGTCTGCTCGATTGAGGAGTCAAAGGATATCAATCTTCTCACAGTAGATGAGTTACAGAGCTCACTACTTGTCCATGAACAGAAGTTTAAAAATTCTGGAGGAGATGATCAAGCACTAAGAGTTTATGATGAAAGATCTGGTGTACGAGGACGAGGAAGGAGCTTCTACAGAGGAAGAGGACGAGGACGAGGAACTCAAGCTTTCAACAGAGCCACAGTAGAGTGTTTTAAATGTCATAAGCTTGGACATTTCCAATATGAATGTCCAAGTTTTGACAAAGAAGCTAATTATGCTGCACTGAATGGAGAAGATGAAATGCTGTTGATGTCATACGTTGAGTTGCATGGGAATAGAAGGAATGATGCATGGTTCCTCGATTCAGGATGTTCTAACCATATGTGTAGAGATCGAGGTATGTTTGTCACTTTAGATGAAAACTTTCATCATTCAGTTAAATTGGGAAATAACAGTCGAATGAGTGTTTTTGGAAAGGGTAGTGTGAGACTGTTATTAAATGGAGCGAGTCATACTGTCAATGAAGTATACTATGTTCCAGAGCTTGACAACAATCTCTTGAGCATAAGACAACTTCAAGAGAGGGGACTGGCAATTTTAATTCAAGAAGGGGTCTGCAAAATTTATCATCCAGAGAAAGGTCTGATTATCCAAACCATGATGAGTAGAAACAGGATGTTTATTCTATTAGCTCAAACTCAAACTCAAAATGGTTCAACTGTTCAAAGATGTTTTCATACAAGTTCTCAAGATCTGTCATATCTCTGGCATCGACGTTATGGTCACCTGAGTTACAAAGGTCTGAGAACCTTGCTATACAAGAAAATGGTTCGTGGTCTGCCTCAATTTCAAGCTTCAGACATCATCTGCACAGATTGCATTGTTGGTAAACAACACAAAGATGCAATACCAAAAAGAAGTACTTGGAGAGCAAGTCAGCCACTGGAACTCATTCATGCTGACATCTGTGGTCCTATCTCACCTACGTCTCATGGTGGAAAGAGGTACATATTGTGTTTTATTGATGATTACAGTCGCAAATCATGGGTGTACTTATTGACAGAAAAGAGTGAAGCACTGAATTGTTTCAAGGAATTCAAAAAAAACTGTTGAAAAAGAGAAGGATTTATCTGTCAAATGCTTGAGGACAGACAGAGGAGGAGAATTTATCTCAAATGAATTCAATGACTTCTGTAAGCAGAGTGGGATCAAGAGACAACTAACTGCAGCATACACACCACAACAAAACGGTGTAGCTGAAAGAAAAAATCGAACTGTGATGAATATGGTTCGCTCCATGTTGTCAGACAAGAAGATTCCGAAAAATTTCTGGCCAGAAGCAGTAAACTGGACCTTTTATGTTCTAAATAGATGTCCAACCTTGGCAGTAAAAGATGTTACACCACAAGAAGCATGGAGTGGTTTAAAGCCATCAGTTGAACACTTTCGTGTCTTTGGATGTCTTGCTCATGTTCACATATCAGATGCAAAAAGAGGTAAATTAGACAACAAAAGCTTTTCTTGTATTTTACTTGGGGTCAGTGAGGAGACAAAGGGGTATAGATTATATGATCCTATAGCTAAAAGAGTTGTTGTAAGTAGAGATGTAATATTTGAAGAAGAAAAGGAGTGGAATTGGGATGAAGAATATCAGGAACAAATCTGTGTAGATTTAGAGTGGGGAGAGAATGAAGAAAATAGTGAAAATGAAGAGAGGAGTAGTAACCATGAAGAAAGAGATGGTAATGGTGATGGAGAAGAGATTAGTGAGAATAGAAGCAGTGAGGAGACACATGATGAAGCAGAAGAAGAAATTAGAAATTTAGGAAACAATAGTAGGGAGAGTGAAGCAAGAGTAAGACGAACTCCAATCTGGATGAAGGATTATGTCAGTGGAGAAGAGCTGAGTCAAAATGAAGAGATAGTACACATGACACAAGTTGTGACAACAGAAGATCCTTTCTATTTTGAAGAAGCAGTAAAGGAAGAAACATGGAGACAAGCAATGGACAATGAGATTCACTCTATTGAGAAGAATGAGACATGGACCTTGACTGAATTACCAGCTGGAGCAAAGAAGATTGGGGTCAAATGGGTGTACAAAACGAAGTTTAATGAACATGGGAAGGTTGATAAGCACAAAGCAAGACTGGTAGCAAAAGGATATTCACAAAGATATGGTGTAGATTTTACAGAGGTATTTGCACCTGTGGCAAGAATGGACACAGTCAGAATAATCATAGCCTTGGCAGCACAGAAAGGATGGAAGATCAGGCAGTTAGATGTCAAATCTGCTTTTCTTCATGGAGAACTAAATGAGGATGTATATGTTGAACAGCCGAGAGGATATGAGAAGAATGGAAAAGAGCATCTAGTCTACAAACTGCATAAAGCCTTGTATGGATTAAAACAAGCTCCACGAGCTTGGTTTAGCAGGATCGAAGCACATTTTATTAATGAAGGTTTTCAGAGGTGTGAAAGTGAGCAAACTTTGTTTACAAAAAGGAGCAGAGATGGCAAGATTATCATTGTAAGTATTTATGTCGATGATTTAATTTTTACTGGTGATGATGTTGCCATGATGATGGAATTCAAGAGCTCTATGTTAAAAGTATTCGATATGTCTGATCTAGGAAGTATGAGATACTTCCTTGGCATTGAAGTATTGCAGAAGGATGAAGGTATTTTTATCTGTCAGCGAAAATATGCATCAGAGATCTTAAAGAGATTTGGGATGCTGGAGAGCAATGAGGTAAATAGTCCAATTATCCCTGGCTTTAAGATCAGCAGAGATGAAGGTGGAGCTTCTGTGGATGAGACAAATTTCAAGCAGTTAGTAGGGAGCTTAATGTACCTTACTGCTACAAGACCAGACATGATGTTTGTCACATGTCTCATAAGCAGATACATGGCAAAACCAACTGAGCTTCATCTACAGACTGCAAAGAGAGCTCTTCGATATCTAAAAGGAACTGTGAATTATGGCATTCATTACAAAAGAGGAGGAGATGGTGAACTACTCGCCTTTACTGACAGTGATTATGCAGGAGATTTGGATGATAGAAAGAGTACAAGTGGTTATGTGTTCTTGCTAAGTTCTGGTGCAGTATCATGGGGCTCAAAAAAACAGCCAATTGTTACTCTATCCACAACAGAAGCAGAATTTGTGGCTGCTGCCGTGTGTGCATGTCAGACAATATGGATGAAAAGAGTGTTGAAGGAGCTTGGCCATGATGATGATGTTTGTACTTATATCAGGTGTGATAACAACTCAACTATTAAGCTGTCAAGGAATCCTGTAATGCATGGACGCAGCAAACACATAGATATAAGGTATCATTTCCTGAGAAATCTCACAAAGGAAGGATCGATTTATCTGGTGCATTGTGGCAGTAGTGATCAGATAGCAGATGTGATGACCAAACCGTTGAAGGTTGATGTGTTCCAGAGGCTTCGAGGATTGCTTGGAGTATGTGATATTGCTGAGTTAAGCTAAAGAGCTGTATAGTATTTAGCTTAAGGGAGAGATTGAAGGAGACGTTGGCTGAAGGAGACGTTGGAATGCTGAAGGAGACGTTGGAATGTTTGAAGGAGTCGTTGAGCATGATCTGGTTGTTGAATAAAAGACCTAGTCTTTAGGTTAACAGTTTTTGATTTATTCCGAGTTGTTATCACGAATCTGTTCGTGAGTTGTTTGTTTCCGATTCAATAGGTAAATTGTTGTACTGATCGGCTATTTAAGCCAGACTTTGTTGATTAATAATGCAAGCATTCATTTCCAGCTGTTTGTGTTCATACTCTTGTTCTCAACAGAGACCTGGTTAGTGTGCAGCAGCGTAGGCGACGGTGCGGAACAAGTCGATTCGTTAGATCGTGGTTTGAGTTCAGTTGGTGGATCAAGCTGAGATCATATCAGATTGTTCAGATCTGGTTGTTGCGAAGGCAGCGGGGCTCAAGCGAGTTGGACCTCCCATCCCAACCAAGGATTCGATCTATTTGTTTTGATCTAGATCAGACCTTGGGTGGCGGTAGAGGTTTATGACGAATTAGATTATTCTTATCTGAGGGAAAGGAAGACGTCGACTTGAGGCAGACTGTGATGGTGGTAGGGTGAGGTCGGCCGTCGAAGGTGGGAGGTGCTGGAATTTGGATATGCATGAAGTGAAGGGAAGAGAGAAAGGGTGATGGGTTTGGGCTTTGAGCCTTTTATCCATCTGGGCCTCAATTGTGGGCTGGATGAATTAGACCATTCTTTCCTCTTTATTTTTCAGTTGATGTCTAGTTTGATGTTTCTTTTTCTTTGCTTGTTAGGCCAGAATAAAGTCTTGTGGATATCAATTTTTTAGTTAGCTTTCTTTTTAGTGTAGTATCTTTAAGTTGTATTAGAGCTTTGCTCTTGGTTGATCAGCTATTGGACTTGTTTTGGAGTTTTACTCTCGCGTGTCTCAAAATTTCTCTTATGTTTTTCTTTTTATGGGTTTTATGTAAAAGAAGGTGGTGCTAGCATACCACGTCCTCTAACTTACCATCATGGGTAAATGAATGTATGTATTTGTTTTGTCTCACATCTGATTTTGAAAATGAAATTATCATTATTCAAAAAAAATCTAGACATCTAATTCAAGTATCCATTATAATGATGTATCTAAAACTAAAAAACGGTTAAGTTTTACGATCAAAAGTACGAAAATATATGTATGAGTTGAGGTTCAAGCAATTAGGTGAACCAACATTTAAAATACGATTTTAGTCATTTATTTGAAAAAATCTCTACACGACACTAACATTGATCAATGCTAACAACCACTACCAGAATAACTATTATAGCCGACGAAAAAACTGGCTGACGACTTTTTTTCGTCGGCTAAAGTCCAACATTTAAAATACGATTTTAGTCATTCATTTGAAAAAATCTCTACACGACACTAACATTGATCAATGCTAACAACCACTACCATAATAACTATTATAGCCGACGAAAAAAACTGGATGACGACTTTTTTTTCGTCGGCTAAAGTAGACTTTAGCCGACGAAACAAAAAATCGTAGGCTAAGTTTATTTTTTAAAAGTTTAACCGACGAAATATATAATTTCGTCGGCTAAAAGTCCTTATATTTCCAGATCTAGACAACAGCTCATGTGAAAAAAAACGGGAGAAAAAGTTTGGGCATTGGCGAAATTGTTGGGTGTCGTCGAAATCTGTCTAAAATTAGTTTGTGGCGCTATATATATGTACGTATATGTGTATATATCTTATTTTTGGGTTGATTTACGAGTTTTATTTGAGTTATATTCCCTTTTATGTATGTTCCCTTTCTGTACACGTTTTTAGTCATTACACTCGTTCGTTTGTCATACCATAATAAAAATTAAAAATTTATAGGGTAAACCAATATGAGAATCAATCAAAATCTATTAAAAGTTTAAACAAATCTTATTAAGTTGGTGTATAAAACAAGGTCATGTTGGGCCATGCTGCCTTATTGATGGGATTAGATCATGAGTTATGTTGATCAAGTGACACTTGAATGCCTAGCTTTAAGATATTTAAAGAGAGAAGTATAAAGTTGAATTGTATGGGTGTAAAGTTGTGTAATTAGGACCCCCAATGCAATATCAAAGTGCTTATGTTTCTTAATCCAGCAAGAAAAAGGCAATGATAATGGCATTATACAGGTAAAGACAGCAGGTTGATGCAAAGCACCAAAGCAAAAATTCGGAGTAATCAAGGGGAAAAATAAAAGGGAATTAGCAAATGAAGGGGGAGGAGCTGGTTCTTGTTTCTAGCTTATTCTCTGGATAGATACTATTCTATGTCGAATCTGTCAGCTGGCGAACAGTGCAGTGCTCCACATAACTGCAAGAACATGGAGTGTAGTCTCAGCTGCCATTTGCTGATTGCTTTCCTATGAGGCAGGGACTCCTCCCCCCTCCACGCGCGTGCAACTCACTTCTCTTTTGTTTTTTCCTCTCTTTTATTTTTTTCTCAATATTTAATATTTCAGACAAACTAAATTTAAACTTACAAATACTCGTAATAAAAACATACATAAAATCTTAACTCGCATGCAAGCAAATATATAGATCATCACAAAATGTATCTCAAGAGTGTATGTTAACATATAATCATGATTAGTAAACATTTAGTAACATAACTTTTAAAAAAGATCTATCAAAAGGAATAAACGTACAACGGTAGACGAACATCATTACCATTTTCTAAAAAAAATTGGACTAAGCTTATTTTTAGATTTGTGGACTAGGTCTAACTAGAAGGCAAGTCTAACATATGTTCATGTCTAAGTTTGATGATTTAGAACCACATTTAATTTGACAACAAAATTGTGAGATGAATTGTTAACGAAAATAATTTTCAACGACATTATAAAACTTATGATTTGCCGTTCATGGCATTTTCCATTTCTTACACTGAAGTATGCAATTTGAGTGCATAACATCACTAGTCCAATTAAACTACAACTTTGAGCTAAAAAGATTGATTTGATTAATTGAGCTACACTATGATATTTTATATTAGTGCTATTTGAAAGATATTTTGATAGTTTATGTACCAAAACCAAAATAATTATTAGAATTCTAATCACTTCACTTTTTCGTTCTTGTATCAATACTCAAAAGCATAGCAACTATAGAGAATCTACTTAAAAAACAAAAACAAAGAAAAAGAAATTAGAATTTTGGTTGTCCCCGCGTTCTGTACGCGCGTAGAAATTCCCCACCATGATGATGTCACTTCGGATACCCACCTCTGCCGACAAAATCATATCCCAACCGCGTCCACGTGGCCAACTCCACCACCTTAATCCCCCGTCGACATGAATTCCAACCCCATATCAACCGCCCGATCCACTCATCCCCAAAATCCAACGGCTTTAAACCCTCGCGTCCACCGCATACACCCTCGCTCGGATATTTATATACACAACGAAAACTAGCTTGTATGAGTTATCAGTTGCATCATTGAAACTGAGCTAAAAAGAAAAATGGAAGAGGATCTCAAGAAAGTCGAAACAGAGCCTACTCCGGCGCCGGAGCCACCTTTGGCCTCCGCCCCCGTCGTCGCTGAAGAAAAGGGTTTGCTTCCACCACCACCCGGTGCAGCTGCTCCTGTTGATGACTCCAAAGCTCTAGCTGCTGTTGAGCCTGAAAGTAAGTTTGGTCATGTAGAAAGTTCAAGAACTTTACTATGTGTATTGTGTGAGACACTAAAGGGTTACTTTTTTGGTTACAGAGGTTCCTGAGACCGTTGCTTTGAAGCCCTCGGGAGGATCACATGATAGAGGTGAGTCGTAATAAGATTTGAACCTGTGACCTTTGTTTCGCAGTTTGGCGGTTATTTTTGGTTACTTTGGTTATGTTCTAGAGATTGTTTGAGATGATTTATGTGGTGGTTTTTTGTGTTTTTGTTTTTATTCAGATGTGGCTCTTGCAAACCTTGAGAAGGAAAAGAGCATGTCTTTTGTGAGGGCATGGGAAGATAGTGAGAAGGATAAGGCAGAGAATAAGTAAGGCCCTCAATTTTTTACCCTCTCAGATTGACTCTTTTTCATCTAGTGTTGTGGTATATGCCAATTTGGTTGTGTTTTTACCATGAGAGGCACAAAAACAGACTGAATTGTAACCAGTTCATATTGTTACTTGATGAACCTTTTTGACTCTTCAGTTTGATGTTGCAGTTCTTTCGATTATATGAGTAGTTTCATTTTCTAATGACTGTTTGAAATTGTGTCAAACAGGGCTGAAAAGAAGCTCTCAACAGTTACTGCATGGGAAAACACCAAGAAGGCGGCTATTGAAGCCAAACTGAGAAGCATGGAGGTGAATTCTAATTTCATTTTAGTTTCTGTTTGATTTTAGATTCATTCACAGTGTTTAACTTTATGGTCCATCTAAAAACCCCATTTCCCTTTTTTTTGATTTTCTTGTCTAGACTGTTTAGGGAAAGTGGTGGCTTTATAATATTTTTGACAAAGAGAATCCTTGGCCTTACAAATTTGCCTGTAAAATTGATCTCTTATGCAATTAGTATCGCAAAAATGACAAGATGCGCCTTCTTATTGATCCATATAACACACTTGTCTGCTTAATGGTGAAATGACATTAGAACTAATTGTGGAACCAATCAGTCTTTGATTTGAAACCAAGTTAAATGAGCTTGAAGCCACTTTTTAGAGTTCCTTCAAGTTCAATTGAAATATAACAAACTTTGTATGCTATCAGGAAAAACTGGAGAAGAAAAAGGCACTGTATGCGGAGCAAATGAAAAATGAGATTGGCCTGCTTCACAAACTAGCAGATGAAAAGAGGGCTACGATTCAAGCAGAGAGAGGGCAAGAACTTCTCAAGGCAGAGGAAATGGCTGCTAAATACCGCGCAACTGGTGGCATTCCAAAGAAGTTCCTTGGCTGTTTTTGAAGCAGTAGACTGAGTCTGGTTTGGAAACATTCAATGTAGCTTCTGGTTTTGTGTATATGTTTCTCTTCTGTTTGTTGTCCATGTCATTTTGTGTGGTAACCTGATTTAAAAATTCAGTAACTGTTCATTATATTCATCTCTGTATATGAAGTGTGGTTCGATTGTGAAATCAGTTGGCTATTTTTGATTTGATTGTATCTTTTTGTTTCAGTAATGAGAGGGTTCACCACTTTTTTTCTTGCAATCCCAACTCATTTTATTGTCTGTTTTGAGCTCATTTGTTTCACTGCAACCAATCTGGTGAACTCTCATTATTCCGTAACACAAAGTTCACAATGATACTATTAATTCCAATTCTTCAACCTTGTCCAATTGATGTGTATAAAAAACCCTAACCTCCTAAAGAGCGAGAGCAGCCGCAAGCAATCTCCCAAACTGTCCGGCGGCGTGCTCTTTCACCGTCGTCGGACGGATCCAAATCAACCCTCGTGGGTCTGAAATCTGTTGTAGACACTTGCTCTTTGCAAGGACAGCAATAAGCGATAAATAAGCCATCGACATGGAAGTGTTTGATTTGTCTCACCAGTTGTCATCCTAAACATTTTGGGAAGTAATACTCGCATCAACAACGTGGAAGTGCCAAGCAAATTCTCATACACAATATCACAGTTACCAAGAGGCGCCATATCAATTGAATTAATATCAGATTTCAAACAAATGCAAAGTAGGAAACTGTCAAAGTTAATATTTCCAGCTCACATGTTGTCCAACAACAAATTATCGACATCCACAAGAAGATCTGCAAACCACTCAATAGGAGACATGCTCAATGGATGTAGTTGATTGAATGTCTCAAAAACAGCATCACTACGCTTGGTCTCCCCACAACATGGTAGTACTGATGTCAGAATAAGGATGATAGGCTCGAAACTAGCTTCCGTCACTGCTTTTTCCAGACACATATGACTCATTGACCAACAAATTTGAGGTCACATATGCTATTACCAAATCTGAAAGACTGCAATGCACGAGGGTGTAGCAGCAGAACATGCATGTCTTCTCCAACCATGACAGCATGCTTTCCAAAAACCTGTCCAGACAATCGTGGGATGACTAGAGAAGCTGGAAAGATACCGGTAGTACAATCATTCGAGTGACTGTCAGATGCAGCACTAGGTATCTGTCCATACACTCCCCAAGTACGTGGAGCAACTTCAACACTAAGGGAATTTAAATTGTTCGACAACTTTCCATCGTCAACATTATCCATTGCCATCATCTCATGCCTTACCATCAGGTTTCCGACTTAGAGATGTCGTGGAAGGGAAAACCTGAACGGCCAGGCTGACTTCATGGGCGACAGTGTCAATGATAGACTCAAGACACTGCGTCAAACCCCATATAACCAAGAGTTTCCATCACCGTCCCATTCCTATAATTCAATTCAATCCAATCCCCTCCAATTTGGTTCGGTGCAGACTCCTTCATATTATGGCCAAACTTCAAGAACCAATTTCATAAACTACTCATCTGCTCCACCAAATGATTCTACTGTGACTACCACTACAACAACCAACCCACCACCAAATCCACCGTGTCCGAAACCACCGCCAAATCCACCATATCTGAATCCACATAATCCACCACTGCCTGACCCAAACAATCATATTCACTTTCATCAACAACAACATGAGGTTCCTTACTACAGACCACCGAAGGTAGATCTACCACGTTTTCATGGAGAGGATGCTTTAGGCTGGTTAACAATGGCAGAGCGGTACCTTCGATCACAAAGGGTTCCTCCACAAGAATATATTGCAACAGTGGCTTCTCATTTTGGTCCTGATGCTTGTATGTGGATGAATGCCTATGAAGAACGCAACCCAATGGCCACTTGGAATCAATTTACTTCTGCGTTTCTAGAGCACTATGGGGCTGGAACCTGTACCGACTTCCAAACTGCATTATCACATATGCAACAAACCACATCAGTCAATGAGTTCATCTTAGCCTTTACCAAGTTATCATGTCGGGCCTATGGGTGGACAGAGGCGCAAATCTTACCTTGTTTTATCGGGGGATTGAAACCCGATATTAGACATGATGTCATAGCAATGCAACCACAAACTTTGGCGATGGCACAATGCTTAGCCCGAGTTTATGAATCTAAACTCGTTGACATTAAGTCCTCTCGTCATACTCGACCTACTGTATCTTGGGCTGGTCCACCAAGAACAGGAACTACTTCGCTTCACACTTCCTCCATCAATAACCACCCAACCAATGCCAACGTACCAAGACTCCATTCAGACACGAGTTTTCGGCAATGGCCGTCTACAGATCAAAGAGAAAGAAGAGCCCAAGGTTTGTGTTTTAGTTGTGGTGAGAAGTGGTCTAAAACCCATGTGTGCAAGAGGCCAGTGATGGTGATTTTGGAAACTCCTCAGTGTGAGGAGAATGAAGTTGTAGAAGAGCAAGAGAATGAATATGAGATTGATGTGGAACCAACTTTACCACTCCATGTTATTATGTGATACATTTTGATTTGTCCCAATTTCATGTCACATTATTTTGAGGTAACTATTCGGGCGGTAGCCAATTAAAGCGGGAGAGATCCACGTAGGCACGAGAATAAACGGATACACTGGAAACGGGTCTCTTCAATAACCCGAACCCGATTACAAACACAAACCAAATTGTATCATGGAAGCTTCGTATCGACAAAGACCAAATTTCACATTCGTTTTAGATTTAAAACTCTTGGCCACCTCTCTCTCTCTATCACTCACTCACCGCCGGCGAGTTTCCGGTCCGGAGAATCCCTCTCCTCTCCCCATACTCACTGAACCCGATCACACCAGGTTTCAATTTCTGATCTGTATTCCTCTTCCCGTCTGTTGTTTCTTTCACTCTGGTTTGGATCAACAATTTCGTTTCTTGAATCTGTTATCTGAAAGAAGCTTTATGTTTGCTTGTGTGTGTTTGATGAGACAAGTATTGAACGGAGCGTAAGCGAGAATCGGAGGTTGTGATAATGACCGATTTGAATCTGTTCTGAGTTATTTTGTACCGTCACAGAGCTGGGCGTAGTTGATTACAGATTAGGTTAAGTGTTTATTGTTGCCGATGGTTTTTTTAGTTTTTGCAAATGCAGTGAAACTTGGTTTGATTTCAATCAGATGATCAAATATCCTGCTTCTATACTTGAAGCTTTTGTGGTGGTAATATCTGTGTATTTTGGTATTGGATTTTTGAAATGCTGCATTATTCATGACAGTGGCGGATCTAAGGTCTAAAACTTAGGTGAGCGGAAAAAAATTCATCAATAATAGGTAAAAAATTTAAAAAGTAATTTTTGTTGGGAACAAATTAGAGGGTTAAGAGTTTAAGAAAATACCTTTATAATTCTGAGATGAAAAGAATTGAGAGAGTGGTTGAGATGAAGGGAATTAAGAGATTGAGTAATTGAGAGAGTGGCAGTCGATGAATGATGATGATGAACTGATGAAGAGTGTATCGCCGTATAGGGAAGAAAAAAAGACGAGGGATATGTGGTTGATAGGTTGGGTATTGGGTATTGGGTATTTGAGTTAGGCTAATGCTCTTTTGGGTTTCTGTTTTCTTTTCCCAGCGGACTTATTGTTTTGGCTGCCATCCTATAATTTCTGCCCAGCGGAAGCTGGGTGCGCTCTCGTTTAGATCCGCCTCTGATTCATGAAATGTGTTCCAGTTGATGAGGAATTGAAAGAAATTGTTTTGGGATCTTGAGATAAAGAGTTGCTGCATAATTCCGTATATGTATTCAGAAATTGAATTGAAAGAAATTGTTTTGGCTAATTGAAGTTTTTTGTTCTTTTGGATACTAATACTGATTACATTCGTTCTGATTTTAGGTCTTTGGAAACATGTCGGGGCAAAGCCAGCGTTTGAATGTGGTTCCTACTGTTACGATGCTTGGGGTTATGAAAGCCCGTCTTATTGGTGCGACGAGAGGTCATGCTCTCCTCAAGAAGAAGAGTGATGCTTTAACTGTTCAGTTTCGTGCTATTCTTAAGAAGATTGTGTCTACCAAAGAATCAATGGGAGATATTATGAAAACCTCCTCCTTTGCCCTTACTGAAGCCAAGTATGTGGCTGGTGAGAACGTCAAACACATTGTTCTCGAGAATGTCAACACTGCCTCTCTTAAGGTTCGATCAAAGCAAGAGAATGTTGCTGGTGTAAAGCTCCCAAAATTTGAATACTTTACTGAAGGTGAGACCAAGAATGACCTCACTGGATTGGCCAGAGGTGGACAACAGGTTCAACTGTGCAAGGCTGCTTATGTGAAAGCAATTGAGGTTCTTGTGGAGCTTGCTTCACTTCAAACATCATTTTTAACACTTGATGAAGCAATCAAGAGCACAAATCGCAGGGTCAATGCTCTGGAGAATGTGGTGAAGCCTAGGTTGGAGAATACGATTACTTATATCAAGGGAGAGTTGGATGAGCTGGAAAGGGAGGACTTCTTCAGGTTAAAGAAGATACAGGGATTCAAGAAGAGAGAAATTGAGAGACAGATGACAGCTGCTAAGAACTTCTCGGAAGAGCAGGCTGCAGAAGTTTTGTCATTAAAGAAGGGTATTTCACTAAATTCGGCTCAAAATTTGTTGTCTGGAGGTGTGCGAAAGGACGAGGATATCATTTTCTGATCGGGATGCTAGCTTTATATGTTGCTTAGAATGTGTGATTCAGGCTGTGCCTCTCGTTGTTAAGAGGTAAATTTCTGTTATTATTTAGATGGAAAGTCTTTTATGTACCAAATAAAAGCTCCACATCTCCCTAATGTATGCTTCTATTTATTGTGTCATCAAACTTACATCAGTCTACGAGATTTTAATTTTGTTGCCTGGAAGGTCTTTGGTTTGTTTACATGTACCTCTATGCGACGGCTGCTTTGCACATGAAGTTGTTCATTCCTTAGGTAGAATTTGGTTGCTATAAAATGTGGAGGCCCGACATTGTATAGATAATTCAGAACGAAATGAATTGTGTGCCTATGCAGAGCATGACAGGATACGAAGTTTCTGTGTTGAGCTCACATATCCCCTAGCCTCGTTTCCTGTTACTTCGATTACCAAGATCCACGAGTTGTGCTCATATTTCTTTAATTGCTTTCTCTGTGCTAAAGTTACTAAGGGGATTCAAAATTCAAAATTAGTAAAATCATGCAACCACCCAGCTAATGAGTACACTTGTTACAAACAAGAAATATATCAGCTCCACATAAATAAATTGGGGTAAAACCACTTACAATCTGAGCAAATTACGCTTGACATGACCCAAAAAGAACTTTGTTACAATTTACACACATTTAAAGGAAACCTCTTTTTTACTGTCTGTTATTTCCTTCTGTTTTTCTTCTGGTCAAACGCTGTGTTTGGTTTGTTTCGGCTGAGGATCAGTCACTGTCACCTCGGTTGGCGTGAGCTGTGATCGTCCAGTGTTGAGATGACACGTGTCGATCATGACAACGTAAGCTAGTGGCTATTTAGCTCAGCAACAGTGTATTAATGTGGACAGCTTTTGAATGTTGAATTAAATTCCCAGCATTTCCTTTCCTTGTCTTAATTTCTTCTGTATTTTTCCTTAAACCACAACAACAAATCCTTGATCCAGAAAGTTAGGGCTCAAGCTCTAACAGTCATCTTCTTCATCCTCCCCTTCTCCACATACACAGTCACCTCAGTTGCATAGCTCGCTCTCGTGATCGACCCAACAAACAAGTGCTCGTACGGCTCCTTCAGCTTCATCCACACAAACCCAGTTTCCTTCACCCTTCCACACTCCACTAGGTCTTTCAGGGGAAAACACCTTTGGGAAACCCCAGCTCTTCCAAGAGATCAATGGATTGTTGGTAGCACTCTTGAGCTCCATGCACGATCTCAGTACCTGTGAGCTTGTCTTCGTCTACTAGAGCCATTTCTGTGATGAGGTTTAAGCAAATATGGCCTTGATTTTCAGATTCAGAGGAACCTCGAGACTAATATAATGCTAAGAGCGTAAGGCTCAGGTCGTTGGTGCTGTAGCTGTACAATGGTTCATGTTATATATTGAGTGCAAAGATTAATCAATTCATGCCCTTGGCTTTCCGGCTTTCCCATTGATTAGAATAAGGAAAAAATGCAGCTGACTAAAATCATAGAGATTATCATTTATCAACATCTAATTTTGTGTGGTCTGTGTGTGTATCTAGTACAAGCATGTTCGATTTATTTTATTTTGTGTTTATGAACTTATGCCGACAAAGAACGGGAACGTATTCTACGACCGACTATGATACTGGTGACTGGTGATTAGTGATTACAGAAAAGGAGGACAATGTGATGCAGGATAGGCGAATAAAGATGAACAAGAAAATTAAAATGATTTAGTTGTTCACTTTGATACTCTTGATGCAGGATACACTGAAGATGTCAGTCCAGTATATTTTGAAAGTAAGAGGGGCCAGCCACTGGAATTCTAATCTCGTTGTCAACAGAATATGCTGAAATTTAAACCTGGGAATATGCCCTTGGCTTTCAGGAGGGGTCAGCCACTGGATAAGCCTTCCTCTTGGAGTTCTTTACTGCATTGGGCGGAGTGGTGGTATAATACCACTTATCATTCAACATGGCTCAAGCTCAGCAACGCATGAAACTTCATGTTGACAAGAACAGAACTGAACGTGAATTTCAGGTTGGAGACTATGTGTTTTTATGCCTGCATCCCTATCGCCAGTCTTCTCTTGTGAAGTGTTCTTCCAGCAAGTTGTCACCATGGTTCTATGGTCCGTTTTAAGTTTTGGAGCGTATTAGTGTTGTTGCCTATAAAATTGATCTTCCTCCTTCTTCGAAGATTAATCTAGTCTTTCATGTTTCTTTACTGAAGCGCCGTGTAGGTGATTCAGTGCCTACTACTATTGTTTTTCCTCAGTTTGGTGATGACGGTGAGATAATCTGGAAACCGGCTCGGGTTTTGGATATGAAAGTTGAGAAGTTTCATGGTCGGAAAATCACAAAGTGGCTGGTGCAATGGTATGGCATGCCGGAAGAGGATTCTTCGTGGGAGGTAGCTCATGACATTGTTGCTCGATTTCCAGAATTCAGCAACCGAGGACGGTCTGCCTCTCGTGGGGGAGTACTTGATGGGAACTTCTTCCAATTATCAGCTATCTACCTCATCTGTCTGTAGGAAGCCAATGTCTCATTAATGTAGAAATTCATATATATATATATATATGTATGTAACTTCATATGTAAGGGCTAAACTCAGTATTTAGTAGGTTGGAATAAGAGGCCTTACGGCCCAAATAGTAGGAAGTTACTTCCCCATTTGTAGGAGTTGAACCATAAAACTCTGTAATCTCATTTGAGATGGGTAGGAATGAAATCAAACTTAAGTATTATCCTTTCTTTAAGTAGATTTACATTTTCCAGAACCATCATCCCAACAGAGGATGGGTTTGAGGCATGTTTAGTGTGAGCCTGAAAGGTTGGAATTGAAGGGTTCATGGCGTATATTTGCTGGCAAGGAGGAAACGACGATTCGGCCATGGTTTGAGAGTGGGTAAAGAAGTGGATTGTTGGGGTAGGGAAATTGTGGTGGAAATCGATAGGCAGAAAGGTGGGTTCCACCGATGTTGGCCAAGACAGAGACGTGGTGACGTACGGTGGTGCAATCTCTCGGTGTCTATGGTGATGGAGGCGGTGCGGATCCGTTTTCATGGCTTGGGCTCGGTTTTGGTTTCTATGGAGTTGGCCTGCTACGATGGATTAGGGTTTTTTGCCTTAGTCCAATTCCAAGTCTTTTTTGGATTCTAAGCTTTTAAGTTAGTTTTTACTAGTTTATTTTTAATAAATCCTTTTATCATACTAAACACATGTGTCCATTCTATTTATCTAGAATTTTTAGAGATCCGTGTAGTTTTTTAAGTCAGCAAACGTTATAGTTTCAATGGTTGATAATTCTTGATGCACCGTAATTGAGCGCTCATATGATATAATATTTAACTCTAATATCTTAATATAGTGATATTTTTATCATTTTGACATGAGCCTAACTTTTTAATGTTTGATTGGCCTTTTTTAAGTCACTTGTATGAGGTGATTCTTGCTTTTGTTCATTGATGAAATTCAGTTCATTTATTCAACAAAAAAATTGATGAGTATATAGATCACGTATGAGATGGCAAACAAGGGAACCAGATGACATCAAAACTAAACTAAACTAAACCAGATGACATCGCATAACATCCTCACCAAAATATAAAGCATCTGGAAACATGGAATATTAGTACTTCATAGCATCTAAGTTACATAAGATGTCTGAAACGATTGTGGAATATGTTACTACTATACGTACAGAATCTTAGCACACTCAATTTGTTAAGGAAAGTCCTACTGACTTAGTAGCAGCACTGCTCTAACATCAAGCCAAAAATTAGGTACAAGACCCTTCACCCGTGTTCTCTCACTAGCTTGAAAGATAATAAAGGAAGCAGCTACCATAAAGCAAAACTTCAGAGAGTTATAAAAGAAGTTTTAACGCCTGCTTCCACTCAAAAAGGGAGAAAAAAGGCATTATCTATCTTGGCCGAAGTACTTGTTGCATAGTCATTCATATCGTCTTCTAAGAAGCTCATGTCATTGTTAATGGTGTAATCCAGCAGCATATCCATTGCAGATTCTGATGAGTTATCTATTTTGTTGGAGCTTGAAGAGTCAGAACCACGTATCACTAACATCACATTTTCAGTGTTGCACTTGTAAACCCTGTAGATCATATCTTCACCAGTAACAGACTTGATAACCTTGTATTGTACATCTTCATCTTGATTGGCTGCCACGGTTGACGACCCCATAAAGCAATGGCCAATTTCTGTCGTTACAGCTGAGATTGATCCACACTTCCCAGAAGAAGATGCCTCAGAGATGGGGCTATCAGATGGAGTTTTATCCGCCACAGGGAGCTTTCGGAACGACTCTCCAACCTCAGAGTACCATAAGCGCAGGAAGTAGTCCGAATTATATTTCTCCAGAAATGGGGTACTGAACTGTGATGACTCCCTTGACAACCTAGCCTCGGCCTCAAGCCTAGCACTCTCCCACTGTGCCATGTGGCGTGTCGTGGTGGAAACTGATGTTTTTGAAGTTGAACCGTCAGGAGTAAAGGGCACATGATTTTGTGGATTGATCCCCATGCGGATAAGGCGTTTCCTCAGGTGCGTGTTCCATACGTTCTTGATCTCATTGTCAGTTCGTCCAGGTAACTGAGAAGCTATAGAAGCCCACCTGAAAATTATTTTTTATACAAGTTACAACTAAGATAACTAGAAACAGGATGTTCAAAAGTTATACAGAACCCATTATACATGCAATTCCTAAATGCTCAATCGGAAAAGGTTGTAAACTAAGATTCCGCAATCAAGTTATCGTTCACAGGAAGGGCATTATAAGAAGTAACAATTCCACTAATTTTCAGTTTAGACAAGCAATCAGTAAACCAGGTTTTTCTTTACCTTCATGGACCTTAAATAATTAATTGTGGGTTTCATATACTGAGACTTCACATAGTAAACAAACAATGAATAGGTTTTTTGCCAAACAGATAAGAAAACATACCTGTTACCAAGCATGGCATGGAGCTGAATGATTAGCTTCTCTTCTCCCTCTGTAAATGGGCCACGCTTAATGTCTGGTCTAAGATAATTTGTCCACCTGAGCCGGCAACTCTTTCCACAACGACGAAGGCCTATTCAAGCAGAAAATCATAGAGATCTGTTGAGTAAATGATATTACTCAATAAGTTGTTTCAAACAGAACTTCCACGGAATATGAAAAGAATCAAAGCCATTATATTAGAGCGGTACATGGACAATAACATGCCCAGAAAACCAGAAGATATTAACATTTGTGAAGATGATTATCCCTCTGGTTCGGAAAAGACTCTAGGTTAGTAGTGAAAGCCTGCCTTCCGAACTAACTTTGCTCAATATTTAGACTTTCAGAAACACTACATAGCTATGGCCTATGGACAAATTAAAGGGGAAGAGCTGTAATTTTGCTCATTTATCCAAACACATACAGAAGAAAAAAGGAAAAGAACATGCGGAAGTAACAAAGTAAGCAGATTTTATTTGGCAATATAAAAGATGTTATCCAACTAATCAAATAGAACATTATTTTCATGTTCAAGTAACCCAAATGGTAAAAAAAGGTTGCTCACAACGTTTGACATTGTAAAGCCGCACCATAACCACAAACGGGTTCAATGGAAAGGTAACTGTAAGTTTGCTGAATCATCCACCCCATACACAAAAGATAAAGAAGAGCAAGGTAACAAGGAGAAGACTTCACTAGTAAACCAGTAGATGCTACGCAACTTACAAAAAAAAGATAGAAATTTCAACGAAACCAAAGGGAAGGGTTGGTCTTCATCATAATCCATCCAAGTTCAAATGAAACTACATGACTCTTGAGAATAAGAAGATAAGCTTGCAACATTGGGGTTTAGCACTTTCAAGTAGATATAATTCACTTTACATCCTATGAAAAACAAAGAAACTCTCCTTTGATTCCACAAAACAAGAACCAACTTTTTGGGTTCCAAAATCTAAATGGTGTTTTTCTCCGGTTCCAGAAAGCAACAAACTCAAACAACTTTTAAGTCTCAGAAGCTAAGAACTTAATCATCAACTTTTTAACATGGACCAAAACCCAGATAGAACAAGGAGTATTACAAACTCAAACAACTTTTGGGTCTCAAAAGCTCATCCAAATTTCAACATGGACCAAAACCCAGATAGAACAAGGAGCGTTACAGACCCCAAACAACTTTTGGGTCTCAAAAGCTGAACTTTATCATCAGAAGGCCAACAATGACAAACCCAGATAGACCAAGTACCATTACACACAGAGAACAGAAATCTAACCTGCAAGCTGTGGGAGAGATCTCCAGCTGCCATGTCCCTTATTCTTGTTGATGTAATTGACAAGTATCTCATCCTCATCAGGAGTCCATGGACCTCTCTTCAGCCCAACCTTGTTGTCACAACATGGAGTCCTTCCCATCTCTCTCTAGATTTTATTCCAAACAGATAAAACAGACAGAGAAGAGAGAAGGAAATCACAACCACCACCAACACAAAGCACAAACCCACCACTACCAAACCCCAAGTCCCCCAAACAATTAAAAACACCCCAAAGCAATACCCTTTAGTTCTAGAGCTTTGGTTATTAAATGCTGGTGTTTGGTGTCTTCTATCTGAAGCTAAAAGAACAGTGATGCCAAATAAAGGATGCGGGCTTGTCTCCAAAGCCAAATGAAATGAAAGCTCTCTCTCTCAGCTGGTATGAAGCTGTCTCTGGCAATAAATAGGGAAGGAAAGGAAATTTGAAGCATCATTGTAAAGGACTAAACACTTGGGCCCTAAACAGTGCAAGAGAGACTTAAATGGTTTGGGATTTTTCTCATTTTTGAGGTTTTCATTTACATTCAACTGGCAAGAGAGAGAGACCAACTCACCAATGCATTAATGTCGGGATTCTCCCATCCCAGAATGACAGAGTGAAATTTAATGAGGAGCATTAATGGTGAAAACAGTGACTTGCTGCTGCAGAGTACGGACACACAGAGACCATGATTTGACCTGTGCTTAGACTTGGTTATTAAGTCTTGCTGATCTTGGATGCTGTGGAGAAGAAAAATAGGGAAAATGAAACTTCGGGATGTGTTGTGGAGTTGATGAGAGCACAGAGGTACAAATACTACTGTCTCTGGTTTGGTTGGTTAAGTTTTTGAGTGGGGAAGAAGGAAAGGAGTGTGGTTTTTGGTTTGACTCAATCTGCATGTATGAGAGCAATTTGGGGAAGAAGCCAAGTTGACTGGAAAATCTGGCACACTGACCTCTGTGCTGACTTGTCTCTCGTTTTTTCTTTTTTTTCCTTGGGAGTGTTGATCAACATTTCTTATTCTGATTTTTGGTTTGAAGGAGGTGTTCATCGATCAACATTTCGATGTGAGAAAGCTCAATTTTCCCCACAAATTATAGCATAATTACTACTAAAACACTCAAATTATAGCATTTAAAAAATAATAGATACAGAATTTGGAATGTCATATAAATATAGAATTCATAATGCTCTTTTTCTCTTCTTTTATGTTAGAATTTTAGGGATAAGATTTTACCTCAAATCATCTTTTGAAAATTTCTCATGAAGAAAACAGAACTATCCTGCAATAGAACCCAGCCAAGCCCAGGTGCTAGTTAAAAACTTAAAACAACTCTTTCTATATATTTGTATGATTGTTTCGATTTGATGTTCTAAACAATTAAACATAGAAAATATATGATGAGTGGTTATGATATTTAACACTTTAAGCTGGTATGATCCATGACATGATAGAAAAAACTTATTGAGATGTATTGATGATGGTATGACTCTTTGCAAGTTTGTAAGTTGGGTAGGCTGCAACACACCTTAGTCCACCCATGGTTCCGTGCCTCATAATATAATTGAAATGAAGTGTAAACTGTAACAAAGATTTGTTTTTTTTAAGAAGTAATAAAGATATGTGATGAACTTGTTTCAGATCATCTTAGTGGATTTTGTTTTATTTTTTTTAAGCAAGTTTGTGTTTATTTCATAGTTTTGGTTAAAATAATGATAGTAATTGTCACAGTCTTAAATATTGAGATTTCAGCCGATATTTCGGCAATAATTTCACTTTTTTCAAAGAGCGATATTATATTTACATCCCAAGAAATTATAGTGATATTTTATCAATATCATGATATTCTCTAATTTCAAGGAGAAATTGAAGTTATCATGTCATGAAAAAAAGGCCTAAATCTCTAATTTTGGCCCAGAATGAAAAAATAAGAAGAAAATCAAGGCTTCACCGTCATCTCAATCGAACCTTAGTCACCCAGCTTTAATCCAAACGCCACATCCAACCTACTAAGGTTGTCATTGAAACATAACTCACACATTTTTAAATATATCACGTCCATATATTTTCATATTGCTTTTGTCTTTCTTTTTGATATATCGATATTTTCCGATATTTCTCTCGAAATATCTATTTTTTTGACGTTCGAAATTTTTTTGATTGTCGAAATTTTAGTCCTCAGTAATTGTTTCTTCTTTTTTTCGATTACATATTTCAAGATGACAATGGAAAATTAGTTTTGATAGATCAGTCACAAGGCAACAAGTTGTGGCTTTTTATTTCAAGTTGACAATGGAAAATCATTTTTGGCAGCCTGTAGTTGCATTTGAAACAGCTTTAGTCCTAACTGATGAGGTTGTTTTAAGAGACAACTTGATCATAACAAAGTAGAATGACTTCAACAATGAAGTTGAAAAAGATTCCAAGCTTGTGTTAGATACTTAGATTTAGTGAATGACCGCTTTGAACCACTTTAGAGATTGTTCAAACTAGTGCACGATATTAAAGCTTATTTAGCCATTAGTTCTTTTTTTTGAAGATGGGCTTGTGTAGCTCTTAATTAATGAAACCATAGAATACAAGGGGGACCTTGGGCCTAAACCCCAAATTATAAAAAGTAATGTATTCTAACATGTACCGGTTAGCAACGAGTGTGTCATTAGTACTTCTGTTTGCTTTGACAAAATTGTGACATAACAAAAGGATAACTGTACTACAGACAAACATCATAACGGCTAAAAGTACAACCTTCCTGCTATATATGTTGCAGTACAGAATCATATTCGGTGACCCTCTGTTTCATCATGTCGCTAAGAGGTTGCGACCATTTGACATAACGAACTCGCAACATACCTAGAGCCACTAGTTTTCATTATATTACCATTAGGCTTGTATTGTGTGTGGAGCTAGCTTTGTTGAGGATGTCATTTGCACATTATTCATTTACCAAATCCTCCATAATTAGACTAAACATTTGCCTTAAACCCGTGTCACTAGCTTGGTCTACCATCCTCTCCCAGAGTGGAACACAACGACGTGATGCCAACAACGTTCAGCTAAAAGAGGCGCACAACGAACTTTTCTTCTTTTTCTTTTCAAGCATGAGGCGCATTATAATTATAAGAAAAAATGAGAGTCAATACTAGAGGTGGGCGTCGGAATCCGAAAACCCGGTCTGAAAAATCCGAATAAACCTGATTCAAACCAAAATCCGAAGCTCAAACTCGGTTCGGTCTAAAACCCGGTCCGTTCTATAAAAAATCAGTTCGGGTTCAGGCTTGAAATTTAAAGGGACAGAATGTCCGGCCCGTTATAATTTTAATTAATCATTTTAATGATTTTAATTAACCATTTTAATTACCGTTCTCTAAAAAACGGTTCGGGTTCAGACTTGGTTTATAGCAAACTTGTGGAGTTCTAATCTTTAATTAATTATTTTAAAACTTGTACATGTTGAATATGATAAAATTTGGAAGAATAGATGGAATATGTGAAACTTGATATTTGGATCCGAAAAGTCCAAAACCCGGCCCGACTCGGGTTTAGATTTCATAAAGTCCGAACCCGAACAGGCCCAATTAGTTCAAGTTCGAACTCGATCCTTAAAAAATTTAGAACCGGACCTGCCCGGCCTGTGCCCACCCCTAATCAATGCTACTTAATTCATTTTTTTCTTGTTCTTAAAAGATATACCTAAAACATTACAAAGAATCACATCTATCTAAGCCAACAGACTCCATAATTATGCAAATTTGGATTGTTTGTTGGATTTGAGGAAGTTGATGCGGGTGATGAGGATGAAGTCAAAGTCGGAGAAAAGAAAGTAGGACTGCAAAATCTATTCATTTTGAGGTAGTTATAAATGTGGTCACTTGAAAGTCCAAGCAGACACTGGGAAACCCCATGTTACTACTCGATCGATTTCTTGATGCGACTGCGTGCCTCTCTCTCTTTGCTTTCGAATTAAGTAGTAACATGAGCTAGTCCAGCTCCATCAGTCTCATTCACCATTAATTTCATGTTGTTTCGTTTCCTAACGAAGTTTCTGTTTGGAACATGCATGCCATGTTCATCATCTTTTTCAGGTTTGAAATTCTGCCGGAACATTTATAAATTGTGTAACATAAGATCTTGGCTAAGCACACATGTTACTTGGATGATCCAAAATCTTAAGTTTTAGGTAAATCATGCATTCATCATTGTCCTTTCTTTCTTTCTTTCTTTCTTTCTTTCATGCTTTCTTTTGTGTCTGTGTTGATCATTCCAAGAGATCAGTGGAGAAGAACAAAACTTAATTTGAGAGTCAATGTTGGGAGAAAACGTAGACAACTAGACAATTAAGATCATAACACATTAACATGGATCCAAGTAGGTACTAAAAGAAAAATGGCCTAAGGGAACAATTAGATTGGGGACAAATGCATTTGTGTGCCTTACTGAATAAATTTGGGGACAAATGTTACCATATGTGTCGGTTTGGGGACAGATGAATTTGGCTATTACTATGCTGCCAATTGTTTTGTTTCACTAACAGAACATTAATCTAAACTTTCTTGTAGTTGGAGTTGGAGTTGGATAACCTTCAGCAAAGGGAGCGCTTAAATGGCAGGGAACTTACCACAGAATTGTTGAATGAATTGTTTTGTGAGCAATTTGGACCGGAGATAAACAATACAGTTCGAGGGTATGGAATTGGAGTAGAGTGGAATGATGTTCCTGGAATACAAACTGCCCACCGATCAGTTTCTCAAGATGAAGCATCACTTCGGTCTGAACTCCAAGCCTCATGTGATGAGATCATTAAGTTGACAGAAGAGTCAGCAAAAAAAGATGAGGAAATGCAAGCTGTTCAAACTCAACCGATCAACATTGAAGCTCACATTCAGAATCCTTTACATGCTATACTCAATGGGGGACCTGGTAGCATTAAGAAGTTGATAGCAGCACTTAATGAAGTCGTACCCCCAAGAAAGGCAGTCAACTCCAAGGGAAGGGTATGTATCTTTACTTGGACGCTAGCTAGGGCTTATAGAGCTGTAGGAAGTTTATTTTTGAAGCATATTGCTGGTGTCTATGGTTCATCTCTTTGTCTATATTCTAGTACATATTGGGTTCTTTTGTTGTCAATGGTGGAGATGACTGGTATAAATTTTAGGTAATGGCTTCTGCCATATTAGATATAGAAATAGTGATTAGGATCAGCTGATGATGCAAATCTGGATCCATGTAACTATTAGAGCATATGCAGCGGTTTTAGGGGCTTGCTCCTCCTATTTGAAGAGGTACAGTTTGAGGAGGTGCATACACTATTTAAGGAATAGAAGGTGCAGTTTATGTTTTTCGTGCAGCGGTGTAAAAAATAGCACCTCATATTACTGTTCATGAATTAAATTTTTTTATAATTATTTCTTGTATTGATTTTCAACTAATATGTATACGACACGTGTCGTTATCGTCTAAATAATTAAATAAGATTCCCGGTGAGATTTCTGACCAATCACTGAACGACACGTGTTAGCTCCACGTGTTGTTATCGTTGAAATAATTGGATAAGATTTCCGGTGAGATTTCTGACCAATTAGTAGACGACATGTGTCATCATCTTCAAGCATCAGATGATTTAGAATTGACTATATATATACGGCTCCTTGTATACTCACTCACACCATCTACAAATCACTCGATATTCTACCTGAAAACATTCCCAAATTCTGATAAGATGAATCTTTTCAGTTCCGACAATTTTTTCAGGAGGAGACGACAACAACGCCGGCGAAATGCCGAAATTGCTAAGGCCTTCATCACTGAAGCGGTCACGGTCAATGCAATCCTTGATGATGAGCCACCTCGCCGCCGTCAAAATGTAAAAAGGCCGAGGGAGTCAAGGGGACATAATCTGATGGAAGATTACTTCATCGAACGCCCTATCTTCAATAAGCAAGCCTTTCGTCAGAGGTACCAAATGAGAATGAATCTATTTAACCGTATAATGACGGATCTCTACAACCATGACAATTTCTGGCGTCAAAGATCAGATGCCACCGGATTGGTCGAACTTCTTCCACAACAAAAGATGACCGGAGCTCTTCGAATGTTGGCGTACGGCGCAGCCGCAGATCAGTGTGTTGAAATCACAAGGATGAGTGAATCTACAACAATAGAATGCATGAAGAAGTGGTGCATCCAAGTGCACGAGCTTTACGGTGATCTTTACCTCCGTGCTCCAAATGCAGAAGACATAACTCGACTTCTAAGGAGGGCCAAACATCAGGGATTTCCTGGTATGATCGGAAGCATCGACTGCATGCACTAGGAATTGAAGAACTGCCCCACAGCTTGGCAAGGGGCATTCTCGGGGCGAAAGAAGCGTCCCATTATTATTTTAGAGGCGGCGACCTCATATGACACATGAATATGGCACAGCTTCTTCGGGATACCTGGAGCACAAAATGATATCAACGCGCTCCACCAATCTGCTATCTTCGATTCGCTCCTTGCCGGAATGAGCCCAAATGTGAGGTATAAAGTCAACGGTATGACGTACCACAACACTTATTATCTAGCTGACGAAATATATCCGAGGTACTCCTCATTTGTCAAAACCATTTCCAATCCCCAAGAGCTACCAGAGAAGTTATTCGTCAAGAAACAAGAGGCATACCACAAAGATGTAGAGATGTGCTTTGGCATCTTGCAATCTCGTTGGGGAATTATTCGTCATGCAGCAAGGTGTCACCACCAATCGACATTAAGGAGTATTATGTTGGCTTGTATCATAATACATAACATGATTGGTGAGGAAGATTTTGTGGAGGAAGTGTCGCATCCCGGAGACTATTCTCGGCCCCGGAACACGACGGTAACCGCCGTAACCCCGATCTAGCGAGTAATCAATACGTCATTTACGTATTGATAACCCTCCGGACCGAAACTACAAGGCTATGAATAAAATAAGCAACACATGAACAATATGGATGTCAAATACGAAATGACAAATACACAGAGTAGCATACAAATGTTATACAAGCGGAAGATAATGGAAAATACCCGAGACGAAAATAATACAAGAAAAAGTCTCGGAACAACGAGCCCAAATAATGTCTCAAAGTATCCAACAGATTATTAAACATCAAAGATACGGAAATCAAGTGATATGGAAACCACACCAGAATGGGTGTCCTCGAAAACTGAAATGCACGATAACCGTCGACGCTCCGCGATCTCCTAGTCCAGCTCCTCTAATGATGGGTGTTGTAGACCTGAAAAGATGTAGAGGTGAGCAACTCGTCCTCGCTAACCCAAATGGGGCCAAAGCCAACCAAGTCGGGGTTTAAAACCCATGAGAAAACATTTTTGCTTATATATGTAGGTACTCGTAAGTATACGAAAGAGCATGTGGAAATGTAAATGCAAGCCACGCACACAAAGCTCGGTAAAACATGTGACCACACATGAAAGAACTTTCTGGATCTGAGCGGCCGAAATCCCGGGTTTGTCTTCACTGCAAACCGGGGCCAACTACCTAAGCGCCCGAGTGCGCAGAGTAGCGAGAGCGTCCATTTCCAGCTAACGCCTAACAAACAGCACGCCGCACTTACGTCACGCTTTACTCTGTACGAGGCGAGCGTAAGCGGGATAAATAAATAAAATAAACAGGGCATAGCCCCTCCGGAGGTTCGCGGTCATCGACACCGCAGGAGTGCTAGATACTAGGTCCCGTCGCTCTCAGGCCAAGCACCGGAAATCAGGAAGACGGTACTACTTTTCGATCCAAACTCACACACTCACACCAAATGCTATAAGAAGCGTGTGGTCAAGCTTAAAACAATGCAACAGTACTTTTATAGATATAAGTAAAGTGAAAGAGCCACCGACCCAAGAGGGTTTCGGCTCACCCATTGGGCGTGCTCCCCCTACTACCTGGTATGACGGTACAGCTGGCTGCGCTCCAACTCCTGGTCCTCCTGAAACCTACGTCGACGGGCTCCTGAGTCTGTGGGTGAGATAACAATGATAGTCAGGTGTAAGTAATTCGAGGATCTACTATCTACGACTAAGACTTGATAACCATTCTTTGTTTATCTTTCTAACATTAGGGTTTTACTTGTTTACCACTCTGATTCTCGAACCAGCGAGAAGTCGGGATTATTTCTTATTCAGTAAGTACGTCGTTTTGCCACGTTTGTAAACCAAAAGTCTTTAAAACGTTTAACCGTAGTGTTCGAAAACGTAAAATAGGTGTTCTACGGTATAAGTTAAAAGTCAACTTTGAAATAGTAAAAGTCAACGGTCAACAGTAAAGTCAACGGTCAAAAAGTCAACCGGTCAAAGTCAACAGTAAAAGTAAACAGTAAAAACAGTAACTGTAATTATTCAAATAGTCGGGGGCAAATTGGTAACTCTACCCCTGGATAAATGGTAAAAGTAAAACTGACACGGTAAAAACCAGAGTTTTTACCGCGTCGGTTCCGATCGACTGGTTTTGCCGGATTTGAAGCTTTTCCGGCCTGATCGAGTTCCTAGGCCTGTTTTTTCTCCTTCTACACAACCTAGGCTATCCAACAACATCACAAACAGAAGGAATGATCGAGTTTCATAACTTGAGCTTCCTCCACTGTTTTCTCCGGCGGTTCTCCTCCGACGGAGCTCCGCTGACCTCCTCCTTGCTCCTGGGCAGCTCCTGGTGGCGCCTGGGAGCTTCCTAGCTCCTCAAATAGGCTGAGGCGTTTCGATCTCCTCTGCACAGTAATCTCCGAGTTTCTCCTCGTTGCTGGGCGGCAACGCTGGCGTCGCTGGTGGCCTAGTTGAGGTCGCCGGGGCGAGGCGTAGCCGATGGGGGCGGCGGTGAGGCTCGACGCGCGCCTGGGGCGGAGCAGCTGTGGCTGCAGGATTGAAGAGAGTGAGAAAGAGAGAGCTTTCCGCTTCGGGAGAGAACGAAAGAGGAAAGAGATAAAAGGAGAAAGTGAGAGAGAAAAAGGAAAGGTGGAGAGAAAAGGAAGAAGGATAGGGTTTTAAAAGAAAACGAGTGGCCACGATTCGTCGATCGAATCAACGGCCACGATTTAATCCCACTTCCAAAATAATTTTAAAACCAAATCCATTTTCAGAAAATTCATTTAAAATAACCAAACGTCAAATTCAAACGTAAAAGTCGTACGAAAAATACGTGAAGTGCCGGAAAATATTCCGTAAATACTTTCACGCATGTGGCGACGTGTGTCTTATCGTGAAAACGTTAGACGAAATTAACGACGTACTGAAAAGTAATCGGAATTAAACCCTAAATGTGTCGGAAAATTAAATTAAGTTTTCGGGGTCTCACAGGAAGAGTTTGAGGAGAATGTAGTAGAAGATCTACAGAACCCATCAAGTGCTTTCACAGTTTATGATGGGCCAGTGAATCAACAAGGTAATCGAATTCCATTTGAGACAGTTGGAAGAGATGGACCGTATAATGAACAACGGTTTCGGGATTATGTTGTAGATCTTCAATCTTCTTATATCCATGGAGAGCTTCAGAAAGACTTAGTTAAGCACAACTGGTTTATTGAGGCCGGTGAATGACTATAACTATGTTGCTTTAATTTTATTTGTATGCTTTTGTGTGTGTGTGTGTTTGCATTTTATGTTGTTTCCATTACTTATTTATTCATTTGCTCCTCCCTATTTATGTCATTTTATTTAAATTAGCCTTGTGGTTTCGGCCTAGTGAGTAGTCAATACGTCAGATGACGCATCGGTTATTCATTAGTCCGGGATCATGGCGGTTATCGTCGTGTTTCGGGGCCGAAAATTGTCCCAGGATGCGACACTTTAGCCTACAAAATTACTATTCATCATCGGCTAAAGTCATTTATTTAGCTGACGACAAATTTTTCGTCGCTTAAATTCTGGACTTTAGCCGACAAATTTTTGGACTTTAGTTGACGAATTTTAATAAAATTTCGTCGGCTATATCTATTATTTTTATTTATTTAACAATTCGTTAGCTATAATTATTATTATTTTTTTCGACGCTTAATAAAATTCGTCGACTAAAGTTATTTTATTTATAAAATTTGTCGGCCATAATTATTATTATTTTTTTCTTTTTTAACTTTAGCCGACGAATTACCTTAAAATTCGTCGGCTATAGTTATTTTATTTTTTCTTTTTTTTTCTTGTATTTTTAATTAATTTTTTTCTTCTTTTTCGTTTTTACACCGGTGGTGGAGGAGAAGGAGGAGGAGGCCGGCTATAAGAGGAGGGGAGGAGGAGAATAGATAGGCTAGGAGAGAGAGGAGGAGGAGAAGGAGGAAGGAGGAGAAAGAGTTAGAGGAGGAGGAGGAGTACGTTGTTGCCGCCGGAGGAGGCGGAAAAGGAGTAGGAGGAGGAGGAGGAGAAAATTGAAAGATATTGAAAATTTTGAACTTTAGCCAACGAAATACCTTAATTTTGTCGGCTAAAATTTAAAATTTTAGTCGGAAAATTTCAAAATTTTTAAAATCCCGACCAAAATTTTTTAATTTTGAATTAACTTTAGCCGATGAATTTTAATAAATTTCGTCGGCTATAGTTATTTATTTATATTATTTATTTTTTAATCTTAGCCGACGAATTACCCTTATTTCGTCGGCTAAAGTTATTTATTTTATTTATTTAACTTTAGCCGACAAATTACCCTAATTTCGTCGGCTAAAACCCTAAACCTTATACGTAGAAGCTTCAAACGATAAAAAGTCATGAAATAAGATATGACCGGAATGGTGAAATACGTCTATGGTTGAAAAATCACGTAATTCCGGTAAAGTCTCGGTGCCGATACTTGCGGTTAACGCAATTTTCCATTCTTTCTCCCTAGAGGTAGCCCTATCTCCAGTTGTTATTTTTCATAAAATAACCATACTAGTGGTTGCTTCTCATCGATTTGAAACTATTTTCAGTTGAAGGTTCGGGTAAAATACGTAATTTAGACGGTCAAATGACCGTTTCCGGGCATTAAGGGGTTTGACTTAAGGGATTGACCGTAAGGATCGAGCCCTTTACGTTGTCGGATCAAGTTGAATGTTTTCCTATAGACATATTTCGACAAAATGATTATATCAGACGGTCGGATTTTTGTTTCTCAACTTTGATCATCGGAATCACAAAATGCCTACTAATGTTGTATAACTTGTTTACTAAGCTTTAAGTAAATGTTCTGTTTCAAAAACAAACTCTACGTAAAAACTTCAAACGTAAATAAGTCGTGAAATAAGATATCACCGGAATGGTGAAATACTTCTACGGTTGAAAAATCACGTAATTCCGATAAAATCACGGTACCGATAGTTGCGGTCAATACAATTTAGGAGTTTGACTTACGGGATTGACCGTCCGGATGAAACCCTTAAATTTATCGGATCAAGTTGAATTTTTTATCATAGACATATTTCAACATATTGATTATATTTGTCGGTCGTATTTTTGTTTGTGAATTTTGATGACAAGAATCACAACATGCCTACTATTTACCATTATTTATAGGGGTGGGCAAATTCAGACCGGACCGGTTTTGAGCCCAAACCGTATCCGATCCGAATCAATCGGATTTGTAAAATCTGCATCCGAATCCGAAACCGAAATCTGGGTTATCCGAATTTCGGGTCATCCGAAAACCGGATCGGATCGGATCAGTTTCGGATTTCACCCGAATTTGGATAATTTCACTTTCAGTTTACAATTTCCAATTTCCAAACCCCAAAAACAATCCAATCATCAAATGTTCATCACCAACTTCAAATAGTAGATAACATACACATACACACCATAAATAAGTTAATTTGTTACAAACCATAAGCAAATAGTAGATAACATACACATACACACCATAGTTAAGTTAATTTGTTACAAACCATAAGCAAATAACTGAGAAGACTCAACATCCTAAATAACTGATGGTATAAATATCTACAAAACATCGATGGCAGGGACTTCAGGAACTCTATTCAAGACAATATTCTCAATTTTCTCATTATTGTAAACAAAGTAAATCAAAAATCAAACTCAAAAATGCTAAAATTACTGTAAACAAATCAAAAGGAGAGGAGCTGGAATTGACCGGACCTTGAGGTCTTCTGGAATTTCAGTGATGGCTTCTTTGATGGACGAAACGGCGTCGTCTATGAACTTGGTGAGCGCAGGTGAGTATTCAAGCTGGACCTCTTTCAAGAGCTCCTCCACCTTCAGGATTTCAGGTCCATCATCATCTCATGGCTAGGTCCATCGAGAGAGGCGAGAGAGGAGAGAGAGGAGAGAGGGCCGATTAGGCGATTAGGGTTTGAGGCGAGTCGAGATCGAGAGGTGAGATGACTGATTGAGATCAGAGAGGTGAGAGGAGAGAGAGGAGAGAGGGCCGATTGAGATCAGAGAGGTGAGATGAGGAGAGAGAGGAGAGAGGGCCGATTGAGATCAAAGAGGTGAGATGACTGACTGACTGAGATCGGAGAGGAGAGAAAATTTTTTCAGAGGCGAGTCGAGATCGAGAGTCCGAGAGAGGCGAGGCGAGAGAGGAGAGAGGGCCGATTAGGCGATTAGGGTTTTTCGGTTTATATATATATATATATATTATATTAATATATATATATATATATTTAAAAAAATCGGTTTTTTCGGACCGGTTTTTAATCAAAACCGGAACCGACCCGGTTTGAACCGGGTCGAATCGGTTTTACCTATTATTTGACCCGCTTTAAATGGATCGGTTATCCGATCCGTTTTTTCGGATGGTTTTTTCGGTTTTCGGTTGAAAATCGGATTTTTGCCCACCCCTAATTATTTATCCATATGGGAAACCCTATCATCGAGGGGTAAGTGTCTCAAAATTTTTAGACTGACAGTTGCGTCTCATCATGTTGAGAGTTTGTTATGTTGAAGGTTTGACTAAAATACCTCATATAGGTGTAGATATGAGCATTTTCGTGTGTTAAGTGTTTAGAAAAACATTATTTTAAAGCCTTAAACGAACTCGGATGACCAAAAAAACCCATATGTCATGGCACTAGCCATGAATTTGACTCGTAGGGCCGTTCTGCTTCCAGATTGGTATTATAATAGTCAATCGGACACTGAAATATTTGTAATGCAATTTTATAACTAAAAGGTACTTTAGCCGACGAAATACCCAAATTTCGTCGGCTAAAGTTCACAGACTATAACAATCGAAAAGATTACTTTAGCCTACGAAAAAAATTTGCGTCGGCTAATTCCACTATAGCTGACGAAAAAATTAGTTTAGCCGACGAAACGTTATTTCGTCGGCTAAAATTCCACTTTAGCCGACGAAAATTGAACTTAACCGACGAAATTTTTTTCGTCGGCTAAAGAAAAAAATTTTGTCAGCCTGTTTTTGATTATTTCGTCGGCTAAAGTCTTTTTCTGGTGGTGATTCTGAATATTTAGGCACAAACATTGCAAAAGACACAATTGTTGTAAATGTCTCTATAGCTCAATGGACACAATAAACAATTGTCCGTATAGGTATCAAGCGTGACATTTGTAAACTGTCCCCTTAGGCCATTTTTCTTGTAGTGTACGTGATTCAGCTGGTTAAAATCTGGCAAGTTTAGTTTGTTAAATCTTTATTTGTTCCCACGAGTGTTTCCCTAATGATTTGCTACTTGTTACTAAAAACAAGTAGGTTTGCACAATGTTCTTATTGTTAATCTTCATTTTGGTTCTTTAATGCGCTTCTGATGAAAATGCGGTTAAGTTGGATCGGTCGGTTTGGGTCTGATCATCTTGCCGCCCTATCTATGCATGCATGGCTCTGGCTCCACAGCCCCTACAACCGCAATAAATATGCAAATATACCAGACCCAGCAGAGAGAGACATCTCAGACTACTTTGAGAGAGAGAGACATCATATACGTTCGTTATGTTTGAAAGAGAGGTGCCTACATTTTAACGTGTGCTGTCGGCTGCAGCTAATCGTACATGAATCATATAGCTAGACTAACGTTGGCATATAGATAACTTCATTCCAATCAAAATGGCCGGGTTTATTCACGCTTAATTTGCATAAACTAAGCAAGTAGCTAGCTAGCTTTCACAAAATACTTTCCTAAATGTTTAGCTGTTCATGTCATTTTTTGTTTGACGAGCAATGTACTAGAAGCTAAGTAGCTAACTCATGTTGGTATGAAGTGTTATCGAAGAACTAAGAACCCTAAGTAATATGGTAGTATATATTGTTTCGATTGGAACTGGTAAGATCTACCGGCTTGCAGATTTGATATCAGCATCGCTATATATACATTGGTTTCAAAAGGTTGTTTTCATTGTCTTCAAAACCAGTGATTTTTCTCAAACTACATTACATATAGCTGCCATTTGAAATAACTCCTGCGTCCCATCAATATTGTGTCATAATCGTGGCTGCAGATTATGCAGTCACCTTAAAGTAATAACTCCTCAGAATTTGATACCAACACCTAGCCATGCTTTTCATGGTTGAAATTAAAGTGATGAATCATATATATCATAAACTTATTTGCATTGGTACAGATGTTGGGGTTAAAACTTTTTACATTTTCTTCTTAATAGAAAATTGAAAACAAAAATGGATATAATAATGAAACCATGGTTCTGTTAGAAGCCAACCAACCTTAAAATCAGCTTACAATTGTGAACAAGTTATACATATATTTGAACAGAATTGGATGGTTGATCAATTTGCACCAAAAAAAAGATTGCAAGTAATTCTGATAACGGCCTTGAAAAAAAAATGCATAAATTTTAATTTAAGATTTCTCTTCTGATTGGTCACTTTGGTCCTTAGGTTCTTCTGGTTGTGGCTCTGCTTCTGCTTCTGGGGCTGCGGCAGGGTCTTGGGGCTCTTCAGCTGCTGCTTCTTTAGGTTGATGTTTCTTAGCAGCCTGGAGAACACGGCTGTAATTTCCTTTCTCCAAGAAGAGCTGAGCGAAATGGACCTTGCAGTAAAGGATTCCATCAAGAGCAGCATAAGATGAATGTGTAAGGGGACAGCCCCCATGAGCACACCTGAAGCATGACTTGTGGTAACTTTCTCCCTCCAGTGTCACCTGTTTTGTATCAGAAATACTCAAGTCTCCATACCAAGAAATAACAAAGTAACAAACTATGCATCGGTACAGGTTCTCTTGCATTTTTCAATTGTGAATTAGAATCAATTAAGTAGAATCATGTCTCAAAGTGTGGTCGATATGGATAATTCGACAACATAAATGCAGCAACAGAATACTCTCTAACATGATCATTGTTAATGTATGCCTTGAATCAGCCATCTGGAGGTACCAGCTATTCTGGGATCTCGCTGTCCGGTCAGCGATTTGGGGTCCAGGGGCAACGCGCCCTGGATTGGGGGTTCGGGGGCGCGAGCGGAATTATTCCCGCGAGCGAAAGTCGCGCGAAGGATATTTCTCTCGCGACCGAAACTGCCCCGCGAGCGACAGTCGCGCGAACGAGAGTCTCGCGAACAACAGTCACGCGAGCAAGATTGTTCAACCAGTGTCATCGAAGGGCAACGCCCCCAAGGCCCACGAGTCCCTGTTATGCTGGGTTATGGTTTCCTATTGGATCTAGTATATAGGGTTTAGAGTCCCTGTTATGCTGGGTTAGGGTTTCCTATTGGGTTTAGTATATAGGGTTTAGAGTCCCTGTTATACTGGGCTATGGTTTCCTATTGGGTTTAGTATATAGGGTTTAGGGTTTAGTATATAAACGACCTAAACCTAATTGTATTAAGCACTCTGTATGCTCCGCACTCTGTATTCAGTACTCTTGGAGTACTCGGTGGTTGTGTTTCCTCAAGATAATAAAACTGTTCTCATCTGGTCGTGGACGTAGCTAACACGTTGTTAGTGAACCACGTAAATCTGTGTGTTCTTTCTTCCGTCCGTTACAACAATCATAAATCCGTATTCGTTGTTATCTGGATATCTAAATGAGTGACTGATAATATGAACATTTTTGCAGCATGTAACAGCTAGTACTGAGAAGAAAGGGATATGAATCAATGTATGTAAATATGTTGAAGGAACATTTCTGTTAATAATGCATACCTTCTCCAGTGGATAGACCGTCTTTGAGCAAGTTGCACACTTGTCTTGGGTTCCAGAGAACATGGAAGATAGTTTGCTGGGTGCCCTATTCTGTAGAATGTCACATTTCACATGTTATAGGGCAATTTTCTCAAAGAGAAAAATAGACAGTATTGATCAATTGGTTATCATATCATCATGAATCTCCATTCACCAATAGCTGGCATTAATTCCAAAAAATTAGAAGTTGGTTGGAATAAAACCGAGTTTGAATGCCAGGCATTAGGTTTTGATCAATGGTTGGTGACAAATTTATACAATATGCATGTGACAGCGAGCATACGTACCAGTACTTCATTCTGCTTCTCAGCAGACTTCGCTGCTTCATCATCATAAACATCATAATATTGTTAGTTAAAGAAGGAAAAGTAGTAGATCAACTCAAAAAACAAAGAGATGAAGGAATGGGAAAAGAAGTTCTACCAAAATTCTTGCTGAAATTCCCAGATTCCTTGAAAAGCTGCTCAAAATGAGGTTTACAATAGAGGATTCCATCCATGGAGGAATAAGTGCTCATCTGTCAAAAAAAATCTCTTAAATCATTTCCATTTTTGGATGATCCAAATCATAAGTCCGCAAATTCCTTGCATGAGTCCCAGTCATGCTTGAATGATTGTTAACCGTTGATTGATATGAGTATTAGGATGAACCCCTATCAATCAATTGCTGGCAGTTGCTCATATGCATGTAGATTAAAGACAAACTCAAGAAAGGAAAATCAACAGTGCACATATATATATATATATATATATATATATATGTGTGTGTGTGTGTGTGTGTGTGTGTGTGTGTGTGTGTGTGTGTGTGTAAAAGTGAAGAAAAAGGAGAAACAGAATCAAAGATATATAAATACCGAGAGAAACCCTTTGCAGTGGCTGCATTTGAAGCAGGATTTATGATAAGGTACTCCTTCAAGGGACAACATATCAACAACGTAAACGGTCTTATCACAAGCCTTGCATTTATCCAAAGTTCCTGTAAATGCCATTGTTTCTTCCTTATACAATGAGATCCAATAATCCCAGAAATTTGATAGAAATGTGTGATGAATTCTTCTTCAACTCAGATGTCTGGAGATGAGAGACAAGTTCAAGCAAGGGAAGAAGCACCGTGGTTGTTACCGGTACCTCAGACAACAAAAATTGGGGATTGGACAAAGTCTCTGATTTGTCTTAATAACAGTAAACTTATATCTTATGCTAGATAATAGAAACAAGCTAATGGAGACCAATGCAGGGACGTTATGATGGGAAATGTATTGCTCAAATTGTGATGTCATCCGATTGGATTGGAGTGAAACCAGGTTAGTGTTCGGACCTTTTCAAGAGAAAAAAAAAGTTTAAAGATGACAAAATGATAGCCAGCCAACTGTTTTGCTATTTGGTTGTTGGTAGTTAAGTTTGTTAAAATTAGAACTTCCCATTATGTGTGAAAATCTCTCCACACTTTAGATATTTGTAAGGTTTAATAATGGTACATGACAGTGTTGAATCAATATGTGATCCAATGATCTGAATTTGACATCAGTTTGTAGCTTTTAATACGTGGGATATTCTAATTATGTTTTTGTTTACCTTTGATCATGATCACAGCCAAAAAGAAAAATTAATTTAAATTTAAAAAACTATAGAATATTTCGCTGGCGATTGAAAATTGTATTCTGAGATCATTATTCATGTTTTCTTTTTATACAATCTATAACTTACAGTGAAAAGTATAATTCCAAAGCAGATGAAATTGAGCACAACACTAATTATTGGAACCAAGAATTCTGAGAACACAAACATTTCATATCCCAACTCAAACTGAAAAACGATGTACTGACATATACGCCTGGTAAAAGAAAGGCACATTGGCTGTACAGGTGAGTAAGAAATGCAGAATTAACCCCATTAGAGAAAATCAAGCTATAAGAGTTCTTGAACGACCCAGCCATGGAGGCAATACCACTTGCTGACACAGTATGAGATCGGAGATGGTCTTTCCATGCCGGTCAATTCTTCTAGAGCAGTTAACACCACCATCAAGAATGTCCCTAACCACTACATTCAAAGATTGGATTCCCTTCACTTCATAAATTTCCACCTTTACATTTTCTTCCACCCATTTGTCTCTTTCATTGATGGCTTCAATATCCGGAAAAGAAGAGGAATTTAAAAGAGCTGACACTACTTTTTTCACCCATTGCGGTGTTATGATCCTCTTCAGCCTCTCTACATCTGGAGGAAAATGTGGAATGATTGAAAAATTCAAGTCATTTCCTTTGTCTCCAGTTCGGCTATGTGCTACATCATAGAGTGGAATTTTCTGGCCAGATGGAGCAGGAGAGGTTCTTCCAGAAAATGGAACATCAATAGAAGAATCAGCTTCACTTGCCACTGAAAGAGGCGATGCAGACACATAAGGACTGGTAGCAGTCACATCTTGAAATCCAATTCCTGTTTTGTTTGATTTCATCACTCTGCTGTGCTTTACTGCAGTCTGCCAGAATACATGTTCACGCTTGACCTGAAAGACAGCACAATTTTATTTTCTTTCTTCATTTATTTTCCATACTTGTTATTAGTGTAAAATACGGACAAGTCAAAAATGTTACAAACACTAGATGTTTGTTGGACAGAAGTGGGAAACTAACATCAAATGTTCAATACGACAAAGAAATACCAAAAAGGGAAAGGGGTCAGGTCAGGACCTTCTGATTAGTGATTACTTATGATTAGTGGTTCAAGTTTATGAAGTAGGTGATATAAAAAACCAAAAACAAAATAAAATATAAAAAAAACATGTTGAAGTTGAGGAGGCGAGGAATAAAAGAATTACCAAATATTTTTCAAGGATGATTTCTTTCTTGTGTCCAGTGCTGCAATAAAAAAAAAGGTAAGCAAGATCAGAGGTTATTTCTCAGGTGGCAAGCTGCTGATTTAAGAGGGAGAAAAAGAAAGATGCATAAAGTGATTACAAATTTCACCTGATACCACCACCACCAGCTGGTCCATTAGTATATAAAGCAGTAAAATCTGTAATAAATTGGACCGCATGCTCCTTTAGCTTGAATAACCCGTCCATGCGTAATCTTATATCAGTAGCCATCCCATCCAAAGCACTGTCCCTAAGACCAGTTGCCTTCAGGCTGTCAAGCCCAACTATATAAGAGATTACATGGCTGCTAACATCAGGAATTACTTCTTCCATCCATGATCTCACCTATAAAATATATAAACACGAAATAGCTAAGATGGTGGGAAGTTTCCAAGTATAGCAGAATCAACTTTAACTTTGTCATTCAAAAAAGACAAAAGCAACTACAATTTCACATATCCTACAGGGAAAGTTGAAAGGAATCACAAAGACATGGTATTAAGGGTTTTAAGATTGCCTACCAGAAACTCAGCAGCCTTGGCACGTTGTACACATCCATACCCTCCATATGATATTTCACCCCATCCCTTCCAACCGCAGTCCTGAAAACTAGAAGAGAAAAGCATTAGCCAAAAAGAAACCACCAAGTACAGTATTAAGTTCTGCTCATATTGGTTTGAAGACCAAAATGACAAAAGCAGCCAACGATTATAGTTTGAAGCAGGGACCTCATACACTATGTTAGGAAAGAAATTGAAAATAAAACGCATAGGAAGGACACGGAAAAGGGAGGAATTGATAAAAAAAATGAAAACAGTTTTGTACATGGATTTTCTATCTTTTGAAAGGATTCCAACAAGATATATAATTTAGCAAAACCTTTATCTCAAGAAAACAGCATTACAGGGATAACTGGAACTAGACCAGACAATATTTATGGCAGACAATACGTGACCATCATGACTCCACAAAATTAGAAGTTGCAGTCAACAGCTTCCAAGATTTTTGCAGAATTGAAATCAAGTTACTGAAAGAAGGGTCAAACCAGCAAATCTACCACTGAATAGCAAGGAAAATTCAAAACCCATAATTAAACTGTAAGAATGTACCTTTGGAACCAACCGCAGGAGTTTATCAGGAATTGATACTGCAGATGGTTTTGCTCCAGCACAGAGGACCTTACAACTTGACAATGGATAGAATGAAACATCCCGGACATCAATTATCTGCAATTGAGATGATTCTTTTTATTATCATTCCCATATATTTCATAACAAGTACTTGAATAAACTCATTTCACGTACCACATCAGGAGTTACATAAGCACACGGATCCCCAATCTCATAAAGAAGCTGTTGAGCACATGTACTGAAATTCAAAACGCCACCACTACCCTCTGCCTTTGCTACACATACTTTTCCATCGGAGCTGATTTCAGCGTAAGGAAGTGACAAGTCTAGGAGCTGAGTTGAAGACATGTCTCTAGACTTGTCTCCTACAATAAAAAAAAATTGCACACTTAAAAGCAGTAATATCAAATAAAGATACATTGCCTTTCTAACTTAATGACCCTTGCTGTGATATAAAGTAAATAAAAGCTCACCTGGGTGCATGAAGTATCCCCCTGTGAGTTGACAACCACACTCTAGAAGATGGCCAGCCAGAGACCCCTGTGCTAGCTGCTCCAGGTTGTCCCAGTCCCAACCGAGTTCGTAAATCTAGTCATACCACTATAATAATTCAGCATTCTTTCTAAAAGGAAGTAAACTAAGAATAATCAAGAAAGTAAGATAACTACGTCTTCAAGAGATGTCAATAAAAATATACATTCAACAATGATATTATTACCCCAAGCAATCAGGAGAACAGGACAATGTTCATTGATAGTAAATATATATTTTATTTTATTTTTAAACGAACATAGATTTTCTGAAGTTGGCACATTTTTAAGAGTAAGAGACGATATTGCTCAATCATAATGGTCATATGTGATGTAATATATCCCTTATGCCTAGACAAATGTCAACAGTATTTAAATAGGAATAATTTAAATTGGAATTATTGAAATAATTTGTTCATATTTTGAATCGTCACTGCTGCGAGTTTTAATCTTATAACTTAAATCAAGGCGCATGTGAAGAAATATGTAATCACGAGGGGTTGAGATATATGTGATAACTATGACCTTGTATATGTGAGTTTGGTTTAAAAAAAATTCAAACACCTAACTGTTCCAAAGGCTTACTTTAGTTATATTGATTACCAGGAGAACTTCAATAAGTAAAATGATTATGTGGATGGTATGGATAAAACTAGACAAATGAAACATTCAATTATGAGGCAACCAAGCTTCAGAATATCCAATCTAATATGCACACTTTACCAAATTGTGTGCAATGTTTCTATAGTAATCAATAACTCTAAGTGCTGGGGGTGGTAAATGCACTCATCTTCCTTGCTAAATGTTTGGTTTGATATGCTACATCCTCACAAAGCTATGAACCGCTATAGGGGGGAAATAAATTAAATAAAGACTCATTACATACCATTGGTGCTAAAAATAAGGCAGCATCTGCAACTCGTGAAGTTATAATGACATTTGGTTGATACTTTTCCAAACATTCAACAATCGGAGCCGCACCCAGATAGGTGCTAATACCCTTCACAAAGTTAGAAAAAGGTACGAGGTCAATATTCTTCGAGTATTATACAAACATTATTTATCAACAGAAATCAAATGGAAGAGTACTAGTTTCTTACACCTTCCATCAAATATGACTTCTCATGAGAGGCTGAACCTACACAAACATTCAAAACATGTGTTGTATTAACTAGAAGCTTCAGTTAATACAAACAGAAAAGAAAAGGTATATAGTAAAATTCAGTAAGCCTCCATCATTATAAGGATTGTGAGATTATTGGTTATCAAGAATCCCCCTCTAGTTATATAGTTTAGTTTGTGCCTATTATTGTGTACCTATATTTGTGAGAGAAATCTCATGAGCCACAGCAACAGAAACACTAAGACCCAAGCTGCTGGCTATTTCTATAACCTTTTTCTGTGCCCCCGGCGGATCCACTTGCAAGAAAGATAGAATTGAACAGTCAGATAAATGAAAAGGCTTGCCATATAAAAATATGGAACTGCATTGGTTTAGGTCCTCACTTGCGCCCATGTTTGTGATTATACAAGTTCCTCTCTCAACAGCCAAAGGTAGGAGCAACCGCATCCAGTCAGAAACTGCGTCAATGAAAAGTACAATAGAAGGTAAGATCAACAGATGGAATTTAAAACAGTTTAATGCCAGAAAAACTAAGACTTTCTTATCAACTAAAGTCGGATTCTGTTCAAGAAGATTAAAGCAATATCAAACAGGTACCAAAGGAACTAACATAAAATCAACAAACACATAAAGAACAAACATCTCTATATGACAGACACATACTCCTTGAATCATAACCATCACCACCAGAAACCATAACTTGATACCGTTCAGCAAGGGTGCGCTCTGCAAGGCATTCAAGCACAATATAGTTGAGCTCTTTGACTCGCTGCAGCAACTTAAGAGCAGCCAAAGGCCTGTCACCTCCAAAACCGGCTCCACAGCCAACATAAACTCTGTCCCTTCTCTTTTTACAATCCTCCCTCTGCAGTTCAAACATCAACACACACTCTAACTTTCCCAATCTTCACTATAACACTACACATAATCAAATAAAACAAAATTCCAAGGCAAAGAACACTAACAACATGTCCAACAAAACTAACCAGCTTGATCACACAATTGCGAATTACACCTCCTTCATGGATATCCATTTCTACTAACCAAAGTCCCAGAATTTACCTAAACATGAATCCATCAATCATCAATACGACCCAGAAAACACAAAACCATTTCTAATGAGCAAATATTATATACACGCAACTGAAGAAAACCCAACTCAGAAATGAAGTGGGTTCAGAAAGATGAAATCGGTTAACTTAGTTTCAATCAATATAAGTTGAATGGAATGAAACATGAGAATCAGTTTACCGTAGATGAAGAGAAAGAGGGTGAGAGACCAGCAGGAAAGAGCGGAGTGAAGTTTAAGCAAAACAAGATTCGGTCCTTGGAACTTGAAGCATTGTCTTTATATGTCCATCTGGGTCCCAAATATTACACGACTCTTTTCTTCTTCAATCCATCAGTCAACAAAGAAACACTACGGTTAAGACAATCCCTCTTCCGACGGTTCTTAACAGTGTAAGAAAGGGGGTGGTTATGGTTTAGAAGTGGGGGGTTAGTGTTCTCAAAATTATATATAGTTTTGATATTTCATTTCATTTTTTTCATAATGTTTATTCAGAAAAAAAAATGAACAGCATCTCACGTTCTCGTGGAAAAATATATCTGAAATCGTTAGTTCAGTTAAAAAAACTAACGACAGACATATTTTGAAGGTATTTTTGTCTATTTCTATTTTTTCATTAACCTTTTTTTTCATTTTACATTTTTCATTTCTCTCTTCTTCTGCATTTGTGCATATCTTTTTTTCTCTTTCTCCGGTGACGACGTTTCTTCCTTCTCTTTTTTTTCTATGGAGACGAAGATGACAATCTTTTTTCTTTTTCTTCTATTTACTAAGTTATATTCATTTTTATTTTATTTTATCTAATTAATTATTGTTCTTAATTTTAAGGACATGGAGTTTTAGAGATGAAAAAATGAATAAACAAGGATTTTTTTTGCTTTTGTATTATTATTTGAAGATAAAAATAAAAATAAAGGTCCTTAAAAATAAATAGTAAATCAATCTTTTTACATCAAAAAAGTCTGTCGTTGTTTTTTTAACGGAATTAACGGTTTCATATACCTTTCTTCAGTCAAGATAAGAATGTGGGATACCGTTATGAGGTTTTTAAAACGTGAGACACCAAAGTTTTGTTTCTCTAAAAGGTCAGACACTGTTTGAATTATTTTTTTATTGAGAATGATATCTACGAGCAACTCAAATAGAGTATTTTTTAGGTGGGTTTAAATTCGAATTTGATATGTGATATGACAAAGTTGACATTTTAGAATTTGACATTTTGCTCAAACAAACATGTCTTAAATTGTTGATGTCTAATTCTTCCAATCACTTGGTGAATGATGATTTGACATTGTTGAGAGAATTTGACATGAAATAAAATGTCTTTTGCCGTGTGAGAATTGACTCATATGTCAGAGGAACCTAATGTGTCAAAAATAGTTGTTCAACTTGTCAATGGACATCTCCCTTGGCTTCTCTGCTTGGAGAGTAGATTGCTTGGATTTGCTTGGAGTCCCTATCAGGCTACCACATCATCTAGATGGGACCCAAGGGTCAAGGCTGAAAGTCTTGACAACACAAAACATTAGACCACTCATACCATATCTCTACCTCTCTCTGACTCTCTTCTCTAGCCTTTCGGTCAAATAGAATGATACATGTGTTGGTTTCTTTAGCTCTAAATGTGAAAATGTAAGAGTTACATTGATGGAATGGAGATTTGAGAATTGAGGATTTTGGGGTTTATTTAATTTTTAGGACTCAATTGAGATTAGAGATTGGTGGAATTTGGGTTTTACTTAATTTGAGAATTGAATGATGGAATTTTATTGGACTATGTCAGGTTGGATTGAATTAAGAACATTAAGATCTGAGATTTCAAAGAAGATGAAGAACGAGATGGGATGGGAGGAGAGAGAGAGATATGGTGTTGCGTAGGAAACTTTGTATTTGTAGAAGAATTAACTGTAACCCTTAGATGGTTTTACAATGACGTGACAATTTGAGATGAAAATCCAAACAGATCTTAGCAATCTCCTTTGCAAGCAGAGAAGCGAAGTTCCTCCATTAGTAATACTTTCTTCCAACAAAGATTAGAAATTGTGGTAAAGACACCTTCAATAGCCTAGTCCAACTTTGACACGCAGGTCTCAACTTCCTCTTCTTAGAATTAGGAAGAATGAAGTGTTTAGTTTCCTCTATGTAGACAGGGCAATATGCTCATGTCCAGCTTTATCTAGGGGTGGGCATATTCAGACTGGACCGGTTTTGAGCCCCAACCGTATCCGATCCGAATCATTCGGATTTGTAAAATCTCCATCCGAATCCAAAACCGAAATCCGGTTAACCGATTATTCGGGTCATCCGAAAACCGGATCGGATCGGTTTCGGATTTCACCCGAATTTGGAGAATTCACTTTCAGTTTACAATTTCAAAATCCAACAGATACCAAACCTCAAAAACGACCAAAGTGTTGAACTAACAATCCACTATAAACTGAAGCACCAATATAGGCAACAATGCACATAAAACCAGCGTAGTAAGATGTTGAATCATCTGAGGCAAATCACAATTGAATGCAACAACTCCATTTAACAGACTACAGAAACAATTCACCAAATTCAAGCATATGATGAGCCTATACCATAGAACCAACCAATAATCCAAATCATCAAGCTACACCCAAGCCCAACAACTAAGACAACAAGCTGATTTCATGATTCAGTGAGAGTGATGACTAAAATTATGTGCAATGAACACATAGAAATAATACCGAATTGGTGCCCAGACTGTAACAAGGACTAGAAGATGAGGTCAGCCTCAATGAGATCTCCTAACAGAGAAGGAAGAAGCCTAAATCGAAGTCGACACGAGGCCCAAGAGATCTGATCAAACTAGAGACGAGCGAATAGAGAACAACAGCGACCCGCTAGTCGCGAGTCCAACCTCGGATTGATGATGAAGTCTCACTTGGTAACGTGACTGAGAAGGCAGTGGGGAATGAAGGGTTTGCCGCGGTGGGGCAGAGTTGCAAGTGTTTATGCATTGGCTCAGTGCTGGAGGACCATCGACGAGAAAGGGTGTAGAGAGGCGAGAGAGGCGACAGAGACGAGAGAGAGGCGAGAGAGGCGACAGAGACGAGAGAGAGACGAGAGAGGCGACAGAGGAGAGAGAGGCGACAGAGAGGCGAGCCGATTAGGGTTTTTTTTCCTTATATATGGTGTCTGTGATCAAGTGTGGTAGGTTACATTGTAACCAATCAGACTAACAAATAAAATGATGACACCTATTAAAATATATATATATATTAAAAAAATTCGGTTTATTCGGACTGGTTTTTAAGCAAAACCGGAACCAACCCAGTTCAAACCGGATCGGATCGGTTTTAGCTATTTTTTGACCCGCTTTAAATGGATCGGTTATCCGGTCCGTTTTTTCGGATGGTTTTTTCGGTTTTCGGTTAAAAATCGGATTTTTGCCCACCCCTAGCTTTATCCACTACACTAGTTTAGAAGCTCCGGTTCCAAGGTACCCAACTTACTGTTCTTGGTAACCTTGGGAACAACGCAAGTTTCCCATATGTATTTATTGGTTTCCCATATGCTTATTGGAATTGTATTTCAGGTGAGAGGATGCTTGAGCATGTGAAGCAGAAGTTTGATGTGCATGGCAGTTAAGTAGTCTTGGATATTCACGTAAGTTCATTAACTGGAGTTCTGAAAAAGATGAAGCAATGACTGTTATCCTTCTCTAAGAAACATTGAATTTAATTGTTAATTGAAGCCCTTTGTCTACAAATACTGGCTACCTCATTTAATTTGCTCGAGTCTCTCAATGTTACTCTTTCATTGAGTACTTGGCTTTAGTAAGAATCCTGAGTTCATCTTTCTTATATTCATGATGCTTGAGAAATGATAAGCAACTAAATCACTTAAAATGCTTCAAAAGAAAAAAAAATATATATGTATATTGTTATCCTTAACTTTTGTGTAATTGGTTGCTGAAAAGAAGCGGCTGTCTTCTCATTTTGCTAGTAACATTACTAGCAATGGAGTTTTTTCCCTTTTGAATTGTTTATAATCTGGAAGGAGTGATTCTATTTCAAATTTTATTCCATTTCATGTCTTGCTTCCTATATTTATATAAAGAAAGTTGCCTATCTTGTTTGAGCTAATGCTTTATTGGGGTTGTAATGCAGAGTGCAGCATGTGAAGCATTGGTGGGTGATGTATGATGTATTGATTTAGAAGGTAGTGACTTGTTTACCGAGATGAGCACCTTTATCACTAATTGCTGGAAACTGTGGAAGAGGAAAAGGAGGTGAAGATCGTGGATTTGAATTGCTCCATCGATTTTCAGGAAGGGATCTTTTCTCTAGTGAGTTGCTTGGAAGCTCATTTGCAAGGGCAAACCAAGTATGGTCCAAGGAAGTCTATAGGAACAAAAGCAGGAACAAGTTTTGTATTAATGCGAAGATTAAAAGGGTTAAGAAGTATGATTATCCATGGCCTGATGACATGGATAACATCACCAGTGGACACTTGAGTTACCTCTCTCATTTCAAGCCACTGAAAAACCAAAGCCAGTTACACTTCCGTTTGAGAAGCCACTTGTTGATCTTGAGAAAAAGATCACTGAGGTGTGTTGCTTTCGTTTCATTGTATATTCCTAGTACCTTATAGCACGCGGCAACCATTTAAACTGTGTCTCATATCTGGAGCGCCTTTCCAAATACTTGGTTTTTAATTATTATATTTTGCTATGACAGATACGTGGAATGGCTGATGAAACTGGTCTAGATTTCAGCAATCAAATTGGTCAACTGGAGAACAAGTATCAACAGGTAGAGTTTACAAGATGGCATTCCCTATATATCGAAACTTTGCAATGCCAACTCCACACAGGTATGTTTGAAGGAGAATCAGTCCGTTTAATATTTAAAACTTAGAAAGGTGCATAAAAGTTGAAGCATTTAGAGCATACTTTATCAAGAATATTTAGCTGTTGGAAATTGAACTAAGCAGTGTAGCAATGTTCACATAAAACATATTTTGTAAACAGCTATCGGAAGGCACTGAGAATGATGAAATATGTTGATCATCACAAATTTCCAATTGTTACATTTGTTGACACTCCTGGGGCTTTTGCTGATCTCAAATCTGAGGAACTTGGCCAAGTCTGCAAGTTTTATCCTTGACTTGACAATTACAACCAGTGGTTCATCTTTTTTTTTCAACTAGGATCATCAAGTTAGTTTGTGCACAAGATATCATACAACAAAATTTTCACATGTGATATATGAAGGGTGAAGCAATAGCCCATAATCTTAGGGCTATGTTTGGCCTGAAAGTGCCAATAGTAACAGTAGTAACTGGCCAAGGTGGTTCAGGTGGGGCTCTAGCCATTGGTTGTGCCAATAAAATGTTTATGCTGGAGAATTCTGCTTTTTATGTTGCAAGGTGATAACATTCATTTTCCCATATCCATTTCTTTTCTTCTTTTTCAAAAAAAGAAATTTATCAAAGTTTGTATTAGACCCTTTTACTTCATCCAAGTTCTTCAAGTTTTGAATGAAGAAATCCACTTTATATGGGACATATAGTTCTTTCTTCCCCGTTCTCATTTCATGCCATGATTACTGTAATATTTATTTATTGTGCCTCTGATTGAGTGATTGTTGGTGCAGTCCTGAAGCATGCGCTGCAATACTGTGGAAATCTTCCCAAGCAGCTCCAAGGTATTGGAAATTTGAAGCAATATCCCATTTGGGAAATAGGCTCTTCCTTATTCAAAGCCTAATGAAGTCCCCAAATTGTCTAGGCGGCTGAAAAGCTAAGGATAACAGCTCAAGAGCATTACAGACTGAAAATTGCTGATGGTATCATCCCTGTAAGTGCTTTTCATTTGTGATCGATAAGCTTTTGTATTTTGTTCTTTAGCTGTCATATGCATTTGATCTCATTCAGCATTGTCTGTGCACTAGTATTGGTGATCTTTAAGGGTCTCTAAGAATTTGCAGATTATGTTTGTTTTTGTTTTGGTTTAAATTGACTAAATTAAGTTACTGACAGGATAAATTAATAAAGCTGATGTTTGGGATTCTACTTACAGGAGCCTCTTGGTGGTGCACATGCTGATCCTGCATGGACTTCCCAACAAATCAAGAATACAATTGTCGAATCAATAAGGGTCTAACTGATATGGACAGATGACATATCTTTTCCATATGGATATAGGACAACTCAAAAGAACAAACTTCTCTTAATATCTCTGCCTACTTGTTTTAAAGATACGCTTTTTGACCTATGCCTGAGCACTACAGAGTCGTATGCATCAATCTGATACACAAATGTCAAGCCATATGTGTTTTCCTTCACTTACCACTTTACCATACGTATCTAGGAATTGGAAAAAAAATGAGCACAGAAGAGTTGCTGGAGCACCGGAGACTTAAGTTCCGGTCAATAGGAGGGTTTCAAGAAGGCATTCATTCCAGTGGAACCTAATAGAAAACGCAACATGAAGCCATCTGAGGTTAATGTGCCAAAGGCTGCTGATATAGAATCAGAGATTGAGATATTAAAGAAGAAGATCCTAGAAGCAAAGGGACCATCTGATCCAATTACAACTCAAGCAAGACTTTGTTGGCCATAAGTGTGTCGTATCCAGTTTTCTGTCTTTATTTCGTCCATGCTATCCATTGTATTCGCCATAAGCCATCATACTGTTGGCTGATGATGATCAACATTAGTATAACTAGAGATACAAATGCCACCGAAAAACCAATACAAAGCGATGGAGAATTTGTGGTGCAGCTTTTTAATCTCCTGGTGGTGAAAGCTTGTCGAAATACACAGCCACAACCGGAAAAGTGAAGAAACAAATATGCTCAGCTGACCATTATCTATAAACTATGGGTTAATTCAGATTAGTAAAGGGCATAAATTATAGAAAATGAAGAGATTTTTATCTCACAGGGGATATCAAGTATAAAAACAGTGAAGCATAAAAAACAGGAACAGAATCACAAACACAAGTTACTGACTAAATATATCCGACAGAAAGTTAAAGGGGCAGGCAGCAGATGAGTGACAACTCAAACAAGATCAGATACATTAACTACTTAGAGCAGGGAACAAGTTGACAAGGGCTCAAAGTAAAGAAACCCAGATTTTATTTTCTCCTGCTTGCACAAGCTATCATTTGGAACGCCAACCAGTGGCCAAACTGGAACACCAAGTACTAGAAACCAATCTGTTAATAAAAAAACAGTGCCGAACTGGACCCAGTATCTACTGGAACCTACTGACCAATCTAGAACTCTCAAGGTCGAACAAATGTTTCACGGCTATAAAATTCAGTAGTAATAAAAGCATTCAAGGTGCAATGCATCAACCAAGCTATCCGACAGAAACCTATCCCAATAGTATTCCTCCCATCATGTGTTTTAACGTCATGAACGAGGACCTCCTTTACCCCTATAATACAAGGAAGAACATACATAATCAATCACATTAAATAATCAGCTAAACAAATTAAATATCAAGAAAATGCAAGAAACTTTTCATATTCACACTCTTGGACAAAGATACGACTTGGTACTGAACTCTTGCAAAATCTTTTTCCTATCTAATATATTACAATCTTAATTCAAATATGACAAGTCTTTAAAACAGGTGTAGATTTAGAAAAACTCAGAATAATCCCAACTGCTGAGTTAATACAAAGAATGAAAATACAAAAAATGATGATGCAGAACAAAAGGATCAGATTTCTAGCTACTAATTGCCATAAGGCATCTCATGGACTAGACATGCTAGATGGTGGAATAATGACTTCTACTCGCAACATCGTAAGAATATAGACAGATATTGTGTGTGGTGGTGGTGGTAGTGGGGTGGGCAATAAAAAAACACCACACACATTTTCTGAGGCAGAAAAACATCCTGAAAATACCAATGAAGAGAACAGCTGCATTCAAATTTGAACAAATTTGGAGGAAAAAGATAACTGAATCCTGAAGAAATTGAGGTCCATTAAAACAAAATTGAAAACATAGTCAACACTCGCCCTCAACATTGCCATATTTGTACTTCTCTCGATACAAAAATCCCAACATCAGCCACCGCGGCAACATTTGCACAACCAACATGACCCTATAGTCCTGTACTCATTAACCCTATCTCTCAACTAACTAGAAACTTGGTTGAATTCTCCTAAGATTCGGTGATCCTATTTACTCAACCTACCATTGTTATCCCAAAATAAAACTTCAAATTTTGCTCAACACAATATTCTCAAAACATAGGAAAGAACACAAAAATTTAGAAAAGTAGAAAGAAAGATAACTGAGATAATGATCAAGCCATCCCTGACTTTAGTTGTGGCTGGCATTGGCTTCAAAAGCAAGATTTTAATGAGAAGTAATCATTTCTGACAAAACTCCTCAACGCTAGAAACCAAGTGGACCTCTGGCATTACAATTATTTAGAGAAAGTTGACATCAGATGGTAAAGGCAAGTCCCATCTCAACATAACAACAATATGTTTGCATATATCTTAGGGGTTAGCCTATACTGGCATGGAAAAAAACAAATGGATCTGGAAATCAAGCATGCTGAAAATGTAGTTACAAAAAAAGTCGAAAATTTACCATCATTGACTGCATAGCAAGATTTCCACCACCGGTCACCGGCAATAGATTGCCTGATCAATATGCGGTGGAATTTGCTTGATCTCAGTGCCAAGTTCTTGCTCAATTCTATACCTGTAAGGAAAAAATTATATCAAATGATAAAATAGGAACCAAACTGTATGGATGCAAACTAAGTTCGAAACAAAAGAAATACATACAAGTTGAAGCGGTCCTCATAGGTGATCAAATTCACAGCCAAACCAAGGTGTCCAAACCTTCCAGATCGACCAACCTGCATGTGAGATAAAACCATTAAAAAAGGAAATATAACATAAGACGGATTCATGAAAACGCTGCATCACTTTTCTAAATCCCTTTATATATATACTGCCTCTTACCCTGTGCAGATATGTCTCTGAGTTCTTTGGAAAATCAAAGTTAATGACAACATTGACCGCTTGGATATCTATTCCTCTTGTAAACAGATCTGCAGGTATGCCCCATTAAAAAGAAGCTAAATATTAAACAGAATCTCAAGTTCATACATACAATACAAACTGAAATAAACTCATAGAGAAAAGGACAATATGGTACGTATGAATTGCAAACCGCCTATATACACTTCTTTTCCGGATATCCACAACCCCATTCAACCCATTTTATGGACCGAGGTTGAAGCTGGGGTATCCCAGCCAAACTCTAGAATCCAAATGGAAAGCTAATACACTGGTAGACATATTTCGGGTGTTTTAATCCATACCACATAGGAGCAACCATACACCAAGAATAATAAAGCAGTCCATATCTGCTCTATCACATTGATAGACTAGTATAACAGGTTACAAGCACCATAACCAAGAACTAGTAATATTCCCCTCCCTATAATAGACTCACCAAACTTGTAGAAAAGGGTAAATGCTTGTTCATAATATGACAAACCAGAATTGACCAGCCAGTTTAGCAAATTGGTTCACACTCAGACAAAATATACTTTTTATAACAACAAAACATTTATAAACCTATCCGATAACTAAGAGGAGTTCACACTCAAAGCAACTAATAGTGTACAAATGTACATAATGAGAGAGAGAGAGGAATGAGGCATCAATAACATACCAGTGCAAACAAGATTTCTGCATGCGCCATTACGGAAGTCATGGAATACTCTGTTACGATGGTCTTGTAGCATCTTTGCATGAATATAAAAGCATGAATAGCCCAGTTCTGTAATTTTCTTGGCCAACAACTCCACCCGATTCACAGAATTGCAGAAAATGATTGACTGGTTTATTTGAAGCTGAAACGTATACCCACCTTACATAAATATACTGCAGGTGGAGGTGAAATTTTATTGAAATAAAATATCAGTAATAAATACTGCAATTGTAATCAAACCTTGGAGAAAAGAGTGTTTAGGCAGTGAACTTTCTGTCTCTCCTCAACAAAAGCATAGAACTGTGTGATACCCTTCAAAGTAAGCTCGTCCATAAGGTTGATAACGTAAGGCTTGTGCAAATATCTATCTTTGAAGTCTTTAACAGTAACAGGAAATGTAGCTGAAAACATCAAAATTTGCCGATTTGTTGACAAGAAGCGGATAAGCTGCTCCACTGAAGGTTGAAACTCCGGAGACAAAAGTTTATCAGCCTGTAAGATATTACATGCACATCAGTATATTGTTGCAGCTCATGAAGCTAAATTAATTCATCCTACCAAACAAACTGCCAAGACTTATGAGGTTGTGACAAAAAGGACACTGAACTTATAATTTGACCAGCTAACTGAGACAAAATCAGCCAGAAAAACAGATATTTAATGCAGAAACCTACAACAGTGCTTTGCATGACTACGTCTGCAGAGATCCAAGTTTACCTCATCCATAACAAGCATAGAGCAGTCTTTCAAGATGCAAACACCTTTCTTAGAAAGATCTAAAATTCTTCCAGGAGTTCCAACTAGTAAGTGAACTGGTTGGTGTAAACGCATGATATCGTCCTTTAAGCTGGTACCTCCAGTAGTAACCATAACTTGAATTTTCAAATGCTTCCCTAGCTCCTTACAGACTTGTGATGTTTGAAGGGCCAACTCACGGGTTGGAACCAGTATAACAACTGTAGAAAAAGCAAATCTCAGCTAACTAGTTAATGAGCATAGCTGCATAACGACACTAATCTAAATTCCAGGTTAATCCCACTCAATCAATGATTCAAAAAATAAGAAGCTTCACTAGAGAGTTATATTCATACATGTTTAATGTGTGATCTATGTGTACCAACTAACAATAGCAGTACCATTTGAATACTCATGCAAGCAAATTTACAACTTCCACGGTACCATAATAGCTAACATACCTACAACCTAACAACATCCAGGAATTTAGCTAGATCGTAGAGAACAAACCTTGAATTACGTTGTTATCTTGATCAATTTTTTCCAAAGCAGGAATGCAAAATGCAGCCGTTTTCCCCGTTCCATTTTTAGCTCTAGCAAGAATATCACTACCAGTTAAAGCAATTGGTATACTTTCTTCCTGAATGGGGGAAGGTCTTTCAAATCCCTTCTCATATATTCCCATCAGTAGCTCACGTTTCAGAAAGTAGTCCTCAAACTCATTTCCTTTAGTCGCAGTAACATCCTGGAGAAAATTATTAATATCAAGCTCTGGTAATCAACAATAATTATGTTACAATATTTACTTCATTAATCGTATTTATATATGTGACCTTCTAAACTATTAACCACAATAATGCTCCAAAATCTGAGGCCTTATGTTGACGATAATGTAGACATGACTTTGAGTTAATAAAAAACCTCTGTTCTGTAGCGTGTATCAGCTGGAGGAATCTTTAACCTTGCCTTCCAATCTTGTGAACTAGAGATGAAAGTAAAAGGAGAGAGGTGAATGAGATTGTAGGTAGAGCATATATACATGATGCAAACTATAAAAGCACCCAAAAGCAGAAACAGTAATACTCAAATGTTGGCTAAATATTTTGCACTCGACATTATTAAGGCTTGCATTGGAGGAAGGGAAAAAAGACACTCTTCCAATACTTAATAAACCTCCAAACAAATAATATATCAATGTTTACACTTGCAACACCTCCCTCATGATTTTTAAAAGATGAAGAGCTACATGGAAAGCAAAAACTAGTCCAAGGTTAAAATGCCTTAGAAATTACTCTAATAGGCTCCTCAGTCCTTCAAAATTAATGGAATATATGATGATGTCCTTGTTAGAAAAATCCTAGCAGTGTGGTAACACTCAGTCCTGGTAACAAGACTGAAGAAAGAATACATGATTTCCAATATTAACCTAAAAGAGATACCACTTGAAAGCTAATAAAAGAGTGTAATAGTTAAAGCCTATGCATATAACTTCTAAGAAATCTAATTTTCAATCATTTGACAACAGAACTCAACTAATGACTACGGCCTTTGCTATAAAAGTTCCATTACTTTCCTTGACCGGAATGAATGTAACTAATTCAAATCTCCAAACAACTTTAACGCCGGACAATTCAAATTCAAGCATACAGCAGACTAATAGATTTTCTTTAAATTAACATCTAGCACAAGTAAAATCAGACAGAGGAATCAGAAAAGCCTTCCGCAGGTCACAATACACAGATAAACGCCTTATCATTGGAAAATACCATAGTTGCTCTAAGTGCAACAAAGAACCTGGTCTGCATTACACAAACCTACTACCATAGTTAAAATCATAGTCCAAGCAACTAGACTGAAGGAACAATCATGTTTTCCATTATTAGCCTACACAAGATAGCACTACAGAAAGAGTATTAGTTAATGCTTATCATCAATACAACTTCTCAATCTATGTTTAAATCAGTTTACAAAAGAGCTAAACCAATTACTATACCATGCTAATAGAAGTAACATTCTTACTTTGACCAGTCTTTCGTAATACAGACTCCAATCTTAATACAATAACAACACCGCCAAATGAGTGCTAAATCACTACTTTGACCTGAGCCTATTGTAGAGCGAATTCCATCCTTTATACAATTCTACTTTCAAGAATTTTTCTTTCAAATAGAAATCTAAAATTATAACTAGAACTCAATTTTCAAAAGAAGCTCATTTCAATAATTGCACAATAACAAAACCAAATTCAAAGAAACAAATTTGCCACTAAAACAAACCAGCCCTCAACACACAATGACCTTGGATCAGAGGCCTTGCTAATTATTGTTGCATTCTTACTTTGACCACAGTCTGTCGTAAAACGAATTCCGATCTTTATACAATTTTACCACCCAAAGATTACCAAACCACTAACTAAGCCAAGCATTCTTCCTTTTGACCAGGAAGTATGTTCGTAAAATGAATTCCAATCTTTATACAATTCTACTTTCAAGAAATGTACCACAAGTAACATCTCTTCCACAGGTCACATTGCACAGATAAACACCAACAAGCAGAAAAATCACCCTAAATTATTAACCTCTAAAATTATAACTAGAATCCAAGCCTCTACCAAAATTCACTTCCCTAATTTCACAACAAGTCAAACCAAAATTCAAAAACCACAACCTTTCCGCTAATAAAAACCACACTGACCTTGGATCGACGGCCTCAGACTGTACAGTCTTCTCAACCTCGTCGATGGCGTAATTGGCACTAGTGCTGCCATCCAACTGGCCTCTCCTGAGCCACTGATGCTGCTGCTGTTGCTGATAGTACTGCTGCTGTTGCTGTTGGTTCGGCAACAGATTCCTCGGTACGTATTGCTGCTGGTGCGGCGGTCGCGACTGAAACGGCGGGTTAGCATTCATGCCTCCGCCGCCGCGGCCGGCTCCGATCCCCGGCGGGTACCTCCCTCTGTTGTTGTTGTTCATCACCTCGATTCAAACCCTAAAAACCCTAGAAAAATTCCTCTGAGAAAAAAAACAAAGGAACGGCGCTAATTCCCGAGCGTTGTTTCTGAGAACGCGAACCCTAAATCGGAGCGAGAGAGTCAATTGTGAAAGAATCAAAGAGAAAATTGGAGAGAAGGCTAGGGTTTTGTAAATTGGGGGGCGGATCTACTGAAGGGCTAGATGGTAATTTCAGATGGATTGGGAATCCATGGGTTTTGAGGGAGGGAGAGAGGAAAATGGAGGAGATGAAAAGGGAGTGGGCTTCTTGTTGTTTCAGAGTTGTTATTGGAAAACCGTCGTATTTGGCTAAAGCTAGCTAGGGCGTCACTGGTTTGTTCGCAACAATGGCCCCCGTTATCTTATAATATTCGCATCTACTAACCGCGGATCAGACCCAATATGTTTTTTTGGATAATGCTATTCTTGGTTAGGTGACTTCGTATGGAAATAATATGAATTATGAGGACCTAATGAGTGTGATGGATGATGAACTTATTGGCTTATTGACTTGGAAAATATAAATTTGTTTCATTTACAAATAATAATTAGGGGAAATTTCAATATAAAATTTGATATCTTACTTCTCATTCTAACTTTAAAACAAAAAAAATATTAATCATTTGAACTTTCAAAAAAGAATTTGTGTCCATTATGTCTAAATTTTTAAAACACTCTTAAGACCATATATTATTTTAGTACCATTATACCCATTAAATATGGTTAGAGAGAGAAAATACAAGAGAGAGAAGGGTTGACCGAAACCTCATCGACTCTGGTCACATGTCATCGGACTCCGGTCACCGGTCATCAGTCACCGAATTCCGATCACCGGTCATCAGTCGTTGAATTCCGATCACCGGTCGCCAAAATCCGATCGTCGGCTGCCGGACTTCGGTGACCGGAATCTTATGGTCGGAATTACTAACCATAGTAAACATTCAATTCCAAGTTTACTATCTATAGTAAACTTACTTCTGTTCCCAAAAATCAGACTCAAAACACCAAACTCAAGTTTACTACTCTTAGTAAACTTACTTATGTTCCTAAAAATCAGACTCAAAACACCAAAACCAAGTTTACTAGTAGTAAACTTACTTCTAGGGTTAGTAAACATAAATACACATCATAAACAACATTTATATCCAGTAATTTAGTGAGTCAATATACATCATAAACAATAATATTCATATCTAGAAACACCCCAGAAGCAGAGCTTGATGTGGTGTAAGAGATCGAAAGACTAGAGTGTTGATCTCCTGCTTCGCCCTCTTGTCTGGATTCACAATCGCTCCCTTCTCCAACTCCTCCATGGACTTAAACGTCGCCTAAAACTGAGGCTCCATTTCCGCAACGAACTCTTTAGTAAACCCGACCCGACTCACATCCAAATACAACCCTAGCTCCTTGAGCTGGTACAACCAGTCAACATACCTCAGCCACAACGCCCTTTGATCCTTCTTCTGCACCTTCTTCTCCTCCTCCGCCACAGCGCCGCCACCGTCACTCTTCGCCACTGAGACCTCCCGTGCCACGGAAGCAGAGAAGGAGCACCCATCGTCGGGCCTAGAGCAGATGGCGAACGAGACGGAGTCACGGCGGAGCAGAGTTGTCGGACAGAGACGAGGCTTGAGAGACGAAGAGGAGTAAATGCTGGAAATAAAAGCTATGGGAAACGGCGAAATCAACAGAGTGAAAATCAGGAGTGGAGGAATCTGAGTCAGTCCTCCATAGGTGTGAGCTCTATTGTGTGCTGGGAGTAATTAGACTTGGAGGCAAGGACGACGATGAGTGATCGATTGCGGCGGCAAGCACCGATGAGGAGAGAAAGAGGAAACAAATCTGATCGGGAATGAGATGAGAAGAGTGGTTAATTGTGTTGAGGGCTATAAATGTATTTTTCATTGCAAAAGTTGGAATGGGCACATAAAATCTTTTTTAGACCTAGTGGGCACTTTTTTCCTAATTTTGTAATGAATGGTCATTAGCTCTGTGTTTTACGGTCTTCCACCACGGTGTGACAATGAGTTTGTAGTTGTCATATTGGTGGATTGAAGAGGATATAAATTGGTGTGTGATGTAAGAGTAGGAAATAAATCACCCCTGTATTTAAGACGAAAGATCAGGTGTGAGGTGGAAGTTGAGTTGCATGGAATAACTATAGAAGAAAGTAGCATCCCGGTAAGAATATATGGGGGTAATCACATGAGTAAATTAGCTATGACTACGTTAATAAAGATAGTGATAGTTACGACATTGAAGAGGTATCACGGTTACAACTATAAAGCCAGGTTTAAGCGCACACATTAATACAAAAGTAATGTGTGACTCTTCAGTTAGGTGATTTGCTTCTATAAAAATGGGACAATCACGTCGAGGTAAGATATTTGATTTTGGTTTCTGATACGCATTGACTGATGAACAAACGAAACTGAGGAATTCTAAGGATATTCACAAAGAAAACTAATCAACAACATATTCATTCATCCATATCCGACTAACCATGAGTCTACAGACATATATAGAATTCTACGTGTTATAATCAAGGGAATAACTTTGTATGATAACTAGATAGCTATGTGGCCCGGATGGGCTAATACAATTTGGGATGTTCCATGCACAATACCTAAGAATATAAAAGAGGATTAAGAAGTAATCTTAACACCATCCGACTTGGTAATGATGATGTTGTTGCTTGCTCTTTAAGTTTTGACACAACTGAGGCCTCAAATGCAAACCTGTTTGTAAATCGAAACAGTAGCAACTAACCTTTAACATTGTATCGATTTTCTAAAAATTTCTACTACTACATTTGTTGAGCCTCATAAAACCTGTTACGGCACTAGTTGATTCACTAAAAACCTGTTATTACTACACGTACTAAAAATAACTTCTACTACATTTGTTGAGCCATTGTGAACCTACTATTTCACTTACTAAAACTGCTACTAAACTAGCTGAACCACTAAATTCTTGCTACTACATTTGTTGGAAGTGTAGTAGAATCTAACTTTCCAGCAAAACATGCGACTACATTAGCTGAGTCATTGTAAACCTGCTATTACAGTTATTGTCTTACTAAAGTTGCTAATAAACTAGCTGAACCACTAAAACCCTATTACTACATTTTTTGGAAGTGTAGTAACACCTAACTTTCTAGCAAAACATGCTACTACATTTGCCTGAACCACTAAAAACCTGTTACTACACTAGCTGAACCACTAAAACATTGCTATTACATTTATGAGAAGTGTAATAGCACTAAAATTCCAACAAGTGTTGTAGCAGCTAAAGCAATACTTGGTGGGGTCTAATTTAATTTGAATAAGGTCGGGTTTGTATATTAAACCATGACACATGGTAACCAAAAAAGAAATGTGTTCTTATTTGTTTAGCAACAACATAAGCAGATTTATTTGTGTTTCAAATTTTTCTGGAGATTCTCTATGTGATTTGCTAATATATTTTTTTCAAATTTGCTCTCATCTTTCTCCTTTCTCTTGTTTTTTTTCTTCTGATATGCTATTTCTCTCCCTTTGTTAGTGTCAGATAATCATTGAGATCTCCAATAAGACCTCATCTGTAACGAACTACGTCAAAAGCTCCGGTGAGGGAGGCACTGAGATCTCTAACGAGATCTCATCAATAGCAAACAAGATCAGAAGGTCCGACAGTAGCACGTTTCTCATCTACTAGTCGACAACAGTACGTTTCTCGTCGTTTACAATTGTACGCTTCTCGTCGTCGTTGACAATAACACACTTATTATCATTGTCGAAAGTGACACTATGTTAGGCTTCTCGTCGTTGTTAGTAGCACGTTGCTCGTTTTCTCGTTGACAGCAGCATGCTTCTCAGCTTTTCATCAATAATAGCAAGCTTCTCAGCTTCTAGTCGTTAGTAGCACGCTGCTCGTCAACAGTAGCACGATTCTCATCATCGTCGGCAGTTTTAAGATTCTCATCGTCATCATCATCATCATCATCATCAGTAGCACGCTGATCGTTTTCTTATCGATAGTAGCACGCTTCTAGTCATCCTTGATAGTAGCACACTTCTTGTCGTCCTTGATAGTAGCATGATTCTCGTCGTCTTTGACTATAGCAAGCTTATCATCGTCGTCGACAGTAGCACGTTTCTCCTCGTCGTCGATAGTAGTACGCTTTTGGTCGACAGTAGCAATAGAATATGTAGTGAAGGACTGAAAGGTAGTTTGGTAAAATATGTAGTGACAGATGACTTGTAGATATCAGTTTGACCTAATTTGTAAATTTTTATCCTTAAATATGTAAGATATTGTCTAATGAATGTATTTGTAAATTATAACGGTATCATTAAACATACATTCAAGTGGTTCTGTACATAAATGAGACAAAGAATATGTATATGATTATATGAATGTAATACAAATCTATTCATGGTAAATTGTAGCTTGGAAAGTGATAAGAATAGTGTATAAATCCTTGTGTATGAGTTATCACAAAGATTTCAGCTGCGCTTGAATAAAATGACAAAAAAGAGGAGTGTAGGTTTGCCTATCATTAAGAGTTGGAACGAGTCGTGACGAATTAGGAGAGAAAGAGAGTGAATATGGGGAAATGCCAAAATGTCATGAACAGAGAAAGAGTTTAAGACTGCATCTTCGTGCTTTTATAGAATATCCCCAGGCATGTATAGTATCATGGTAGTGAATTTCCCAAACTAGCCTATGCCTACATGCAGGGTGTGGTCAGATATTGAGGAGTTTGAAGGAATTTAGAGCAGATGAGTGTGTGATCAAGTAGGCTTTTCTTGTAAAACAACTCTAAGTTTGCAGATCACCATCGTATCATGCGTTAAGCAAGAAACGTCACCGGATCATGATCTCAATTAAATTAAGGTTAACATTCCTTAACACATAATTTGTTCCCCACAAAATACCAATATGCATAACTACTATAGAAGCCAAAAAAAGTTATTAGCCATGGCAGCAGACTCATTTGGATCTTTGCGAGAGATGTGGTAGGTATGTGTATGTGAAACTCTGGATATAGGGAGACTAAAACGTAGCCAGCTAAGTAGAAAATTTTCTATTTTCCATACCGGAAAAGAAAATTGAAAAAGAAAAAGAAAGAATATTCTTGTTCATTTCATTTGGTCGTTACAACGGACGAGGCTAATTGGGAAATTCATAACCAAATAGCAAAGAGGGAGAGCCATTTTGGAAACAAACTTCCCCACTTTCAAAGCACAGAGGCAGTCAATGAGGAGTTTAGTATAGAGTAGAGACTAGAGCTCCAACTCATATTCTCAGAGCCCAACTGGACTAGTATCTCTGAAACGACGGCGTTTACAGGCTATTACCACTTCAGTCGTTCTCTTCCTTTCAAAAACTCTGCCTTTGGATTTGCTCAGCTGTTCAATTTGATCGGTAAGTCCGCCTCTCATGCTCCCATTTCCATTCACTCTTTCTGGGTTTTTTGTTTTTGTTCATTGAGAATTGATAGTGTGGTGATGTTGGTTTGATTAGATTTTCATTTTTGTATGGGAATTTGTTAAAGTTTGAATCTTTGATCGGATTGATTGATGGGTTTAATGGTAGAGATAAAAAGATTGAAACTTTGATTGGTTTTGGTGTTGTATTAGTTTTTTGACTGATGGGTTTTGACTTACCAGGTGGGTTTTGTTGAGAGGAATTGAGGAAATGAGAGTTTGGGAAATGTAGTGCTGATTGTGGGTGGAGATATATTGAGTGGTTTTCTTGAACAAGTATGGATCTTGCGTGTAGTTTTCGCCAGCAGAATCTGCTGTGTGGAAGTGGTGGGGGGAGTAATAGGAAGTTGAATGGTGCCCATTCACATATTTTGTTTGGGAGTAGAGATGGTGGTGGGGTTGGTTTTCGGGGGAATTCGAGAGTTGTTGTGAAGGCGTGTGTGGGGAAGAAGGTGAAGAGGAGTGCGTGTTTTAGTGGTTGTAGGGTTTCTCGTTTGACGTGTAGAGAGAATGTTGATGACCTGGGCTGGAGTTTGAATCTGAAAACGCCTTTGTTTCGAAGCTCTGGGAATGTTTTTAAGCAGTCAAGAGTGGTTTGGTGGCCACGGTGTCAGAGTAATGATTCATTAGCATATGCCAATGGGAATGGTCGGAATGTAGAATATGTAGAAGGTCATGAAGAGAGCTCAGAAGTTGGGCCTATTCATGATGATGAATCGAGTGGTTCCAGAGAAGAGGATGGAGATAAGGACAAGATAGATGAATCAGAGGCACCTACTGTGGATGAATTGAGGGAGTTGCTGCAGAATGCCATGAAGGAATTGAAAGTTGCACGTTGTAATAGTACCATATTTGAAGAAAAGGCTCAGAAAATATCCGAAGCTGCAATTTCCCTGCAGGATGAAGCAGCAACTGCTTGGAATGATGTTAATTCTACCCTTGACACTATCCAAGAGATTGTGAATGAAGAGGGGATTGCCAAAGAAGCTGTTCAGAAAGCAACAATGACTCTTTCATTCGCAGAGGCAAGGCTTCAGGTGGGAGTAGAATCTCTGGAGGTTGCAAAAAAAGTGACTAGTTCGCTGGATGCTTCACAAGAAAGTGACGGGGAACATGATTCTGAAGATGATGAAAAAGCATTATCCATTGCGCAAGAAGAAGTTCGTGAATGCAAGGAGAATTTGGCCAGCTGCGAGTCAGAATTAAGGCGCTTGCAGAGTAAAAAAGAAGAGTTGCAGAAGGAAGTGGACAGGTTGAATGTGGTTGCAGAGAGAGCACAGCTGAATGCTTTGAAAGCAGAAGAGGATGTAACAAATATAATGCTATTAGCAGAGCAAGCTGTTGCTTTTGAACTTGAGGCTGCACAACGTGTGAGTGATGCAGAGATTGCATTACAAAGAGCAGAGAAATCTCTCTCGAATTCATTTGTTGATACCACGGAAAACAACCAGGGACAGGTGTCTAATGATGATGCTGCTATCGAGGAGGAGGAGATGGAAGGAAGTTCTGCTAATATCATAACTGAAAAGGGTAAAGATCTGCTAATTGATGGGGATTTGTCTGCTATGAAGCCTTTACCAGAGAGCCCTTCAGACAGAATGACTCGAAGTGTTGAAGAAACAACCAAAACTGCTGATTTAAGTGATCACGAGAATGGAAAGATAGGCACAGATTCTCTTAAAGAGGCTGAAGTAGAGGCCGAAAAGTCAAAGAATGTGGTTCAAACTAAAAAGCAGGAATCTCAGAAGGAAATAAGTAGGGAAAGTGCACCATCAAATACTCCAAAGACACTAGTGAAGAAATCTTCTCGTTTCTTTCCTGCATCTTTTTTCTCTTTTCCTGAAGATGGGACTGAGTTCACACCAACATCAGTGTTCCAGGGTCTGTTCGATTATGCAAGGAAGCAATGGCCCAAGTTGGTTGTTGGAATTTTCCTATGTGGCATAGGGTAAGTAAAATTATTTCGACTTGTCCCTTCATTTATTTCAGCGCTTGATTCTATGCAGAAAAATATATAAGGTGTCTACTAGGTATATTTGAGTGTTTGATGTATGCATCATCAATCATGACATGCCATAAAAGCTGCAGATGTACGTTGTTTTATTGGAGACACAAAATAGTTATCAGGACTGAAATAAACTAGATAACCTGAATTATGCGTATATGAAATTTCCAAAATTTGACAGTTACATGGCAACTAGTACATTGTTGCCACGATGTGGCACGGATTTTCACTTTTTAATTTTTCACTATAATTTTCTTCTTTGTTCATCAGATGGTTCTCTGTGTTTATGCTTTACTTTTATTATTAAATAATTATATTGTTTAGACTTGGCTTCCTTTGATCTCAACTGGGATTTATCACAGGCTCACCTTTTACACTAATCGGGCAGAAAGAGCCACTCAACTGATACAACAGCCAGATGCCATTACCACTAGTTTTGAAGAAGTTTCCTCAACTGCGAGGCCACTAGTTCAACAATTACGCAGACTTCCTAAGAAAATAAAAGGCCTAATTGATATGCTGCCTCATCAAGAGGTATGTGGTTATAAAGCTTAACAGAAATGTGCTTTGTTCTGAGTCTATCGTAGGTCATTTCTACTTGTGGAGCTGATCTCTTTTTTACCTCAGGTGGATGAGGAGGAAGCTTCCCTCTTTGACATGTTATGGTTATTGCTAGCAAGTGTGATATTTGTGCCTGTATTCCAGAAAATTCCTGGAGGTAACTGGATATGTATTTTTCTAATTTCATACTTGGTCTTCTTTCTTTTGTCATTATGAACGTAAATAGGTGCATAGTCATCTTTTTGGTTAGAGGGCTGCCTTGTTTTACAGGTTTTTTTGTCCATTTGTCCATGAAGTACATGGCACATCCATATTCCTAAAAAGGCTGTTTAGCCATAGATTAGCTGTTGATTGTTGTCGACATGCTATCTTTCACTTTCTGGTCATCTTTTCTTTGCTATTATAATCTACACCTGCACTTGTCCTATCCATATTCTACATAAACCTGTGCCACTGACCCCTATTATGCTTTAAGAATCTTATGGATTTCAAGGCATCATCTGTTGCGGCCCAAATATCTTGTATGTCTGAGATTAATGGTGTCACTCACTAATTGGTGTCCTCTCTGCTGCTATATGTAGGTAGTCCTGTTCTTGGGTACTTGACAGCTGGTATCTTAATTGGTCCTTATGGCCTCTCAATTATTACTCATGTACATGGAACAAAGGCAATTGCTGAATTTGGAGTTGTTTTCTTACTGTTCAACATTGGCCTTGAGGTGAGTCTATCATTTGAAATTCTTATTACATATCTTCGCCATGATGAAAGTTTATATGAATTACAATGGAAAACTAACAGGATTTTGGTTTGCATTTTTAGCTTTCCGTTGAAAGGTTGAGTTCCATGAAGAAATATGTATTTGGATTAGGCTCTGCTCAGGTAATTTTCTCTTAGTTGTTCCCCCACAACAAAACTTTTCATATGCTATTGATAAATAAGATTCTTAATATTGATTACAAATGCAGGTTTTGGTTACAGCTGTTGCCACTGGCTTGGTTGCTCATTATGTTTGTGGACTGCCTGGCCCTGCTGCAATTGTAATTGGCAATGGTCTAGCTTTATCATCAACTGCAGTTGTGCTGCAGGTAATGGTTATGAGCAATTATAGTATATTACTTTTGTGAACAGGCATCTTTTATTTGATTAATTTGATTATCCAAAATTTATATACAGTTTCATTGACAGTAAGTTGAGCATCTTTAGCTACATATCATAGTTATCTTAAGATAGATATCTCCACTTTGACCTTATATATATATTCATGATGACTTGATGAAGTGGCTAACTACTGGAACAAAGTCGCGTTCTTATAACCAGTTCAGTAACCTGTTTATTGGGAAATATTTATTGCAGTATATGGTAGAAAGGGATGGTTTGGATGCTGTCCGATTGAACAGACATATCATTCGGTAGATGGACAACTAAGATATTTTGATTTTGTTTGGCTTAAAGTAAGCATTCCAATAAAAAGCCAGTTGCCAAGGGGTAGTGAGGGTTGAAAAGTAATATTTTGAGAATTTCATTGTTAGATTCTCATATCCTCATGTTGCTTCATCACATGTGGCGGGACTCAACAAAAACGTGGATCATTATATTGGGTAGATGGTGCCCGATTGGCCAAAATAGAACTGACGCACTGATGAATTACCCACTTAAAATATTGAAGTCGTAGTGCAACCCGAAACCAATTGACAATGGGTAAAAAAATCCAAACTTTTATAAATTTGGGATTCAACAATTTATTAGTCAAAGGTGGTATGGAGGAGCACTAGGAATGGTTGAATTGACTGGTTTTTCACGTTTGAGATAGTATGGTTTTGGAATTCTGGTATATCTATATATATTTTTTTCCTTCGGTGTTTGGGGTGTGTGTGTGGAGGGGAGCTCCTACAAATGTTACTTTCTCAGGTCTTTACGGTTTGACATTTGTGAGGCAACTTCTCCTTGGTAAGTAGATTTTGGTAAATAATATAACATCATAACCTGATGGCTTCAAGGGTTTTATTGGATCTTCTCTGTTCGGTAGTTTGTGGTTCTTTAGCAGGGTTTAATTTTCACTTTTTTAGCTTACTTTTTATGTCTTTAACCTCTGCATGGTATATAGTTTATGAAGCTGGGTTGAACTCTCTGAGTGTTTTTTCCTCTACATCTTTATTCAATTTTATATGAAGGCAAAGATCTTTTTCTATGTGTGTGTATTCCCTCACCTTTTTGGCAGATAAATTTCTTTTTCATCAACCTTTCAGGTTTTGCAAGAGCGGGGTGAGAGTACGTCACGCCATGGTCGTGCAACCTTTTCTGTTCTACTTTTCCAGGTTTTGCAGGCTATCCTGATATTCCAGCAGATATTTAGTCCTGTTTTGACAGATTAAGTTTTTGATACACAGCTTCTGTTTATTCAATATAGTAAGGGCATATGTTCAACTGAATTTGTCATGCTAATATTTCTGTGACTGTGAAATTGCATATTTGTAGTTAAAAAAGGCAAGTATTATTACAGTACACATATTGCATAGTTTCCACCTGAAAACTTTCTACTTTTAGCGCTCGTAAATCAGCCAATAGGTGTCAATAGTCAATACGGTTAAATAAAATGAGTTAGGTCGTTAACCTTGTAAGAGAAAATGGAGAAAAAGAAATGTAGTTAACCTGTTCTTTCAACTTTCATATTGTATGTCTGTCCTGGAAATTGTGATTCTTTTATTATTTTTCAGGATTTGGCTGTTGTGGTTTTGCTAATACTTATACCTCTTATCTCACCCAATTCATCCAAAGGAGGGGTAATATTTCTTATGCTTTACTGTGACCTGTTTCTGTCTTTGAATACATATCTTTAATGGCAGAACAAACTGCAACCTCTCTCTCTCTCTATGTGTGTGTATATATATATATATATATATATTTCAGTTTTATTTTGCTTAGTTTAAAATCTAATGTGTATATGTTGATTAGTGATTACTAGATGTGAATGCAATGTAAAATTTTTTCTGTTTGCTTTAAATGGTAAGGACTGATGACCAAACATATATATTGGGAAAACAACCAATAGGTGGATAGTAGAATATTTTTATTTCTATCAAATTTGATCTATACTGGCGAGTGCTACTGACCTGCTAATAAATTGCTCAATAATGATTGTTCCTCTTTTTTGGGTAAACTTAATGTTTATGTTCCCACTTCCCCGAGAACAGAGATGACTGCTCTCATTTTCTAATTAGTTTCTTACTTTCTCACACCCTAATAAAAACAGAGTGAGAAAATAGACCTAGTTTCTATTATTTAACATAAATCAAGAAATACTATGAACTCTCTTACTGTATGTTTTTAGGGACATACTGAATTACTTTGTCTATTACTTTTCAGATTGGTTTCCAAGCTATTGCTGAAGCTCTTGGACTTGCTGCTGTAAAGGCAGCAGTTGCTATCACAGCCATTATTGCTGGTGGACGCTTGGTAAGCCTTGTGTAAATATAAAATTTCAGTGTTCTTCAATAACGTCGTTGAATTGGTAGACGAGTAATGAATGTTTACACACATTCAATGTTGGAGTTCCATACGCTGCAGTAGAGGGATTTAATTTCAACTGTGATTGGAAGTACTGCATATGTCTTTACTTTTCAGGCATATCAGCTTTCTTTATGGGGGCAATTTATGATGATTTCTGAATGTCTATTATTGTCCTGACTCACTAATAGATGTTGCGTAATTTCTTAGAACTACTTCACTTGTTATCAATGTGTTCCGGACTGTTTTTTGATGATCTAATATGGCAACATCTGCCCTCGGTGTCTGTTGCTACCTGTCAAAATTTTACCCTTGTTTGGCCTGATTAAGAAACTTATCTAGTGAGTAGAACAATGTTGTTGTTGTTGTGTGTGTATTTTCATAACAGATTTATGTTTTGGGGGTTTTGTGACAATGTATGTATTTTTTCGTAACAGATTTATGTTTTGGGGGTGTTTCTTTTGGTGGTGGTGGTGTGGGTGTGTTGGGGGGGATGGGATCTCGCTAATGCTCCTATAAAATTCAAACTTGTGTGTTAGAACTAATGTTGTTTTGTGTGGTTTTGCAGTTGCTTCGACCAATTTATAGGCAAATTGCAGAAAATCAAAACGCAGAAATATTTTCTGCTAACACATTGCTTGTTATTCTAGGAACAAGTCTTCTCACTGCCAGGGTAGGTTGTGCATTTATTAAAAACTTTATAATATTCCTTTTTGTAGTGCTATAAAGCTCTTAATCTTTACTTCTTATGTACAGGCTGGACTATCCATGGCACTGGGAGCCTTTTTGGCTGGTTTGCTTCTTGCAGAAACTGAATTTTCTTTACAGGTTGAATCAGACATTGCTCCATATCGTGGCCTTCTGTTGGGTCTCTTTTTCATGACGGTATGTGCTTCATGGTGGCAACTTGTTGTTTCCTTTCTTTCATGTCCATCTTATAATGTTTGATATCATTTACTAACAATCTTAAATATACTAGTCTATGGATAGGATCAAGAGTTCTTGTCTTGGACATGTAGTTAACTGTCAGCCTATTGATATATACAATGTCATCTAATAACTGTTTGTGGATTTTCAGGTTGGAATGTCTATTGATCCAAAACTTCTTGTTTCAAACTTCCCCATTGTAGTTGGATCATTAGGACTCCTAATTGTCGGTAAAACCCTATTGGTTGCTTTAATTGGCAAACTATCTGGTATTTCAATAATATCTGCAATAAGAGTTGGTCTTCTTCTTGCCCCTGGTGGAGAATTTGCATTTGTTGCTTTTGGTGAAGCTGTTAATCAGGTTGGTTTCTTTATTTACTACAATGTGGGTAAATTGCTTGTTTGCTAAACTATTCGCAGCTATACATTTATTTTTATTTTCTCATCTGGTCTCTTTGGTTCCTTAATGCACTTGATATTCTTATATATAATTTTTTTTTTCAAAAGAAATTTCTTGTACTTGTTAACCAATAAAAGAGAGGTTTCATTCTGCTAAATTAAGTAGACTGGGTAAAAACTATAGTGAATGGTTGATTTATTTTTAAGATATTAATTGTCTATAAACTAGCTAATAGATATTGTTCAACAATCAACTGTTTTGCTGAATTGGTGCATCTGCAGCTTAATTCCTCTAAGGTTGTCTTTAATGTTGAATGAAATACCACTCATTTTATTATACCTTGCTTATTCTGTCATCTGTAGGGAATAATGTCTCCTCAACTATCTTCCTTGCTCTTTCTTGTCGTTGGAATTTCAATGGCAATCACACCATGGCTAGCTGCTGGGGGACAGTTAATTGCATCTCGTTTTGAGCTGCATGATGTTCGAAGCCTACTACCTGATGAGAGTGAGGTAAAAATGCCTTACAGTGAATGCATGATTGTTATCTTGATGTTCTGCCATGACGAATTATTGACATGTATTCTTTTCCACTAAAATTCTTCAAGTACAAATCTATGCGCCGGTAGTTTCCTTTTTTCTGAAAATGTGGTTGGTATATCATCAATTCATGAATTTTTGCATCCATTTGGTATCTTTTAATTGTCATATTCAAATTATGTAGGTCAGTTCTGTTAATATGGATACAGATTTTTTGCGCATGTTGATCCTGTATTTTCTGGGAAATTTATCATTTACTGATAATCACGGGTTTATCTTGGCTTGACAATATTTCCAGACAGATGATTTACAAGATCATATAATCATCTGCGGTTTCGGACGAGTTGGCCAGGTTGTGAAATAGTTTATTTTACAAATTGATTTAAATGCGTAGATTTACCTATTCATGTATTTGTAACAATTTATGGTGTTCTCATTTCCTTTGCAGATAATTGCACAGCTTCTTTCAGAGCGCCTAATTCCATTTGTAGCTCTTGATGTGAGGAGGTAACCTTGATGTGTAAAACTATGTTAAATTTTGCATAGTAATTAGTGCTTCTACCATTATCGTAGTTCAGGTTGGTCATACGTTACTCTTATGTATGTTTTTATTTATTTATATTTATTTTAAAGACTTAGCATTGGTTTGTCTAGATAGTAATTTAGTATCTACGTCTCAGAATGGTTCTTGCAGTTATATTTATTTCCTCTTGCCCAGTACGGCGGTACCATGAATATAATTATAATTAAAACTATTAATCAAACTCCAAAAGCTCTGCCCTTCCATCCCTTGGATAGGTAGATGGGAGGGCAGAGGCCTTTATCAAGATTAAAATAAGACTGACTACTCACATGATAGCTAGATTTGCTCCGCCTCTTGATCACTTTTATTATGTGAATGGATACTGAGCCATCTTGGCTGTCTTCCTTATTGAAGATGTTTGTGTTCCAAGTTGTGCTTTTTCTGTTGCCTAGATTTGAGCAAGGAGGTTTTACCAGTAATTGTAGCCTGATTTTGGTACTATAGAAAGCTTTTTTTTGTATTTTTTATATCCTGTGTTCTGTTGTTCAGTGATAGAGTGACAGTTGGACGTTCCCTGGACCTTCCGGTTTATTTTGGAGATGCTGGTAGTCGAGAGGTGTGTGTTATGAGTTGACACTATTGTTACATGCAGCCATGCAGGCTTATGATCTGACATGCTTTTTACTCTGAGTAGGTGCTCCACAAAGTTGGTGCTCACAGAGCATGTGCTGCAGCAATAACTTTAGATTCCCCTGGTGCAAACTATAGAACTGTTTGGGCTTTGAGCAAGTATTTCCCCAACGTGAAAACTTTTGTCCGTGCTCACGATGTTGACCATGGTCTTAATTTGGAGAAGGCTGGGGCCACAGCTGTAATACTCCTATCCTTTTTCTTATTATAGTACTGTTACTGCAGCTGTCTGAAGTAACCCAATATTTATTGGGTTATAGCTAAAACTGCAATTTTCCGTTACTTAAGAAATGCAGCACTAATGACATCGAGTGACTTAAATTTGGAATGCTTATCTCATATATCTTCTTAGTAGCTATTACATTGCGTACATGAGAATTTGACATAATCTTGAAAAATTTACAGGTTGTCCCAGAGACCTTGGAACCAAGTCTACAGTTGGCAGCTGCTGTTCTTGCTCAGGTAATTCGTTTACTGTCAATTTCTGATATAAGTATTCAACGCTGCATATATCGCAACATGATGAAGTGCTGGTTTTTACTTAATGCTCTGTGTTTCACAAATTGCGTCTTGTGACTCTTGTCGTAAGTGCTGGTTGAATTTGTCATGTTTGTTATAGTTATATGTACTTGTCCTGCCTGGACTGTGTGATATCATGGTAATTTTTTATTTGTAATAGAACTTGTAATTCTCACTTTTGTCCCACAAAGTTATTGTAACATTTCAATTGGGCCTTAGTGTACTGCGGGTGCAGCTATTATTAGCTGGATGGTGGTGGATACATGTGTTTCTCCAAAAAGGAAAAAGAAGAACCTTAGTCCCAGAATCCTGGTTTAATGACTTTCCAATTGCATAACACGAGCATTATGACCATGATACAAAATATCATGTCAAATATGGTCATGATTATCATCAAAACAATGAGTCTATGTATGAGTCCTGTGACTGGAGTAAGTTAGGTTTGGTTCTGTAAATTTAGAATTGTCATAAGATTCTGTGTTCAGCAGGATAGTATCATGGTCAAAAGACTCGAAACTGATTCAATAGCTCTTGGAACATTCTCTTGTTGCAATTTGAAATTGCAGTTTCAGTTTTTATTAATTTTTTCCAGAAGGTGATGGTACCCATGTCAGTTTCAATAGCTTTTGGAACATTCTCTTTCGACTGGTTAACATTATCCTCTTTCAGGCTAAACTACCCATGTCAGAGATTGCATCAGCCATCAATGAGTATAGGTCCCGGCATCTTGCTGAGCTAACTGAGGTACTCCCTTTCTCCCTGTTTGTTTGTTTTTTTTTCTCACTAGATATTGCCTTACTTATCTCCCTTATGCTTCAGATTTGTGATAGGGTCCTAAACAAATGTTTCTGTATGCAGTTATGTGAAACCAGCGGAAGCTCTCTTGGCTATGGATTTTCTCGAATGATGAGCAAACCCAAGCCTCCCCCGTCTTCAGACTCCACAGACGATAACCAATTCACTGAAGGAACTCTGGCAATATAAGGGGAAACTGTAGGAACAGCTCAAGGACTGTATAGCAGATTACTTCTTCAATTTTGCACCCATTGGGTAAAATGTACAGAAAATACACTGAAGAAGTTTCAATGGAAAAAATTAGATTGACAACCTTCTTTGTTTGTGGATTTTTTTGCTACCCTTAATTCGTTGTGAGGCTGAGGACTCTAAACAGAACTCTGCTGATATTTTAATTTTAAGGGCTGTTCTTGTCACTTAGATGAAAGAAAGATCATGATGTTCCAATCTTATCAATTTCTTTATTAAATTGAATATATATATATATGTATATTAAAGCCAGCATAGCTCAAAATTAAAATTAAAGCCCAAAGTGGGCCAATTACCATCTCCCAGGCCCAAGCCCAGGAACCCAAGTCTCTCGACCCAATACCGAAGCTGCACCGGCAACACCATTGCGCCTACACCGAATCTGTCAGCCCACTCCACTTCCTCTTCCTCTACGAACAACGCCGATCCGATCTTACGCCACCACCCCAACACACCCTCAGATCCTGATGTAGCTGTTTCCTCACACCAAGAGAGATGAGAGATCTTGGATGACCTTTTTACTTTTTTGAAACTGTAACTTGTAGGAAAGCTCTACGGTACATTAATGTATAATACATCTTGGTCTACTTCTACACGGTCTATTTTGATGTATTAGTAAAATAATATAAAAATTTAAATTATCTCAAAGAAAAAGAAAACTAGTCCAAAAGTTTGATTCTTTTGGAGGCCGCGCCGTTTTGCCTACAGCCAGTCAGTCACTACTCTCTCTCTCTCTCTCTCTCCTAAAACCCTAAACCCTTTCCCGAGGGTTTTGAATTCCATCCATAACGTACAGAAGAGGCCTCCTCTGTCGTCATCCGATGGCGGCAGCCTCCATGGTATTCACCGACTGCTCCTCCCCCGCCGCCGCCTCCGTCGCTCGTCTCCTCCAACGAACCACCCCTCTCCTCCTCCGCGCCGCCCAAAACGGCGTCATTTTCCCTCGCCGCTTCACCAAACCTCTCAGAAGCCTCTCAATCCACTCCTCTTCCTCACCCTCCCAATTGTCCTCAGGTACTCTCATTCCTCTCAAAATCACAACTTTGTAATCAAAATCAAAACTTTATCAGTTTTTACTATCAAAATCGCAACTTTATTATCAAAATCAGAGCTTTGTTATTGAAATCATAACTGTGTTGTAGTAGCTGTGATTATGTTGTAGCTTTTTTTATAATAATTTAGTCACTGACTTTGTGCATTGTGTTGTGTTGTAGCTTCAATTGTTAATGAGAAGCGTGAAAAATCGGATACCAAACTCGAAATAGTGAATAAGAGACTTGATGGGAAGAAGGTGGCGGAGACTATTAGAGGGGAGATAGCTGAGGAGGTGTTGAAGATGAAGGATGCAATTGGGGTTGTTCCGGGTTTGGCGGTTATTTTGGTTGGAGATAGGGAGGAATCAGCTACTTATGTTAGCAAGAAGAAGGAGGCTTGTGAGAATGTGGGGATTACTTCTTTTGAAGTGCATTTGCCAGAGGATGCCACGGAACAGCAAGTGCTTGAGGCCATCTCTGGCTTCAATGAGGATCCCGCGGTGCATGGGATCCTTGTTCAGCTACCTCTGCCTAGGGTATGTGGATCAATTTTTAATTTGCTTTCCTGTTGGTGATATAATACAAGTGCAAGTTGATGTTTCAAATATCAAAATATTTTGCAAGTTATGAGTATTGATATAATTTAGGCACTTATAGTGAATACACAACTATTGGACATATGGTGCATGCGTATGGGGGAATGCTTCACACATTTATTCACCATATTATTGTATGAATTAGAATAAAATGGCATGGTTATTTCCTGATCTTTTGATTTCCTTTTATATCCCAACTGTGTCACACATCATTTGGAGATCTCAGTTACTTTTCATGACCATGTAAATGTGCAAGGATTTTTAAAATTTAAGAATCACATTTTACCTTTCATGCTCAACCTTCTAACTGTTTACATGTATATTTTATACCAGCATATGGATGAACAGAACATCTTGAATGCTGTTAGCATTAAGAAAGATGTGGATGGATTTCACCCGCTAAATATTGGCTGTCTTGCCATGCGTGGTAGGGAACCCTTCTTTGTTCCCTGCACGCCCAAAGGCTGCATAGAGTTGTTGCATAGATATGGCATCCCTATCAAAGGAAAGAGAGCTGTTGTGATTGGCCGGAGCAATATTGTTGGGATGCCAGTTGCTTTGTTGCTGCAGGTGAGATTCATTATCCAAACTAGGGAGTTCTTTCTTTGTCTTCTCATACTAACTTGATAATTCAAACTTATGGTAGAGGGAAGATGCTACAGTCAGCATAGTCCATTCCCTAACCAAGAATCCCGAGGAGTTAACAAAACAAGCAGATATTGTAATCGCAGCTGTAGGGCAAGCAAATATGGTGAAGGATAGCTGGATTAAACCTGGTGCAGTAGTTATTGATGTCGGAATCAATCCAATTGAGGTGAGAATGGCTTTTTTACGGTCCTTTGTCATCTCTCTCTCTCTCTCTCTCTCTCTCACACACACACACACACATGCATTTAGCATTTTTTTGGAGTTTATTTTCAGGAAATGAACCTTTGGCTAAATTATGAGATGTATTGGACCCTCTTATGATGCAAACTTGGTAATTGATCATACTGTGTTAATGTGACCTTTCAGTTTAATGTTTAGAAATTCATTTTTTAAAATCTGTAATGTTTTTAAAAGGGTTGAGCTTTTAGGCACTTGTTTCATGGTTGGGAAAGTAAGAAAGCCAAAATTCTTTCAGGATGCTGATTTTGGTTTTAGCCTTTTAGATGTGGAGTGAAATAGAAGAAATTTTTAAGGTTTATGGGCTGTGGGATGATGATTTGGAATTGATCGTGGCACGGGTCTGCATCATAGGCTTCTCTTATCGCTGATTTCTGGAATGATTCACTCTCTTTTATTATTATTTGTTGTTCTGTAGTGAGGCTAGTTCTTGTTTCTGGCTGCTGGCATATTCGTTTCTAGGCTGCGGATTATTTCTTATCTCTTAGTTCAGTAATTAATTCTTTATTTCTTCTTAAAAATAAAAATAAGATAAACACAGCCCTCCTTTCAAGATCGGTGAAGACTGAAGAAGGAATGAAGCTATTCAGACTATTATTGCATTTAGAGAACTAAATGGCATGTTGCCCTTCATTCATGATTAAAAACACGTTCATCTGCTTATTCTGTGCCTGTATATTTGGACAGGACAAAACAAAGCGTTCTGGATTTCGGCTAGTTGGAGATGTCTGTTATAAGGAGGCCAAAGAAATCGCTTCAGCTATTACTCCAGTACCAGGAGGAGTTGGTCCAATGACTATAGCAATGCTTCTCACTAATACACTCATATCAGCAAAAAGAATACACAACTTCCAGTGAGATCTTCAGAGCTACTTACATAATAGGGTGGGGATAGTTCTGCACTATTTGGCACTGAAGAGATATTTTCAGTCTCGCAGAGATTTAAAGTTCTTTTCAAGTCAAAACAACTGAATCTATTTTGGATAGTTCTAATGTATAATGAGGTATACCGTATACTGTATTTACAGTGGGGGAAATATGTAGCAGAGACGAACTGCTTTGACATGGCAGGATACAAAGTCTTGGGGCATATCTCTCCTGAATTCCTATTTAGTAAACGTCTGCTGTTCTTACCCTTGTCATTGTATTCTCTTACGGCTGCAACAGAGGTGCACTGTTTTTTGCTTTCTAATAATATCAGGAGTCTTGTGTTGTTTCGCGAGAATAATATCTGAAGTTGAAGAAAATAAAGTCAGCATTACCAATTTACCATCCATGTCAAGATATCGGTTGGTCAAGTCAACTTCAGAGTCTCGTCATCTTCAGTCTTCACAATTTAGTTTCTGTTCTTTTCTTGTACTAGCATTTGGCCGATTATCTTACAACTGTTTCCCCTGTATTCAACCTCTTTTAGGAGAGGCCAATTGAGCTCGCCTTGAAATGCTGAAATGAGTTATACCCTTGGCATCCTTAGCTCATATCTGTGAGTGGCGAGGCATTACTTGTGGTCGAAGACACCAGAGAGTCACGGTGCTGGACCATCAATCAAACAATAGCTTCAGACAGATCATCCCTGAGGAAATTGGTTCAAATTCCAAGCTTTTTTTACTTTTACTTAAATTAGGCAAGAACTATTTAATACAAATCCTAGCTTGTACTGAAAATCTTTCCTTTCGTCATATGATATTTATGGAACACGTAAAATAATCTGGTTGGAGTTATTCCATTCCTAGCAAGCTTGACATTTCTTGCCCTGTGCTTGGTAATAAACTTCATGGGCATAGGTAGTGCTCTGGATTATATGCACAAGTTCTTTCACAAGCCAATAGTTCATTGTGATCTGAGCCCTAGTAACATTCTCCTGGACAATGACATGAATGCGGAATGCTTTGTTGGTGACTTTGGTTTAGCAAGATACCTCCCAGATCCACTTCATGCACATGAAAGCGCTCCCAGTGCAATAATGGGTTCCCTTGGCTATGTTGCTTCAGGTAGGTAATGCTCACTCAATACTTATACTCTTCCTTTTTTTTTGAAAGGATTACTTATACTCTACCCTTACATAGAAAATATGTATGTTGTTGTTTAGTGAATTTTTTTACCGTATATTCTTCCCTTAGAAAGAATGTATGGTCTGAACCTACACAACTTTGTTCTGATGGCATTGCCTCAATGTGTGAAAGAAATATATGATCTAATGCTTCCTTCAAGTAAAGAACACATCACTATCATTGATGCCCGGATGAGCAACAAGGCTCACATCCAGAATGACCAGAGGCAGAGACAAAGGGTTGAAGAATGATTGGTTTCCTTTGCTAGGATAGGAGTTGCTTGCTCAGTAGAGATGCGTAGAGAGCATATCATAACTACTTGATGCCTATACTTTACTAATAAGGGAAACGTGATGCTCCCGACTATGCAATAACAACGTACTCATGGTCTTTTTCTGGAGAGAGTATTTCATGCATCGGTAAAAGATAAAAAAACAAAAAACAAAAGTGAACCGTGCATACATCTAAGAGTGAGGAAATGATCGGACGGTATGAATTGGGTAGGGGTGACGTTGCACCGAATAATTTTTGTTTTTTTCTGTAGAGGCTGATAGTGAATCTGCAGCAGATCTCCAATTGTTTTACATTATGCTATAACTCCCAATTTTGGGAGAGGATCTTGATGCATGAGCTGTTAAAAATCAAATTCATCTAAGTCCACATCCTAATGGTCAAATTTGAAATTAATCAGAAGTGAAAAGGAAAAATATGAGTCCTAATAACGACAACATCACAGAGCATGATAACGAGCAAAAATTCTGTATCAACTATTAAGGGACATAAGGGACTTGGACTCCCATAGAAACATGGGGCGTTGCTTTTCATTGAACTGAACATTTTTCCAACTGTGGAAGTCAGAAGCCGAGGTTAAAGATGAAAACTGGGAGCAGTCCTTCAAATACAAGCATTCCAGTAAAGGACACTCAAAATCAATAGCAGCACTTCCACTGTACAACATACGAAGCCTCATCAAGACTAAGTTCTTCAATTTTGGAAAAACGGTCTTCTGGTTCACTGTTTCCTCGTTTGCTTCAATTACTCTTACCAAAAAAGAGCAAGCGGCAATCGACAGGTCTTCCAATTCATAAAGACACTGAGCTACCTCATAAGAGAAAAGACCTCCCACAAAGCTGCACTGTTCAATTGACAAAACTTTTAGGAGCCCGAACATTGCAGGTGGAGCAGGACCATTACATCTGCTTCTTACTGCATCTAAACACATGACTGACAAGTCCCTCAGTTTTGATTTTTCCGGCTCAAAACCTTTACATCCAAATACATGTTAAACTCCATCAACACCATTACAAATTAGTGTTTCCAGATTTGGTACTCTCCGCAATAATTTTGATGGTAAAAGGATGTTACCCCAGTTATAACTAGAGTCAACCTCAAGTAACTTCAGACCAGATAGAGAGCCATGTGGTAAATCACCAAGACATAACTTTTTCATAAAATCTACTCGATTGACGTGCAAACAAGGACTAAAATATCGATAATCATGAAAATTTCGATGGTTCAGAAAATAGACATTTCGATGGATATATCGAGAAATTATCGAATATCGATCGAAATGTTTCTAAAATTTATATAAATTATATATTTGACTAAAATTAGACTAAATATAAAATAATAGATATAAAAATTAATATAAATTATATACTTGTAAGAAATAGAAATTTAGAGAAAATATCAAGGATATTTTGAATATTTAAGACCTTGGGTGCAAGTCTTCCAAGTTCTCAAACACAGGTTTTTTCGGAACCCATGTTGTTGTGCTCATCTTTGAGTTCTCATCACAACCAATTATAGAGAGATGCCTCAGTCTAGGGGTCATCATTTGGCTCGCGGGCCTAAAAGTCTGTGGGCCCAAAGGGCCAAAGCCTGACCCTGTCAGTAGAAAAGCCCATCTCGGCCCGGCCCATAGGGCATAAGGCCGGACAAGGGCGGAGGGTTCAAAGCCTCGGCCAGGTCCGTTACATGTCTGTCTAAGCCCGTCCTACCCGGTCCTAAAAAACCCGTCAAAAGCCTTTTCAATTGTTTTATTAATAATTTTTATGGAGTTATCAGTTACATTTAGTCATTTATAACTAATTAAGATTTTAAGTCATATTTTTCTTAGTTTTTTATTATATTTAGTTCTTTCATTAACAAATCTTAACTTTTTCATGTTCTAGGAGAACTGAATTCTCATTCCCTTATTGATAGAATGAAGCCCCTTTATATAGGGAAATACATGAGCCTCTTGGGCTATTACATGAGTCAATGGGCCTATTACATGGATGTGTAAAACCCTATTACAACATGGATTACTACATAAAGCGTGTATACTAGGCATGGACCAAGACACACACATATATTAAATATCCTATAACACTCCCCCTTATGTCGTGTGTGTTCATACCGGTATGGTGCTTACGGTGTTGCCTCATCAAAAACTTTGCCAAGTAACAAAAACCCTGTGGCAAAACTAAACCTTGGTCGAAGGAAAAAGAGTATAACACACCAACTACTCCATTGATAACTCGCCATGTGATGCTCCCCTGATGTGTGCTTCAATCGAATTTTCCTGATGAATGCCCTTATCATCAAGGTTAGCAGTTTGCGACTTGTTTAGTCTTTGAGCTGCCTTTTTCCATTCCCTCAGGTCTTTATCTCCAAGTGCCCTTGCAACTGCTATCAATGCAATTGGTAGACCACAGAGTTCTCTAGCTACCTTCCTCGCTACCTCCATGAAAATGGTCGTTTCGAAAGTCCTTGCATTTCATGGCATGAGGACATTGAGGGTGATATTTTCTTGGCACTCCATGGCATGACAAACATTCTGTATCCTTGTCAGCAGGACTTTGGAATTGCACTTTTGAAGTTCCTTGTATCTGGGAATCCCTATGCTCGACAATTCTATTCCTTTAACCCTTTTTCCTTTTTTTAAATGTTCATTGTTTGCCGCAAGGTTTGAGAGAGGACAGTACTGTTTTTTGGTTTTTCGGTGTGACATTCCAAAAAAGAGATTATATTTGCATCCCAACATTAAAAACAATATTAAATTAATGAACATTAAAATTAAGAAATCGAAATTTATACTCTCAAAATTACAATCCGCACTCCTTTCTTTTTTTAGTAACTTAATTTTTGTCTTCACCCACAACTGTTTTGTCTTATTCTAAAAACTTAAAACCATAAAAGAAAAGAGTGGATTGTAAAAAAACTCCCCTGATAATGATATTTGCAATACAAACTTTGGGAAATAACTAGTGATTTCGAGAACATGCGGTAATATAAGTTTCCCCTCAGCCTCTTCGGGATGGACGTGATAAAAAACTCCAAACATGGCAGCCAGACTAGATACACCAGGATTGCTGCCCTAGCTACCTTTTAGCTGAAAGATCAATTCGTGCTTCAAAATGGTCTACTCCAGTTTTGCTTTGCAATTTTGTACTCCTGAGAATTGAAACCTGAAATGGAAAGTTTTACGTTATGATCTCAAAAAGGATTCAAAAGTTAAAAAGTACGATTACAATATAAACTCTCACTCACCATCGCTACCAAACACATTCGTTTATTTGAAACAATTATTATGGAGAATACCATTAAGCACAAACAATTTGTGTCATGGAAGCAAACATCAGTTAAAAATTCTAGTGCATTTGCAGTCAACCTCCTACTTCTAGGCAACAAATGCACGTCTCATGGAATGGACACATCATGTTAGGTCACATTAGCAATTGCAGGGCAGATATTAGTTGATTTTTACTATCATTCAAGGTTCTTATAATCTCGATACAGTGAAGTCAGTGAAACATCTTTGCATTTAGTATGTACAACTTTTAAAGATAATCCCACAAATGAGCTTAGAGTACATAACTAGCCCAAAAAAGAACTTTAATGAATTGAAAAGACTGATTTACCTTGGGTCGCTCCATAGAGCTTCCAAAAAATCCTATCCCAAAGGATAAGGTAGAGTAAACAGCTGCAATTTCAACAGCTTTTAACTTTGGAGGACTTCCTGAAACCTAAGAAACTTACAATTTACAAACATGAAATTTTTCTCCATAAACCAGAACAATGGAAAGATAAAGGTTCAAGCTTGGAACTGACCATTACAGGAGCATCAGCTTGTACAACTAGAAATCCAGCACTTCTATCAGTAAAATTCTTATAACTCTCTTGAACAACGGAGCGTAAAACTTTCATGCAAGCTGAGGCCGGACCTGCCTGTGTACTAAGCAATGAATATAACTGTCAGGTTCACATAAATGATCTATATGCAGACAATAGTCATGGCATATGAACAAAGCAAACTGATAAAAAGGTAGGTCTTCACAACTGATGTTCTAAAGAATCATGATAAATTCAACTTTGGGGACTTCAATATGCATTTAAGCAGGAACTGAAGTTCTCTTAGTGCATGTATTTGTGTTTGAGGCTATTTAACTGAAAAAGTTATATTAGGTCAAACATACAGTGATAACGAGACGCAGCACTCTCGAGCTGCAAATCCTTTCATCAGATATTCTCCTGTACCACTAACACAACAGCCAACTATACATGGAGCCCCAAATGGACCCTTGGAGGATGCCCAACACCCTGAACCATGCATTGCTGCTAACCCCACACGCCCACCAACCTGTAAGTTTCCCATATACAACCAGCTGTTTAGATTATTAGTTATTACAAACAAAGGAGGGAAAATATTAAGTATTAAAAGTCACCTTTAATGCAATGCCTCCACTTGAGGCACCAGATGCAATCTGCCCATCAGCATCCACACAAATAACTCCAACTGTGTCCATAATGCAATCCTCCTCTGTCCCATATTTCTTCAAAGAATCACATTCTAACTCTGAAACACAGATGCAAAGTAACCTTGAGAAATATACTTGCCAGATATATATGGTCATACAAACAGCATAACAAGAATGAGCAAGAGGGTTGAGAAGATACAGAATCACAGAGTATCAATTTAGAAAAAGAAAAAAAACTAAAACAGGAACGAGTTACTAATATATCTTTAGTGGAGAAAACAAAAGGGTCTTTGCTGCTAAGCTAACAGCACATCAGACTGAATAGGGCAAAAGCAAGAAGAAAAATGCACTTTTAGAACATACTTTGACATAAGGTGAATAGAAGTAAGTCATGCTTATTTTCAATTTGAAAATCATTGGTTCAAAAGTTGCTTTTGGATCCCTGGTCTGAACTTCCCTTACATAATATGGCATATTTTTTGGTGTACAATAAGGTCCCAAGAACAGCCACGATGGAACTCATAATTGATCAGTGTCCAGACCAAAAATGATGATATGATCAGTAAAGATGAGCTGAAAATAATATGAAAAAGAAATAACTGGTGCTTTTAGCATTACAAAGTGACTATGTACCTGGAATTCCAGAAGCCTCTTGAGAACCACAAGGAAGTCCAACAACAGAAGTTTCTGTCTTTTCTATTGCATTATCTACCATTGCTTTGTACTTTTTCCAATGTGTTTTTGCCCTTTCGGTCACCAGCCACTGTTTTGGGACACACGAGTTAATTGAGTGATTCTAAAGAAGAAAATCATGGTAATAACATTACAATTGTAAAATCAGCAGATTCAACAGAATGAGATTAGTGACTTTTGAACAATTGGTTAGAAATTGTATTAGAGAAAGTAGTAGAAGTCACCTCATCAGCAGCTGATGTGCCAACTGTCAAAGCAATGCCCTTGGACTTTGCCCATATGCGGGCACCTTCACCAACCAGGAAGCTACATATCAATCAGCTTCATCAGTAAACTCAGTAATAAAACATGATGAAAGATGAAAAAGAAACAAGGAGAAATAGCAAAGTATCTACTAAAAGCTACAGTTATACAAGGGATAGTAAAAAAAGAGAAAGAAAATACTACTGAATCAAAAGATAAGAACATTATAATTATCTGAGTAGGAGAGACTGTTTAGTACATGGGCGGTATTCGGCCCAACAGAGAAGATCCCATCAATTGCTCCTTGGCCAGTAAAGCAGCAACCTTGATGGGGTTTTTGACACCTGATCTACACCATATGCAGCATATTTTCAGTAACAAATTCGGAAACCTCACAGTACGAATTACTCAAGGAAGTCCTAATACGTTATCAGAATCAGACAACCAGCAGTTCCTACAGAAACAATATCACTGAATTACATAATCTTCAGTCAGGAGAAAACCTGGTAATGCTCCAACAGCTCCAAATGCTCCAGAGTCCCCGTCCATAATACTGGCATCACATTCTACACGCCCATCTTCTGTCAGATTAGACCCTCGCCCGGCGTTCGTGACTGGATCATCCTACAGGAAATCAGTTTAATTCAAAAACAGAACGAACAAACACAATATGATATGCTAGACACCATGCATTTCTCTCCACAATATCATCTAACACCGAAAATTAGACATCGAGCTTATATGATCTGGCCTAACAACTTTTAAAAAAAATCTATACAACTCCAAGTAAACACATTCATAAGTACCAAACTTAACGCATAAGAAGAAAAGCAAGACTTGAATCCCACATTGACAAACTTGCATAAATATGACACTAGATATAAACACACCTCCAACACTTGTGTAGCTGCGGTTACAGCATCTACGCATCTACCAGAGCCCTGAAGCAAACAAACAAGACAGTTTAAAAGACAAAACTTCGACATTGACTTAAATTCCAAAGTTGGAATCTGATGCTGACCTGGCGGAGAATAGAAGCGGCGGCGAGGCAGGCGCGTTTCATGGCGGACCTGAGGGCCTTCTCGTTGGAAGGCGCGTGGTATCCAGCGCCGACATGAACGGCGACGAAGAATCTGTCGTTTTCATCTTCTAGTTGCTGTTGTTGGGCTTGGGAGGCAGCAACTGCCGCGAGGACAATAGCGTTAGACATCATATCGTCTTCCTGAGACTGTCGGATTCTCTCCCACACGCTATTCATTTCGATTATGGGAATGAGTGAAAAGTGTTTTTGTAATTTTTTTGGGTGTGAAAGGTAAAATAGGTGATATATAATCTTTCCTTTTCACTTCTGCAAAATGTGATTGGTTACTCCACTGTGCTTTTCTCCTTTTGTTTTTGATCACTTAATTGATAAACAAATGTTACAACTAATCTATCTTTATATATTACATATATTAATCTTGTGAACCATAATTTAAATTTAAGAAGATGATCGGACGATCTACGATTTAATATATGTTATACATATATACTAGAATTATCCTTATCTTTACAACTTCTGACTATGATCGATATACTAAATGATATTCTACATGTTTTTATACTTCACGAGTTTGTGGCAAACTGACAATTTTTATATTATAATTTTTTTCCACCAATCATTAGAACAATCCTTGCTCATAATGTTGTATACAAATTGTCGTTTGATTGGTTGGTCGGACAAATCTATTTTTTTCTGTTTTTAAAGAGGATCAAAGGATTTCACTCTTATCCTATGATGACTCGAACTCATAACTTCGTCAATAGATAGTGAATACGCTTACCACTGCATTATAACCACTTCGTCAAATCTATTGATTAAGGAATGAACAACACATTGAAGTAGTCCTTGTAGTTTTGCTTGTTGGTGAATTGATGTATTATTGGTATTAGACAGTCGGAGCTTGAGTAATTCGTAGGCTAACTATGTAGATTGTAGTAGTGGAGACATCTACAATCTGTCAAACTAATTGTCAGTGTAGTTGATCGACTCGTGATATTTATTTTTGTCCAAGTACCAAATCGCTCAAATGACTTGTTTGCACGACAGAACAAATCTACATAGGGCAACAAACATTAGCAACGTGGATGCAGAGAAAACGAAGAAATTACATTTTTAGATTGATATTTAGAAACAAATGGTACAAAAAATACAATGCAGAAATGCATGTCTCAGCCAGCTAATGTGTATAAATATTACAGATTTCCAACTTCTGCTCAACGTTTACTCACAATATATAGAATTACAAATGACATACAAATTTGCTTCTTGTTTTAAGACTGGCATATGATTAAACTGAAAGAATGGTTTCATTTCAGGAACTCAAGAAGAGAGCTTTACACTGCTTGATTGTATCTTCAGGGCAGGTAACTGCAAAAGGGTAGAACATCACAAGTTAAGCCGTAGTTAAACATTGCTAATCAATGAGGAGACGGCTGAAAGTAGCTGGAACTTGAGGTGTAGTTCTTACCTGTATGACCCACGGTTCGTTCAGATTCAAATATTTCATGATCATTTCCTCCCTGCAGAAACGCACAAGTCTTAGCTCCCAAACAAAGGAAGGTTAAAATCTAAAGATAAAACATGAGGCTGCAACTTAGGAATTTTTGGAGGAGTCAAAATGGGAAAGTGCAACTGTGGTGGAGAAAAAGATTATAAGAACTAAGGAATGACCTTGTAAGTTTTGTCACCAAAGAAATGGATTTCCTGAAATTCCTCTAGGTATCTCAAGCAGTATGTCTTGTCCCAACCTTGAGGAAAAACCTGTAGCAAGCATTGTTAACCATACAAATTAAGTTTCTATGCCCAAACCACTTGCTATTACTTACAAGACTATTCTAAGGATCACCAAGCAAAGATAAACAAGCAATTAGCTAAGTACTTATTCCAAAATTCATCAAAGGATTCAAAGCATATATGAATATCAACTGTCCCTTACATCAAAGCTTATCTGTCCTCCAATGGAAAATGTCAGGTTAAAGTGAGCAAACTTCTCCCGAAGGATAGAAACCATTTTTGAGCGTATGTTGTGAACCTGCAAACCAATATGATGATTAATACATGTGATGATTTATAAAGAATTAAAATAAACTAATAGTTTACTTATTTTGTTAAATAAGTATCAAACCATGTCATATCTTTCAAATTCAACTCTTTCCTCTTGGCTACAGTTTCTCCCAATTGGTGATACATTAATCATCCCACTTCGGAACTCAATAAATGTACCCCTACATTTATAATAAAAATTAAATTATAAGTCAATAAGTGTTTACATACAAAGGCTAATCATTAGCAAAGGTTCCTTACTCCACCAACCTCTTTATCGGTATGTCCAAGTCAGCAATGTAGTGAAGTGTAAAGTTGATAAATTCCTGCACAATTGTAAACAATCTATTTCAAACATTGCTTCAGACTTCCTTAGGTCTCTTCTAAGTACAGAAGCCAATACAAACCAATGGAGGATACGTTTTACCTTCAGCTTATCATCTCCAAGATGTGTCTTCAAGCTCTACAATTGAAGATGGCAGAACCGATCAGTCTAGTATTTATCAAAAACATGCAGGAAATGAAAAAAAAGATGATCCTATCATAAACAGAAGAATTAGGCAAATAGAAACAAAACTGAAGAGGAATATGAAGAGGTAAAACATGATGGACTATAAAGAATAGGCTACAAAGCATGACTACCTCAAACTAATGGACTACTTGACCTTCAACTGGCTATGGCCTACGGATAAGATCACATGTCCTCACAAAATAAAACTAAAAAGAGAAACCATAGACATAGAATAGGATTGTAAGAGCATCTTTAGCAATGCTAGTCATTTTTGAGTTAAATTTTAGACAAATTAGCTAAAATGTCATTTTGGCTAGCCACTTTAGAAATGTGGTTGCATCAGTGCTCTCTATTTTGGCTAGCATTACACTAATTTTATTCTTCAAATAAAGATTAAATAGTTTAAATGTATTTATATATCCTCACCTAAAATATTTTAAAGGGTATGTATTAAATTATAGCTAGCCTCGTTTGAGCCATCTCGCTAGCTATATTTACCTAGTGAGATAACTGAAAGTCATAATAGCTAAAGTTTGGCTAATCTGCTGGAGCTCCGAAAATATCCAAAAAAAAACTAAACATGCTCTCCAAAATAGCTAAAAGCTAATAGAGTCTACTAACGTTGCTCTAACATGGATACATTTATCTTTGCTGAGGTATTTTCTTCCTGTCCCTTTTTTATTAAGAAAAGGTCTTTGTGTCAAGTGTCAACAGTACAACTTTGCTCAAATTTAGGGTATAAGATCAGTAGATTTTGTTTCCTTCAGTTCTCGGCCATGTGTGTATCTAGCACAAGATCATGAATTACAATCAAACATTTTTTAGCATATACCTCACGGAAATATAACTAAAACAACACAAACCATGACTATGAGCCCTCGTTTCTATTAGCACTACTGAGTTTTGTGATACCTGTTTGCCAATGAGCTTCCCATCTTTGTGAGCCAGAAGACCGTTCTCAGAAAACACATAATCATGGTCACTGAGAACTGGAAAAACAAATGTAGAGTTAATAGATAGTGAACTGGAATTTGAGAATAGTAAAAAGACAACAAGGTATCCCTCAAATCTAATAAAAAAAGAAGTCTATACCTGTCTTTCCAAGCTGCTCTGTTATCTTAACAAGGTCAGATCCTCCAACAATGCCCACTGTAACAACCTGAAACCCAACAAAGATATGATCATCCACCGTAATACTCACCTCCCAACCCCTCATTACAAAGGAGCGCCCCTGCATATATGTAACTTCCAGAAGAATAAGTTAAGTACCTTCCTGAGTTGTTGCATGAATCCTAACATCTCTGGAGTAACATCCTACATTCCCATGACATGTATTGAATTAGATAAACAATCATGTTTTTCATATTATTACATATTTGGTACATTTTGATAAAGTAGTATGGGGTTCAACTCCAAAACCAATTGGCAATAGAGAGAGTAGCCCAAACCCTTATAAACCCACAGGCAAGGTCTCATATTCCCGATGTGGGATATATATCTCAACACGCCCCCGCACGTGTGGCGAATCTTTAAGCCTAACACGTGGACAACAACTTGGGTGGTCGTGGAGTTCGTGTGACCTTTGGGCTTCACACGTGTACGTGGGTAATCCGCTCTGATACCATGATAAAGTAGTATGGGGTTCAACTCCAAAACCAATTGGCAATAGAGAGAGTAGCCCAAACCCTTATAAACCCACAGGCAAGGTCTCATATTCCCGATGTGGGATATATATCTCAACACATTTTTGTTTAAGATCCTATTGAAAAACAAAACAGATTCAAAGGAAGCTAGAAACCATATATTTGGTACATTTTTGTTTAAGATCCTATTGAAAAACAAAACAGATTCAAAGGAAGCTAGAAACCATAGATATTGTACCTTCCTGGGAGCAGTGAGAGTCCCATCAACATCAAACAATGCAATCACTCCAGGCTTCATAACAGCCATTTACACTTTGCTACTTGTCCTGCACACCAAATTCACATTAACACAATGCCAACTTAAGGTTTAGATCTTTAAATCAATGACTTCAGCTTCAGTACGTAGAAGCTTATAAAAAACTAAATTATGCAATTATGAATATTAGGAAACGTGAAATGAATATTCAGCCACATGTACAAAACCAATACATGAAGCATTAACACCCCAAACCCAATAAGATTCTACACAAAATTGCAATGCTTTGACACTGCATTTCCTTAAACCCATCAAGTATTATAAACTAAAGAAACCAAAGAACCCAACTTTATATCAAACCCAAAAGAGATTGGAAAGATTGAAACTTTACGATTCAAACTGAATGGGATTGGTAAGTTCAGAGTCACCTTGTAATCGGGTCAATGCCAAAAGAGGAGAAATGTGAAGCAGAGATCTTATGCAGTGCAGGAATCAGTTGTGAGAGGTTGTTTAAATAGAGAGAGGATCTGCAGTGTCCCAATTGGACTGAGTGACTGAAGAGGGCCAGTGAGGGATGGACACGTGCCTTCTTTTTGTTTACTTTTTGTGAAGAGGTGTATTTTTCTTTTTTATTTAGCAAGGAATATGCTATAGATTCTGACTCGGAAATTTATTATAAAGTAAATAAATATCTTTTATTTTTAAGTAAATTCCTCTTACCGTATTTGAGGTAAGGTATGTTTACTTAAACAATTTGATACATCACGTATAAATTATGATAATTTCGTACCTTAATTACTAATTAATTTTTTTGTATGGTACTTTGTTAACTTTTTCGTTAAATATGAACATGTGACTTGCACATGTGCTTATTTTAAGGGTTTTTTTTTACATTATACTAATAACTTTTAAAATAGACATTAATATATATATATATATATATTTCATTTCAAAATTTAATATTATCTTTAATCATCCATTATACATATTTGACATAAAATTAAAAATATTCACTATACATTTTTTCAATTATATATATAACCTATCAAGATTAAAGAAGAAACATAATAAAAAATTCAATTAAATGTTTATTTTCGACGGTGAGGTATGTATACTGCATGATTTTTATTCTTTCTAATAAAAAAAAAGAAAATATTCAATTTTCAAGTGAAACTTAATTTAAAAAACAAATGAAAAGTTTAAATAAATAAATAAAATGAAAGTTATGACTAGAATGACAAAAATAACCCTTAAAGTAAACATATGTTCAAGTCACATGTTCATATTTAACAAAAAAGTTGAAGGAATTTTCATATGGGAAAGCTAAGTAATACTTAAGGTACCAAACTATCTTCTTTTATACATGAGGTATCAAATTGTCCAAATAGTCATACCTCACATACCATATAAGGAATTTACTTTTATTTTTCGATTTTGTTCTATATTACCCGGGATATGGTAGAGTTAACTTTGCTACATTTTGTAGAAAGATGCTTCATCACCGAATTTATGTGCATAGCTGCATGCCTCACCCACATAATAATTAGATCAGTGAGAAGAACCTAGTAATATTAGTGTTGCCATTGAGATTCTTACCAACAATTTATGTTGGAAATATTACAGAATAATAGATTTCACATCAGAAAAAATGACAAATAAAATATAATTCATAAGTGAGTAGATCATTCTTAATTGTAGAAAGATATTTTATGATTAGAACTCAACACCTTAAAAGTGGTTAAGTTAGGACAGTATCGGTACACGAATGATCTACGGGCCACACTTGTCACTGTTTAATATGGTATCAGAGCGGGTCTCTCTTCAATAACTTCTCTAATTCTCATGGGCCCGATTTAGGTTCATTCTCTTCGCCCAGTTCGGGCTTATCTCACCATTCTTTTGGACTATCTCTTGCCTAGTTCTTATGGGGCTGATTTGGGTTCTTTCTCTTCGTCCGGTTTGGGGTTATCTCGCTATTTAGAAAGTTTCGATTGAATTGTCATCAAGTATCCCTCGATTTGTTTTGTCACATATCATCACGTGCAAACCTTGAGTCAGTTGCACGTGAGGGGACGTGTTGAAAATATTAGAGAGTAATAGATCCCACATCAGAAAAATGACAAATAAAATATAATTCTTAAGTCAGTAGATCATTCCTAATTGTACAGAGACTTTTTATGATTAAAATCCAACACCTTAAAGATGGTTAAGCTAGGACAATATCGGTATACAGATTATCCCCAGACCACCCATGTCATCGTTTAATAACTTATTAATTCAAATGTTTTGCGGCTACAAAAAAAGCGGTTTGGAACCCGTATGGCTGTTGGGGCATTGCAGTCCTCTCCTGGCCACATTTGTAATTCAGCGAAATTAGAGTGCGTCCTCTAGTGTTCGAACTTCAGACCTGGTTGTTAGCCAAGACAGAGTTAAACTATCAATGCCACGCATGGCTTCGTGTTCTAGATCATTGTCTCGAATTAGTGCAGCGTTTCGATAGCCTTTCCCAAGCAAGAGTCACTCACTCTGGTTAATTTGAGAATCACTGATATATGATAGTTTGAAAGCATTTTTTGTCCAACTTATTATTCCATTCTACACCGAATACTTGAGTATTCACGACGGAAATTTGTTCAGAATTAGGACATAAATATCCAAGAGGCTATATATCTTAAAACATACTATGCAACTGATTCACTGGATTTTTTTTGATGTAAAGAAATTTCATTGACAAGGCCAGAATGGCATACATAGTACCATTAACTTCACTGGATTTTATTTAGAAACGGTGGTTCCAAATTTAATCAGTTACAACAGACATATATATATGTATACATCAATGAACGTTTAGAGACTTTGAACTTCAGACCGGAAAAAGAATTGGCCTGTCGGGCCATCATTAGGCAGCAATGCTAAATTTACTACACTTACAGCACCTTCTTCAACAGGCAAGAAACCAGTATTAAAGTTTATCTGTTTTGACATAGCCAGGGCAGATAGAGTTGATGCGAAAACCAGGGTACTTCTTGGCTAGAATCCTTGTGTATGCATTCATTGCAGCTTTCGAGACCGTATAGCCTGCCCCCACAGAAGGCCAACCCTTGGTTTCGAGTAAACCCTCCTTGATATCTTTTAGAAACTCTGTCAATAATTCATCTACACTCTCTTCGCTTAGGTTTTCGGCATCAGTACTCAGAACTTCTTTCACCCGTTCACTTGGTATGTTCTTTAACTTCCCCATGGAGGATGAAACATTAACAATTCTTGGTGAATCAGATAGCTGGAGGAGTGGAATAAGTGCTTCAGCTGTTCTTTTAGCACCATAATAATTGATTTGCAAGCATTCTTCTGCTAACTCATAAGTTTCAGTCATCAACTTTTTGAAATCATTTTGTCCTGCTTCCTGCATGTTCAGTATGAAAAAGAATAATTTCTTTACAGTCTCTTGAACTCAGCAGACAAACTTTGCAAAGATATAGGAAAACATACAAGTGATCAACCCAAATAGACCGACCTTTAACCAAATCAAGATCAAACTAAGATTTTCACATTAGTACATTGAACTATGAAGCATCTAGTGGCTATCAACAGAATTGTGTAATATGCAGAGAAAAGAAACAGACGAACCCCATAGATGGCCTTGTAAACCTATGCACTTTGGATTCACCAACATAGTAGCGATACACTTAGATCACTGTAAATAAAAGCAGTGTTCAAGGTGGACCAGCAGAGCTACATACCGAATACCAAAGAAAGAAAATATAAATCAGAGGAATCAACATAGTAAAGGAAGAAAAATCTAATTTTTACTATGGTTAACCATCGTTTCAAAGCATCACTTCATCAAAGTTGGGCCGATTAGTGTTCACTAATGGAACAACAAAGAAATTACTTAATATTATTAACTCAATAGTCAATACCCTTGAAGCACCAGATGCAATTGCAGTTCTAAAACCATCAGCATCAACTATAGCTCCAAAAATCCCAGCATTGTTCACCTGTCAAAGTTGAAAAATCAGAACATTTCATGCTCTTTTACCAACAAAGGAAAACGTCTACCATTCAATTTCAATCTATGTACGCGCTATTATTGGAGAAGGTGATATATATGATCAAAAAGACAAAAATTCTCTAGTCAAAGAGCATCGATCATATTCATACCAAAATATCGAGTTTCCCAAACTGTGTTTTGATGAATTCTACCAGGGAAGCAATACTTGAAGGGTCAGCTACATCAAGTTGGTGAAAAACTACTTGGCCTGAGAGGCCAGACTCCTTAAGTTTCTCAACAGCTTCAAGACCCCTCTTTTCATTTCGAGCAGTTAAGGCCACTGTGATCCCCTTCGAGGCCAGCTGCCTTACAGCTTCGAATCCGATTCCTTTGTTTGCTCCTGTCACAACTGCATACCTAGAAACACAAGAAGCAAATTCAGAAAAGAGAAGAAACTAATGCATATGTGTAGGTTAAGTAGTAGTACTGCATCTTAGTTGAATATGCCATGGATGATTAGATGGGGAGGGACTTCTGTTGCCTTGGAGATTTGGGATAACTGAAGACCGCTCTTCCTTAAAAACAACGAAAACGAATGAAGAAGATTTGGTTATATTGGTTGGTTGTTTCTACTTGTGGACAGGTTCTTGTAGTATACGTGGATATACTATTCTTGTAGTACGTGGTTCTTGGACTAAACTTGGTTCATTATCGTGGTGACGCAAATGCCTACGTTAAAGAGATGCCAGGATATCCCTGTTTTCTTTTTTCCAGGATATCCCTGTTGAGCTCATTAGAATTCAAAATGAGAGAGGATAGCTTAGTTTTTCCAGTTGGTGGATTTAGTACTACCTACCTGTTAATGCTGTTATTAGACCATTGAGGGATAGGTCTATGCGGACAACACTGTTGGCCTTCTGAATGATGATATTAAAGCTTGCTTTCTATGTCTCTTTATGCTACATACACTTTTTCGCAGACTATATTAAGAGACTTCGTATAAGATTGAATGAAATTTCATTGATCCAATTCTGACATATGCAACAGCTCTCAGTGTGATTCCGCCTGTTCTTCTTTACTGGCTTTATTATCTAATAGAGGCACTGTAATTCCACCAGTTCTTTCATTACCAGCTTTATTAGAATTGGAATATCTAAAGTCTGGATCGAGACACTCTGGATCACAGTAATTCAGATGACACCTCTTTGCTCTTTCCAGTTTTCCACCATTGTTGATGAGCTTCAACATCTCTTTCTGATTTTAGCATTAGTAGAACATGGACGCTGAGTCTACTCCATTAATGTGTGACTAAAACCTACGTTATTTCCTCTTGGAATTATATAAAGACATTTAAGTTTGTGATCGATTTTTCTGATAAGTTGGAAGTTGGAATACATTGAGTACAAGAACTCAAATATAACGATTTGAGAGGAATAAACTTTCTAACATATTATTCATTTCATCATGAAGGTTTATATAGGAGTTTACAAGGAATACAAATGGTAACTATTAACTATAGAATAACGAAAATTAATCTGTGACATAACTATAATATATTTACATTCTTATTCTGACTCACGCTAACACTTACTCTCAAGTTGGCGCACATACAACAATCATGTCCAACTTGCCTAGTGAGTCATGAAGTACATTCTTGGAAATCCCTTAAGTGAGTATATCTGCAAGCTGCTCTTCAGTTGGAATAAAGGGAAAGCTAATAGTTTTAGCATCTAGCTTTTCCTTTATGAAGTGTCGATCAACCTCCACGTGTTTAGTATGATCATGTTGAACTAGATTTTGTGATATATCAATTTCAGTTTTGTTGTCACAATATAACTGCATAGCCTTTTTGGGATGAACACTCAAATCACGTAACAAATTCCTTAGCCACAACAATTCACACACTCCATGGGTCATACCTCTGTACTCAGCTTCAGCACTGGATCATGCCACAACATTTTATTTCTTACTCTTCCATATAACCAAATTACCCCCATAAAGGTGAAGTAACCTGATGTCGACCTTCTGTCTGTAATGTTTTCAGCTCAATCCGCATCTGTGAAGCCATAAACATCGAGAATGTTGTTGTGTTTGAAAAACATTACACCTCTTCCTGGCGCTGACTTCAAGTACCTTAAAATTCTCACAACAGAATCCATGTGACTCGCTTAGGTTATGCATGAACTGACTCACAACACTCACTACATATGCAATATCTGGTCTAGTATGGGTTAAGTAAATCAAGCGCCTAACTAACCTCTGATAGCGAGCTCGATCAGTAAGTACCTGGTCTTGATACTCTACTAGACGATGGTTATGCTCAATAGGTGTGTCAATAGGTGTGCAATCCAACATACCGGTCTCCGTCAATAGATCCAAGATATACTTCCTCTGGCACAAGTAGATTCATTCTCTCCCACTTGCTACCTCAATACCTAAGAAGTACTTAAGATCACCTAAGTTCTTCATCTCAAACTCTGAGGCCAACTGTTTCTGCAACCTCTCAATCACACTTGTATCATTGTCAGTGATTATCATATCATCGACATAAAAATAATCAAGGTTGTTAACTTCCCACCTTGATGTTTGAGAAACAAGGTGTGGTCTGAATTACTTTGTTTATAACCAAACTTACGCATGAATTGTGAAAAACGTCAAACCACACACAAGGTGACTGTTTGAGAACGTACAAAGACTTTCTTAATTTGTACACAAATTCACCTAGAGAACCAGCTACATACCCAGGTGGAAAACTCATGTACACCTCTTTGGCTAACTCTACATGTAGGAAAGCGTTCTTGACATCAAACAATCGGAGTGACCAGTTTAAGCTAGCAGCAAAGGAAAGTAGAACCCGAATAGTATTCATTTTGGCAACTGGAGCAAATGTCTCATCATAGTCTATTCCATACATCTGAGTGAATCCCTTTGCAACAAGATGCGTTTTATATCAGTTTACTGACCCATCTGCATTGTGTTTCATAATGAACACCTAACGACAGCCTACAGTCTTCTTGCCTTGTTGTGGATGTACAAGTTGCCATGTATTATTCTTCTGCAGCACCTTCATCTCTTCCTCCATTGCCTACCTCTATTTTGGATCCCCAACGCATCCTGCAGTTTGTTAGGTACTGATACAACAGATGTTTGATTCATAAATGACTCATAGGACTTAGATAATCTTCTTGTTGACATGTAATTGGCTAATAGATACTTTGATTTAGCATGAACAATAGGTTCATACCTTTTTGCTGGTTGACCCCTAGTAAACCTATTTGGCAACACATAGTGTCTAACACTAGAATCACTGTTGCTTGTACCAATGAGTTTGGAACATACCTCAGGTGAGTGCTCTTTTGTATCAGGGAGTTATGGGTCGGGGGTAGAAGTAATAGCAGAAGGGACATTTGTGTCTCCAGCTCCATCTTCAGGCATCGGAATTGATGATTCATGTTCTAGGTGAGTCTCTACATCTGGATTATAGGAAACAACGATCTTCATTGGAGCCGTAAAAGTATCTAAGTCTTCTTCTTGTTTTTCCAATTCCCCTCTCTCACCATGATACAGCTATTCGAAATAGGAATTCTCCCCCTGAAGAGATGTATCAGAGGAGAAATAATAACTCATATCCTTAAAGAATGTAACATTCATTGTGACATAGTACTTTCTGGTAGGTGAATGATAACACTTGTATCTTTTCTGATATCCCTCATAACCAGAAAACACATATTTAATTGCTCGAGTATCAAGTTTAGACCTTTGTTTTTTAGAGACATGAACAAAAGCAACACAACCAAAGACAAGAGCATTAATATTATGAAATGAGGGAATAGAGACATGAGATGCAAGAACCTTAAAAAAATTCCTTGAATGACACTAGATAGAAGGCGATTGATTAGATGAGAGGAGGCTAGTACATCACCTTCCCAAAGATAGTTAGGCATATGAGCACTAAATAGAATGACACAAGTCATATCAAGTAGGTGACGATTTTTCCTTTCGGAAACTCCATTTTGTTTTAGTGTATGTGGACATGTAGTTTGATGAACTATCTCATGTGTCTGGAAAAAGTCTTGGAAAACATGATTAACATACTCACCCCCATTGTCGGAATGAAAGACTTTGATTGTGTTATTGTATTGTGTTTGAATAAGAGTACGAAAGCTTGTAAGTCTGGGAAGACTTCATCTTTGGTCCGTAGAAGAACAACCCATGACAATCGAGTACAATCATCAATAAACAACACAAAATATCGCATACCAGAAACAATGGGTTCTCTAGAAGGTCCCTAAACATCAGAGTGAATTAACTCAAAAGACAAAACACTTTTATTAGAAACACTAGGAAAATAAGTAACACGATGGCTCTTGGCCAAGACATAAGAATCACAACGTAAAATAGACTCATTTACACCAATGAACAAAGTATGTAGAGTTTTTCTCATAAGACTAAAGGATGGGTGCCCTAAGCGTCGGTGCCATAACCAAACATCACTGAGTTCACTCAGTCTATCAGAATTTAAAGTCAAAGCGACGCGGAACTGTGCTTCTGGTTCTCCCCTGCATACGTCTGATCCAAACGGAACAACTTGCCCCTTAGATACCCTCGATTGATTATCTCCTTGGTGAGAAGATCCTGAAAAACAACATAGGAAAAATGTTACATAACATTTAGACTCAGTGTTCAACTATAGGACAAATATTAAGTGATGTAACAAGTCAGGAACATATAACACATTATCAAGCTCTAAGGTGGGAGTAACCCGAACTAATCCTGTTCTTAATATTGGAAATGTTTCACCATTAGCATTAGTAACATGAGAGACTAGTGGGAAAGACAACTTAGTAAAATAAGACTTATCGTAAGTCATATGATCTCTAGCATCGGAATCAATAATCTAAGTATCAGAACCAACAAAGTTAAAGACCTTTAAAGCTATACCAATCTTACCACGACCAGCTATAGAGGTTGTGGCAGTAGCTTCACCAGTGGTATGATGATCTTGTCTAGTCACTCTATAGAAATCTGGTTCTTAAATCAATTGAACTGCAGCTGCTTTAGCTTTAGGACGGGAGCCAGGAATTTTAGGTCTGAGGTGTGGGTGTAGCTTATAACATGTGTCGAACATGCCCGAGCTCGTTGCAGTAAGAGCATTGACGATGACGGTAACTGAAGCCAGATGGTGGGCCTTGTTGATGGAGTGAGACAGGATTCTGTTGCTGGAGGGGTGAATTTGGTGGTTTGGCTTGAATGGCCAGGCTAGACACTTTAACTCATGCTTGGTTAAGGCAATCCTGCTAAGTCTCATCTTTCTGAATGTATGTAAAAGCCACAGTCAAGCTGGGAGGATCTGAAATTCTCAGCAATTCTCCTTTCGCACTGTTATGTTTTGCATCAAGTTCTCTCAAGAACACGTGAACCCTTTTGAGCTCTTTATCCTTCTGGTACCAGATAATATCAGGGTTCTTGATCTTACATGGATTCTTCTGATCTATTTCGGCCCATACATTCTTCAGCTTAGTGAAATACATAGATACTGGTTGTCTATTTTGTTGCATTGCAACCACTTTGCACATCAACTCATGAACATGAATAAAGTCAGACTCATTTGTATAAAGATCTGCTAAAGTCTTCCATATTGCCTCAGCAGTTTCACACTCCTCCACTAACTGGACCACGTCATCATTCATGGCTTTGAACAAAGTTCTCATCACAACTCCATCATCCTCTCATTTGGCAAATGCATCTTCATCATCTTCACTCAGAGCTTTGGTAGTTTCGGTCACATGTCTCATCTTGTGCATGCCACGAAGATGAAATGACATCAGTTTTTTCCAAGTCCGGTAATTGGTACCGTTGAGCTTGGTACCCCTAAACAAACCACCATCTGAGCTTCGAACCGAAACTTTAACTTTCTGAACTTCGTTGGTTTAACCAATGCATTTTGATCATCACCCGCCATTGAAAAATGTTAGAGAGTATGCAGCGGAGGAAACACACAAAGGAAAAATTCAAGGAATAAATGGATTGGGTCAGGTCAGCGGGTCGGACCGTGGATCGGGTTAGGTCAGCAGGTCAGATACGAGTCGGGTCGGATTTGGACTGGACCGGATCTGCCTGGGCAGGTCGGTTCTAACAAAGGATATATCCGAATCAAAATAGAAATGTAAATATATTATAGTTGTGTCACAGATTAATTTTCGTTATTCTATATTTAATAGTTATCATTTGTATTTCTTGTAAACTCTTATATAAACCTCCATAGTGAGATGAATAATATATTAAAAAGTTTATTCCTCTCAATAACGTTATATTTAAATTGTTATCAGAGTAAAAATTTAAAATAACGTTATCTCATCTATTTTTCATTCTTTAATCGTGAATAATTAATATATAGCATCATAGAGCGTGCTCAATCTTGTTTCGTGTTAATCAATTACCCTATTTTAAGGTTAATATTGTTTTTTTTGTTTCAAAGCAGTCAGATCCGCCGACGAGCCCGAACTAGAGCCGCCTTCTGCTTTCCTTGCAAAACAGGGTAGCAGTTCTCTATCATCTCTGCAGTTGAAGTTGGTTCTCCATCTCAGAGCAGTTCTCTCTCCATCTCCATCAGTGCCGAGCGCCTTTCCTCCGGCTGTTCCGTCGAACCCAGACCGCCCTTCCTCCGGCTGCGTGCCGGTGAGCACAGAATCCGCCTCTCCTCCGGCTACTTTCGAACCCAGACCTCCAGGTCGTCGACCCGCCCAGCAGAACCGACCCAAATCCTTTGTTATATAGGCTTCAAAATTCTGATTCGGATATATCCTTTGCACGTCTTTCCAAACCTTGAAGGCTTGAACAGTTGAACTCCAAATTACTATATTTGGAGCTTGCTTAATCAAAATAAATTAGAGTACAACAGACCAAATGAAAACGAAGCCTCTAATTGATCAGCATCTTATTCAACTCCAAATATCATATAGCTTTCAATTCTTTCACAATCAGGGTACTCCTGAAGAAACACAATGTGGCATCTCCACAATTGACGATCATTTAACATGAATCGTTCTTTACCTAGGACATCAGTAATCACTAACTTCAGACCGAACAAAGAACTGGCCGGAAGGGCCATCATTAGGCAGCAATGCTAAATTCACTAAACTTGCTGCACCTTCTGCAACAGTTATGAAGCCGGTATTGAAGTTTAACTCTGTTTTGACATAGCCAGGGCAGACAGAGTTGACACGAAAACGAGGGTACTCCCTGGCTAGAATCCTTGTATATGCATTCACTGCTGCTTTTGAGACTGTATAGCCGGACAACATAGAAGGCCAACCCTTGCTTTCAAGTGAACCCTCCTTGAAGTCTTTTAGAAACTCTGTCAATATTTCATCTACACTCTCTTCGCTTAGGTTCTCGGCATCTGTACTAAGAACTTCTTTCACCCCATCACTTGGTATGTTCTTTAACTTCCCTGAAGAGGATGAAACATTAACAATTCGTGGTGAATCAGATAGCTGGAGGAGTGGAATAAGCGCTTCAGCTGTTCTTTTAGCACCATAATAATTGATTTGCAAGCTTTCTTCTGTTAACTCATAAGTTTCAGTCAACAACTTTTTCCAGTCAACATTCCCTCCCTGCATGAACAAGAAAGAAAAAGAACTTATTGTTTCAGTCTCTTGAACCTCAGATGAAATATTTTGCAGACGTAGGAAAAGAAGGCATGGGATCAACCTAAGTAGACCGCCCTTGGCCAAACAAAGATCAAACTACAGTTGTCTCACTAGTACAGTGAGCTAATGAAGCATTTAGTTGTCAATAGAATTATAGTAATAACATGCTGAGAAACAAAGCAGATGAATCCCAGAGAAAAGCTAAGAGAAACATAATTAACCATGGATTAATTAGAAGCATCAATTGCTTCATCAGTAACCGTGATGAAGAAGTTGAAAGACTTACAGGAGCAGATGCAATTGCAGCTTTCAAACCCTCAGCATCAACTATATATACAGCTCCAAAAATCCCTGCATTGTTCACCTGTCAACGTTCAAGAATCTCAATATCGGTGCAATTATACCAACAAAGTACATGTCAACCACTCAATCTAATATATCTATGTGTTCATACAAAAAAAAAACATCTATGTGTTGGAGGAAGGTGATATTGATAAACTCAATTCCAAAGGACGGTAAATTATCAAGGAAAGAGGTTGGTTCATACCAAAATATCGAGCTTTCCAAACTGAGTTTTGATGAATTGTGCCAGAGAAGCAATACTGGCAGAGTCAGCCACATCAAGTTGGTGAAAAATCACTTGGCCTGAGAGACCAGACTCTTTAAGTTTCTCAACAGCTTCAAGACCCCTCTTCTCATCTCTAGCAGTTAACACCACAGTGATTCCCTTTGAAGCCAACTGTCTTACAGCTTCGAATCCGATTCCTTTGTTTGATCCTGTTACAACTGCACACCTGAAAAACACAAGAAGTAAAGAAAAGAAAGAAACTATTACAGATGTGCACTACTTCTACTACAGTATCTACCTCTTAGTTGATTCTGCCATTGATGAATTAGATGGGGAGGAACGTTTGTTGTCTTTGAGATTTGGGATAGCTGAAGTCTAGAGGCTAGGAGAAAATGATGATTAGCTTGTTTGTACTTTGGGACAGATTCAAGTTATATTCTTATAGCACATCGATATGGAAACGAGGGATCAAATACCATGAAAAATGGACTAAACTTGATCCATTACGGTGACTGACTGACGCACTGGTGACGCAAAGGCATATGTCAATCTGAAATTCTCTGTGGTGAAAATTTGGACTTGCAGAACTAGTATTTGGTGACGCAATTGCATATGTTGCTATGTACTATATAAATGGCTATCCTTAGGCTTTCTACAACCAATGCTATAATATAACGACACTTTATCACACAATCATCTTTAACCGATGAGCTAAAATGCTAAAAAGCTAAAAAAAAGTGTTAAAGTGCTATCCCGATTGTCAAATTTGGCTCACTGAACGGGACTAGCACATGTCATGTGGCATCCTATCATTGACCTCGTGAGATGTGTAATATTTTTTGTCTTAAATATATAAAAATTTAGGAACATGGCTCGATACAAGATGGTTCGTTCTTCTTTCGGTCACGACATTTTACAAAGTGATCATGTTCTCAACCTTTGGACAATACGAGGTCAAGCACATTGAGTTTTGACAATTATAGTCTAATCTGCTTGAATTTCTTTCTTTAAGCCCGAGCTAGGCTCGGCTTAGTTTATTTGTTAGATGAGCTCGAGCTTAAATCGAGTCAACTTGGCTCAATTAACTTTTAATTTAGAAAAATTAAAAAGAAGAAATAAAATTTAAATAATAATCTAAATTTGATGTCTAATCATCAAGCAAATCTTTAAAAATGACTAATCAAATTGATTTGATTGTTGCTTCTAATATAATTTACTTAAATTTTTCAGATTTTCTTCCAATTAAATAGGAAGGTAATAAAAAAATTATAAAGAAATTATATTTTGCTTATATGTTTATAAGACGAGCTACTCATGAGCTAAACGAGCCGAATACCTCATTGTTCAAGCTTGGCTCGTTTTTTTGTCATGCATAATGTTAAGCTCAAGCTCGGCTTATTTATCCTATGAGCACGAGCCGAACACGAGCATCTCAAGCCGACTTACAGCCCTACACATACATACTAGTCCAGACGAAAGTTAATTTCATTATAATTAAATAAGAAAAAAAAATGTCGATAATATATGAAAAACAATAAATATATTATTGTCCTATAAATTAGCACTATTTGGTTGAAGACAATGACCGGTATTTTGATGAAAATACCAAATATGTGTGCTAAAACTAAGCACATATAATATTTTTAGCACATTCGGTTGGAGATGGCCTTATTTACCCTTTTTCCAAAACTTAACCGATGAAACTTTGAGTTCAAAACGCTTATCTTTTCATAGCTTTTGGCAAAAAAAAGATCATTCACTCTAGTTTGAGAAACACTGATAACCATCTTTTTGTTCATCAACTAGTCCTTTCTACTTGCAAATTCCCAATACTTGGATGATTTATTGATTCAAGAAATATCTGCAGAATTAGGACTGCAAATCTCCAAGGGGCTACATATCTTGAAACTACTACATTACTTTTCTTTACTGAATTTTATTAAGAACAGCTGTTCCAGATTCAACCAGTTACAATGGACAAGGCTTTGCATAACCAAGTCTGCTTAAAAACATGATACTTCAGAACGGACAAAGAATTGGCGTGTAGGGCCATCATTAGGAAGCAATGCTAAATTCATTACACTTGCAGCACCTTCTTCAACAGACAATATGCCGGTATTGAAGTTTATATCTGTTTTGACATAGCCAGGGCAGACAGAGTTGACACGAAAACCAGGAAATTTCGTGGCTAGAATCCTCGTATATGCATTGAGTGCTGCTTTTGAGATTGTATAGCCTGACAGGAAAGAAGCAGGCCAACCCTTGGTTTCAAGTGAACCCTCCTTGAAGTCTTTTAGAAACTCTCTCAATATTTCATCTACACTCTCTTCGCTTAGGTTCTCGGCATCAGTACTAAGAACTTCTTTCACCCATTCACTTGGTATGTTATCTAACTTCCCCAAAGAGGATGCAACATTAACAATTCTTGGTGAACCGGATTGCTGGAGGAGTGGAGCAAGTGCTTCAGTTGTTCTTTTAGCACCATAATAGTTGATTTGCAAGCATTCTTCTGTCGACTCATAAGTTTCAGTCATGAACTTTCTCACATCAATATGTCCTCCTTCCTGCATGAAAAAAGAACTTATTCCTTGACGGTCCCTAGAATTCCTAATAAATAAATAAGAAATAAACCCAAATAAGACCTTCGGCCAAACCAAACATCAAACGAAAATTGGCCTATTAGTACATTGAACTAGTGAAAAGCATTTAGTTTGAAATGGCTACACAATAGAAATTGTGTAACATGTTGATAAACGAAACAGATAAAGCCAAAGAGAAGCTAAGAGGAACATAATTATTAACCAAGGTTTTTCTCTGTCAAAGGACTGTACAGTAGTGGAATAACCAAGAAATAAGTTGAAGACTTACAGCAGCAGATCCAGATGCAGCTTTAAAACTATCAGTATCAACTACAACTCCACCAATCCCTGCATTATTCACCTGTCAAAGTTCAACATCTTAATATCTCTACAATTACAAAGCATGGTACATGTCAACCACTTAATCTAGCAGTATCAGATAGCTTTCATGAGAAAGGTAGTATTGATGAGCTTCCAAAGAACAGAAACTTTCCAAGACATGAGCTTTAATCATACCAAAATATCAAGTTTCCCAAACTGTGTTTTGACGAATTGTGCCAGAGAAGCGATACTAGCATGGTCAGCCACATCAAGTTGGTGAAAAACCACTTGGTCTGAGAGGCCAGACATTTTAAGTTTCTCAACAGCTTCAAGGCCCCTCTTCTCATCTCTAGCGGTTAAAACCACAGTGATTCCCTTTAAGGCCAACTGCCTTACAGTCTCATAGCCGATTCCTTTGTTTGATCCTGTCACAACTGCATACCTGGAACAACACAAGAACCAAATTCAGGAGAGAACAGAAAAAACTCAAGAAACTGTAACAGATATGTAGTGGTAGGAGAGACTAGTAGAGTGGTACCTCTTAGTTGATTCTGCCATTGACGAGGGAAATTGTTGTCTTTGAGATTTGGGACAAGAGAAGGCCTTGGTACTACCCCCATATAAAGCCGTTGAAAGCCTTGGTTACTGGGCAAGGCTATGAAGACTGGCGGTTTGCTATGTCTGTACTTCCTTGTAAACTACGAGGAATCTATACTTTCTTCTAAACAAATATTTGTGGACTTTAGTATAGACATTGTGGTGACGCAAATGGACTACATTATTATTCTGAAACTTTAGTGGTCGAAATATGGACAGGCCGGCTATTTCTCAATGATAACATATTAGCATTACTCTCGACTCCATGAGTTCGAGTCTTGAAAAATCATACCCAAATTCTAGAGTAACATGGTTGCTTGCTATGAACTATAAATTATAAATGGCAATCCCTCTAGTCCCCTTTTCGAAGCTTGGGTAGCATTGACCGTGAAGCTTTGGACATTAACCCTCGGGCACACATCTTTCAAATGGTTCAAAGGTAATACCAAGTTCACAGTAATATGTTAATCTACCATAAATACATTGCAGAAGAGAACAAATACATTGCGTAAAATAATTATATATAGCGATGTATTGTTCAAACAAATGGGCTTCTTATCAGACGAGTCAGAGGGGCACTATTCCTGTTTCATTCATTTCCTTCTACTTCTTGTAAATTATGAATTTAGGAAGTGGTACCAAGAATAAGTTGCTTGGCTAAGCTCCAAATGGATATCCTGGAAGGTGTACTGCCTGTGATGCCAAGCCTCATTTTTCGTGAACAAGAGGGCTGTAAACAGGGAACCACATATTGTGCCTGATATAGTCCACCGTCTCCTCCTGCAACGAATAGATAAAATCCAAACAAATTCAACAGTATTAGAATCAGCTTCATATCTGCAGCAAGTTCTATTTCTGTTAAGGTAGACAACAATTATACTAGCATCCGATCTTCTCTCCCTTGAATTTTTCCCTCCTATCCTATGATGCTTATTAGAACATCATTTTTCATGTATGGTGTTAAATCTATTTCGTAACATGATTTTTGCAGACTGATTTATAGAGAGCTTCCTGTTTTGTTAAACGAAGATCACGTATTAGTTCATACTTTTGACATGTGTGACAGCTCTCTGGGACCCACTTCACCGTGTCCTTCTGCCAGATCTTCTGCAACAGCCGCACGCACAACAGCAGCTCCAACCTCTGCTGTAATATCTCTAATACTGCGCCATATACAATACAAAATTCAGAGGTAAAATACTATCAACAAACTGCACGATCCCGCTCTCAATTTAGAGTTCTTATTTATTTTGCACCATATGGTTTGTTAAATTGATAGAATACTTTAGATGCCACCTAATAATTTCCATGGAGATAATACCGACTGTTGATAGTATACAATAAATTGACATGCTGTTTGATCAAGTGTTACTACAAGGAACGGTGAATATTACCTATCTATACAGGGATATAAGATGCCTCTTCCAATGTCTTCATCTGTCATATATGTAGCAAGGCTGGACATGAGAGAATCATTGGTCAGTAATTAATCAAAAATAGTTCAAGCACTCTCATAACATTTATTATTTCTTCGATGATGTAATCTATGATCCATCACACTAACTCTACAAGATTTAACAGTGAAATTTGTGTAAAAGATTGGGAATGGATACAGAATGTAACAAGACACATCTATCATTTGGTGATCTTCTTAACCACTGTTACATATGATGACTTTGTGAGCATGAAAATAAGTTGTGCAAATCCAATATGATGACTTTGTGAGCATGAGAAGAACAATAATTACGCACATCCAATCGTAAGGACTATTACTCCCAAGAAGTATTAGCATGAAATGTGATTATGTAGATATTAGATAGTAAATGTATTTTGATAGCCCCAAAATTGAAGTACCCAATAACTATGTTTTTTGTAAAGGCAATAAAAATAACACTCATTCTTTTGTGAACTGGCGTTATGATTACAAGGTCTGCTAAACACTACGGGATACTTAGGCGTTTAAGAAAATAAATAAATAATAATAATTAAAAATTAAAAAAAAAACATAAAATAAAAATAACCTGCTCACTTTCAAGTCCATATTTACCTTCTTTCTGTTTCTATTTTCAGGAAGCTGTAAGGTATTCCTCAAACAGAAGAGCACAAGCATATTTATTTCACAATTATGAGATCTTATGTTCTTACCATTCAGATGCTGCTTGCAACATGCCATCAGATATCAAACGAGCACCTGAAAGAAGTGCACCTAAACCAATCCTGAATTGGAGGCAATCAAAATGCTCATTGTCAAGTTAAGGAACATAGTTAATTCAAAACAAAAACAAAACAATGTGGAAACTAACCCTGGGAACAGGTACATGTTATTTGCTTGATTTACATGGCCTACTTTTCCATTGCCTGCAAACATGAAATGATATCTATGGTCAAACTAATTATACAGACAAGCAAGTAAGAACCTAAGCATGATAACTCCAGCCAGCAGTGGCTCACATCTTATGTCAAAGGAAGTCATTGCTTTAATAACATGTTCACACAATAACCAAGGAACACATAATAACCCACTAGCCCGTACCAGAAAGACATCGTAAGGAAAAAAATACCTAGATCAATATTCCCAAAGGGACTTCCACTTCCAAAGACTATGTTTTCACCGGCATGCTTAAAGGCATCTTCAGCGGTGCATTCAGCTATTTCATTCATAAAAAGACAAATATTCGAGTCAACCATAAAATCAGATGCCTTGAGAAAACCGAGATTTGAAAAGGCTCAGTGGAACAAACCATTCTTGGTTGGATTGGACATAGCAAATATGGCAGGTTTGATGGACTCAGATTCTCGCATTGCTTTAAGCACCTGCAATTAAAAGCCAGTGGATATGACAGCTATGAGGAATTCACTCAAATGATGCACAAATGTCAGTTGTTGACAGTAGAACCAACCTAGTTCAGTAAAGTAGCATTAGGGTTGAAAAAGCACACATCAAACCAGAATCAAACTACCCCCAGGTAATTTGAGTGATGGAGATATTGTAAGATATAATAAAATGCTAACCTCCTCACTGAAGACACCACCGACTCCTGACAAACCAAGAAGCGCATGAGGCTTGATCTTCTTAACCTGCCCAAAATCAAGCTCTGACCAGTTAAATCTAATTAATGGAAACGTATAAATTTCAAAGTTAATTAGTACTAGCAAACTGGTTTCAGAGTTTAATGAATTTACCACTTCAAGAAGACTAGCTCCCTCCCAAAGCCCATCAGTCTCAGATGGATCCCTGGCAAAGGGTGCAGCCATTGGATCAAGATTTTTCCTCTCTTTTGTGACCAGACCCTGTACGCAATATAAAAAACAAATTAAAACAATATATCAGTGAAAATCTTCCAATATATGTAGATCAAGACGTAAGTCAGAGACCAATTTTTGTTGAATACAGTTGATTATACATTTACATATGAGTGTAATAATCATGAATATGTAAGTGAATGTTTTACTACAATTAGCAATAAGCAAATAGATGACAAGACCATAACGTCATCATTAAGAGTTTTGCTAAACATGTGTATGATCCTGCTAACATATACATCAGGGTTATCAATTAACAGAAAAGGACTGCAAGAACTTAGAGAAAAGGATTTGGCCATTACATCTTTATCAAGCAGAAAAAATGGATTTTTGGCAGCCACTCCACTGTTCTCTGCCATTCTTGAAACAGCCTGTTTAGCCATGCTAAGAATACCTAGTCCAGCACTGAAACATGGAGTAATGGACAAAAGGATCAATTCAGCTCCAAAGGTAGTATAGCCAAATACGATTCTGTATAAATAAATAAATAAATATCAATTACCTTCCAGCTCCCACAACAACTATCTTTTGGTTCACAATGTCTGACAACGGTCGACCTTGGGCTCTGACAGTTCCTAGTAGTCCTGCAAGTGCAACACCAGCAGTTCCCTACAAGGAATGAAGGGCAACTATTAGAGGTACTGATTTCAAATTACCAGCATTCTGAAAAGAAATACACCTTTTAACTACCTGTATATCATCATTGAATGTGCAAAACTTTTTACGGTAACGTTGCAGAGTTTCAAACGCCCACTTCATTTGAAAATCCTCAAACTGAAACCAAAACACCTTAAGTTACAAGATATTACAAGCCTATGTAATATGAAAAGGGAATACTTCTCAAAAACATAAACCTGCACAATGGCCTTGGGCCAACGTGTATGAATGGCTTCCATGAGCTCATCAATAATTGATATGTACTCTTCTCCTTCCAACCTAGGTTGTCGAAGTCCTAAATCTATAAAAGTAAAATCATGAGAAAGGAGTATCCTCATGATATAAGCTAGACATTTTTCAAGCTATTAACTCCAGTCATACAGTACACATGGAAAAGAAAACAACAATTTAACTATAACCTAGGATAATTAACAAGAATTCATGCAAAACTGAGAAGAGAAAATAAAAAGATCTAGCATGATAATGATGATTCGATTACGGAAGTCAAATTATCACTTTTAAGATAGAAAATATAGGATTGAATTTCAGTCATTATTTCTGAAATCCACAGTCATAATGGATCAGATATATTGATCAGGAAGTATAACTGTATAAGATGAACAAAAAAAGACACCAAACAAGAAACCATGCCAAAACCGGATAGATCTTAGAGCTCATATTAACTTACAAAGACGGTCGTCAAGTAGGTTTTTATTGTTAGTACCAACATCAAGCATAACTGGCAGTATCTGTTGAAGCAGTTAACAAGTCAGGTAATGGAAGTTACCAGATAATCTATTACCAAAAGATATACACCAAACTCTAAGAAAATCAATAGCATTAGCATTAGCATTGAGAGAGAGAGAGCATACTCTTTGTGGATTGATACCAGCTGCCGCAACATACATATCAAGTTTCCCAATTGGTATTCCAATTCCCTGAACTCCAAGGTCACCTAGGCCAAGAATACGACTGCCATCTGTAATGACTAACATCTCTACCTGTAACATAGAGTGGAAACTGAAAACCAACTACTAAAATAACAGAACTTAAGAAATTAGGGAGACAAATGATATGCTCATAGCAGCATTCTCAAATCGTAAATAACAAAAATATCTCAGCACAGGTACATCACCGAAATGATATGCGGAGGAAACATCTGTGGATAAACAGAGAGTTTTTGGTCCTCTACGAGAACAAAAAGGTCAAGTATAAATACTATGGATTATTAAGGTTTCAGGTCAATGCTTGAAGGCGTGTTCCATATTTTTCAAAAAGGAAAACAAACAGCGTCACACATACCTGATTAGCAGGCCAATTGTAGATCATAGACATCATCTCCCCTTTGTCCTTTGCACTGAAATACATTCCACGAGGGCGTCTAAATAACCCTGAATAATTTTGGCATACTAATCCTACCGTAGGAGTGTATATGATAGGAGCAAAGTCCCTTATGTTATCTATAAGAACCTGGAACGAAAAACAATAAAAATCTCCATTAGACCCCAATTTTATACAATGTTCTTCAGTATCAACAAGCTGGAAGCAAAAACCAAACTTACTCGATAGTATAAAGTCTCATTCCTGTCATGCAGTCTATTTAAGATCCTCCACTTTGCCAAGGCGACAACACCTTCTGGTTGTCCTGCAGTATTTTTCTCCAGCGACCGATACGACTCCACTGAAAATTAAAATTATAATGTCATTAGCTACTAAGCCATCTATGCCATTAGTGAACTAAACAGCAACATTCCTTCAAAAATGATAAGCACATTATACTCGAACAATAGGTTGCAATTTGAGAGATAACTTACTGAAACGAGCATATTGCTGCTCGAAAGATATGACACGCGGTGGGAGTAGACCCCGGAGTCCTAACCGATCTCTTTCAGTGAGAGGAAATCCAGTATCCTACACTACACAAAAAATTAAGCACAAAAAATATCAAAAATTACAACATATCATCCATTTCTCAGCATAATTCACTACACAAAGTACACTCACTCACTCAAACACAAAACAAAAATAAATAAAATTAAAAAACCACATATCAATCACAAACAAAAATAGCCTCACAAAATCATCAAAAATCCAAGATCATCACAATACCTAGTTCCACAATTCAACAAAACAAGTACGAAAATGAAGGATTGACTTATTGACCGAACCTTGTTGAACCAAGGATCGTGGAGAATATCAGCGCCGCGCTTGTGAACAATACAAGGTCCGGGAATCGCCGTCGACAACAGCCTGGTCGATCGGCTCAGCCGCGACGCCGCGAATCGCGACACCTTCCACATTCTTCCAAACCCTAACGATTCTCTCCGAAACACAAAAGTCTCAGAGAGAAAGAGAAACCAAGACTCTCAGAGCTTAAGCCGCGATTCCATAACAGCTCCAGAGATCACAGAATTTAAGCGATGCGTTTCACTGACTGGTGAGTATGTACATACATACCGCTCTATTATATAGCAATGGAAATCTTTTTAATTTCGAAAAAGATTAAGATTTACTGAGATTTTAATTTATGGTTTTGGTCCAAAAAGTCCGTGTCTGCGAAAATAGAAGCAGACTGAAGACTTGAGGCGACGCGGAGGGGAGCTGCCCGGGATATTCGGGCAGGGGAGGGAAGACGGTTTCTCGCTGACCGGAGGAGCATCGGGCAGGAGGAGTATAATTGCGGAATGTGGACATTTATTAATAATATATTTATGGCAAGGTGGCGAGTTATGATTGGAGGTGTTATTATTAGTTACCTGTTGCAGTGAGGCAGGTGGAGGTTCGTGTGGTTTAGGGAACACTGACAAATGACTGTGTGAGCTTCCTTCGGGAAATGTTTTTTTACCCCAGAACGTACAAAAGGTTAATTTTGTTTGCTAGTGTGCACTTGGTAAATAAATGAAGTGAATGAGATGTTACCCAGAGGGTGGTTCTGGATTTATACGAGTTTGGACGATGAGTGATGTTGAGGGCATCATATTTGTTGAGATGAGCCATAATAATCGAATAGACAAGGAAACTTTACTATTCATAATGTTTTTCTTTGTAATTTCTTTTCTTTTATGGATTGACACAATATTTTTTCTAAAAATTTTATGTTTACATTATTAAAAAATATATGGTTTAGGTCACTTAAAAAAATTATGAAGTATAGATTACGAGACTTTTGTTTATCATTTTTTTATTTCTATGTAACTTTTGCTTCTCATTGATGATAGTACCTTAAACCCTAAACCTAAATGATGGACCTGTTCAAAATGAATAATCAACATATTCATTTTGAACAGGTTTCATAAAATTTTTCTAAACCCTAAACCTCATAGTAACTTAAACCTTAGATTTAGAAGATAAGAGATTCAAACTCAAACCCACAATACAAAATGAAAGGTGCCAATTGTGCAAGAAAGATGAAGGAATGTTGAAATCTCTAAGAAAAAAAAAGAGATTTCTTGCCATGGTGAGAAGCCATGCGTGATGACAAATCTAAATCATAAATATAGAAGATTGGCGAGACAACTCAAATTGGCAAAAGGCCAAGGGCCAAACAAGACACATATGGGGAAGGTCCTTAGGGTGTGAACTGTCAACGGTAAACCGCACTAGAAAGAAAGTTGATCGCTTAAAAATATGCCTACAAGAAAAAAAACCTTTCCCTGCATAGAATTGTTCGATTTTTACACCCAATGAATGAAGCACGGCAGCAGGCTTGTCCATCCATTTTTAATGACTGCTGAAAAGACAATATCACCTGCCCAGATGAATATGAAGGCAGCAAGAATATAGAATAAATGTGGGAGAACTTCACCTGCAGTCAATTCAGAAGCTTCAGAATTCAGATGGGCTAAAACAGGCGTGCACTGCCAATGAAAAGTTGGAAGACCAGTGCCTATGAATAGGAAGTGAAAAAAATCTGGAATCTAATTCCATTTGAGCGATGCAACATAAGGATTAATGAGTTCTGCCTCCCCCTTTCTACACCTAGGAACAAAATCTTATAACATATCTCAGACTGCTGAGGGCTGAGGCAAACAGGAAATGTCTATTCCTCTCCTCTCCTTTTATGTTTGTCCCGAAACATTGGTTTATGCTTTAGAGGAACCTCATAACTTTTCAATTTATTTCATGTCCTATGGACGGTTATGCACAACGCCATCAGCGGCACAGCAGACAATTCTTGAAAGATGGACTTTAAAACGTCATTACACACATTTTCCGATCTGAAAAAGTTTAGATGAGAGCTTGATTATGCTACACCACCATCGTCAGAGCAAACCTGCAACCTTAACCCTGAAGGACTTACAGTGGACACGTATCTGTTACACTAGCCTCCAGGTATGGATTTTCATAGATCACGAACCAACGAGGTCGAACTCAGATGGAGTCTCCACCACAAGCCCGCCCTGGCCAACTGAGTCAAACCTCGTTGGTGCTTAAAGTTTGAGTCTATCAGCAAAACAAGTATGAACAATTCAGGTATCTTATTCCTTTAAGCTAGAGAGCGAGATAACCATTTATTTTGGCAATTGATTGTATAGCAAGTCAAAAACTCACAATGAGTCATAAATTTACAGTTCAAGCCTGATAAAAAACGTCATAAAAGGTTGCTCGCTTATAATCTCAGCAAACAACTACCACAAGGAATGATTTGCATTCTGGAAGCTTTAGTTACACAACCTCCACCTGTACTTCTTTTACTGGATGCTCCAAAAACAAACTCAGTAGTCGTCCTTCTTTCCAAAGTTTTTGCACCACATTTGTGAAGGAATGGGGCGAACTGGGTGATGTGGCCGTTGCTGCAACAACACATAAGCCCATTTAGAAATGAATATCAAGTGTAACAAATTTCAGTACTAGAATGGATGCAGTTCCAAAGAATTCAAGAGGAACAGCATCTATTCCCATTTGAAATATTTCTCCCTTTGATAATTAATAGTAATTTCCATCCCATGCACTATTGAGGAATATTTCTGAAGCAAAGAAAACATCCAAAAGAAAAGACGTAGATAACCAAAAAGGTGGCTGACCAGATATTCTAGAAACCTCTTTCATCCATGAACACAGGGCAGTAATATGAAGCCAAATAACGTCCTTTATTTGAAAAACCTTTTTGATATTTCAAAAGCATAGCAAGTCTATCAAACTTAACAATTTCCTCAATGTCATTACCTCCTGGCATTACTTCAACAAGGCCATGGCGATAATCCTTGCCAGATAGTAGCATAAAAGAAGACATGCCTGCCTTAGCCAGTTTAAAATTGGGTTGTTTGTTAATGGCTTGCAGATCTAAGAACAGTTTCATTACTGAGTGGGCTGTTTAGAGTCATGCCTAGGGTTTACTGCAGAATCTCCTAGTTTTGATCTTCAATAGCTCTGAGTAAAACAAATCAAAACATGATTTGTAAATCAACAAGATTTTGTGTTCAGCAGTTTAGCACAGTAGATAAACATGTTTTCTTCAAATTATACATTGATCAAGTGATATTAACCCTTAGCTATGCCAAGTAGCATGTTTAGCACCAAATCAATGTTAAATACTTTAAATGACCTCCACTTCCATGACAGTGCCGGTATTTATTTGAAAAACAAAACAATTATGAAATGTACACCAAGTAAAAGCACGTAAAAACCAATAACCAAAATCACCAAATAATGTACAAAGTTATTATACACAAACTATTAGTAAGAAAGTAGTTTAACAGATAGTAAGGTGCGATATTATGTATCAACAACAAATTGTGAGGAAAAAAACAGGCTTAAACATCTAGCTGTTCGTTGAAAAGGGTGGTGATTTTTCACACCCCATGTACTTCCCTTTTGTTTTTTAATCATATATATACATCTTACCTCTTTCCCAAAACTATCCCCGAGTCAGCTGCTTAATGTGCTATGTTTGACAAATCATAAGATGATGATGCTGGCTGGAAGGTTCAAACTATTCGCCAAAATCTAAATTTCATCTTCACTCTAGTAAGTCTAGTCTCATTACCACCTCACCTTTTCAAATATTCAAATGCCTAATTTGCACCCTTAAATATCTATTCATACCCACTCCTCAATGAGTTTCTATCTGAAATTCAATTTACCCCTCAAGTGAAATTGACTTGTAGCTCAACCTACATGTTTAACTTACACATGCTCAATGTAGCTACAAAGGGTTTCTTCTTTTGACATCCAAATTAGTCATACAGCATAGCAGCCAAAATATTCCTACTCCAAACAGTTATCCTACACTAACTCACAGAACCAAAAACAACTTTTCAAACAGATAAGTTCCCAAAAAAACCCATTTCAAAGACTTTCTGGTAATTGCGGACACCAACTTAGCAACATTTCAATTGCCAAAATATTTTATTATAAAGTTTCCCATTCAATTGTTGCATTCCTTCCAAATTCATAACATGGTTCCTTTTATAGACCTGCAGCCACTGAATGGTTATGTACCAGACAACCAATTTCGTCTGGCAAATGGTTAGTAAGGAGCTGCCAGAGTACTGTACATTATGGTTGCTGGGTCTACTGTGACGAGGTTGGGTACAGAAGAAAAGGCCAGTCTAGAGTTAGATTAGATTTGGAATAAGAAGAAGAAGAAGAAGAATAAGAATAAGATCAATATATTAAAAATTTGTAAAACAGAAACGGAATGTGAGGAGTAATAAGCAATGCGAAAAGTACAACCCAGAAGTAAAACCATTTCTAGTATTCAAGGTATCTGACACTAGCAAGGTTTGTTGTAGATATTGTTTGACATAGCAAAAGAATTCATTTCAAATGAAAAGTGCAGAAACCATGTCAACCAACGCCTACTTAAGCGAAGACAGCCACTCGGGAGCAAAGTCTGTCCTCCAGATGATCTTAACCGCTGGGTCTAACAGATATGTCCTCCAGGTCACAGCATCTTCACTTTCTGAGAACTCCCCATACATCTCCCAAATTCTCTTACAAAACATCATCCAAAATCCAATTTTTCATTGGCCGCTACCAAGTTGTTCACCTAAATCAACGTTTCAGTCACTACACTACCCTAAACACATATGTTTGCTCAACGATTCACTCCATATCATCGAGCAAAACCTTGTCATCCACAAGTTGACAATTCTATAACCACTCAACATCATCACATGAGGCAAACTAACTACACCTAAGATAATCCAAGCACGGAGCTCATCTGGATCCTAACTTGACAATCCAAAAACCCAATCTTCACCTTCCGGATCCTAACTCTACAAACCCAAGATCCACACTTTCCTACATTCTTAAACACAAATCCAAACCAAAACGAGTTCAAGGCGAAGACGAACAAACCTCGAGCTCGGCAGATTTCATAGCGATGGGAATGCAGACGAGGAAGACGCCGAACATGGCAATCGCGGTGTTGCGCTTCCAGTGCTTGGGCCTGCAGTAGGGCCCACCGCTCATGCTCCACACCTTCGCCCTGAAGTCTCCTCCTACGTGGGCCCCTTCCCCGTGAGCATGCTCGCCTCCGCCCATTGCTCCGATCACCGACTCTCTGTCACATCAGAAGTAACAAATATCAGAAAAATCAAAACCCTAATTAGAATATGAGAAGTGGAATCCTGAAATTGGGAATTGAAGGAGGGGAGGATTGGGATGGGAGGTGAGATCAAACTGACTGAGGGGATTGCAGAGCTCGAAGATGACGATGAGCTTGTTTGGTTTGGGACTTCGCTTTCGATTTATTGGTTCCCCATTTTTCAGTACTCTGGGTACTGTCACTACTGTGTGTATGTTCGGGTCGGGTGTGGATGTATCCAGCTGCCCAAGTTTTTGTTTGTCCAAAACTTTCCCAATTTCATGGAGTTGTGACTGAAGTGCATTGCTATAGTACATTAATAAGGCCTAAGATTTATGGTCTTAATTTTATATGGTATGTCATATCATATAGATAAATCAATAATTTAAAAAATTATGTCATGTTATCTATGTGTAAAAATACAATCGTATCCTTTTTAAATCCAAATTAGGCAATAATTATATCAAATGTTATCTACATGATTTAGTTACCTTTTCATCCTATTTGATTTAGTTACCTTACATAAATTATATCAATTAAGTTAAAATATCATGAGATTGTACCTCATGATTCCGACGCCTCTGATTTAGCTGAGGGCTAGAAATACTTGCAGGAGCGAGGCGAGTCGGTCGGATGGGGCGGTGAGGTGAGACGCGCTCGCTGGCGCTCCGGTGAGGAGGGGAACAAAGAGAAAAGAAGAGAGAGAGAGAGAGCGAGAAGAATCGAGGGGACCAGAGAGAGAGAGAGCGAGAAGAATCGAGGGGACCAGAGAGAGAAGATCTGGTCTCTCCCCCACAGGTCAACCCATATATATATATATATATATATATATATATATATATATATATATATATATAAATAAACTAACGACCCAGATTGGATCTCCACAATCAACGACCCAAATTGATTTATAAAGAGTTACCATGACAGTAAATAGATATTTTACTTTTTGTTATTTATCGTACAGTAACAACACTTTATCCCGTATAACTTTCTCATACGAACTCCGATTGAAGTGTAGGACATACCCACGAGTTCGTATTAATGTCATCTACAACTTTCCCGAAGGGACTTTCTCCAAATTCTCGACTTATCGCAAAGTCATCTTTTACGGTAAAGTAATTAACTTTATTACTTCCGTAAACTAAATAAATCTATGTCAAACAACCCGTAACTCCTGAAAATATTCCGGACATACCGGATGACTCGTATTTACATAATCTATCCTTTGGGACATTAATTCTATTTTCCCCCAGAACCGTGAATATCTCGATATTAAACTCGAATATTACTTCAGGGAAAAATTTACAGCGCGGTTACAACCCTCTGTAACCCGCCTAATCCAGGTAAAAAAGTAAATTTAGGGACTGGATGTTACAAAAATTCTTTATAGGACTGTTTATGGAACAATTTTTAATAATGTTGGGCTTCAATTTCGGGCCTCGTTATCGCTGAGATCTTGCCACGTGTTTCTTTCTCTCATCTTCTCGCTTCTTCTCCAGACTAGATAAAGTGCCCGCGGCTAGCCGCGGGTGGTTGAGTTAATGTTGGTTTTTTTATTTTTTTGTGGTAACTATGTTGTGATGATAAATCTCTTTAAGTAACCGAATGTAATAACATTGCAGTTATAAACATTGGCATACGTTGGATATTTTGATAGATACATTAGGTATCACCTAACACTAAGGTGTTGATACATGAATTGGTAATCATATTACATACTCTAGTTCTATCGATGGCAATTTTATAGTAGCTTGCAAAGACACCATCATTTTTTTCCCACAAAACGATCATCGCTGCCTATTCTGGTCTTGTTTCGAATTTGTTTATGTCCTTGCATTCTACCCTCTAATTATCCGCATCCTTCTGTGCCAGTGGAATAAAGTCAGCTAATACTTTTGAAGCATAAGGGCCTGAAATCTATATCAATGTAATGAACCACATAGTGTTTAAACCTTAAACATTATAAGTACCTTATGAGACCATATTAAGTTGGATGATGAAGCAAGATCTCTTAGACAACATTTGCCGTGAACACACCTTCATGTTCTTCTATGGAGCCCTTGTTGACCAAGACTTTAGTGGTAGCTTTTGAAATTTCTCGTGATAAAGCTACATATAATTGTCCGTGACTGAATACATGATCTGGGAGATAAACACCTACATTTGGTATTGTTTGTCCTTGTGATTTGTTTATTGTAAGTGCAAAGCTCAACATTACAGGAAATTGTTTTCTTGTCATCTCAAAAGGGAGGCCAGAATTTTTGGTACTTTTTAAGGATATTCTTGGTAAAAAGACTCTAGTTTTGGCAAATTGACCACTTAAAATTTCGGTGTCAATAAGGTTTCTATACAATCCACGACATGTTAATCTTGTACCATTACACAATCCCTTTTTAGGGTCAATATTTCTTAAAAGCATAATGGTAGCGCCCTCCTTGATAGTTAACTGATGTGGAGGCATACCAGAAAGTGAAATTGAATTCAAAAATTCTTGTTGGTACATATTTCTGGTATCATCTTCAACTGAGTCGAAAGAGTAAAGAATTTGTTCAGGCTTTTGAATTCTTTTTATAATCATCTCATTTAGCATATCAACATCATCATTTTTCGGAGTGATTATTGCTCTTTCAACCATGTATGTTGATTCATTTACATGAGATCCTAAATCAGGAAAAACCTCATCGATTAACTGGTTAATCGATTGTTCGTCGTTCCATGGTATAACCATACATGATGGTATTTGTATCATATCTTCAGCCACACATGATTGTTCTCCATTTCCAACATTAAGTAAGAAATCTGAGAATTGTGGATCGTTGATGGATCTAATATTATGTAGTAAACGAAGTATTTTCACATCTTTCCAAAATGAAGCATTAATCATATTGGCTTTGACCGTTTCTGACCTTGTACCTTTAGGGACAATAGGTGGAATTTGTCGGAAATCTCCTCTAAAGATAATAACTTTACCTCCAAATGGAACAGGAACATCAGTGACATCTTTCAAAGTTTGATTCAGAGCCTCGAACGCATTTTTATGCATCATTTGTGCCTCATCACAAATAATAGCTGATGATTTTCGTATTAATTATGCTAAATATGATTGTTTACCAATAGAGCATGTGGAAGATTTATCAGGATCTAGTGGAATTTGAAATTTAGAATGAGTTGTTCTTCCACCAGGAAGTATGGTTGCCGCTATTCCTGAAGTTGCTGTCGCTAGTACAATATGGTTTTTGCTTCTCAATGTTGCTAACAACGAACGATATAAATATGTCTTTCCAGTACCTCCAGGACCATCAATGAAAAACATTGCATTGTCATTTCGCTCAATAATAGATATTATAGTGTTGTATGCAAACGCCTGATCTTGATTTAAATTATCAACAACCAGATAGTCTTCTTGAGGAGTAACAACTGAAATCTCATCTTGTATTACCCTTGACATTGTTGAGTCTTGATTATAATCTTCTGTCATTTGTGGTAAATCATAATCTGATATAGATTTACGATGTTGGCCCAATAACTCATTCAAGTCTTGCAAAAGTGTGTTTGTGGTATGTACATTGTCTGCAATACTTGAAGTATAATCTTCTATCATAAAGTTGTAAAATTGATCCCACAAATTTCGCACGCCATGAGGCTCACAAAAAACCAAGATGGTGACATACGTATGTTTAAGGCTTCGTGTAAACAGTCTTGGACGCTGTTATCATCTTCTAACAAACCACATTGTTCAGCAGCTTTTTTAATAGTTGGTTGCAATATACAATTCACTTTTCTCATATGTTCATATCATTTAGGTCCTCTAAAATGATTCAAAAGAACACGTAAGTAAAATTTTTCACCTCACAATCAAATTATACATATGAATACATGATTTTATAGCACTTATTATAAGGATTACAAATTCATGCATGTAATCATCTAATTAAAAATACAACTCACTTTAATTATTTGATTTAATTAATGATCCTTTAGACCATTTTTTCCAACAATGTCTTCTCTAAGAAACTAATTTACCTCCTCGCCCTATCTCTAATGTCATTGCTTCTGGTTCTTCTTACCAAGAAAACACAAGAACTGAGAGTAAGGATTTGAAAAGAAATAGGAAGCAAAATGTTGAATGTCATGATGGTGATGAAGACTCAAAGAAGAAGAAGAGGAGAAGATATATGATGAGGGTGGATCACAAGGGTGTGTATCAACCGCCTCCGGATTTGCCTGAAGAGTGTAGAAAATGGTGAATGGGGCAAAGGCAGAGTTGGTGATACAGAAGCAGTTGTTTACTACTAATGTGAAGCGTAACCTGAACAGGCTGTCATTGCCTCCGAAGCAGGTTCTGTGTCATTTTCTGAGACGTGAGGAGATTGAAGGCCTAAAGGAGAAGGATACTTTCATGAAGGTTCCATTTATAGGCCCGGCACTGGAGATGGAGGAGATTTCGGTAGTTTTTGGAAGCTGTCGAACTCGAATGAGAAGTCCCTTGTGCTGAATTCAAATTTGGAATTACATTGTTGAGAAGAATAAGCTGGTTAAGTGTGGTCGTTTCGGGATAGCAATGATCGGCTTCAGTTGGCGCTTGTTGTGCTGAAGAGAACTGAGGAGAGCGAAAATGGTGTTGTGGAGAGAGCCGAGGAACGTGAAAATGGCAAGGAAGGGAGAAGCACTGCAAGAAGTAGCAGTGTGAGCAGTGTCAGTGAGGATAGTGCAATTGCAGGCCACACTGCCACAGAGGAAGTACATGTCTGAAAATTAGATTTAAATGTAATGCTAGCAAGAGTGAGAGTACTAGTACATCTGAAATATCGAGTCAATGAGGAATAATCTTTCCTCCTGGTGGGTTAAGCCACAATGCCTTTGGTAGATGTAAATGAGAAAACAGAAATTTGGTATTGTTGGATATGGTTCTGAGTTTGTGATGGCTCTCAGGTTTTGCTTCTGTAGATTATATTTGTTTCAATTTTTGTTGCGGTTCCATGCAGCCTGATATAACAATTTCAGTTGGTAGTTGATTGACTTTCTTGGAAAATGATGTCCAATTATGTAGTTGTTTGCTTTTGCTCCTTCGTTATTGCTTCTAAATATCTTTTTACACAAACAGTAAGATTTTTTACTGGGATAGTAGATAATAACATTTTATTTACTCAGTCTGAAATACTTGATATCTTTGCCTCTGAAGCTATTTCATTGAACTATCTGACAGATTCCACCTCAAGTCTAGAAGTTTCAAATTGCACAAGCAAATTGTGATGTCAGAGTAACAAGGCCATATGATATTGACAATTCAAATTCTTAAGGTTTCCCTTCTCAAGTTATATCACACTCAATATCAAACTTCATAAAAATTGGACATTTCTACCTCTACTAAAACAAAGGGAATCATGTGATTTCAACATCGCAAACTAAGATATATCAGAATCCTACTCTATCAATAGTTACAGACTAGTGCAGACTTGTTTTTTGGTTCTTTCCGTTTGATTGTGGTTTGTCAAAGTAATCCACTGTGACTTGAACTTCACATTCAACCTCAGTTTAGCTGCTCTAACTCAGGTTGAGTATGAGACTTCTCTATTAAAAACTCGATTTTCTGTTAAGATAAGAAAGTGTACCAGAGTGAGTACCTAGGATTAGTGAAGCTGAAGAAGAAGAAGAACAAACATACCTTTACAGATTTATTGACTTCTTCAATTCTATTAAGCAGAAATTCACTAGGTAGTATGCTTCTGCGTTCTATTGAAGCATAGCGTGGTGAAGCTGACATCTGCAAGATATAGGAAACCAGGTGTTCAATTAAGAACCAACATGTATCTTACAAAGCTGGCCAGAGATGGAATGAAACAAGTTTGCTAAATAATAATATCTCGTATACCTTTACAATTTTAGCTGGTGATCTCAGAATTGGTGTTTCAGTTAAGGATGCAGTACGAGCCATGCTTTCCCCTTTTGCAGTGACAGTAGTAGGCTTCCAGTCTTGTATAACTTTTGAAGCCTCTGTTATGATGACCTACTCACCAATCACTAAATGAATACCCGATATGCATCTAACATTAGAAATTTTCTATAATGAGCATGTAGAATAAGCAATTGTAATCATGAAAATGCAGTCCAATTTTCTTATTCAAAACCACACGAAAAACTATGAGACAGTTTTATTCACCTTCCTCAAATTACTAGGGTTAGAAACCCCTTGAACCTGTAGTTCATCAACAGCTGCAGCTTTGCCACATGCTATACATTCAATTCGAAAGGTATGGATTCCATATCTTGACTGCAAGCAACCTATACTTGACACAACATAAATGAGATAACTGTTTTTGAAAGGATAAAATTCTGGAAACCTAAATACAACAAAAGTCTTTCACAAGAAACAGTTGTTCTGCACGCAGAAATTTTGCATTGGGAAATGAATTTTCAGATCGAATTCATAACCAACATCTCATGTGGTTAAGGGTTATTGAAAATGGATTACAGATTTCCATCCATTATAATTTAAGTAAGCGGAATTTATTATGCATTTGAGAAACCATGCTGTAGTACTCTACATGGCCCTGATGCTCTTTATTTTTCTCTTGTAATATATATTCTTATATCATAAGAGCAATAAACAATTATAAGTAAAGTTTGTATTTGAACTTTGGCTTTGCATGCAAAAGCTTTACAATGACTTGATTCTAGACCAATAACCCCCTCATTTAACTGCATGAAGCCGCAGAATTAAAAGCATAATATAGTTCATGCGGTTCAGCCATATTGAATTGGAGAAAATAATAGCATAAATTCGATATATGAAGGACGACTAGGACTGATAATGTAGTTGTTAGATATATTACATATGGACTATAAAGATATTACTGGTATTAGTCAATCAGATAAGTGATCAGTCTGGAGTACCTTGTTCAATAATGATGCCAATTACCAGGGAAAGGGGCACATGCCTCTCGATTGTGGTGATGCCCAAGAAGGGTACATAAGAAGGCCTTGAAACCTTTGCAGAGAGAGGCAAAAGATAAATAAGAAGAATCACAGTTAAAGAAGATGAAGAAAAAAAAGTAAAAGATAGTGTATGTACCTTGTAGACTATTTCACTAGGTGTAACATATAGCTTCCGAGAGGAGATGTCCTTCTGGAGAATATACCTCTTAAAAGGTAGATATAACAGCATAATGATGCCAACTCCCCAAGCTAAAACCAGCATCAGTGATATTGAAAGCCATATAACAGTGTCATACCTAACGATATTTTTGGCAAGCTCTTCAAAGGAGGCTGAGAACAGAATCGGCTCAGAACTGTCTGCAGTGTCAACATCAGATTCAGCATAAGGAAGTAGCTGATTCCTTGATGAACGAGATTCAGAAAGACCATCTGTATGACCCAGCAACATCTCTGCCAGCTCAAAACTAGTGATATGAAATATAAAGAACATTATTAGATGCAACACTCAAAGATGTTATCTTTTTCAATTCAATGCATTGTTGCTTTACACCCATTGCATTGGCCCAACAAATTTCATTTGAATCTGATTTGACACATATTGATGAAATTGAAATGCAAATGATATGCAGTGCAATAATGCACACTTAAAATAACTAGCATACACACCCTCAAAACATATAACCTCTCAAACCACAAAAAGTGACAGAACAGTTATCCACCCTGAGGCATCCTCAGACACTCAGACAGTGACGGCCGGCCTCTGCATCATTTCAATAACTTAACTAATAATGCTTCCTAGTTGACGTGCATAGTTTAGTGAGTACTTACAGCGCTATTACTATCTACCAGCATTTCAAAGCACCAAAATTTCATCCATATCTGGGATTTTATGTTTTGGGAGATGAATACCAAGCAGTATAGTAGAAAGTTTCAACACCAAAACATGCGTTTTTCACTTCACCCAATACTGAACAAAAGTGTCCACAACATATGTCTATCCAAACCATCTCAGACTTAATGCAGTTAGATTTCACCCTGAGATAAATTTTACCAAAAAGTCTCAAAACTTCCCCTAATTGAGAAGTAGAGATGGTCACAAGTAGAACAGTTAAAAGAGCAATTGCTTTGTGTATAGCTCATTATAGACTTTCGATTCCAGAAACAACTTCCCTACAGAAATTTACAACTCAACTATCGTATGCTTATCAAACATTCTCTCATTTCTTCAACATTAGAAAAACTAAGCAATCTCTAGCTGGTGATTTAAAAAAAAACCAAAATCCCAGATTAAACATGCACTTCTTCATATAAAGATTTCAACTTTAACTACAAAGTAATCATCTTTAATTGAACTTACTAACCATCAAGCTTAACTACTCAATACCAATATGCAAACAAGGATTTGAATACATAAAAAACATGACCCAGATGAGCATTAAGCGAATCAAAGAAGAACCCAAATAGAAATCATTGACTGAGAAATGGGAAACTGAAATGGAAAGAGGGGGGGAGTGATTAATACCTGGAAAGCTTGTTTCGATTTTGAGAGCCCTGGTACGAAAATCTGGGGATTTATTATTAGCGAATGTTGTGCTGGATTCTGTGTGGGGGTGTTTTGGTAATTTGCCGCGGAGTTTGAGTTTCCGGTGAAATTGGATCAAAACCAACCAGTCCTTGCGCTTTGTTTGTCTTGTCACTCTCATTTGGAGATTAGTTTTAATCTTGCTATGAAACAGTAACTTTTATTTTTCCGTTCTTGTTTTATTATTCTTTTTAACCAGTGCATGATAACTGAGGCACATGTTGAATTCCACTCTTGAACAAGTGATATTGGATTATTGGTTAGTTAATTTAATAAATTTTGTATAAGTTATCACCTATTTAAAGGATTTTAATAAATTATTATTTAAAAAAAAACAATGTCGGAATTCATTACTGTGGGGTCAAGTTTATTCTTAAAAGTTTAGGTCCTTTAAAAACAAAAAAGACTGCTCTCTATCACATTTCAGCAAAACAAACACGGCCTAGCGGTTCAAATATAATAGTGGCACCAAACGTTCTACGAGGTCAGTGACGAGGTGAAACTGTAACGCAGTAAAACAACCCCCGACGACGTCGTATCGCCCAAACAAATTACTGTGTCAAAATTCAATATACTCTGGAATCGTTTATTCCCGATTTCCCTGTACTTCCCTCACGCAACCCCAAACCATCTTCAACTCCTCTCTCTCGTCGCCGGAAATTTCCTTCCGATTCCGAGCTTCACTTCCGGCGAACCTCACGAATTTCAAGGTACACTCTCCTCGAACTCTTACGACTTTTCGCTTAGATTATAGCCTTTGATTATACCTGTTTATGTTGTTATCGTTCAATTTGAGTCTGCTTCGATTACTTTTCTTCTATCAATTCATATATGATGTAAACGGATTCGGAGTAGAAGGTTATTTCATCTCAATATTTTGTGAATTTTTTTTGGTGAATTTTTTAAGTTTGAGAAGAATTGGAAGTTTGTTTTGTAATCCAATTAGGTTCTATGAACAGTTCATTTTTCTTTTTGTGATACTACTAATGTGTTCATTTACTACGATTAGCGTGCTTAATTAGTTTGACTGCTTCAGTTTTTCAATAGGTTTCATTGATGCATAGGTTGAGTGATAGTTCCTTTTTCTCCTGATGCAGTTTAGATTATGATTCTTAATGGTTGTAAACCGTAGGCCAGTTGCGAGAGCCTAAAGTTAGTGTGTGAAGACGATTGGTTTTTTGCGTTTATGACTGATGATCAGATGGATAAAAAGAGGCATTTTGCGATTTTTACGACTGCAAGCCTTCCATGGATGACCGGAACTGCTGTGAATCCTTTGTTCCGTGCAGCGTATCTCGCAAGATACGGGGAGAGGATTGTTAGTTTGGTTATTCCTTGGTTGTCTTTGAAGGATCAGAAGCTGGTGTATCCTAACAATATCACATTTGGCTCACCGGCAGAGCAAGAGATTTATATTCGTCACTGGCTTCAAGAGAGGACTGGATTTGGATCTGAGTTCAATTTGCTTTTTTATCCTGGAAAGGTAAATATATGTTAGAACTACCATGGTAAATGCACAAATCAACTTTACTGCTAGATGGCCAGTGATTTGATTCATGGTAATCACGTTGTCGTATATTTCCCTGTATTCAAAGCAATATTCTCCATTGTCTCTGCTTTATTACCATGTAGTGTGGCTTCTGTTTTCTTCATGTTCCTTTCATATGCAGTATGACCAACTTTGACATCCCTCATGTTGCAGTTTTCCTTAGACAAAAGGAGCATTCTTCCTGTCGGAGATATTTCTGAAGTAATTCCTGATGAAAAGGCAGACATTGCTATCCTTGAGGAGCCTGAGCACCTGACATGGTATCATCATGGGAAAAGATGGAAAATTAAGTTCAGGCTTGTTATAGGAATTATTCACACTAATTATTTGGAATATGTAAGGAGGGAGAAGAATGGAAGAGCACAAGCATTTCTTCTAAAATATCTTAACAATTGGGTTGTCAGTATATACTGTCACAAGGTAAATTGTTAAATGCTGTGTTCCTGGTATATATTGTTCAGGACAGTTATGTACGTTTTGCTTTGCTTCAGTAGTTAGCTCACCTATCCTTTTCTTATTTTGCTATTGGATTTAGTGTAATTACCTTACATGTTGTTAGTTTATAAGCAGTACTATTGATATATATATATAGAGAGAGAGAGAGAGAGAAAGAGAGAGAGAAAGAGAGAGATGACTGTATGGTTTACGGCTCTTCCATTTCATGTGCTGCAGTTAATTATTACAATGCCTAGTCCAAATTTTGATAGATAGGAAAGCGGTTTCTATTGTCGTCATTAATTTGATATATTTGGTAATAGATTCCACCTATGGTTTCCTGTAGGTAATCAGATTATCTGCTGCCACCCAGGAGTATCCTCAGTCGATCATTTGCAATGTTCATGGTGTCAACCCCAAGTTTCTTGATATAGGTAAGAAAAAGCTAGAGCAGCAACAAAATGGAATCCAAGCCTTCAGCAAAGGTGCGTACTACATCGGGAAAATGGTGTGGAGTAAAGGCTACAAGGAGCTACTCAAGCTTCTTCAAGACCATCAAAAGAAATTAGGTGGACTTGAGGTTGATTTATATGGAACTGGGGAGGACTCTGATCAAGTTCACGAAGCTGCAAAAAAATTGGAACTAGCTGTTAGAGTCCATCCTGGACGTGATCATGCTGATCATGAATTTCATGAGTAAGTGTTCAGCCTGTCTTTCTTCTTCCTCATGGTATCAGTTCAGCATTGTATTATTAACAACATTCGGATAGCAAAAACGTAAAATTCCCAAGAATTGACTTAGCAACAATCAATGTTTCTTCTAGAAGCATTCTAGTCTTGAGACTCTTGACTATCGTATTTTTGGCACAGACCTTTTGTAGGATGGGCTGCCTTTGGGTATTGACTGTTTGATTTGGAATCATATTGAGATTGGTAAGTTTAAAGATTGTGATACCTCAAAGGTTTCTAGGTGTCTTAAAGGTTACATGACTTGCAGGAATGTAACCTTGTAAAGTGGACGCTTATGCTTTTTTCTAGGTTTGGATGATGCAAATTAACCCAAGGTGTGATGTCTAGAAACCTAGTGGAGTAATGCTAGTAGGTTTCTGTAAATTCCCTACTGCTCTCTTCGACCAATAACAATTTACATCATACAAAAAGCCCTAAATAATAACAGATGCTAACATTGATACTCATTATTATCTTTATCCTCCCTTATTTTTCTTTCCTCAAAAGTTAATCTGCTTCTTCCAAGTACACCTCAATTTATTTATTTAAAGATGGTCAACGTTGTTGTAATTTATCTTTTTGGTACTAAGCTTTGTTGGAATGCTTACATATATTACTTGTATAATTTTATTTCCCAGCTATAAAGTGTTCCTGAATCCAAGCACCACGGATGTCGTTTGCACGACCACAGCAGAAGCATTGGCAATGGGTAAAATTGTTGTATGTGCCGATCACCCCTCGAATGAGTTCTTCAAGCAGTTCCCAAATTGCCGAATATATGACAATGGTGAAGGGTTTGTCAAGCTCACACAACAAGCACTGGCTGAACAGCCTGCCCAGCTTACGGAGGCACAAAGGCATGAACTTTCATGGGCGGCTGCCACTGAACGGTTTTTAAGATGCACTGGGCTAGAAAAGGCATCGACATCTAAATTGTCAAAAGCTCCTTCAAGTAACTTTATGTCTACGTCATTGAACTTGGGGGGGAAGATGGATAGTGCGTCGGCATATTTGCATCATGTGGCATCTGGTTTTGAAGTGACGCGGAGGATTTTTGGTGCAATCCCAAGGAGTTTGCAACCAGATGAGGAGCAATGCAAGGAGCTTGGGCTGGCTGTTCCTGCTGGCAAGTGAGGCTCGGGAAAATGAAGTTGGTCTGCTTCTCTTGTGACAATATGAAATATTTGGCTACTAAAGCATACCTATCAAATGCTGTAAAGGATGTTTTTTTTCTGATTAGTGACAATTGGATAAGGAAGAATAAAGAATGATTTATTGCTGCCATATAGATGTAGACCAGATCTGTAATTATAGTGTACATATTGTCATATACAGTATCCATGTGGGGTAGCACTGGATGTAATTTTCATTGTGTTTTTATTCTCTAAATTGTTGTATTTCTGACTCGAACTTGTTCAGGTCTCTATTACTGACATGGTCTAAGGTGTTAGGATAAAAGTCACTCAACAATGGTGCCAACGATAGAGTGAAAGGAATTGCTAGACCTTATTATTCAAGACTAGTTGTGTTTGTTGAGGAGATTAGCAGAAGGTTATCAATAGGTTCAATAGACTCACATCAAGTGAAGTTACGTTGCAGTTGATGAAAAGATATGGGAAAATATTTACTTCGTTCGATTTTCTTAAAATGTACTTTTAACAATATCAATCGTAATCTTAACCATTCAATAGTTGAATTAACCAATAAATATCATCTATACAAAAAATCAATGTAAAAAAGATTGTTTGCTCACCCGAATGTATCGAACAAAATGAACGGATTATCATAAAAACTTAGGAACTGTCCATTTTGTTCGATCCATTCGGGTGAGCAAACAATCTTTTTTTACATTGATTTTTTGAATAGTTGATTTTCATTGGTTAATTCAACTATTGAACGGTTAAGATTACGATTAATATTGTTAAAAATACATTTTGAGGAGATCGAACGAAGTACTTGGTCTGATCTAGATCAGACGAAGTATTTTCCAAAGATATGTATGTTCTCCATGTTTTAATGTTTAAAAGATCGGACCAAGTACTTTCCAAAGATATGTATGTTCTCCATGTTTTAATGTTTAAAATGAAATAGTTTTTTTTCAATGTTAATATGTAATCCCTTGGCTCCAAAATGTAATAGCAGCTTCATGATGACACATGAAAAAAAGTTCTCCATTCTTAAAACACTCCGGTGTACTTTTTCACATATAGTTCTAATTGCTATGGATAGATTTTTTCATAGCTCTAATTGCTATGGATAGTTTTTTAACTTATAATTGCACTGGTGAATTACTAGGTATATATTCTCAAATTTCAGTGTAAGCTCTTGTAACAATGATACGTATTCTCAAAACTTATATTTTGATTTTACTTATATTGGCTCATCTTTCAATGGGATACTAGGTATAAATTTTGATTTTACTTATTTTGATTTTACTTATACGTAGTAAAAGAAATATATCATCTTTCAATGGGATTAATGTATGCCGCGCAATATTGGCTCATTATTGCTGGATAGACTGCTTGCTGACAAGCAAGGACACTATTTTGTTCTGACAAGCAAGGACACTATTTTGGTCCACATCTTTCACATAGAACATGCACCTCAAAGATTTTTTTAGTTAAACACCCTGAGATACATGAAACAAATAAACAGAAGTTGGCTTTACTTTTATAGAACACATACTGAAATGTTGCCTTGGGATTGATATAGAAGAATGCTGTTTGAAAACCATAGTTCCTGGACAGTTTATTACTTGGTGGTGAATATGCATTGCTTATAACTTATCAATTGCAGTAACTTGTACCGTGGAGAGCTCCGACTTGGAGGAAAGGACTGCCCCGTCTAACCAGGGAAGAATAAGGAAGCTGGTCAGAATGGGATTGACAAACCTGAAATTCCAAACAGTGAGCTTGGTATGTGGGATAAAGATGAGTTTTGCATTTTCTCTAGTGATTAAACCATCCTGTTATTTGCTATTTTTCCTTTTGCTTCTTCAGATATATGCTCATGTGCAGTATTCTTATTTCCGGAGGTTTATTGTTCTTTGTAATGCCTGGATGGGTCAATGGAGATGTAATAGATGCTTAGAGAAAACTTACATTTATTTCAGTAGTTGGTATACTGGGATGCAATTATTAATTGGCTTTGATTCCCATCATGCGGGACGGTGTCGAATGAATAGTCACAATGACATCCATAAAGCATATGACTCATGATACAGAGTGGTTCACATGTTATGAATTATATTAAGTAGAAGACAGGGAAGAATTTGTAGGTAATTTTAGCAAACCAACATGATTGTTTTGGAGTACACTGGATATCACAATGTGGGAAAGCAAATACAAAACAAAATACATCAGTACAAACGAACAATAGATTCATTATTTCACATCAAACAATTCAAAAGCACATACATAGGATTGAACACACTACACACACCAGAAGGAACCTCCAATCCAGCATCACTGTTTTCCCAAACATTGCATGATCACAAGTTTATACCTGGGTAGAATTGTTTCCAGTAATCCTCCTATCTCTCCTCACCGAAAGGCGAGTGTTTCCATCCACCTGGTCTCTCCCCATAAGGTGGTTCATTCCTTCCACCATGTCTTTCCTCCCCAAAAGGCGGTCCCTCCTCCCCGAAAGGTGGCCTCTCCTGCCCATAAGGTGGTCTCTCACCCCTGAAAGGCGGTCTCTCGCCCCCAAAAGGTGGCCTATCTTCCCCGTAAGGCGGTCTCTCGCCCCTGAAAGGTGGCCTATCTTCCCCGTAAGGCGGTCTATCCTCCCCAAAAGGTGGTCTCTCCTCCCCCAAAGGTGGTCTTTCCTCCCCATAAGGTGGTTCATTCCTCCCACCATGTCTCTCCTCCCCGTAAGACGGTTCCTTCCTTCCACCTAGTCTCTCCTCCCCAAGAGATGACTGTTTCCATCCACCCTGTATTTCCTCCCCATCAGATGACTGTTTCCATCCACCAGAGCCCTCCTCACCATGTTCTCCAGAACCATGATCGCTTCTCTGCACCATAGAATACAATCAAGTCAAATGCATTAGCATTGCACGTGGAGAAATGCTTAGCACAACCACCATAAAATCAAATACTTCACTACGAGTGCAGTGTGACAAGGGATGAACCTGGTGCCCTTATGTAGCAAACATATAAATTCTATAACAACTGAAAGCAAATGAGCGAAAAATAGAGAGGAGCAGATGAACTTCTGATTACCCCAGGCAGAAAACCAGATTCAGGAGTGAAAGTGAGTCCAAGTTTAACTCCACCACAAAATTCCTTCTTCTTATTGACAATGTTGTATGTAGTTGGGTTCACTGTTCCTTTGACAAAAGCTGGCAGTAAAGGAATACTGCATATGAGGCCATATTTAAACAAGTTAGACAATCTAATTACACTTCATATATTTATAGACTGCAGCAGAAACGAAACAGAACAAAACCAGTGAATTAGTACACACGTTGCTTCTCCAACATAATCATCTGCACTGAAGTTATCTTTGTCCATTATTGTCAGATGGAGTTCCTTGACTTCATCGTCCGATATTGTGAACAGAAATGATTCGTTCCATTCTGGGTTTGATCCCCTCCCTGGAGGTAATACCAGTCCTGTTAGAGTGCTACACATAAAGAGTTGAGCCAAGTTAACTCAAAAGTTCAGATGTATGAGTAGAAGTGTACCTGTAAGCACATTGCTTTTCTTCTCTTGGGTCTTTACAGTTAAAACAGCATAGGGGGATATTTTAGCTGCTCATAAAGCAATCAAAACCAAGTTGTACGTTAAGATATTGATCAGAAAAATACAGCAAACAAATATAGAACAGGAAGAACAACATATTGATACTAAATAGATCTAAATTCTATCTTTGACTTACAAATGACTTAAAAAATCCTGGAGCTAGAATACAAACTAATGGAATGGAAAATTGACAATTAACTAGTTGCCAAGTACAGGGAGATGGTCATAAGAAAGAACAAAAATATCAAGATGATGTCATTAGATCAATTAAAATATCATTGAACCCAAATTCTCACATATAAAATGAAGAAATCAATGAGATAGCCTTAAAGATCATACTGGTGAGGAATACCACCAGTCAAATATAGATCTTTCTGCATTCACTTAAACTGGTATGGATCTATGAAAAGGGATTAAGACCAGCTTGAAGATCCAACTTTAATTTGTTCACTCACAAAACATACTCATATTAGTCATATACTCGTATATATATAAAACATGTTCATGATCAAGCTTTTTCAGGTTGAAAACAAGAAAAGAGTGGAGATCCACTTCAGCAGAAAAAGCAAGCTAAGAAACCCATTATCTATTTCTCACAGTTATCCTAGAGCAATTATCAGCAGATTCATATATACACACACAACACAAACACAGAAAGAAAGAGATGATTACCCAGAAAATCATTGTTGTCTAGTCCTCTGGCATCAACAAGAACAACTTCAAGTGTTCCTCGAGGCATGGTTGGATGAGAGCAAAATGAAACTCACAGAAATGAAAGACAGAATGAACGATCAATTGGTGCAGGCTACTTAAATACCTCTTCTTTAACCAGCTTATACTTACCAGTTTACAGGACTTACCAAGCTAGCCTGTCTGAAAGGTGGATCTCAGCAAAGGGATTGAACGGTTGATCAGTGATGGGTTCCACAATATGACTCATTCTCTTTAAATTATTTGAGTATCTTACGTTATCTATATGTATCAGATTTGTACGTGTGAAAATATATTATCTTAAATAAAAGATCGGCATCTGTATGTGGCAAAAGCACCAAGATTGTGTGGTCTTGGACTATTAGGTAATGGCCTCCCACTTTGCTAGGAAAATGTCCATGTTCAAATGATATTGATTGATTAGATTTCGGTGTTTAGCTGGGGAAATGGATACAGACTCGTGTAATGGAATACTCAGATGAAGAAGAGTGCAAATTGAAAACGTATTCTTGAAGGGAGGCTCATAATAACTCCACTGGTAAGAACTCATTTTCAGATTCTGCTTAGTTTATATTTGGTAAACTTCAATGTAAGATGTGTTGGTGGTGTGTAGCCCTCATGGAGACATTCGTGGATAGATCGAGCATGCAGCTCCCTGATGTTGTGTCAAAGCCAATAAATTCTATGCATGGCAGAACTGAGCAGAGCAACCATTGAAATGGAAGATGAGCATTCTGTTCTACTTGAGCTAATTTATGAGATAGGTTCTTTAAGGCTACAATTTATACAGGTTTAGTGAGAGAATCATACTTACTAGGATCTACAAGCACGCTGCTGTGAAAATTCCAACTTTAACCAAGGAATTGGTTTCACAATGTGGTAGACAATCTAATCACATGCAATCATTCTGTGAAACCAATTCCTTGGTTAAAGTTGGAATTTTCATAATGATTGCATGTGATTAGATTGTCTGACTTGTTTAAATATACATGCAATCATTCATAATGTGGTAGTGTATGATCCTCACTCCCTTGTCTCAATGCACTGGTTTTCTTGAAAAGTTGCGCAAGGAAAGAACATGCTCGGCAACATAACTCAAAATGCAGCTGATTGATATGAGACAGATCAGAGGCTAGCAATGATTGATATGAGACAATAGCATTTTGATGAAAAGGCTTGTAAGCTTGTTTTCTATCTGACCATATGCTAAACACATGTATAGGAAGAATGAGAACCTAAACGACCACCTTCCCATAAGCTTGTTTTCTATCTGCCCATATGCTGAACACATGTATAGGAAGAATGAGAACCTAAACGACCACTTTCCCATAAGCTGCTGTGAAAAGTCTCAAACTGCGTATCCCAGTTGTTTCATTTTTGTTACCAAACATGAAAACTACATGTGACTGAATTAGTAGTCAGTTTTAGTCTTTTAGATCACCATAAAATCATTATGGCAATGGAGGACAGAATGACAGTGAGTATTGACAAGTAGACAATGGTTTATCTGTTCATAACTTCATTGAAACAAAAAACTTTATTGTTTTAAGTAAAGGTTGGGTACAGTAAGGATGTATAAAACAATCAAATCAGTAAAGTAGATTAATTATTTCAAGTTTATCAAACAACTTGAGGTAGATATACAGGACAACACCAGGCAGCTAAATGAACATAACAACTTGAGGTCATCCTGAATTCAACAATTGTTTTCTTCCCTTACTCCTCGCCGTAAGCAGATTGGTTCCATCCACCATAGCTCTCCTTTGTGCCTTCTCCAGAACCATACTCGCTTCTCTACAGTAAGGAATACAACAGGCATCAACAATGTAGGTGAAAGGATTTTAACTGGGATGTTCAGCAAAACTACCATCAAGAGAATATTTGATATGGAAGATGTGAAAAAATAAAAAACTTATGATAAGTCATGATAGTACCTCTTCAGGCTCAGCTTCAGGAGTGAATTTGAGTCCAACTCTAATCCCTCCACAATATTCCTTCTCCTGATTAACGACATTGTATGAAGTTGGCAAAAGACTTCCTTCTTCGAAAACTGGCTCTAGAGAAATGCTATATGAACCAATATATATATAAAAAGTACCGCATATTAACTACTTTTACAAGAGACAGAATGAAACAATGTGCAAATCAATACTTGCAATCGGGCAGAAATGACCAGAATAAAGGGAATACTCACAATGCTTCACCAACATAATCATCTGCACTGAAGTTGTCCTTGTCCATTATTTTCAAGTGAAGGTCCGCAGAAACGTCCGAGACAGTGAATAGAAAAGTCTCATTCCATTCTGGGTTAGATCCTTGAGCTTCATATATGTACAAGTACTTTTACATTAGTTACACCAATTTAATTCATAATTCACCCAAAGGTGAAACAAATTGGATATCTAGCTAGAAGCCTAAAAGTGTACCTGCGACCACAGTGCTTTTCTTCTCTTGGGTATTTACAGTCAAGAGGACATATGGATCCATGTCAGCTGTTCACAAAACACTCAACTCATGAAATGCACACAAAGTCAGAAAATAAAATGCACACAAATTTATAAAAAGGACATCCAATTCAAAAAATGGATCTTGCCCAAAAAGGTCCAGCTCTCCATAAGTTAGTATCAACTTAGCTACTTGTGAACAGAAATGATGTTGTCACTAGATCTTGTCCTTTGTTACAGACACCAACAGTGGATCAATTCCAATGTAAATCAAGTTTAATCCCAAATCTACACATTCAAAACGATGAAACAAAACAAAAAAGATGCTTTCTTCGTTCTAACGTAAAAACTGTGGATCTGTAAAAAAGTATTAAGAACTTTCAGTATTATTCATTTTGGGTGGTACTGCATCAAAGATTCAACCTTTTTCATTCACTAAACACACATACAAAAGTTAAAAAGTCAGCAAAGCCTATAGAGTTTAGATCCAATTTTGGGTCAAGCAGAAAGCAACCCAGAATGCAATTCTCCTGTACAATGATAGCAGAAGTCCAAGTTCTAGATCCGAGACTCATACTCTACACACCCAGAAGCAGAAACAGAAATAGGAGGTTGAGATTGTTACCCATAAAGTCATTGTTGTCGAGGCCACTGGCATCAACAAGAAGAACTTCAAGTGTCCCAATAGGCATGATTGGATACAAAGAGAGAAGATGCTGAGGAGTAGTCTACGCGTAGAGCTTCAGTATCCAAAGTCGTTTCCATATGCTTTGCCTTTCCGGCTATATATATAAAGGCATTTCTTACCAGTTACCAGTTTGGAAGGTGTAAAGTCTTCGGCACCGATTTCACGTAGAAATTGAATGAATATTCTATAGTCATCTCTGTCTTACACATCTTGTACGCGGCAAGCGCGCCAAAATTGGTGACATTTGTCACTACCTTTCATGTTCATATATACTAGCGGGTAGTGGATGAGGCTGCTTCACTATATTGTACGAATGTTACAGTGATATTTATGATAATAAGGAGGTCACTGGCTCGATCATCCGTATGTGTAAAGAATCTGCATAAGGAGAGTCAAATCTTAACCTCTCTACGGCTTAGAGTGGTGGCTCACTCTAGACTACCCTTTTTAAATCAAATATACTAACTGGTCTACCTTAATGAATAAGATTTTGTTAATCCAACTTTCATTATGTGATGAGATAACAATGTTTTAGATTGGTTAAGATTGGTTTGAGGTTTAAAACGTTAAGCCGTAGAGAGGTTAAGATTTGACTCGGCTTAGTATATTTGGTTAATTTGGCACGGTTCAGTTCAGATTGGTTTGAGGTTTAAAACGTTACCAAATTATTTTTTTGGTTTTATAATATTTCAAACCATGATAGAATTATTTTTTTTCGAATAATTCGGTTACATAATTTTTTGGAACGATGCAGTTTGATTTCAATGTGAACCGATTTATTTATTTTAACAAACAATGAATGTCCAAATTTTTGCCCAACAATTCTTATAAGTGCATTTAAAGTTCATACAAGTCTACAAATGTCATCAGAATGTTAATTAACTAACAAAAACACCATATTTGATAACTTAATAAATCAACATATATCAACTATCATGCAAACACAACTTACAAACTACAAACTTGAACATAAATGATTTTTTATATATATTACAAATCAAATTTCATCAATAAAAAATAAAAAAAATGTAATTTGGTACAGTTCAGTTTAAATCAGTTGAATTATAACCTCAAACCGTAACCGCATTTATACGGTCCGGTACGGTGTGACCATAACACAACACCGTGTTAGTTCGATGCGGATACCGAATCGTGTTTTTCAGTACGGTTCGAGTCGGTAACCATATTTTCGATGCAAAACGTCCACACCCCTAGTTTTGGTTGCGTTCATACAACACTTATTGAAATTTGCATACCAAATGATATTCCGGGTCAATCAAAGATTGATTTTAAGGGTATTTATGTGTGAATAACAATATAATAACAATTAGAGTGTTTTGAAACGAACCTACCAACATAAATGAAGTGTCACGACCCTAATTTTAAATAGTAATTTTTTTTTCTTTCAAAATTTGGGCATGATAACATCTAACATCTTGATAATCTCAAACCTGCAAATCACACAAAACCCAACAACAGTAATCCAGAGTAATAAAATAAAATACAATCTGAACAAGTGAGTCGCATAATACATCTGGTTACACAGTTACTAGAAATTCGAGAAAACAACAACTCTCTCTTGAAACAAATAAAAAGAATATAATACAAGCCTCACAGCTAATTACCCAAAAACTATCCTGAACTGATCTCCAAGTCACGCCTGCAGATCTAACCTCTACACCAAGAGATGGTGCACCGGGTTGTAAACAACAAACCAGGTAAGCTTTAAAAGCTCGTGTGAGTAAAACAATCAAATGACTCAAATAATTTGCCAACAACAATATTTCAAAACAGAAATACGAAATTCGAGTCACTCAAATACTTTGCGAATCACCAACACTTAATCACGCATCACAATCATATTTTTCACTACCAAAAAATAAATCATGTATCCTAGAGCCCTACACATAGGGTCTCAAAGCATACAACGACAAAAAAGTCAAACTCCACTATATTGAAAATAAACATGTGTCCTAGAGCCCTACATGAAGGGTCTCGTGACATGCAACGACAGATAGACTAGAGATCTAACTGATCGTAACCAATCACCCGGCCAAAGACATTGGTTCTCGTATGCTGTCAAATCGCCACTGCTGTGACCGACCCGAAGGTCCAAACAAAACGTCACTTAACTGTGACCGACCTAGAAGTCTAAAATAAAATACACGTCACCAACTGTGACTGGCCTGAAGGTCCACAAGCCCACACAAGGACACTACACAACACTTATCTCAATAACGTGTATATACATACGTCAATAGTTATTCTCACGTGAATAACTATTCAAGGACCCACTATTATGATCACACATGCCAGTAAAACATTTATTTTAACTTTCGGATGAGCCGTTGTCGATCAAGCTTATTTATTTTAAAACGAGAGGATTATATTTTTCTTTAAGAATAAACCAACATCATAGAATATCATGATAATTAAATTGATTTCTCCCATAAACATCACCATTTATAGTTCATTCCACAAACCTTTTTAAAATCGTTTCCACAAGAAATCTCATTTTTACATACCCTATGGACCGTAGTCGATCAAGTCCATATATTTTAAAACTAAAACTTCATTTCCAAAAATAATTTCATAAATAAATAAATGAACTAAAATGGTAATTACTGGTTCAATTCAGAACCTCTGTGAGATTTACTCACCTCCACGACTCCAGCAGCTGGGTCTTCACAAAACTAAGATGAGCTCAACTTTTCACACACACCACAATCACCTAAACAAAACAATATTAAATTTAGTACTATTCGGCAAGATTAACATGTAACCTCAACAAACCCTTACTAGAGCCTTGCCCAACAGAGGGCAGCCCTTCCCCGAGACCTCCCAGGGTCACCAAACTCTCGTTAGCCTAACACACTGCCCCTCGGTTTTAGGTTTCCACCACTCACCCCTTTCCAAAAACACCAAAATCCTACCTCACAAACAAAAACATGACTCTGCTAACATAACACAACCACATCCTACCTACTAACTGCCACACCCAAAACTAGACCAACAACAAAGTTTTCCAAGGAAGTAATTCCAATTCTCATCAACCTAACTAAGGATATATAGAAGCTAACATAACAAAATGCTAACTAAAGAAAAGCTAAACTACATCAACAAAACACAGCTGAAAACAGGGGTCCCCTGAAATCCTCCCACACTGCTGCTCAACCAGGAAATGTAGCAACACAGGTTTCCTGCCCCAAACCAGCCTCACAACAACTCAACTCCCTCACAAACAAGAACACAAGCCTAACAAAAACAACCAACCCTTCCTGCATCACCAGAAGCGCCGCCACCAGCCACCACATGTGGCGGCGAGTGAACTCACGCGCTGCCCCAACATGCTACAAACACACAATCTAACCCACCTAGAAGGCAAAACACAGCAAGAGCATCATGTTTGTACCTGAGATAGAAACCGAATCGGCCTTGAACTACCTCAACCAGCTACCTCTTCTTTGATCTTCAAAACTGCAACCCTATGTTCAAAAAAACTCAAAATTGAGCTCAATGACCTACACAACCATGTTCAGACGAAGAAAACAAGCCAGACTCACCGAGTTTCTACCCTAACTTCGTCAAAGAGAAGCAAAATCTTGTCAGCTGCACAACAACGCTCTTCTCGTGCCAACAGCTCCTCTTCTGCCCTGAAACGTCGAACAATGCCACCACAGGCTCGGAGGCGATGCCTTTGCGAACCCAACGGGACCGACGACGTCTTAATCGGTGGCCAGATGGCCGAGTTCGGTTTTTTTGGAAGGGAAGGAGACACGCACGACGTCAAGAGGAGAGGAGGGAGGAAGAGAAAGAAAACTGATTTCTAGGGTTTCTAAATAAAACCCCAAAACTTTTCTATTTATACTAAAACCCTCAAACTTCCGTTGATCGTAACTTTTACATACGAAGTCCATTTTACGCGTGCCACATGTCCACTGATTCATATCGTTGAACACTACAACTTTTTTGAATGACGTTTTTCAGAAAAAGTTGAGTATAAGAAAGTTAACTTTTGGTCATTTAAAATGTGACGTTTCTAAGTTTTAAACCTCGACTCCTCAATTACGAAAAGAATCCGACAACCAAATCTCTTAATAAATTTGAAAATATTACAGAGAAATTGATACGGAAATCAGGGTCGTTACCTGAAGGCACTCAAGGCAGTCTGCAACTCTGCATCGTAACGAAACTAATTCATTTGACGTATTGATACAGTACGTAGTGTGACAATAATGTGATATATATTGTATGTACATGTGATACAGAATCTAAAGGGTTTTTAGTGTAGTTGGATTTCTATGAAAATTGTCATCAGTTGTAAAAGCATCCCTAATTAATTCATGGAAAAAATGTATAGTTTGAAAGAAAAAGTGTTTTTTTTTATACTTGCTTTCAGGAAATGGAATATCTAATTCTGCCTGAACGAGATAGGCAGATTTAATGTGAGATTAGACTTGATGAATGGTCTGTATACCATTGGAGTAAACTATACTTGTTGAGCTGCCCATATATAAACTAATAAAAGAACCTGGCATTAGGGGAGGGAAAAAGCACGTGGTTGCACTGGAGTGCGGGAAAAACTAAACGGAAAACCTGTCGGCATACGGAAAACCGGTCGGCATACCTGTAGGTTAGAATGCTGCATAAAGCAAATCATATATTAAGAAAATTTACTGAGAATTGTTAACAGATTAGGATTGCATTTCAGTCAATAAAGACTTGGTCTTTAGGAAGATCAGTTAGTGCATGCTGTTAGTGTTTCGATTTTCAGGGTTTGTTACCACGATTGGTGGGCTGCATTTTTCGTGTTTCTGTTACAATGTAAACGGCTAGTCTATAAAGTCTATCTACGTCTCAAATAAAGCATTCATTCCTCCAGCATTGTTGAGTAATTGATCTGCACTTTGTGTAAGTTCAAACTTGTTCTAACAATCTGGTATCAGAGCCCCTACTGGGGTCTGAGAGAAAAGAAAGCTGCAGTCTTTCGAGTGATTCAAAGAAAAGATGAGTGAAGAGAAGAATTTCATGCAACCAGCCATACCCCGCTTCGATGGTCACTACGATCATTGGAGCATGATCATGGAAAACCTTTTGAGATCTAAAGGTTATTGGAGTCTAGTCGAGACTGGTTATGCAGAATTACAAGAAAGTGCTACGTCAAGTGAGACGGAGCAAAAGCAATTGGAAGAACTGAGGGCTAAAGACCTCAAAGTGAAGAACTATCTGTTCCAGGCGATTGACAGGACAATCCTTGAGCAGATCTTGGAGAAACGCACCTCGAAGCAGATATGGGACTCCATGAGAAAAAAATACGAAGGAAATGCTAGGGTTAAGCGCTCGGCTCTACAAGCACCGAGAAGAGACTTCGAGATCCTGAAGATGAAAGTTGGTGAGACCATCACTGATTACTTCTCTCGTGTCATGTCTATTGCTGATAAGATGAGAAGTAATGGTGAGCAGATGAGGGAAGTCACCATCGTGGAGAAAATCCTTAGAACCTTGACAGAGAAGTTCAACTATATAGTTGTCTCAATCGAGGAATCTAAGGATATAGACACACTCACAATTGATGAACTGCAAAGTTCACTGGTTGTACATGAACAAAAGTTTCAAAGGAGCCGTGGAGAGGAGCAGGCGCTTAAGGTTACTCATGAGGAGAAATACAATGGAAGAGGACGCGGGAGAGCTGTGTCCAGAGGAGGAAGAGGTAGAGGAAGGGGTCGTCAATCCTTTGACAAAGCAACAATTGAATGCTTCAAGTGTCGTCAACTTGGACACTATCAGTTTGAGTGTCCAACATGGGATAAACATGCAAACTATGCAGAGCTAGACGAGACAGAAGAAATGCTTCTCATGGCCTATGTAAAAGAGCATGGAGCAAACCGAAGTGATATATGGTTTCTTGATTCAGGCTGTAGCAATCACATGTGTTGTGATCAATCCTTGTTTTGTGAGTTGGATAAAGGGTTCAGACAGATGGTTAAACTGGGAAACAACATGAAGATGAGTGTTGTTGGAAAGGGGAATGTGAGACTATACCTTAATGGTCTTAGTCACATAGTCACAGGGGTGTTCTATGTTCCAGAATTAAAGCATCATCTTCTCAGTATAGGTCAGTTACAGGAAAGGGAACTATCCATTCTAATCCAGTCAAACAAATGCAGCATATACCATCCATCAAGAGGCTTGATCATTCAAACTGACATGACTGCAAACAGAATGTTTGTTCTTGTATCCAATGTACAACCTACTCAAGCATCAGCAAAGAAAGAGGTGTGTCTTCAAGCAGTCACACAAGACCTAGCTCAACTATGGCATCGTAGGTATAGTCATCTAAACTACAAAGGTCTCAAGACACTACAACACAAAGGAATGGTGAGGGGCCTGCCTAAATTCTCTGAATCCAGTACCATTTGCACTGATTGCTTGAAAGGCAAGCAACACCGAGACTCTATTCCCAAAAGAAGTACATGGAGGGCAGCACAGAAGTTGGAACTGATCCATGCAGACATATGTGGACCGATTACTCCCATCTCCAACAGCAATAAGAGGTATTTGATCTGCTTCATAAATGATTTCAGTAGAAAGGCATGGGTAAATTTTCTAGCTGAAAAGTCAGATACATTTTCTGCTTTCAAATCCTTTAAGAATTGTGTTGAAAGGGAGACTGGCATGGTTATCAAATGTTTAAGGACAGATCGTGGTGGAGAATTTACTTCAGGAGAATTCAATGAATACTGCAAGGGGAATGGGATAAAAAGACAATTGACTACTGCATATACACCACAGCAAAACGGTGTTGCAGAGAGGAAAAACCGGACGATGATGAACATGGTGAGATGCTTGCTATCTGAGAAAGGCATTCCAATGACATTCTGGCCTGAAGCTGTTAATTGGACTTTCTATGTGCTGAACAGATGCCCTACATTATCAGTGAAAGACTTAACTCCAGAAGAAGCTTGGAGTGGAGTTAAACCATCTGTTGAACACTTCAGAGTCTTTGGAAGTTTGGCTCATGTTCACATTCCTGATGCTCGTAGGACAAAGCTAGAAGACAAGAGTTATAGCTGCATACTTCTAGGAGTAAGCGAAGAATCAAAAGGGTATAGGCTCTATGATCCAGTCTCAAAAAGGGTCGTGATCAGTCGTGATGTATTCGAGGAAGACAAGAAGTGGGAATGGGACAGGAGTTATGAAGAAGCAAATCTTCCAGATCTGGAGTGGAGAGATGAAGAGGAACAGAATACCTCAAGTGACTCAGAAAGAGAAGATACAGGTGACTATGAAGCTCCATAAAATGCTGTAAGTATGGAAGGTTCTCCATAGTCATCCAGCCCCAAAGAAGGAAGGATTCGAAGAGTTCCGGATATAATGTTTGCAGTTAGTCTGATCAGTAGATATGTGTCAAAACCAACAGAACTCCATCTCATGGCAGCCAAGAGAATCTTGCGTTATTTACAAGGAACAACTGGTTTTGGGATTCTTTACAGGAAGGGAGGGAATAAGGAACTGATAGGTTTTACTGACAGTGATTATGCAGGTTCTATGGAAGATAGAAAAAGCACATCAGGGTATGCTTTTATTCTAAGTTCTGGAGCAATTGCTTGGTCGTCACGCAAGCAACCAATTGTGACACTGAGTACAACATAAGCTGAATTTGTGGCAGCTGCATACTCCTCATGTCAAGCCGTATGGATGAAAAGAATTTTGAAGGAACTTGGCTACGAAGGCAGTGAAACCACTACCATTTTCTGCGACAATAGCTCAGCAATCAAACTACCTAAGAATCCTGTTATGCATGGAAGAAGCAAGCATATAGATGTGCGTTTTCATTTCCTGAGGGAGCTGGCTAAAGAAGGAGTTGTTCATCTAAAGCATTGTGGAACGCAAGAACAAGTGGCTGATGTGCTGACAAAACCACTCAAACTGGAGGCATTTCAGAAGCTGAGAGATCGACTGGGAGTATGTAAGGCACCAGCAATAAACTAATTGTTTCAGACAATCTAGTTTAAGGGAGGGAATATTAACAGATTAGGATTGCATTTCAGTCAATAAAGACCTGGTCTTTAGGAAGATCAGTTAGTGCATGCTGTGCATGCTGTTAGTGCTTAGATTTCCAGGGTTTGTTACCACGATTGGCGGGCTGCATTTTTCGTGTTTCTGTTACAATGTAAACGGCTAGTATATAAAGCCTATCTACGTCTCAAATAAAGCATTCATTCCTCCAGCATTGTTGAGTAATTGATCTGCACTTTGTGTAAGTTCAAACCTGTTCTAACAAGAATATCAGTTCATAGTTTCAAACACAAATTGAGGGATGTATCTGTGTTTTATGTAAAGTAAATCATAAAGGAAAGGGACCTCAAACATGATTACTAATACTCCTTATTCTTATAATGATAGTCTGGTTACTCATGAACTTCACACATTACCCTGTAAAGAACCAAGATCATGAAGATCATCATCAACCTCGGTACGATGATTCTCTGTATCCACCATAGCTCTCCTCCTCATGTGATTCTCTCCGTCCACCACTACGTCCTCTGGACTCACCATAGTCTCCACCGGTACCATGGCCTCCACCTGTACCATAGCCTCCACCCGTACCATGGCCTCCACCTGTACCATAGCCTCCACCCGTACCGTAGCTTCCACCCGTACCATAGCCTCCACCGGTACCATAGTCACCACCCGTACCGTAGCTTCCACCCGTACCATAGCCTCCACCGGTACCATAGTCACCACCCGTACCGTAGCTTCCACCCGTACCATAGCCTCCACCGGTACCATGGCCTCCACCGGTACCATAGCCTCCACCGGTACCATGGCCTCGGCCACTCTCGTCATCGTCACGCCTCTCCCTAGAGTTGCCATGGCCACCCCTCCTAGAGTCGTCATCATCAGAGCTGGAGTAGCCTTTAGCTTGTCTCCTCCTAGAGCCACCATGTCTCCCCCCTTGTTCGTCTTCATCATTGCCTCCCGCACGAGAGCCGGACCCGCCCTGCAACAATTAGTGTAAAGGCATTAGCCATCGAAGTGTAAAATTAGACGATCTTTGTTCAACACAACAAGACTAGGAAATGAGAAGGTAGCAGATAGTTACTCTTAGCTAGGTTTTCATTTTATATACTTCTTGAAATACCATTTCACTATCGTACTGATACTATTACTTTGGACAGACCTACATGTCAAAAAATGTTCTTGGCTTCTTGCAGAACCATTTTCCCTTCCTCAAATTTAACAGAAAAATAACATAACAGTTATTAACTACAATTTTATATAAAAGTTGAAGAGAACATAAATCATTAACTTTTAAAAGACTATGAATGATGACACACAATTCACGACTCGAGGGGCGGAACCACCTTATACCATATACCATGAAGGGGTCCGGGCCCCTTAACATTGTTATATCTTCACCATGTCACTACATAAACCTCATACAATTTGTGTAACTCAGTGTTATTTCCTTCATTGAATCCACTTGAAGAGGATAGTTTACACTAAATCGTACTTAATGTGTACTAATTAGACCAAATTCATGAAAGAAAATACACAAATGTTGCTTAGATCTACAATATTTTGTAATTAATTATCATTCATCTATAGTTTATTCAATTACTTCATTATAAAATTTAATAAAATATGTTTGACTTGTGAAATTTGACGTTATTATTATTTATGGTATATCATGTTTTATATCTCGCCCAGGAAGGTTCAAATTTTGGTCTGCCACTGCACAACTCCATAGCAGTTTGCATACTCATGAATAATATATAACGAATCGAACACTATAGTTTGATATAGAAAATCATAAAGTTTTGATAATAGTAATTAAGATTATTATTACCTCACGGATGAAAGTGAGTCCAACTGTAATATCTCCATGATATTCATTGCCCTCAGCGACGACATTGTATTTAGTTAGTTCAGTGCTTCCTTCCTCGAACACTGTTTGTAAAGGAATGCTGCATCATGTAAATATAGATTTCATTTGTTACACTCAATCTGCTATGTTTTTATCGAGTGATCTTACTCATGATATATGAAGAGAAAGAAAAGGAATAGAGGTACTCACGTTGCTTCTCCAACAAAATCATCTGGGGTGATGGTATCTTTGTCCATGATTTTTAAGCTGAGATCGGTAACATCATCCGATGAGACTGTGAATTGGAAAGTTTCATTCCATTCTGGTGTAGATCCCTGTCCTGCAAGTATTTACAATTTTACATCTTTATTAAAAACTCCACACATCTACCCAAAAGTTACGACAGACATGCACTGCAGAGAAACAATAAGGAAGATGGCTGGAAGTGTACGTACCTTGTGCCACAGAGCTCTTCTTCTCTTGTGTCCTCAAGGATAAAAGAACATAGGGATCCATTTTACCTGTTCATGATGCATTTACACCATGAGATGTATATATAATTAGCCCGGCATATTGGTCACAACTTCAAATTTTGATCGCAAACAAATCAAATCTGAACATGTTAAGTTGCAAGATTGATCGAGTTTGGTCATATCGAAGCACCAAACAATCAAAACGATCACTTAGCTAGATTTGACATACAACATGTGATATTACCCAGCAAGGGAACATTTTTTTCCGGTGTTTTATATTCTTTGATTTTAACAATGCGATTGCGCGCTCTAGCGTCTAGAAGAGTGGCATATATTAAGGCCTGGCATTTATCACTTAAGTATACTGCTGAAATATGAATCTGTTAGCTAAAACATAGATCCTTCTTCAGAATATAGATTCATATCCAAACTAGCCATTTATCAAAATCAAAAGCCACGGAATTAGAAATAATTCAGCTTGACATAATTATGCACACAAAGACATGTATATTTACAGACACAATGACATGAGAAAATTGCCATGAATCACGTAAATGATCTAAAGTAATAGTTTAGATTTCAGATCCACATACATTGGCGAAATCAATAACACATTGTGCACCCTAATGATCATTTCTCATTTAGATGTAAGTGTTTACACAAGTACACAATTTACAGAGATCTGATATCATATAGAGATCAAAGTTACCGAAAAAATCATGGTCTTCAAGGTCTTTAGCCCCAACCAGAAGGACTTCAAGCGTTCCTTGAGGCATGTTTACACAGACAAAAGAAGGAAGGAAGGAAGAAGAAAAAAAGACAATTCTACGACTGGTGGAGGTTGCTGATTTACATTAGGTTTAATAGAGATGCCGATCGAGGACGACTCTATAGAGTGAGAGAGAGAGAGAGCATTTCTTTCGTCACCACATAAACACTTACCAGCCAAGCACTGTCTCATAGTAGGTGTTGACTGGTTCAATTGGTTCTCTCTCCATCTTATATAACTATATATTTTTCTCTTTATCAAAGAATTTCACTTATATTCTCATGGTGATTCAAATTCATGACTTTGTTAACAGATAGTGAATGCGCTTATCACTGTACTATAACCATTTTGTCTAAGAGCATCTCCAGCAGCTTTCTCAAAATTTCTTCAAAATAGAGAAGCAAAAACCAAATTCTCTAAAAATATTATACTTAAATTTCAATAACTTTTCTATTTTGAAGATTTGGCATTTATTTAAACAACAAAATATGGTGCATCATAATTAATTATGACCAAAAGAGATTATATATTTTATTGTAACAAAATAATTAATAAAATATTCTATTTTTGTAAAAATTTTGTTGGAACCCGTGAAAAATTAAATTTTGGTGAATGAAAGCTTTGCTGCAAATTTGGGAAAGCAACGCTCATTTTTTTCTTCATCCTCATTTTAAGGAATGAGATGGAGAAGCTGTTGGACCTAAAAAACACTTAATATTCTCTAAATTTGACAAAATCGAAAAAATAATGGGGAAGCTGCTAGAGATGCTCTAACTATATATGCTATGTCATTTTCCATCCTCGGTTGGTAACATAGGATCATAAAGAAATCACATTTCTAAATTCTAATTTATTTATTTATTTTTGGATAGAAAATTCTAATTTTTGTTTGACGAAAATCAATATACACTAATTTTATAGATACCCTTGCTTTTCTTTTCCTTTTGGAAAATACAAGAGATTCTTTATTTAGAATTTTGTAACGTTAGTGAGATTTAAAATTAGTGCACTAGACCTATGATTTATGACCTTAATCCTATGTGACATACCATGTATCATAGACACATTATCAATTTTAAAATTTTGTGTCATGTCATCCTTGTGTAAAAATACAATCATATACTTTTTAAATCCAAATTAGGCAATAATTAAGCTAATAATTATACCAAATTATTTTTTGATCTTGATGATTTAGTTACCTTTTCTATCAAGTTGATTTAGTTACCTTACATGAATTATATTAAATTTATTTCTGAATGGAGTCTAATTTATCAAATTTTAGGGTCAAAATTAGGATAATAATAATTTTTTGTTTCCATCTTTGTGAATCAAAATTCAATTTAAAAATTTAATTCGCCATTTTAAGTGGTTTAACTCGTCATTCTTTTTACAGTTAGAATTATGATATCAATATATATATTCTTCATCAAATTTTAAATATAAAATATAAAATAAAATAAACCTATATCGGATCATTTGAATTATTCATATAAATTTTTTTGGTCGAATATAAATAAATATATATAGGTAATTTTTTCTTTGGAAAAACACTATATATATATGAATTCATATTTTTGTACAAGTATAATTTCGAATATATATATATATATATATTTCACATTATATTTGGTGTTTAAATTTAAGCATGATCAAATGAAAGAAATGACTTAAAAATATTTTTATGGAATAAAAACAAAATAATCTAGAGTTTTAAATTTGAGAATGATAATAAGATTGTACTTTTAGTTAAGACAGATATGACATAATTTTTTAAATTGATAATGAGTCCATATAAGATTAAAGCCACAAATTTCGATCAACCTTATTAAGGTCTAGAATCATTTTTCTTTCCTTAAACTTATGACATCTACAATGTCAACTAGGCTAGCCAACTAATAAGTCTCAGTTCACCGACACAACAAGAACTTTTTAAAGCAATTTCGACTATATATGCATTTATATATCTCTAATTCTAAGTTGAATGTCTCTAATTCTAAGTTGAATGTCAAATATACTACATAGTCGAATAGATTTAAGGTATCAAAACTTCGTGATTCTGATTTACATATGTGGAACAATTGACAAGATATATATATATATATATATATATATATATATATATATATGAAAAACTCATTAATCTTTAGGAAGACTTACAGAAGAAATCACTGTTCTTGAGGTCGTGGGCACCAACAAGAAGGACTTGAAGTCTTCCGTGAGGCATATTTGCAGGATCGAATGAAAACGAAAATTTACAGACGGAAGAAAGGGAAAGAAGAGGAGAAATAGACAAGTCTAAGACTCTCGGGGCTTTTCAATTTATATTAGCGAGGTCGAGGATGACTCCATTAACTGCATTTGCTATTATTTTTTCACCAGTTAAGCAAGTACTCAGTATATAACTTGATTCGGGTTGACGGGTTCAATTAGTTCAGGTTTATTTCCATCATCAGTGATGTTAATTAGGAACTAAACATCAAAGCAAGAAATCACATTTCCAAATATTCGTATGTTGCCAAAATATAATAGTTATATTAGTTTCATTCCCCTTTGGTTCTTATATCCTGTTCAGGTAATATATTTGAGGCCTTTACACAAAAAGGTAATATATATATATATATATATATATATATATATATATATATATATATTTTATTGGTCAAGAAAAAAAGGAAGGTAATATATTTGAGGTATATATGGAATTTTTTCCTTTGATATTGCGGTAATTTTAAGAGGTATGAAAAGAGAAAAAATGTGCTGATTAGGGTGGACATTTTGCACTGAAAATATGGTTACCGACTCAAACAATATCGAAAAACATGATTCGGTAACTGCACCGAATTAAAACAGTGTCATTTGATGGTCACACCGCACCGAAGCGCATAAAAACGGTTCGGTTGCAGTTTGAGGTTATAATTCAACCGATTTACACCGAACCGCACCGAATTTTATTTTTCTTATTTTTTAATTTTTTATTGATTGAATTTGATTTGTAATACATAAAAAATTATTTATCTTCAAGTTTGTAGTTTGCAAGTTGTTGTGTTTGCATGATAGTTGATATATGTTGATTTATTAAGTTATCAAATATGGTGTTTTTGTTAGTTAATTGATATTCTGACGACATTTGTAGATTTTTATGGACTCTAAATGCATTCGAAATTTGTTTATGCCGAATAGAAATTGATAGGAAAAAAATTTGAACATCACTTATCTGTTAAAATAAATAAATCTGTTCACACCGAAACCGACCCGCACCGCACCGAAAAATTTTGTAACCGAATTATTCGAAAACCAAAAAAACGGTGTGGTTGCGGTTTGAAATATTATAAAACCGAAAAAACGGTTCGGTTACGGTTTGAGCCTCAAAACAACACTGAAACTAAAATCCATAATCTATAGGATTACCCCTAGTGCTGATACAGTGTACATGGGCAAGTGCCACATATTAAACATGGGCAAAGACATCCTTATGTTGACAACAAAACAACACTGAAACTAAAATCCATAATCTATAGGATTAACGCCACAAGAATAGCACACCAACTATAATGAGACACAAAAAGCCTAGCTTGAACAAGTAGGGATCAACTTATGGAATCAAAAAATTGAGAAATCGGGCGGAGATCCTTGCATAAGTCATAAGCCTTTTTTCTCTCTCTCTCTCTCTCTCTCTCCTAGAGAGAGAACCTCCTCTAGCTAGCCTTTTTTCTGTTCTTCATCTTCCTCTCCCTTTGTGGTAGATCCTTCTACCTTCATGGTCGTTTCTCTGTCCGGCAGTGGCAGACATGATTTTATTTTCATTCTATTCCCTAAATCTCTGTTCTAAATCTCCTTAATCTTTCGATTTCATATCACCTATCCACTGATGACCACTGTTCTTCCCACCAAAGTTCTTCCCCTTTCTTTGTCTTTTTCTACGTTTCTGTTCTATTTCAGATCCTCCCACTTTGTTCTCTCTTTTTCTTCCGTTCTTTCCTATCTTTTTATGTTCTATTCCTCCCTTTCCCAAATTTCAGAATTTTCGTGTATGAGATGCACATCATCATCACCCATCAGGTTCAACGAATGTTCATCGAATGTTATCGGTGTTGTATCGTATATCTTATATCGGTAATTTGGCGAATCCGCTTGTGCTAATCTCGATATCTCCTTCTTTCTCTCTTTTCTTTAGTTACCTTGTGGCCAGGCAATTCTTTGCCTGGTTTTCTGATGTTGGTGATAGATGATGTTTTGTATGGCGATGTTTTGTATATCCATGACCCAACGTGAGAAAAATTAGGTCATGGATATACCGTGTTTATCTGGATAGATTATGTGTAGTTTTTCCCGCGTTGGGTTGATTTGGCTAGCTTTCAAGCTTTTTGCAGTATATTTTGTGACGTCTCTGTGTCACAATCAGCTTTGGGTTGCGACGCCGACGCTGACAAAACTCGTTGCTCAATCTGTACCTGGGCTAAGGCTTGTTCAGCTAGAAGGGTTTGTTTTTTACTTTGCTGCTTGTTTTCTGGATCCGTTTTGGATCTTATCTTGTACTTTCGTTTGTAAATGAGCTTGTTGATGAAATAAAAGAATCTTGTCTTTGCCAAAAAAACTTATGGAATCAAAACCACAAGACCTAGCCAGGAATCTAGCTTTCAATTTTTGAAAACCAACTCCAACATCATATGTTTTAAAGTTTGCCTAATGGGAAAGATAGATTCTAGCGTTCAATATATTAAGATAAATTCCTTGAGGTTGAGGCCGGTTCTCTTTGATAATATTTGTACTTCTACTGTTATGATTGATCAATATATGGTTTTTTTTTCAGCGTTATATATCAAACTTCATTCATAAACTAAAATACATAAAGATCCAAAGTAGGATTACATAGATCCATACTTGGATAAACAAGAATAGAAAAAACAAGATACAATTAAAAAGTAGCAAGAACAGAGAACCAACCAAACATCAACCAAATACATCTGAGTATCCACCCAAAAGCAAGCTCTGTGAAAGAGGAGTTCACCACCGCATGACACAAGACCATCATCAGAGCATCTTCCAAGAGCTGAAACCCCTGATTCTTCTATGCGCATGAACACCAACACAGAACCCAAATACAAAACTCCATAATCCAAAACCCAAAACCATACATAACACCTGCAATCCTCATCACTGCAAAATCGGGCAATAAATCGCCAGGTTGGGGGGTAACCAATAAAAGACAAGAAAAGAATGGGGATTGGAGATAGTCGAGGACGAAAACGCCATCATGACCATGTTTGAGAGACGATTCGAAATCGATCTCACAAAATTTAGACAAAACATTGATGATTATGTAAGATGTATGCACCTTGATTGTGAAGCATCTGGGGTTCGAAAAGAAAGAGGAGATGTAGGTTGGGTAATCTGAATTCAAAAGAGACAGTAGAATTGGGTAGAAGATCTTATTGAATGGTGGAAGAAAGCGGAAAAACTGTAAAAAGGAAAATGAAATCTGTCACTACCAGACATAAGATCTATCACAACAAGAGTAGGAGAAAGCAAAATAGATCGACCTTCCTCATTTCTCAATCTAAGGATCGGATTAGTAGCGATCCCGATCTGAGGAGAGAGGAAGGGAAACCAGGGAGGTGGGTTTGAGTTTTTGCAGGGAGAGAGAAAAGAGAGAAAAAGAGAGGATAAAGTTTGCGTTTTGATCGATATATGGTTGCATAATTGGACTTGAATTGATTGATACGCTTTCTAGCTACTTCTTCACCCATTGAGCATTTGAGCATATCAATCTAAGTAAACAATCAGTTCTTAGAAAGTTGACATAAAAATGATATATAGATTGATATATGAATTGGTTTGAACTTGAACACAAAGCACAGAACAATAACGACTAGTAAAACAAACTTTTTATTCTTCTCTCAGACAACGGAAATGAGCAGATTATTCAATATTACACTGTGCCACAAGGTGGTTCTTAGAAAGTTGATAATGGTTTCCATGCACCATATATAGCTCTCTCTCCTCAGCAGCACCAGCATACATAGGTTTAGAAGGAAAAGTTTCTTCAATAGTTCTGCAACGATGTTTAAGACAGACAGTCAGAAGCACTGTAAGAATATAGATAGGAGAAATATCGATACCAAACAATGGAATATGTACGAGCTAGCTAGCTAGCTATCACTTTCGACGGTTCGATTAGTAATGGTACCTGATGAGGATCAGGAGTGAAGTTGAGTCCTAGTTTGATTTCTCCGCGATGTTTCTGGTGCTTGTTGACAACATTGTACGAAGTTGGTGGAAGGCTGCCGTGAAGAAACAATGCAGGGTCTAGAGGAATGCTGCAAGCAACAACAGATCGGCATCGATGAATCATAAATCTGATATATAATTCTTTCACCAACATATACATTAAATTACAGATGAATGAATATATATGAGAAAATAATTGAAACATACGTTGCTTCTCCAACAAAATCATCAGAGGATAAGGTATCTTTGTCCATGATCTTCAGACGAAGTTCAGTCACATTATCAGTCACTGTGAATAAGAAGCTTTCATTCCATTCTGGGTTAGTTCCTTGCCCTGCCAAAATGCATGTTCAATATGATTTTACTTCCAGTATTTACACAAATGCATGTGCACACAACAATTTTAACCCTTGAACACCCATAACTTAAAAACAAATATTATGGACGGGAGACAAGCTAACCTTTGGCCACAGTGCTTCTTTTCTCTTGGGTCTTCACAGAGAAAATGACATAGGGATCCATTTTGCCTGTCATAAAAGCCATTCATCAACTCATGACATAAGCATATTCAGAGAGAGAGAGAGATTACCGAGAAGACTAGCAGTGTTGTGGAGGTTTTTGGCATCAACGAGAACAACTTCAAGAGTGCCATAAGCCATGTTTGGGAGATGAAAACCAAAGAAGAAGACTGAAATTTCAGAGGAAGCTGAGAAAGAAAAGAGAGCAGTGAAGAATTATGGCTTGGTTGGTGCAGTTTATATAGGAGAGGAGTTCACATGGAATTCGTTTTCCTGCTCTGACTCTCCCTTGAAAAGACTACAAATCTTTGCCTGTTTCCAAGCCCGTCTGACTAGAGTTCACATGTTAACCCCTTGTGGGGCTTTTCCGTTGCCCGTTATACATGCTGCCGTTTCATTTCTTACTCTGTCGAAAATATTAGAAGAATGAACCTCTGTTTGTTTTTTCTTCAGACTTTCAACCTGGTTTTTATGCTCTTCTAACTAATTGCAAAAAAACCAGTCAAATGTTTTAAATGTAGTCATTTTTAACCTTCTTAAGTTTGAATATTGACTGATGAGACCATGAAATCGATAAATAAATTAGTTACGTAAAAAATACAAATACCAAAGCTTGGTCAATCTTCCAGGATTGGATACAACTTATATAAGGTTTGAATGCAGGAGCATCTCCAGCAGATTCTGTAAATTATTGTAATTGTCAATTGTGAGAAATTTTAGGTTTTTTTAGATTCAGTAAATTCTTGATCTCATTCCCTAAAATAGAGAAGGAGGTAAAAAAGAAGGCATGCTTCCTCAAATCCGCAACATTCTCTAAATTTTTGGCGATACATATACTAGACTCCAAACGATTCAAAAAGTCCGACTTCGACTGGAACACATTCTCAACCGAGAGACAAGACAGTAGCGCAGGTGAGCCACTTCGTCCATCTTTGTTTATTTCAATTAGCAATCTTCATTCTTTGTTTTATTCTGTTTCGATTGATCAAAGAATTTCATTATTTCGTTTTCTTCTGCTTCTATTGATTAGTTTGAGAACTTTGCTGGAATATTTTTAGGTATCGAATAATATTGCTTAGTTCTTGTGGGGTTTTTGTTTGATCTTGTGTGAGGATATGATTTATGACGTGGATTTCACATGGGTATGATGAATCATCTGGGTTTCACAAGGGGATTTGATCAATCATCAATCTGGGTTGTTTGAATAGGTTGAAGAAAATTTTGGAATAAACTCTGCTAGTGTTGCTTTACTCCTTTTAATTTTCCAATTTATGCGCATACCAGGATGCTGTTTTAATCCCCTGGTAGTCTTTGACTTCAAGCTTTTTCTTGTTCCAAGCTTTCACAAAGTTTGTAGAGGTTATTGGATTGTTGTTGGGTGGGGGCCTTAGTTGAGAAGACTTCGTTGGAGCGCAGAGCTTCCTTGGTCAAAAGTATGTTAATTTCTTTGTCCTTGTTTATTGCTTCTAAACTGGCTATGTGTATGCTGATTGCTTTATCATATTTTTATTGTTTCAGTCTGTGAATTGTGACTAATTTTGGATCTTTATTGAATTTACTGTATGGAGTTTGAATCTTGCCATGTTAATCTTATAGTTTAGCTCTTCGTTGTATAACCGTCTTGATTTTACGCATTGGGTCTTCTCAGTTTTGGACTATATTTTTGCATATTAGGATTATTTGGAACAAAGGCTTAGATGAAGTAACAAATTCATTTAACCATGAGATAGGAAAGAACTGTGAAGTATTATAAAGGGGATGAAGTGATAAGAGCACAAAAGTGTTATATTCTTAATGTATTTCCGACCCTATTTAGCTATATAATTCATTTAACTATTTCAATTTAACTTATTTTATGTTTTCAGGTCTTAAATAGGTTCATGAGCACAAAAGAGGCAAAAGAGGAGAAATCTTGAAGAAAAAAGAATTCATGTCTTGCAAGGAAAGAAATCCTAAAATCTGTCAGAAATCATAAGTCAAGTTCGACAGAAGATTGCGATAAGCTCACAATGATCCAGGCGATGTGCCATATATCAACAGAAAGCTACAAGAGTCTAATTTCCAGAACTTTTTACAGATCATCAATATCTATTTTCTAGAAGAAGTTATGACTGATTGAGTGGTCAAAGGTCATGTCTACCAAAAATCTGATATTGGACCGAAACATCAACTTCAAGGTCCAGACCACAACGGGAAGCCCATAGACGAGTTTTGAGGGTCTATAACCCTAATAACAACTTCAAAACCAGAGAGGACGAAAAATATTAGCCTCCAAGAGACATTACAACACAAGAGATCATCAAGGAGCAAGTCGCCAAGATCATCGATAATTTTATCTCAATCCACAGTTCTTTCTTTCTCCTTTATAATCTTTTGGATTTTTATTTGTTTTGTATGACTTTTACAACTATGTGTGGCTAGTTTTCCTTTGTTAGGGATGGAGGTTTGAAGCCCCGGATTATACAATAAACCTTGTTTCACAACCTTGATTTCATAATTGCTTAGCTATGATTCGTCTATTTGGCTTTGTTTTATAGAGAACTTTTGCTTGTTTATGCTTATGTTTATGTTTGGCCAACATAGAATATTATGAAGTTGTAATTGGGACTAGAATTAGGTTGTTTAATCTCCTAAATGGTTAATACAGCTTAGTTCAAAGTAGTAAAACATATAGGACAATAGGTGAAACCAAATAGAGTGACTTGCATGCTAGGTAGGCGTTCCACAATAGTTTCGCATACTTGTTCAATCAAACTTCCAAGGTTCTTCTTAATGCTTAGGATAATATGTTGATAGGATAGACGTCCTATACCTTGATCTATTATTCTAAAGACTTTAGTAACGGTGCGTCATCTTGCTTTAAGTATTTAAGGGAAGTAATAAGAATTTACGCAGTGCGTTCACAGTTTATTCTTGATTGAACCTTTTCATAACTTGGTAATTGAAATCTTGGTTATGATACATTGTTTTGTAGCATATTTGGCGATGAATTTCTGAAATCCCTAACCTCATATTTATCATATTTTTCAACTTAGAATCATTCTAGTTTTCTTATTCTGTTCTCTGTTTTTCGTGATTTATTTAATATGGTAAATCAGCCTCAAATACTCTCAAATTTTGTGTGCGTATTCTTCTTGTGTCTAGTGTAGGTCTGTTAAATTTCATAATTTTCTGAGTCCTGTAGCTTAGGTAGTTAGGTGTATTTTCGTTTGTTGTTTGATAGGAACAGTAGACATTTTTGTGACATTGTTTTCATTATGCAAGATTAAATACCCTCAATTCTTGGCATCGAATGATCTCTGCTTCATTATACTACAATTGACAATCTTTTGCAGGGTTAAATTGTGAGGCTATTTTAGCCATTACATGAAGTAGTTAAGTTGAGACATCAAACTCTTACTTGTCCTTGAATCTTTTTACTAACATCAAGTTCTTACTTTTTGAATCATCCAAAATATTATTTACTTGTTGACTATCTGTGATGGTATTTGGACATGAACTAGTCAAATTTTGGTCAGACAATGGACCTTTTCTTATGTTTCTGATTTTTTATTTGTGTTTTTGTAGAGGTATAATACCTTTTTACTTTTTAAGTTGCCTCATTCCTCCATCAGTTGAAGTTTCTTGCTAGAATAGTATTAATGCACTAAAAATTGGGTATTGAAAATTAAGTTTCAGACCTACAGAACAATTACCTACTGAAAATTAAGTTTAAGACAATGAAGTTGAGTTGCTGGCATGAAAAACTGGAGGGGTTCCCAATAGTAGCAATATATATATAAGATACGTATTATATTCTTCTTGGGAAGTTAAGATCCAGGTAAATCAAATATATTCTGAGGAGAAAGTGACAAATTTGTTTACCAGATAATTACTTAAACCTAAATTTGAAAAGCACTTGAAAAGTATCGGAATAAGGAAACTTTCTGAGCTCCCTTGATTTGATGTAAGGATCAGAGAGAGGGTGTAGACCTCAGGAGAAGTCAAGTGTCATCAAGTCACCCTCAAAATGCAATAGATGTGTTATGCTATTTTTCCCTTTGACCAAGCTTTATTTTGTCTTGCTGGGTTTTATTACTTGGTAATGTTTTTAATGAGGCAACACCACATGCACCGTTCTAACTTTGACTTGACACTGAGGGAGTGTTGAAGGAATAATTTCCTAGATGTACCTTCGTTAAAGTAACTGACGAAGAGTAGATTATGCAATTAACAATTAACGAATGTAATTACTTAATCAGTTATCAATTAGTCATTATTGTCATTATGTTTATTGTAATTATCATTGTAATCACATCTATATATAAAGAGGATACGTAATGAGATGAGTAGACAAATTCTAAATCTCTATTTTACTTTAGCAATATATAATTTATTTCTAAAATTATCTGGGTATTACATTACATGATACAAAGGTCGTTAACCCATGACAATTCCATAATAATATGGTAGGGTTCCATACTTTTGACAATTATTTCCTCACGTCCAAGCAGCCTATCTCGAGTAACATTGATAAATTGAACAAAAATTAGAGATTTTTCAATTTATAAATGAATTATTCCTCGAGTTGTATACTTAAAAAAATTGATAATTTTAGAAATTAATAAGCAAAATTGACAAATTTATCAATTTAAGAGAGAGTTTGTCAATAAATAACTAAGTTTTCTCACATAACTATTTTGTCGGAGAAAAACTCTATATTTGTTGATGCATGTTTTTGATTTTGCTTCCGCCATTTCTCCACTATACTAACTTCTATGATTTTTTTTCACCTAAATAACTAATTTTTGAGTGATTTTAAATACAAGCCTCTAATCTCTTTATACACACTTGTTTTTTTAGGATAAACGTACACCTCTTGCTTGATACGCCACACATTTAGTTTTTCATTTCAATATTAAACTTAATACACATCTCAAACTGCATTCTAAATGAGGTGGTACTAACATACCACGCTTTCTAACTTACCATTATTGGTAGGAGAAGATATGTACGTATCAGTGTTTAGGGCTGGGCATAATCGGACTGGATCGATTTTAGGCCTAAACTGTATCCGATCTGAATCATTCGGATTTGTCAAATCTTCATCCGAATCTGAATTCCGGTTAACCGATTATTCGGATCATCTGAAATCCAGATCAGATTGGATCAGTTTCGAGTTTCACCAGAATTTGGAAAGTTTCACTTTCAGACTTTCAATTTACAATTTCATTCAAACAGTTGGCGAGCAATATCATTTTGTCATATCTATTCATATACATAATACATAGAAGCAAGTGATGGTGAAACAAAATCATAAACCCAGAAAACCTCATAACTCAAAAACATAGACCTCAAAACAAATCATAAACACAGAAAACCTCAGAATTCAAAAACCAGTAATGGTGAAATAAAATCATAAACACAGGAAACCTTAGAACTCAAAAACACAGACAATCTCGACAGAGAAGCCTCTCGATCTCAGAACCTTTCTTACGTCACTGAACGGGTAAATCACCGCCGTCTCTGCCACCGAGTTAGGGTTTTTCTGTGTGAAGCATAATCAATTCTCGCGAAGGCAGGTCAAAATTAGACTGGAGATCCAGAAATACGGGTCAAAGAAGCTGTCGGTGTCGTAGATGATCAATTCATCGTCGTCGTAGATCAGAGTTGGTGTGACGGTAACGTTGTTGGGAGAGACGAGGCCATCGGCAGGGAGAGTGGTGACGGTGAAAAGGTTGCCAGCAAGCAGAGTCGGATTTGTCAAATTTTGGCTTCATGACGGCGATGTCTGAGAAAGTGAGAAACTGGGTGACGAGAGAGAGAGAGAGGATTAGGTCATTATGTTTTTTTCTCTATATATATTGGTAGGGTTGTGATCAAGTGTGGGAAGATGCGGAATAAGAAATCAGATTGACTAGTAAAATGGTGACACTTATTAAAATATATATATATATATTAAAAAAATTTGGGTAATTCGGACCGGTTTTCAGGTAAAACCAGAACCAACCCGGTTTAAACCAGGTCAGATCGGTTTGAGCTATTTTTTCACCCGCTTTAAATGGATCGATTTTCTGGTCCGTTTTATCGGATGGTTTTGTCGGTTTTCGGTTGAAAAACGTTTTTTTGCCCACCCCTATCAGTGTTGTCTTGACATTTGACATTAAAATTATATTATATATTTTTACCTATTTTCTTTCATTTTCTGCTAATCGTCGAAATTACAATTGAAAGAATATTATATGCAAACTCCAAATCTCTAACACTACATCAATCAACTAAAACTCTGAAAAAAAAATATCAAGCATATTAAGTTTTTCGGAACTGACAAGCTAGTAGAGGTACCCTAGATATTAAAATATAAATTAATAAGGATGCGAGATTACGAGTGTGTTTCATTTTTTAAAAAAAAATTAGGAGTGTTAAAATTACGGTAAATTTTTTGGATATATTTCCTTTATCAATCTTTTGGGCCAGTGGGTTGCATCACGCATGAGAAATTTCGACCCAACTTGAGGGCTTTTTCCCAAACTGGCCGAACATATTGCACCAACAGTTATTTCAAAGATTGCAGCTTCCTAATCTCAAGTACATTCCTGTTCTGGACTCTTCCCTCCTCTCAGTCTCTACTTTCCCGCCTTATCTTTCACGCCAAATCATCCATCGATGGCTTTCTCCAGACACCACCCGCACCCCTTCTATTTTTCTCATTAAAACCCTCCCACTCATATCTCTCCTACTCTTTCTTTTTCCTTCTAATTGTGGCCTTGGTTTTTAGCCGTTACAGTTCTCCCCATGAAAGCGTTTTGCATTAAAACAAACTCTTTTGGGGTTCTTTAAGGCTTCCGTTTTATCAGCCTTGGATGTTTTGTTTTCTTCACTCTATCCCGGTCTTGACCCATTAAAACCCTCTAAAGATTGAAGCTTTCGACTTTGCCAGTTGGGGTTTGTGAATTGATAGCTAGATTGCAGTTGGTATTCATTGGAATTTCGATTTCCGATAGAAGAAAAAGAGAATCATGGTGCAAGTCAAAGATTGTGATCCTAATATGGAAAAGGGGGTTTTGCTTTCTTTGAGTCCTCCGGTATCGGACAGAAACGGTGGAGATCATAATAACACAGTTCTCAAGCCAGCCTCCGCTAAAGTGTATGTACTTCTCTTGTGTTTGCATTCTGAACTTGATCTACTTGAGCTGTATAGTTTTCCTGTTTCAGATTAGGGTTTCTTCTTTGCAAATTTAATTACATGCCTTTCTGTTTCTGAGTAGTTTTTCTTAAATTTTAGGTCTATCTAGGGTTTTGTGTTTCTAAGTTACATTTATAGTTGTGATGACTTATAATTTATTTTTTTCAATTTTATGAATCTGATCTAAAAAATTTAGCAATTTAAAACTAGAAAAGAAAAAATTTAAGAATATGATTTCCAAAAAAATTGTTCTGTTGTAGTGCAGTAGTAGTAATATTGAGTTTGAGTTATGGATTACGTGGAAGTTATTAACTTTGAGTGCCTTTGTAGGAGAATGACAGGCCCTACGAGACGATCAACAAAGGGAGGCTGGACAGAGGAAGAGGTAAGTACAGGATATTGTATGGTTTGTTTGATCCGTTATGAGTAACACCATAGCTGTTGGGAGGAAAAAGAATGTGAATTTGATGCCAGAGTTATGTTACTTTGTTTGATTTCCATTTTCAGGAGTTCAAGCACTACACATAAAAATTTCCATGTATAACTTATACTTTTGGAATGTGTATGTGTGTAGGAGGAGCTTTAGTAATTTATGTTCTCTTGAGTTTCAAGTTCATGGAACAATGATGATCTTAACCTTTTGTTTACAGGATAGAATTCTAGCAGATGCTGTTGAGAAGTATAATGGCAAAAACTGGAAAAGGATTGGTGTGTATATGCACCAGATTATTGCTCACATTACCATTATGCTTTGCTTTTGAAGCTGCAATTATTTTGTTACTAAATTTGCAATTACTTTGTTTCTTGTCCTGATTATATCTTAGGTTGAAGGGTGCTGTATAGGACTATAGGGCTATGTTGTTTTAACAAACTTGCAAATTCCTTGCAGCTGAATGTGTACGTGGAAGAACAGATGTTCAGTGCCTTCATCGATGGCAGAAAGTCCTCTCACCTGATCTTGTTAAAGGATTTTGGTCTAAGGAGGTCAGTTAAATTCATATATTCTCTGTTTAAAAGCAGAGTTTCTGCTAGGTGTTAAATAAATCATTGTCATCGACTAAATTTTCTGATGAAACATGCAGGAAGATGATCTAATAATTGAGTTGGTCACAAAGCAGGGAAATAAAAAATGGTCTCAAATAGCAAAGTCCTTGCCTGGCCGTATAGGCAAGCAATGTCGAGAGAGGTACTACATTACAATTTTCATTCATTCCCTTTCTTTTAGAGAGAAACATTTGAGTCTTTTCTTTTTCTAACATCATTTATAACACACTTACTGAATGGAGCTGAAAAATGAATTCTTTCAGGTGGCACAACCATTTAAATCCGGATATAAAAAGAACTGCATGGACAAATGAAGAGGAACAGATTCTCATTCGGTCGCATAAAGTGTATGGGAACAAATGGGCTGAAATAGCAAAGTTTCTTCCTGGAAGGTTAGAAACTAACAGCTAGATAGTATAGCGTTATTCAAGAACTTAATTTCTTATATACATAGTACCACGGTATATTTAACTTCCACTTCATATAGATGCTAAGTTTGGTGCCAATTTATCATTACTAACTTGCAGTATTTACTGTTTGGAGGTGAATAATCTTCTGACTAACTACTAGTATTGAAGCCGTTTCGTTTCTTTGAAAATTTAATGCAGTTTTGATAGGTTGAGTGATAATTAAGCATCAAGTTAAATCATATACTAGGTAAATATGTAAATAAAGAATGATCTGAACTCTGAAGTCAACTGTTTTTGGTGCTTCTACGTTCGTGCTTTGAAGGAACATCTTTTGAATATCTACTTAATGGATGTGCAGGACCGAGAATTCAATAAAGAACCACTGGAACTGCTCAGTTAAGAAAAAATTAGAGTTGCCTTCATTCCATTTATCTGATATGGAGAGTCATAAAATACAAGGGGATAATTAAGCATCAAGTTAAATCATATACTAGGTAAATATGTAAATAAAGAATGATCTGAACTCTGAAGTCAACTGTTTTTGGTGCTTCTACGTTCGTGCTTTGAAGGAACATCTTTTGAATATCTACTTAATGGATGTGCAGGACCGAGAATTCAATAAAGAACCACTGGAACTGCTCAGTTAAGAAAAAATTAGAGTTGCCTTCATTCCATTTATCTGATATGGAGAGTCATAAAATACAAGGGGGAATCAGAAAGACAGGTCTTCATCAGATAGCCAACTTCGATAAAAATGTGGAAACCTGTTCAGTTAATCTTGATCTGGTTCTTGGAACTCCTAAAGGAAGGGAAAGCCAGAAAAAATCTTTGGACAAAGGAACTCACAGTTGGCTTGCAAAAGGAGGTAGTGCAGATAATATTATCAAAACACCGCCTAGAAACCTGTATTACGATGGAGCTGCAGCTACATGTGGTCTTAAAGTTGAACAACGGAAAGATATTTACAATAACTATGGCATGTTGAGAGAATCAAATTGTTTGACTGATAGACATTCTAACAATGCTTGCAGTACTACTCCTTCCGGTGATCAAAACACCATTTACCCTATGAGTGTGTTGAATCATGGCTTAGATGCTTCTGACTGCAATAGGAAAGCTGGTAATTTTCTGAATAAACCAGATCATCCTGTTACAGTTGAGAGGATACATGAATCTTCAATAGCGTCGTCACAAGGTACGTATGCATAAAATTAATTAGATGTCCGTAAACTAAGTATGCATAATCTAACAATTTTTCTTATGTAGTTTATGAGATATTTAAAGATGCTGGTGGAGCTACCAAGCATTCAGAGGCTTCAAACCCTGGTTTCTTGTGCTATAGGCCACTCCAACAAGAGGATTTAAATTATTTTTTAGAAAATGGTGATTTCCCAAGCACAGATGGTTACACCCAGACAGAAATATTTGGTTCAGTTTCTTTATGCACTCCACCAAGCCAAAAAGGAATTTCTGTTGATTGTAATGATCCAGATTCCGTATTGAGAAGTGCAGCGCAGACTTTTAAGAGTTCACCATCTATCCTAAGAAAACGAAAACATCCATCTTCCAAACAAAGTTTCAACGCAGAGCATGGCCATCTTCCCTCAGAAGAAATTAGCAATGACTCCAGAAACAGCACCAATATTCAAAGTCCTTGTGCTGAGACAAAATTCCAATGCATGGCTCGATCAAATGCCAGACAACTTTTTCTCTCTCCTCAAAAGTCTCAGAAGCTTTAGCTAGCTCCTTATCTGCTGGTGTGAATTGTGGTTCAGTGACTTGGAATGGATATTTTTGTTCAAGTGTTATCAGAATGTTTTATCATGACATGATGCAGCGCCCTCATCAGACAGCTTTTAACTAGTTGAAATGGGTGAATAACGTGATTTGGGTGAATGAAGTCCGTTCAGGATCTTCATGTATATCTCTGATCTCATAGAGATGTAACTCAACCACATTCATAAGCAACATGTTCAGTTATTCATAAACTACCAAACTGAAAAAGTAATGGAGTTCAATGACTTCCATTACGAGAGCATATCTCATCGTAGTCAATTCCAGTGCTTATTAGTGAGAAATCTTACGTCATAAGATGAGTCTAAACTCTACGTTTCACTACGCTATCTAACAAAGGCATAGTTGATAGGGTTTAGCTTACGGTGTTGGTATCACCTGCCCAAGGACCTATCTCTTTGTTAATACTGGATTGTATCCTTCCATAGGCCAATCTACTACGTCGATTTATCAACGAAGTTAGTAAACTAATTATTCCACGTCCTCATATACACTAGTGTATTTGTAGAGATCTCTATTCATGACCTTGGATTTGACATTGAGGCGTCCCCCAATGATAATCATAATTCAGACTTCATGAGACAGATTTGAGTATCACTGATCAATGGATCAGGTTGTGCCAAAGCTCGCTTTTTCTTAGTACGAGTATATATCGAACATAAGGGCCTCCCTATCCTTTAAGGAGCCACACAACCTTGTGACACCATTTTTGTCACTACATAGAGTCACCATATCACCACTCATGGTGATGGCGTCAAGACCAACTTCTTTTGGTCAGCTATGTCCTTTTGATATGATATCAATCCTTGCAGACATATTTGTAGCATGTGATCTCGTCACTTAGATATTTGGGGATCAAGATGAGACCTAGTGGGGACAAACCATGATATTCACGTCGTTCTACTTGAACACTTGTGTTATTATCTCCTCCTAACGGCAGGAATATTGTCTCACCAATGTAACAATCCGCAATTCAACGGTTAAAGAGATCGTCTGTCAAGACTTCTACATAAGCGGATTGTAGATGTATGTTCATATCCAGCCAAAATACTTATTAATCTCAAAAGACCCATCATTGAGCGCAGTGACAGTGCGATTTGACATCTAGATACAATAGCCGAGCTCAGGATTGGAGATCCATTTCAATCAAGCCGAGCTCAAGGATTGTAATTCTATTTCAATCCTCGCATATAGTCACAAGCTGTAGTACAAAAGTATTTAATGATGGTGAGTCGTAGACGAATAATAAAGCTGCATGCAAAATTGCATAACCTCATGTTCAAAGATTAGTACGCATCACAAAACTTCGAGCAACAAGCTAAAGTTGTAGGCTCGGCGAGACCATATTGATTGTGAACATAGGATACGGAACGCTTCAACTTCTCCCGATAAAACTTCTTTAAAGAATAGGTAATAAGCTCATAGAAGTATAAGCAACATAAGTAGATAATGGTGTAACATATGACTGATGTGTTTACCCTTCAACCAATCACCCTAAAGCATAAAAGGTGTGCATAAATTGGTTGTATCAATCTACATGATTTGATGTACAAATGAAGTATTTTCTTTTGTGTCATTTAGCGTTGAGAGTCTCGCTCCTTTTTAGCTAAAGAATAAGCTATCAAAACGAGTGATAAGCATTGCAGGGGGTTTAACTCACCTTATTCGCTTGAAGTGATTTCCATGAGAATTTCTCAAAATTTGGATCATCATATCTTTTTCATGGTGTCCCAATCGGTCAAACCAAAGCTCATATGAGCCAATGTCCAAAAATCAAGTATAATTGGTGACAACATAGGATTCGATATTCGAATCATAGTGACATACAGTACACTAGATTGACTCATGAATTTCTCCAAGATGCACTTCAGTCTGCATTCATGAAAAGTTATATACAAAAGAACTCTTGATCATTTTTAACCAGTAACACAACTGTTCTTGAAACTGGTTTGGTTGCTTCTCAATTAGAGCGCATATACATATACATATACATATATATATATACATATATATATATATATACATATACATATATATATATATATACATATATATATATGTATATATCGCAGGCATGCATGCTGGTATCTGTCAAATTAATTTACTTTATTAAGTCTCTAATTAGTGTTCTAGCTAGGAAATATTCGTTGTTGACTTGTGACTCAATTAAGTCTTGTTGATATGCTTCAAATCTTAATTTGAGATACATATATAGAAGTAGAACTGCGTGCATGTCTTTCTTTAGGGATCGGAATTTTGTCATGTGTATATATATGGATATTTTGGCGTCTATTGATTTTCTAATACCTAACCAACTCGCCTTTCTGATCGAGGTTATTTCAACTAATGACTTCATAGAATATACTTACATTCATTTATTCAATAATTGATCTCTTTATTGCGCGCAGATGTCAAAAGACTAATCGGCAGGAGAGACAAAAGCCTTTTCTGAAGAAAATTTCCATACATGTCGATGGGTGATTTACATCAATATCCTTTCATGGTCTCTGCCGATTGTGTGGGCATGCCTGAGATCATATTTAGTCACAAGGGAGAACTTAAACAGTTGTATGTCGAAGCAATATCTGCCATGGTGCTCGGCAATTTGGTTGAGATTGCTGAGGGTCGTCACTCGTGTTATCGATGCAGTCATTACCGTAACTCGCTACTTCACCACCACTCAGAGACATGCTACCGTGGAAGCCGCACGCATTGCCGGCCTTGAACGCGTGCATATTATGAATGAATCCACTGCAGCGGCCCTTGCTTATGGTTTCAAAGGGAAACTTCACGCAGGGAGCCAGAAGAAGAACCTTCTGGTTTTTGATCTTGGTGCGAGGAGTTTAGATGTGTCTCTTGTTAGGATTGAGAACGGTAAATATCAGGTTATTTCCTCTATTGGAGACACATACTTGGGTGGAAATGATTTTGACAAGAGAATGGTGGATCGCTTTGTGCAAGAGCTCCGTATTGATCACAAGGTGGACATCAGAGCAAATCCAAGGGCTGTTAGGAGGTTAGCAATAGCCTATGAGAGGGCTAAGAGGACTTTGTCCTCCAAAGAAATAAACCAGGCTATTATCCAGATTGATTCGCTGGTTGATGGTATCAACTTCGATAAGACTATTACTAGGGACACATGTGATCAGACAAACATGGAATTGTACCCCAAGTGTGTAAAGCTGGTTGGGAAGTGTATTTAATTGACACAAATGTCGTAATAATTAAGAAAAGATATATATATATATATATATATATATATATATATATATATATATCGTATGAAATAGGATTTACGATCCTTTTGTTTTCCCCTTAAATGTCTCAAAATATCAATTAAATTGAGACCCGTGCAGTTTGTTTGTGGCCTTGAACCTATTCGATCATATATTTGCAAAGTAACATATCTTACTTTCAGAACATCATATAATTAAGTACATATTTTATTTTTATTTTTCAGATGCACATGAACAGATGAACTATATAAAACAAAATTGCGTCAGGTAAGTTGTCTTGAAGTGATTTGGGATTCAAAATTGGGTCACCCTTAAGAATACGCCTGGCTAGTGTGATGGAGGAACTTACCAATGTGCGAAATTTTCTTTTCTGCATGTCATAGCAGACACAAAGTATGTGGATGTGAAACTGTATAATTTAGCTACAAACATATATATATATATATATATATGTTTCCGGGTAAACTCGTGGCCCCTTTAGCGGGTTGCACGGTTCCAGAAATAGCGAACTTCCTTGTACTCCGAGTTTTCCTGTGTAAAGAACAAACACGTCAAAGGGCGTCCCCGGGTTTACCGAGGGAAGCCACTCCGATGCTTAAGTCAGACACTGTCAGATAAGCAGAAAACTCAAGAGTAGTTAAGAAATTGTCCGTCCTCTTACCGGGAGGTCCTCACCGGTATTTATAGTTGCATTAAAGGCAGCACTTTGTCTTTTTCCAATGTGGGAATGAACTCCCTTGCTTTACCTCAACTTTACAATGAACTGGGCCCTGACAAAGGACCCAGAGTGGCTTCTCAAATCTGACTGGGCTTTGACCCTGTAAACAGTACTTCAAGCATAATAAACGATGCACATTTAACAATTGACCACACTTGGTGTTATTTCTTGAATTGTAACCCGGTAAAGGGGAAATATTAGGTTCCACCTATAAACAAGTCCCCCAAGTCCTCAGTCAAGGGGTACGCTTGGGTGGGGACTTGAAATCATTTCTTTACCGGGTTACAAAGGTATCATCCAGACCCGGTGTACCCAGTCCCCCAAGTCCGTACGCAAGGGTGCCCCGCAGACACGTTGACTATGGGAATTGAAAACGACGTCTCCGGGTTGTAGTGGGGGAAACTGAAAAGTTTTCAGTTTGACGTGGGGGAAAACGAAAAGTTTTCAGTTTTGAAGTGGGGGAAACTGAAAAGTTTTTCGGTTTTGGGACGCGGCATGCACGACACGTGTCGATTTTCTTGAAAAACCGAAACGTCCCTTCAGTGTACGTCTCTAACTGTATAAATAGGGGTTGAGGGTGACAGTTTTGTCGCACCTTCGAAACCGATAACTTTTTCGTGCTTTTGCTCTCATCCTCTGTTGTCGCTGTGCTTGTTGGATTTCCAAACTCAAATCGACCTCAAAATCCTTTCAAACCCTCACAAGTAAGGTACTGTTTTCTCTTCCGATGTTTTTGAGTGTTTTGGATCGATCTTGTGTACTGTTTTCTGGGATCCAATCTGGGTTTCTGCGTTAGTGTGTGCGTTTATCGTTGTGGTCGCCGGGGTTATCTGGGTTTCTGACGACGTTCCCGTGTTTCTTGTTTTGCAGATGACAAACCCCGCAATGGATGCTCACGTCCCCGAGTTTGCCTCAGTAACCTTCACTGATGGGACCGCTCTCGACCCTCCCGGGTACTCTCTAACCGCGGAGGAGATTGTGGAGCTAAGGAGCAATTGGAAGATTCCCGAGTCTGTTGAAATTCGGACTTTAGAACCCGAGGATCAGTTCTTCGCTCCCGGGGATGGGTGGACGCTATGCCACGAGTACCAGCTACGCTGCGGCCTGTCACTCCCGCTAAAGGTGGAGGTGCAGTATCTCCTGGCTGCGAGCAACTTCGCCATCGGGCAAGTAGGCCCGAATATGTGGAGGCAGCTACTAGGGTTGTGCGTGATGTACAAGGTGTTGAAGCAGCAGATGCCGACCTACCACGAGTTACACGCCATGTACCGGGCCGAGTACTCCCGGAAGGCGGGTTTCAGTGGGACCATCCAACTGAAGTCCAAAGGGGTCTTCAAGAAGATCATCGAGGACCTGCCGACCTCCGTGAGCCGGACCTGGAGGGAAAAAAGTTTCTTGATAAGAAACTTTCAAGACCCGGGACACGCGCTTCAAGTACCGGGTGACTTCCAGCCACTGATGAGTAAGTCCTCTGCCTTAAGGTTTGTCTTTTCTCTGTCTCGAGTTGTACTTACATATGTTGTGTTGCAGACGTCCCCGACATTCCTTTGGAGCCGGTGATGGAGAAAAGGATCCGGAGGATGCTATAGGCCTTCAGGGGTCAAGATGACCGGAGCTCGTACCGGCTTTGTAGGCTGTATGTGTACAGCCGGTGCCGGTTGATGGAGCTTCCAGGTTTGTCTCGTTTCCTTCACAATTTTTGTTGTTTACATGCTCCGGTCTAACGGGTTATGTCTTTTGTTGCAGCTCTTCTCCCGACGGAGTTCACGAAGCTAAAGAACCCGGGAATATACGACGGCTTCGAGGACAAAGCTGTATGGGCCGGGATCCGGGCGCAAGGGATGGAGGGGCTGGCATACGACATCGACCTGACATCAAAGGCGGCTTTCCTGCGCCCAGACGCCGAGCAAGGGGACGTTCAGCAGTTCCATGTCGACACGCTGCACTACAGCGAGATCCCCGAGTACTTGGCTGAGGTTCTCGGGCCAGAGGTTTTCCAGGAGGGGGAGGAAGTCGAAGGGAATCCCTCGGAGGCGGATTACAACCCGCTATTTGAAGAACCGGGGAGGGAATCTTCCATCGCCGACGAAGAGACCGAAGAACCGGTGATGAGCGCGGTTCCATCGTCTGTGCTCCCCGGTGAGGAGTTTACTGAAGAGGATGACAACGGAGGTGAAGAGGTTGGAGGGTTGGAAAGGGGAATAAGGAGTGAGAACCCGGAGGGGAGTGACGGGAGTGATGAAGTGCAAGAAGTGGAGCCCGTTCCCTCTCGCAAACGCACCCGTGAGGCATCCAGCTCGGGGAGGTCCGAGAGGAAGAGAAGGAAGGAGAGGAAAGAGAGGAGGGAGAGAAAGCAGCACCGGGACACCACAGAAATAATGGAGGAGTTGGCGAGCGCGGGAATGGCGGACGTGGCCATCCAGAGAATGGTAGCGGATTTGAAGAACTGCGCCGCCGACTCCTATGTCCTGGAGCATGAGGACCCGTTGACTGTAGCCCGGAGGGCGCAGGAGAAGCTGATGCGGGTAAGTTAGTCTTCTCCTTTAACTCGTTCTCTTTTTGTTTTTGGTTCCTTGCACTAACCCGTTATTTTATTTGTGTAGGCTGTCAGGTTGTCGTACTTGGCAACTGACCGGCTCATAACCGAAGGCATCCCCGAGCGAGAGAGAGTCCTCAGGGATGATCTCCGGGCCGCCCGGGACCAGGTGACGGCGAGTGAAGAAAACCTGGCTCGGGTCCGGGAATTCGCAAGCGCATCAGCAATCGCGTCGAGTGCGAAGTTGGCCAAGGCGGAAGAACACATAGCAGACTGGTGGCCAAGAACTCGGAATTGGAGAAAGTTATCGAAGGTCACCGGGAGGACCGGTGTGCTCAAGACGCCGCGATAGCCCAGCTGACCGAGCAAAACCAGGGGCTGCAGTAACAGGTTACCTCCCCGGAGCAACAAAAAGGAGATTTGCTCCAGGCAGTTTCCCGGGCCAAGGACTCAGCAGTCTCCGAGTTTCTGGCGAGCCCAGAGTTTGACCTGAAGCTGCGGTCGGCAAGGGCCGAGGCTCGTGCCGAAATAGTGAGCGCTGGGATTCGCCAAGGCTGGCTCGACAAGGCTGGTTATGACGGTCATCAAGGTCATGTCAGACCCGACGAGGCTGCAGGCACCTCCCGGTCGACTCCTGCCATGGCTGCAAACCCTAGGGCTCCTGCTAACCCGGCTCGGAGTCCCCCGGTTCGTTCTTCAGCAGCCGGGAGAGGTACTTCCCGTGGTGGGATTGTGGGTGGTCCTAGAAACCGGTCACCTCTGCGTAGGGGTCAGTTCATCATACAGCCCCGGGGAGGACGTGACGGGTCTAGCACTGGCGGGGGTAGGGGGTCGGCAGCGCCATGAACCGGAGCCTTAGGATGTTTTTCACTTCTGTAATAGATTGGTTTACCTGTAGCGGTTTGCTACTTTTTGTAATTGATATTTTTGAAGTAATCAAATTTTTCCTTCTCGCAATCCTTCTTGTGCCAAAACACGGTAACCTGATGAACAGTTCAAAAATTTACATATAACCCCGGTTTGCCATGTGAATAAAGATAGTGCCGCTAAGGGTTACTTGTCCGTTAGGACTTCCATGGGCCGCTAAGGCCTTGCGCGAAAATGTCCTTCTATAACACGGGGTTTTTTTTTTTTTTGTAAAACAACACGTTAAACTGATGCATAATTTGCAAGTGTTAACAAAATATACACATAGTGTCGGTTCGGCATGTGAATAAAAATAGGGCCGCTAAGGCTTTACGGGTCCGTAAGGACTTTCAAGGACCGCTAGGGCTTTAAGGGTCCGTTAGGACTTCCAACCCGATGCATAACCTGCAAGTGTTGACAAAATTCACATATACAATGCCGGGTTGGCATGTTAACATTATAAAGTGAAAATAGGGCCGGTAAGGCTTTACGGGTCCGTTAGGACTTCCAAGGGTTTCCTGCCAAATAACACGGTAATCTGATGCAAAATATGCAAATGTGAAAAAATTTGCACATATAATGCCGGTTTGGCATGTAAGTAAAAATAGTGCCGCTAAAGCTGTATGGGTCCGTTAAGACTTTCAAAGACTGAAATAAGGCCGTGAAAGGCTTGCAATATTTCAAGTTATGGAGATTACCAGAGATTGTCAGAGATTGCCGAGTTTGACAGTGAAATAAGGCCGTCAAGGCTTGCAATATTTCACGTCATGTAGACCGAAGATTATCGGAGAATGGCGAGTTTTGACAGTGAAATAAGGCCGTTAAGGCTTGCAATATTTCACGTCATGTAGACCGGAGATTATCGGAGAATGCCGAGTTTGACAGTGAAATAAGGCCGTTAAGGCTTGCAATATTTCACGTCATGTAGACCGGAGATTATCGGAGAATGCCGAGTTTGATAGTGAAATAAGGCCGTTAAGGCTTGCAATATTTCATGTCATGTAGACCGGAGATTATCGGAGATTATCGGAGAATGCCGAGTTTGACAGTGAAATAAGGCCGTTAAGGCTTGCAATATTTCACGTCATGTAGACCGGAGATTATCGGAGATTATCGGAGAATGGCGATTAAGGCATACAAGTAGGGCCGCTAAAGGCTGCATTCACTTCAACAAACTGTTTAATAAAACATAACCCGGTAGGGGGTTTCATGCATTGTGGGCCTGAAAGGCTTTATATACAACATCATAAACAATAAATTTGGACATTCATAGATAACTCGGTACCTATTTGGGGAAGAGATGCAGATGTTGGGCGTTCCATGGTCGTGGAAGCGTAACTCCATCTGTACCCCGGATGTAAAACGTTGCCGGGCCCACGACTTCAACAATTTCATATGGACCCTCCCATGGAGCTTTGAACCCCGTTGGCTTAGGGATAACCTCCTTCATTACCCAATCCCCGAGTTTGAGTGGGCGCTTGATAACCCGGGAATTGTAGTGTTTAGCCACCTTTTGCTTCTTGTTGATATTTCGGAGATGTGCACGCTCCCGGCGTTCCTCCAGGAGGTCCAGGTTAAGGCGGATGCCTTCATTGTTGGTTTCCCTGTCAAACAGTTGTACCCGGTCACTCGGGACTTCCATCTCTACCGGGATCACTGCCTCAGAGCCAAAGGTCATAAGAAATGGGCTCTCCCCATTGGCTTCTGTTGGAGTTGTCCTAAGCGCCCACAAAACCTCTGGAAGTTTCTCAGCCCATAGACCCTTTGCGTCCTCCAGCTTCTTCTTCAGAACTTGCTTGATGAGCTTGTTAACGGCTTCAGTTTGTCCATTAGTCTGCGGGTGTGCAGGGGAGGCATATAGGACCTTTGTCCCATTGGAATGTAAGAATTCCCGGAACTCATCGTTGTCAAACTGCGTCCCGTTATCTGTGATAAACGTCTCTGGGATTCCAAACCGGCAAAAGACATTGTTCCAAAGGAATTTCTTAACATTTGCGGTCGTGATCCGTGCCAGGGGTTGAGCTTCTATCCACTTGGAATTATAGTCCACTGAGACAATGGCATGTTTGAGCTGTCCCGGAGCTGTGGGTAGAGGCCCGATGAAATCAATCCCCCATATGCAAAATGGATATGGAGAAATTATTACTGATAGTGGGACTGATGGGGCACGGGGAAAGCTTGCAAATCGGTGACATTGAAGACAGGAATCTACGACGACTCTGGCATCGTGTTCCAAAGAAGGCCAGTAATATCCCATTCTTAGGGTTTTGAAAGCCAGGTTACGGGCTCCAAAGTGATTTCCACATACCCCGCTATGAAGCGACTGCAAAACCCGGTCTCCTTCCTCGGGTGTAATACACTTCAAATCAGGAAAAGTATGTCCTCGTCGATAGAGTTTCCCATCACGGATACTATACCGCGCCGCTCGAACCCGTAGTCGTTTGGCCGCTACCGGGTCCTCAGGTAGGGTTCCATGTTGGATGAAGTTGATGAACTCATCCATCCAAGACGGTGGCGGGTTTGCCTCTACCGCGAAAATCTCAGAAAAAGAGAGTGAGATGCTTGGTTTCTCCAATGTCTCGACCAGTAAGCTTTTAAACTCGGTATTGGAATCGTCCCCTGTTGCAATCCTAGCCAGGGTATCTGCTCTCACATTCTGCTGCCTCGGTATCTGAGTAACCTCAAAGGTGTCAAATTTCTCCAGCAAGAAAGCCGCTAACTTTTGATAGGACGAAAGATGTGCTTCCTTTGCCTGAAATCAGCCGTTAACCTGCTGCACTACCAGTTGTGAATCACTTAGTATGCGGAGATGCCGGGCGCCCATATCTTTAGCGAGTTGGAGCCCTTTGATTAGGGCTTCGTACTCAGCCGTGTTGTTTGATGCTTTGAAGTTAAAGCGTAAGGCATAGTCAAACATATTACCCTCCGGGTCTACCAATGTAATGCCTGCTCCACATTGCCTCTGATTGACTGATCCATCTACAAATATCTGCCAACTCTCCGGTTCAGCTTGTGTAGGAAGAGTTTCAGCAACTGTTGAATCTGCTGGGATTAACTCGGCAATGAAGTCTGCTGCTGCCTGCCCTTTGATTGCCGTTCGCGGTTTAAAGTGCAAATCATGCTCCCCCAACTCAATTGCCCATTTGACCAGTCTTCCTGAAGTCGCCGGCTTTTGCAGAACCTGCCGTAGCGGTTGGTTGGTGAGTACATGGATGGAATGTGCTTGAAAATAGGGTCTTAACTTCCTTGCTGCTACAACCAAGGCCAGGGCCAGTTTTTCAATATCTGGATAACGAGTTTCAGGATCATTGAATCCTTTTCCAGTATAGTAGACCGGCAGTTCTTCAGACTCTGGCTTTCTTATCAAGGCACAACTGACAGCCGTTTGAGATACCGCCAGGTACAGATAGAGTATTTCCCCAGGGTTTGGTCTGGATAAAGAAGGAACTGACGCCAAGTATTCCTTCAACTTTTCAAAAGCTTGATTGTGCTCTTCCTGCCAGGTAATCCGCTCGCGGTGTTGACTCTTGAGAATTTTGAAGAAGGGGGAACATTTATCTGTTAACCTGGATATAAACCGGGATAAGGCTACCAGCCTGCCAGTAAGTTGCTGAACTTCATTCCTAGTTTTTGGCGGTTGCATGGCCAAGACGGCTTGAATTTTGTCGGGGTTTGCCTCAATTCCCCGAGCGCTGACCATAAACCCGAGAAACTTTCCTCCCGAAACACCGAACACACACTTCTCCGGGTTTAACCTCATCCCCTTGCTCAAGGCAATGTCGATAACGGTCTCCAAGTCATCCGGGTGTTTGCTTGTTTCCCGGCTTTTGACCAGCATATCATCTATATAAACCTCCATAGTATCCCCGAGTTGGTTTGCAAACATGCCCACTACGAGGCGCTGGAACGTGGCTCCTGCATTCCGGAGTCCAAAAGGCATCACTCTGTAATAATACATCCCCTTGTCTGTTGTAAAAGATGTGTGCTGTTGATCCGCGGGATTCATCGGAACTTGGTTAAATCCCGAGTATGCATCTATAAAGCTCAACTGGGGGTGGCCCGCGGTTGAATCCACCAGTTGATCAATCTTTGGAAGGGGAAAACTATCCTTCGGGCAAGCCTTATTCAGATCTGTGTAGTCGACGCACATCCTCCACTTTCCGTTTGCCTTCTTGACCATCACCACATTGGCCAACCAATCCGGGTATGTTGCATCTTCAATGAACCCGATGTCTTTAAGACGTTTAACTTCTGCTTGAATGGCCTTGTACTTCTCTGCGCAAAATGCACGACGCTTCTGTCTTACCGGTTTAACACCCGGGATAATATTGAGGGAATGCGTTATAACGTCTGGAGAAATCCCGGGCATGTCTGCATATGACCATGCGAACACCTTCTGTTTCCGGGTTAGCAGCTCAACCATTCGGGTTCTGACCTCGGGGTCAAGGCCTGTGCCAATGCAAATCTTCCTCTCCGGGTATTCTTCTGAAATCTGAATCCATTCTGTTGCTTCAATTGGGGCTGGCCGGGGGAACTTGGCAGGATACTTCTGGCTCTTCTTTTGTGCCGTCTTGCTGATGGGCAAAGAATCCGGGTCATCCCTGGGGTCATCGGGTTTGTCAAATGGGGACAGGGAAAAACCGGCCGAAAACATCTCATGCTGGGACTGAGTTGCTATCGCGTTGCATCTGACAGCGGCTTCTTGGTCTCCGCGAATTGTAACCCAACCCCCGGGTGTAGGTACCTTCATAAGCAGCATGTGACCCGCTATAAAACTTTGTAGGCCCCAGAGTGCATCTCTCCCGAGTATGGCATTGTAGGAGGATGGGCAGTCCACAATTATGAAGGGAACTACAATTCTTGTGGACTGGTGCCCGGTTCCAACTGTAACCGTTAGCTGATCAGACCCCAACGGTTGAGTCGTCTCACCTGAAAAACTGATCAATGGCTCGTGGTTTCTATAGAGCTTATCTCTTCCTCTCTTAAACCCCTTATAGCAACTGCTGAACATGACGCTGACAGCGGCTCCCGTGTCTATTAGAACCCTCCGAGTTCTCCAGTGGTCAATCTGAAGAGTGATAATGAAAGGATCATTGTGATGCACTTTCAGCGTGTCTTCAGACTGAGAAAATGACACGGTATCCCAAGGAACCAGCTCCTTGCGGCATTCCTGACGAAGCTGCATTATCTCAAACTCCGGGCCTCTTGGGCAGAGTCTTTTGGCCCGGTGACCGGACACCCCTTGGGTGCCACCCCCATGAATTGTCATTATCTCCCCATATACTTCAATCAGGTTGACACCTGTGGCGGGTGACACCTGTGGCGGGTGACTTATACTGCTGTAACTTGCCGTTCTAGATCATGTACTCAATGGTGTTCCGAAGAGAAAAGCACCGGTCGGTTGTGTGGCCAGACTCGTTGTGATAGGCACAATGTTGCCCGTTGTCCGGCCCTGCTCTTTTGGGAAACTTTCTTTTTGGAGCCGGGGGAACTTCATTCCTATGGCGGTTCCAAATTTCTTCATAGGAGGCAGTCAAGTTGGTCAACACTTCATATCGAGGGATGTAAGTGTTCTTTTCCTCCCGGGTTGGATGTCTTGGGTATGGAGCCTCTCTTGGTTTCTCCCTTGGTCTGTTTGAACTTTTGCCGTAGTATCCCTAGCCACTCTTATGCTGCCCTTCCTTTTTCCATCCATCAGCTCGCTGGCTTGTGAACCCGGTGTTCGTCCGGCGTTCCCCGAAGGTGTCGTACTCGGCTTGAGCTTGCCGAGTTACTTCATTAATTAAATCGTCGTAGCACCTGAACCGCTGCTTCCTGAGCTCCACCACAAAGCGGGTTGGTTTGAGCGCCTGTAAGAACGCCTCTGATGCTACTGACTCGTCCAAGTGCCCACACTTGGAAGTTGTGGACAGCCAACGGGTTACAAAAATTTTCAAGCTTTCATCATCCCTTTGCTGGACTTTGAATAACGAAGTGGTGCTTCGGTTGGCACTAGACAGCAGGATAAACCGGGACAGGAACCTCTGTGTCAGCTGACCATAGGTCTCTATTGACAAAGCCGGTAACTTGAGGAACCAACTCAATGCCTCCTCACTGAGTGTTTCCTGGAAAGCATGGCATGCTTGGGCGTCTGTGAACCGGGTTGAATCCAACTGAGACTGGAACAACTCAAGGTGTGCATACGGGCACCCCGTTCCGGCATATCTCTTAATCTTAAATGGCTTTGCTTCCGGTGGCTTTTTGTCTGCTTGAACCCGTGCGGAGAATGGGCTTGCACGGGTAATAAAGGGTTGGTATTGTTGTGGTCCCGTTCCCGAGTTAAGGCGCTGCTCAAGTTGGGTCACAGTTTGTGTCAACTGTAACAGCAGCTGGGTCTGGGCATCTGCTGGGGGAAGTGGTTGATTTAACAACGGCTCTGGGGGTGGAGGAGGTCCTGTAAGATTGTGATTAAACAAAGGATTGGAAAGATGGATAATTTGTGGATTTGGGTTAAGGTGGGCAGTGGTTGGGAGAATAGCGGGTGGTATGTATGCACTGTCAAGAGTTCGCGGGTTTCCACAACCCGGAGGATTCCCTTCTGGGGTGATGATATCAGCAAGTCTGGCTGACGTCCCCATGACATTCGCCCTTTGAGTTAAGGTTGCTTGAAGAAGCCCATGCTCGGCCTGGATAGTCGCTAACTGCTCCCTTACCGTCATTAACTCGGCATGTTCTCGAGTAGATTGCTCCTTTTGAGCGAGAAAGTCCTTTTTCAAGAGCTCGAATGCTGCTGCCAAATCTGTTTGGCCAAACTGGGTCCCGGAGGTCCCTGGGTTATCATCCCCTGAGAAATTAAGCCTCCTAGTTGGATCTTGTTCTCCTGCCATTTCCACCGTCCTTCGAAATATTAAGCGGGAGGTCTTGAGTTCGACTCTCAACGAGAGCACCAATTGTTTCCGGGTAAACTCGTGGCCCCTTTAGCGGGTTGCACGGTTCCAGAAATAGCGAACTTCCTTGTACTCCGAGTTTTCCTGTGTAAAGAACAAACACGTCAAAGGGCGTCCCCGGGTTTACCGAGGGAAGCAACTCCGATGCTTAAGTCAGACACTGTCAGATAAGCAGAAAACTCAAGAGTAGTTAAGAAATTGTCCGTCCTCTTACCGGGAGGTCCTCACCGGTATTTATAGTTGCATTAAAGGCAGCACTTTGTCTTTTTCCAATGTGGGAATGAACTCCCTTGCTTTACCTCAACTTTACAATGAACTGGGCCCTGACAAAGGACCCAGAGTGGCTTCTCAAATCTGACTGGGCTTTGACCCTGTAAACAGTACTTCAAGCATAATAAACGATGCACATTTAACAATTGACCACACTTGGTGTTATTTCTTGAATTGTAACCCGGTAAAGGGGAAATATTAGGTTCCACCTATAAACAATATATATATATATATATATATATATATATATATATCAAAGAATTTCACTCATATTCTCATTACTCGAACATATTACTTCATCAATATATAGTGGATGCGCTTACCATTTCGTCAATAGCTACAAACATATATACATGTATATGAAGCTAGTTAATTTGGATACGGTTGTACGTATACGTATAGGCAGTTAACTGGCATAGATGAGGTGTGAAAATGTCGCAAAAACTTGTAACGTTTTTATGTCTAAGTTGTGATGTTATGAATATATTGAATTATTGATCGTCTCCTACTTTCAAGAAAGAAAAAAGGAAACATAAAAATCATTATTATCAGAGCCAGGTTTCGATCCTGGGACCTGTGGGTTATGGGCCCACCACGCTTCCGCTGCGCCACTCTGATTATTAATAACAATTGCTATAATGTAATATAAGTATTAATAGGAATCCTGAAAAACATTACTGATAAAGAGAGGAGAGATGAAGAGCGCAACTCAATGAGGAAGATGGCAAACCCATCGACTATTGAGACAGAGCGCTTTGCTTCCACAGCTTCAATCTCAAAGGATCTCCCTGAAAACCATGTCAAGGTTGTTCTTCATTTTCTCAAACTATCGGGAGTTTCTGACCCTCTTCCAGATCACTGCAATACTAAAGACTTCTACTCCTACCTCGTTCTCGACATCCTCAAGCCACTCGACATTCAACGAGGCCGTGTCACCTGTCTTGTCTCTGCAAAGCCTGCTTTTACTGTAAAGTCTTCCATGCTTCTTATCTTGTGTTTCAATCTGTGAGCTTTGTCAATGGTTTGTGTTTGTTTGCTTAAATAAAAACAAAAGGTTGTGAATTGGGCTCCGTATAGTGGAAAATTGGAACAAAGATTAGAACCCTTTTTCAAATTTGGTTCCTTTTAGTCGATCTCAGAGGCAAAATAGGATACTTGTTAGACCAGGCTAAGGGTTTGCCATTTTCTGTGGGATTAGGCCCGTTTTTCTAACTGAGTTTTACTGTAATTGAACCTGACTCTTGGTTTCAAGTACTTCAGTGGTGAGAAAAGATAAGGGTAGGGAACCTTGTGTTCAATTTGATTTGTTTTTTATGTATTGGCTTGGCAATAGAAGAAACGGAATGATGATTTGTTTCATGAATCTGCAGAACTTTTTTGGTGGATTCCATGGAGGAGCTGTAGCTGCTGTTGCTGAGGCTGTGGCGTTTGCTACTGCAAGAACGGTTGTGGATGAGGATAAGGAGCTTTTTCTAGGGGAACTAAGCATCTCTTACCTCTCTTCTGCTCCAAAGAATGTGAGTCCTTTAGAATATGCTATAAATTCTGGTTATTCTTGTATTTGATGGGGAATGGACCGCCACTCCCGAGGCATTTGAAGTGGTACTGAATGACGCTAAAGCAATATCATAGGATATAAGATTGTTGATGCTCATGATATTTACTCGTATATTGTGATCCGAACTTTGTTATTACTTGTGTTATCTGTACTAATAAACAAGAGATTGCTTGGTTTTCTTTGAAATCCTTGAATTAATAGGCTATTATAGATGTGAGAACACGTTGTCATTCTGAGTAACAAATGGGGCAAAAACTGGAAACATACAGACTACTAATGGTATTTTTACCAATCAAAATGAGTTTGCTTCCTCTCTTTTTTTCAAACCATTTCTTGAGGTGTCATTATGGAAGTGTTCCAGCACAGATTTAGACTAGCAAATCGACCAAAAGGTGGAACATACATATAGCTTAAAAAATTGATCTCAAAATGTATAGTTGTAACCTCATCATTTTGCTATGAATTAGGCTGTTAGTGGTTTGAACCTCAAAGGTTGTATGTGTATAGATTTAATCAATGACAACCTTGCATCTTAAATTATGCTCTTCAAATTGTGATGAAGCTAACCGAACTCAGTTATGTGGTCAATGCAGCTCATTATTGGCTAGGTATTTTACATGATCATGACAAATAAAATTTATTGTAAAGGTGTCATGAGCTGATTGGCATTGACCTTGTAATCAAAAGAGAAAAAAAAACATCTTGTTATGTTATTTCTACTGCTCACTGATCTTTCTTTTATGTGTACTTTGCTAGTTTACATTGTTCACATTGCTCATTTATCACTTTGCAACTTTTTTACAGACAGAGGTGATAGTTGATGGATCTGTAGTGCGGAGTGGAAAAAATCTGACTGTAATAGCACAGGAGTTCAAGCTCAAGAAAACTGGGAAATTGATATACACTGCTCGTGCTACTTTCTATCACACGCCTGTTTCGAAATTATGAATTTGGATGTTGAATGCTTCTCTATTTGAGTTATCTCACTTTGTACCTCATGCCTTTGCCTTCCGACATATTACCAATTGTGGTCTGTGGCTCAATAGATTATGGTAATCTGTATAGGCGGCCTATGTATAGTTAGTCTTGAATCTTTCAGTTAGAATATGAGTACTTATTCGTGCTGAAGTATATAGCTTTCACTAGAGAGGAATAAAAACCCAGAGTTAATTGGGTATCCAAAATCTTACCACATAAAAACTGTAGTTCTGCTTCTACTTTTTACAGCTTGACAAGTCATCTTGCAAATATATCACTGATGGATCAGCTTCTCATTTCTATTTTCTAATGAAGTTGACACGTGGTAAAAAATCTGAAGGATATTTTAGTTGTTTCAAGTTTTTCATAACCCTAAATCGATTTTTTTTAAATTTAGAAGGGATTTGACTATTTCGGTCTTTTCTCCATTATATCCTCTCTCTCATTCACGACCAAGAAATCTCACTCCATAGTCATCATGATGTCCATAGAGTTGGCTTCTTTAAGCCCTGTAGATTGTTGGTTCCGGTTCGACACTGCTATAAGACCGTGGGCTGGTTCGGTCATGCTCAGTTTTTTGTTAAAGTACGATGAACAAAAAAGGAAAGCGTAATCAAAATTCAAACATGGAGAGCCTTGAAAGATTGACAAGTGAGCGCCTACGGGGCTTGACTTTGAACCCATCCTGGCTGATCGAGCTTTGTTCACTCGGTAAATTCAGACTATTTAATTATTGTGCTCGTAGATGAGGCAAACTCTAACTCTAAGCTTGATTAGAGTGCTCGAGTCAAGAGATAGAGACAACCTGAGTTGGTGATTTTCCGGTGTGCTCGTGTTCAGAGGTAAACGACCAAAGAAGAAGGCTAGTGTGTCCAACGAAAATCGTTGGGTTCAAAAGTGATTAAACTTTTTCATGTTGCTTCCATGTTTGACTTTCAATCTTTGTTTGTATTATCTGCGATCGAATCTTATTCCAGATCTAAACATATCTTAACCATGTATTTCCTTTCTTGGGTAGAAAATGAACTAACATATGTATGGTGGCGGCCGTGTAGAGATGATAAGTTGAATAACCATACACAAAACAAAACCGTACATGATCTGGAAAGAGAGAAGAAAATAACTGAAAGAAAAATCCGATTTGGAGAAGCAATAAATTAATTAAATCTAGATGGACGAAAACACCCTTGAAGTGTTTATGTTTGTTACAAAACTAAGTCAACTAACAAAGATACTAATGTTGGATCAAGAGTGAAACTTTAGACATCATTGTGATGTTTTTAGAACGTGAGACACCAAAATACATATTTTGTGAAACTTGAGACACTTTTTGCACTTTTTTTCGTTATTGTTATCATATTAGGAAAAGTTTGGTAAGTGTACATGAATTATGAACCACTATAAATTTCAGTACACCAAGTTTCTAAACACAAACTTAGATTCATCATATTCTAATATTGACTTAATAAATATGCATGCCGTCTTCACACTATTAGATGGTTCTATGTTTAAAGGGTAGTTTAGGGTGAGTTTGGTACAGCTGGGCTTATAAGATATAAGCTGACTTTTAGCTTATAAGCAGAATGTGGGTGTTTGCAGCTTCTCCTTTTTCCCTCAAAACACTTTATACTTTTTTTAAAAGTAGCTTATTTTTAGACTTACCAAACACCAAAATCTTTGGTACTTAAAAACAAAGGAGCTTATAAGCTCTCCCAAACCCAACCTTAGTCTTATCAAATTTTTACCTTGAGAACAACACGTTCTCTTCGTCTCTCCCTTTGCCAACTACAGAACCCTGAGCACAACCCATTCTCTTTGTCTCTCCCTTTGCCAACTACAGAACCTAGATCAACATCCAAAACATTTTCATAACAATAGAGGCTAGGTGATCGCCAATTCAAAAGCCAAATTCTTCAATCCAAAATATTACTGGTTTTTCTTTTACTAATACCTATTAACCCTCTCAAAAGTCAAAATCCTAAAAGCATCTTCAATAGAAATCTGCAAACTTGAATCATTATATCACTTGAACCAAATAACCGGACCCCCAATATCATAATGAAAGCTATTATGACTCTACACAACCCCATCGAGCATCGTCGTCTTCGACCCAGAATTCGAGTATTTCATGAGTTACTCAACATCCACCTATCACCAAATCACCACTATTCCAACAACAACGACATGTTGCATGTCAGTCCTCCGTATAATGAACAAAAAAATGTGGATTGAATTGGGTTTTGGAAAGGGTTTTCATGGAGGGTGGGGGAGAAGAGCCAAAATGAGTATCTTGATGGCAAATTCACCCACCCTTGATAAGAGACTTACACGAAACTTAGTGGCTATGAGCAGAGACTTCTTCATGAATAGAGGCTTCTTGGAAACGAAGAGGCTTTAACGGTGATCTCTCTGAGCTGGATCGACGGTGGCAACATAGTTTATTGACTCCTAGTTCCTCAGGCAGTAGTCAGTGTCGGACGACCCAAAAGGCCCAAAATGGACACAGTAAGTGGTAAAGAACATAGCCTGGAGTGTGAAGCAAGCCGCCAGAGATAGACCGGTGTTGACTACTCGCCTCGTACAGTGTTTCTCATTTTGGATAGCCATTTGTAGAGTGGAGATGGAGAGTCAGAGAGTGAGTAAACCTCTTGACAAATGAAAACTGGATTCGACCTTTTATTATGTAGGTAATGGCATGTGAACAGTGTATATATATGTTTTGTAGCTATTAACTGCATGTATATATTTCATATTTGATATACCTATATTTATGTTTTGAAATTTCATATACTTAAATTGATAGTGAATCTTATTTAGTGTACTATTTATAAAATTTGAAATTTCATATACTTAAATTGATAGTGAATCTTATTTAGTGTACTATTTATAAAATTTTATCATATTAAGATTGATTCCATGGTTATAACATGATTATGAAACATTCCAATAGGTCACCATCTACCGACTTAGTATATAAATAAGATAAGTACCAGAGTTGGTTGTTTACAGAGGTATCTTGCAAGTGTTTCAAGACTCGGCAAGAAGACGAAGATGGCAAAGCCCTCGATTGCTCTCACAGAAAGCTTTGCATCCAAAGCAACAATCTCCAAGGATATTCCTGAAGAATACTTAAACCGACTGCTGAAGTTTCTTGAAAGAGTGGGGGTCTCTGGCGATGTCCCAGATCATTGTAATACCGTTGACTTCTACTCCAACATAATTGGAGGAATCCTGAAGCCTCTGGCAGTCCTACGAGGCCGCGTCACTTGCTTGGTCTCCGTCAAACCTGCTGTTACTGTAAGCTTTCCCCGCTTCTCATTTTCCTTGTTCCGATCTTTGCATTTTCATATGTTCTGGTATGTGCTGAGAAATAAAGCTGCGAATTGGATTAAGTGGATGCTGCCCTCTTCTGTTTTGTTTCACCAACAGGATTCAGTTAAAATTTGACTTACTAGGAAACTTTTAACTTTTGCAAGGCATGTTTAGATGATTTCTATACCAAGGGTTTGAAAGTATGATGATTTCCTAGGCTTACAGTTTGACTTATTGGAAAATCCAATTCCACCCATTGTAACTATGCTATGTTGTAGTTGAATTTGGTAAATGTAAAGGCTAAAGAACTACGGGTTGGTTTTCTTTCATAATTGCTTGAATACAAACAAAGTAAGTAAATTTGTTCATGAATCGGTAGAACTCATTTGGAGGATTTCATGGAGGAGTTATTGCTTCTGTTGCTGAGGCTGTGGCATTTGCTACGGCAAGAACAGTTGTGGCCGAGGATAAGGAGCTGTTTCTAGGGGAACTAAGTATCTCATACCTCTCTACTGCACCAAAGAATGTGAGTCTTTTATAACTTGCACTAAAATCATTTAAACTGTTGTGTTCTATTAACCTGTATGACTTTACTGAGGCATTAATTGTAAACATGAATTGGGATATTGTTGGTACTTACTTTCGTAAAGTATGATTATCAATTAAGGTGATAACACTTATGGGCTATTTGACCTATATGAGCGCCATCTTAGATTTAGAATTCTGTTTTATATATATGCTTGTACAAATGGACATATGTTTTCTGAACTTAAGAAAAAACAGTTATAGCTTCATCAACCTTAAATAGATTAGGCTGATGGTGGTTTTGAACTCACAAATCTCTTTTTAGTTTATGGATTCTGTCAATAACATATTATGCTTTCTAAAACTTTGATGAAGAAGACAAAGTAGCATTACACGCTGATTATAAATTTTGCATGATCCTTGAAACAGAAGTTTTCATGGGTGCTAAATGTATGTGGCATTTGCTAACAGAAGAACTTGTTATTTCTAATGCTGAATGTCCACGATCTGGTACTGCATAAGTGTGTGTTACATTGTTTATGATTTTCATTTATTCAGTACTGGAGCTTCTGGCATTTTTACAAACCAGACTTGCTTGCAGGCAGAGGTGATAGTTGATGGATCTGTAGTGCGGAGTGGGAGAAACCTAACTGTGGTAGCACAGGAGTTCAAGCTCAAGAAAACTGGAAACTTGGTCTACACTGCTCGTGCTACCTTTTATCACATGCCCGTTTCCAAATTGTGATTTGGTGATTAAAATTGTTGAGGTTGCCATAGTTGATTGATATCACAAACGGAAACAATGTCACAAAAATCATATGAAAGTGTTCATTTTCAACACCGGCTCATGGATGTTTGGTAACATATGCAGTTACTCACTCTAGAATATTAAGATCCTTCAATTCAAAAGAATGATTGAAACTCTTGTCTAGAGATGGCATCCCAGGTCAAAAGAATGATTGAAACTCTTGTCTAGAGATTAGTCAGATTACATCCCAGGTCTAGATATTTATGTGATTTTGATGTGTGCATTACTAGGAAAAATAAAGTTCCTTGGACATTACTAGCCTGAAGAATATCAGATCCAGTGAGATGTGGTTTACCAACTTTTGAGCAAACATAAAATTTCCATCTTCAATATGAGATCATTCACTGTATTATTCCTGAATTGGGATTTCGATCTTCTTGTGACAAATTCAAGACATTGAACCCTAAGGGCCCAGAAACTAGATAGCTACATGGCATTACCCAATGTCAGGTTTAACATTTTGAAGAAATTATTACATTATAATGGCATTACACACACGATGATACGATTTACAAGGAAATATTACATTTCTTTCACAGCAGGAAAACCTTACGCTAGTAAGTTATAACCAGGAAGAAGGAAACCATCCATTTATTTATTGGATCTTGGAATGCAAAAGCTCATGATTGCAGGCAAGTCAACACAAAAGCAGACACATACCACCAAAGAGCTTCATCAATGGAAGCACCAACGAGATCTGCTGGACAGAATCTGCAAGCTCGGGAATCCATTTGAAAGTCTAGCATGAGCCATCAAACTTTTCATCTATGAGTTTGGACATTCTCTCCTCCATCTCAGGGGTGAAATAGTTAATCCAATCTCCCACCTCTGCTTTTCTGAACACTGAACAGGCTCTTGTTCTCGATATTCATGTAAAACGTTCCGGATTTGTTGACCTCCAACTTCTTCATGGTGTCAAAAGAACATAGCTTTGCGATATCTTCAATCACACCGTTTCTATCCTCTTCAGTGAAAGGGTATGTTTTCAAGTGATACACAACATTTTTCTTCATGTCCTCGCACTTCAAGAACAACACGTTCTGACGCTCTCTCCAGTAACCCTAAATGGACCAAAAGCATCCATGCCTTGGCAGTATCTATCAAAGGCTTCATCAAAGAAAAACGGTGCTTGGGATTGTAGCTTGACACAAATGCGTTACATGGGTTTCTGCAATCATTTGGAAGGTCCGCAACTTCATCTTCTGCAACATTATCTCACGCTTTAGGTTCTTGAGTGACTTGTTGCAGACAGGGGGCAGCTTTCATGACAGATTCTGTAGTTACCTTTTTGACTACATACGACATCTCTCTCCTCCACTCAACCCCGTATTATACCCGGGCAAGCAGAGGCTAGCAACAAAGTCATTTTGAGTATCCTAAGAAAAATGCTGGAGATCAATCCGCATGTCTGGCATGAGGAATTGTATCATACGTTGTGGGGCTATCAGACTTCTAAACGTGGCCCTACCGATACCACCTCGTATGCGTTAATGTATGGCCATGACGCAGTTTTACCCCTTGAAATCAACATTGCTTCCTTGCGGGGTTAAGGAACAACACCAGTTGTTGGGCAACGATTATGTCAAAGCAATCTGGCAGGAAAGGGAGAACCTTGATGAACAGCGCGTTGTGGCACTCAACAACTTAGTGTTGGAGAAGCAGCAAATCTCACGCTCTTATGATAACTTTACTAAAGGCCGTAGTTTCACGGAGGGTCAAACAGTATGACGCACTGTCTTACCATTCAACGAAAAGGTAGAGGGGTGTGGCAAGTGGTCCACACGGTGAGAATGACCATTTGTTGTCCACATCATCCTTCCTGAGGGTGCTTATCACCTACAGGACTTAAACGGCGAGTTGCACTATAACCCCATCAATGGGCGCTATTCGAAGAAACATACCCTGAGTGTGTGGGAGCGGGCGGATCCACCACCTCCGCCTACAGACGTTTCTCTTAGTGCTCCGCGGCCGCGCTATATTTCTTTGCTGCCTCACACTAGGGGCAACATAGGCAAAACGGTTGAAGTATGCATTGTAGAGTGCTCAAGACGCTTAGGGTTAGAAACACTGATTATTATATAAACGTACTAGACTATAGATTTTGGTCTATACCAGAGGCCTCAAAAAATAAAAACCTACAACCATGTTACAAAATACAAGATCTCAATAAAGATAGTATATTGAAAAATGTGGTTTACATATTCAAAGTTCATCTATCTTTTCATGTTTCTTATGTTTCGAGTACAAGTACGACATTGTGGCCGAGAACGAAAGAAATAAAGAGAAAAACAAAAATTAGTTTCTTGACTTCACCGGGAGCCGATTTTCTGGAGAAATGAAGGAAAGAGGTCAACGGCGGTCCCAACGACTAGAATGTGTTTACGTCGCGGTCTTTAAAGGCGTGCAAATACATGTCGTAAAAGACTTTTTACGACGTTTTTTACATGCCGTAAATGTTCTTTTTTCTCGTAGTGGTTCGACTCGGTATTTAGTTGATCGAGGAGATTAACATTATAGTGTTTCAAGTCTTCTTGAACTCAATTACTTACGGTGGCCAATCATAGTTAAATCACTTAAATACCCAACCCCCCCCCCCACCCAATTGATTACTTTGAGAGTATATTTATACATTTTGGAAATCCACATATGAATTTGAATTGCAGTATACTTGTGTTTAATTATTGGTCTAAAATTGTTTACTACAAATAAGTGACTATAAAACAAATAAAACTAGGTATATATTATCAAGGTTGGCAACAATGTTACTATCAGAGAGTTGCTTGATGTCCAACTACAGTACTGTGACTACTGTCTTTAGATTTAGTTGAACCTCTTCCCTTAATTTGCACGTCAATTAGCATTGCCGCTATATAACTTTTTGTTTCATACAAATTATAATAATATGATCAAAATGTCAATTTGCTTGTGACATAATCAACTCTAAGTTTCAGTTTTATATATACTAGTATTGATGCACATTTCAGGTACCTTAATGACAGACATAAAATACTAAAGTATTCATTCTCTCTCTTTCCTGGTTTTGCAAATCCATCAATTTTCAAGCCTCTGTAAGCCTCAAATACTTAGACATCTAACATTGAAATATGGCATGTCTTTGTCTCTTCATTTGTCATTACAAACCTGTAAATATTTAAACCTCTATGGTTCTCAAAGCCCCAAAAACCTCATTCAATATCAGCAAATTAGTATTGAAGCATTTTTTCTCTCCAATGCAAACTTATCCAACTTGACCCAATAACAAAACTCGTCTATGCCATGAGGAAGAAGCGACCTACTTCCATATAGTTTTGTATATATGGTCCATCAGATGTTGAATGCGTAGAAGAGTGAAGAGTTCATGGTTAGGGTGTTGAACGAAGTAGAAAGAAATAGAACATAGCACAAATCCACGATCTCAACTTCTTTCCCTTCTTCCTTTGCACTTTTTCCCCTTAGGGAAAATTCAGCCTCGAAGGGTAGGGACCCAGCAAAAATAAACACCAAATTTGAAACCAACATTGGGAGAAGCTCAATTAAATTTTTCGATCAAAGAACGACAGTAATAGGAATTCTAATAGAATATCAATCCAAAAACTCTTCCTCTACAATATTCTCATTCTCCCTCTTCTTTCCTTCCTGTCTCCCTTTTCTTCTACCTTGTTATTCTTCTCTCTTTGTTTTAAATTTAGGTCTCATTCCTCGGTTGTTTCTCTGTTTGTGGAAGACGCGAGAAGCCAATATGTCGTGTATACAGATAAAGTCAAACCCAAAAAATGCCCCAGTGTTCACGTGAAAAGTAGAAAGCATCCGCTTATATATATATATATATATATATATATATATATATATATATATATACTAGCCTTGGTGCATCCGCTCACGCGCATGTGCCGAAATACGGTTCTACCCTTAGTTCGTGTAGCATAATTTATAATTTAAAATTTAAGTGATATTTAAATACAAAAACTAATAATTAATATACGAAACAACAAAGAATAACTTACTTGAATACAATAAAAAAACTGAACATGATAATAAATAGAATATATGAAGCAAACTCTATTCGGGGTATAAAACTTGCAATACAAACATAACAACCTCAATCATGAAGATTGATTATTAAAAGCTTTAGAATTTATCACCCTTGTGGAACTGTTGTTTCCATTAGGTTGATTTATTATTGTATAATTTTTAGTATTCGATCAATTATTATGTGATTTTCAAAAACAATAGCTTTCAGAAATCTAAGTAATTAAAACTCATACAGTTGAGTTAGATAGTAATAAAAATGAATTTCATATTACATCTAAATTTCATTTTTGAAAAAATATAAACAATAATTAACAACGAATGTTTATAGAATACGTACATGTAATAAATTGAAATATAGAGAAATATCAAAATTGATAAATTTTAAGAATACATGTAATAAGGAGTATATCAGTCAATCAGAAGTTGAAATATCGAAATTGATTAAATTTTGTGGGAAAAAATTTAAAATTATCAAAAGACACATAAAAATTTATTACCATCAATGTGTTAGTATTGTAGGTTAATGTGGGTTTATTACTTCGATTCATCTATGAAAACTTTCATTTTGTTTAAAAGTTACACATCAAAAAAAATTGAAGGATTAAACCGTAATTACATAAAAACAGAGGGGTAAAACACCAATTCGATCTGTGCTGGGCTAGATGAAAAAATCCCACAAAATGAGGGGCAAAAGGGGCATGACACTATTTCTAAGAACAGTTAACACCACATCTCTTATATATATATATATATTAATTTCAGTTTACCTACTTGAGGTATGAGACTAACATCATTTCACCCCCGTACTTTTAATTTTGAAAATTTACCCTCAAAGTTTTCAATTTTCATCAATCATGCTCAATTGTTGAAAAATTTTGACCAATTTGGACATTGAATTTTAATATATAGTCTTATTAAAAAGGTTCTAAAATACTATTTTTGCTGTTAGATAACTATATTTTTCCTTGAAGTGAGTTATAAAGTTATAATTAACATCCAAATTACACAAAATTTCAGCAATTGAGCATGATTGATGAAAATTGAAAACTTTAAGGGATAAACTTTCAAAATTAAAAGTACGGGGGGAGAGGGTGAAATGATGTTAGCCCTAAACCTCAGGTAGGTAAATTGAAATTAATCATATATATATATATATATATATATATATATATATATTCTGATTTAAGAATCCATTTTCATGGATTTCGGCCTCATAGTATTGACATAGAAGTAATTATAAGCCTTGTACTCGCATTTTATTTCCCCTCCCACTAAAGGATTCGGCTTCCTTGAATTTTTCTTGCTTGGATGATTTAAAACCATTAGATTGAATAAAGATGACATGAAGATGACATCTCCGGACCACATTGTACTCAATCAGATGGTTTTAAATCATCTAAGCAAATCCAAACAACAAAAATCCAAGTAGAGAAACCAAATACCCCACTAAATCACAATCTTTAATAACATTTTCCTTAACTTTCCATATCAATTTGTACACCAACAAAGTGAAGAAGAAGAAGGGACATTTAAAAATGATCTATCATCTATTGGGAGAAGTACATGTACGAGGGGAAAATTTTCGTTCACAGTAATCTCTGATTCAAATGGATGGATCAGTAGTGAAAAGTCACGGAATTGTAGACAGCTAATAACTGAGTTCAAAGCTCAAGAAAACAAACTGCCCAATACTTCCTGAAAACCATCGTTCCTCGAAAAAACTTGCGTCCGACTCCGTCTAGACATACTTGTCCGGACCCTTTTATGTGGTCCAATTCCAATTTGTCATATGTCATTTTGTTATGTTTTATTTTGATTTTATTTTTTTCTTTTGTTTTTCTTTTACAAATTATTACTTCTCTAGGAATTCTTTAATAGCTAAACCATCCCTTGTTTCAAAATTCTTTTTTTTAATTCATCGATCCATCCTCCCAAGAACAATGCTAATATACACAGATCATAACCCATTCCTTATCTTGAAAATGGATTTTTATCAACTCTGCAATGTACCAGCTAGGAATTACATTCATTCGCAAGTTTGCATTATGTAAAAAGAAAGTAAATCTTGTATTGCAATGTTTTCACAAGGGTGTTATCAAACTCTATGAATCATAACTACAGGCAAAATATTTCCTCCATGTTTACAGCAATTCCACCGAAGACAAAATAAGAAATCTAAATTCAATTGAAACGAAGTAGCTAGTGTATTAGGATTAGTTTAGCAATAGCAAAACTCGATTCTAAAAGAAACTTGTAGACTCCATCGAAATTCGATACCCATTCAATTTTTCTCTCATTTCTCTTTCTCAAGTTCAAATCGAAATTTTACAGGAGAGAATTAGAGATAGGATAAAAGTAAAGATAATTCTGATTACCGTACTTGTTACGAGTTATATGTAGAGAAAATATGAACAGAGAGGAAGAAGACATGAGGTATCCAAAAGCGTCCTTTTTTCACATTCATATGAGTATTTAGCTATTAAAGAATCTCTACAAAAGTTATCATTTTTAAAAATAAAATTAAAACAAAATGGCACATGGTATACTATAATTGATCCACACATAAGAGTCGGGCAAATGCGTCCAAACTGGATCGGACACAAGTTTTTTCCTCCAAATAATAAGCGGTTAAAAATAACAATAAAAACCGTTTGGTCAAAAAACCAATTTCCCGACTGACAGTACACTAAATCTTTAGGTATCAGATACAAAGATACAGTTACTGATATTACATTCAAAGGGACGAGATGGATATCTTGGTGCCAAAAAAGAATAACGAATTCAGTTCATCCAATGATCAATTGTAGTGTCATTGTCGACCCCAAACTATCATGACCTCAATGAGCTCCAAACGTATAGAACCTAGACTCACCTCAACTTTGCACAGCAGCAATCACCTACAACATTAACGTCCTGGTGCTTTTTTAAGTAACTGTGCCTCCAGCCTAAACTGATTTCCTTCTTCTGCTAATAGTACACCACCTCTTCAATTGGGAAGTACACCACCTCTTCAATTGGGAATGGAACTTCGACACTCACCAACCTTTAGAACTATGAAAATATGGCATTCACAAAAGCCTCTGCATCAAAGGGTTGTAGGTCTTCTAGACTTTCACCAACTCCCACAAACTTTACAGGGATGCCAAGCTCATTTACCACACTAACCTAAAAGAAGATACAACCTTAGAATTTGTAAAAGGTCTGAAAGATCCACGAGAGTGCTAAAAGATGAAATGGGAGAGATGATGTGAGCATACCACACAGCCACCTCGAGCAGAACCATCGAGTTTTGTCAAAATCAAACCAGTTATCCCAACAATCTGTCATTATAAATGTAAAAAATCTACACATCAACAGAATATTGTGTAGTGCAAAGAGATGAGAAGAATAATATTTTACACCAGGAACACGTAAAAGGGATAAAGTAAGCATTTGATACAAACATTATAGACAGGAAATAACTGAGAAAACCAAGGATAAGAACATTACTTCATTAAATTCTCTTGCTTGGGGAAGCATGTTTAAACCTGTGGTCCCATCCAGAACTTGTAGGATCTCCTGTTTATGTCAAAAACATAACATACTGTTAGCACATAGAGAAATGTTTCAGTATGCACATAGAGATACTAAAATCCCATACACATGGCGAATTCTGTTCAAGTCACTGGATTTTCTGCTACTCAGAGTTGATATTACAGAGACAGAATATCTTGCAGATGGTGCATGTAGATTATGAAATAATGTCGCTTAGGCAGAATTATTCTGTTTAACAGAAAGTTCGCTTTTAAATTTGATAATAGAAACAAGATGAAATTCTCAAACAGCTGAGCTTACATTAGGGGCACCAGGCATGACTTTTCCTACAGCTTTCTTACATGCAATCAACTCTTCCATCAAGCTGTAATTAGTGTGCAAACCTGCAACAAGACATAAATTAATACTCCCACTCAAAAATAACCAGCTAAGCTCACAACAGTACATTATAAGAAAAAGAAATTCCCAAACTTACGTCCGGAGGTGTCACATAAGACAATATCATAACCTTGTTCTTTCCCTCTCTTCACAGCCTGAGAAATAACTATTCAGAAAGCACTTTAAGACTATATGTCAGTAGTTGTACCATGTCAATTGAATCCTTATGGACAAAACAAACGAAAGCAAATATGAGTTGATCTGCCTACTATTCGAGTTGCCTACCTGTTGCAGCTTTGGCCTTCTCTTTTTCTGCCACAACTATCTCACAGCCAGTCCTCTCAGCCCATATCTCCAGCTGGTCACCGGCAGCAGCTCGAAACGTATCCCCTGCTGCCATCAGTACCTGGCACAATTTCAAGCAAGGCTATTCAGACCATAGGTGTATGTAACCAGTCTTCCTCATATATGATATACCGCACACCATGACACTAAAGAAGGGACAATGAAAAGATGAAAATATCTCACCTTTGCCCCTTCATTCTTCAACCTATAAGCCAGCTTTCCTGAGTGAGGATAGTTCATAACATCATTATCCATTATTAACCATTCTACAGCCAAATAACAATAGCTAAACCATATATTAAAGTTTGTGATGCTATCAATGCATATGCCACTATAAAGTTTGAACTAACGTTCCTTAATTTTATGTTTAGCTCTCAGCTATGGTAAGTTCTATCAATCAATAAGTCTTCTAAAACCACAGTGGACCACTTCATACTGAAAGCTTAGAGAAAACTGTAACAAAAACCAAGCAAGAAATAGAAACCCTCACTTGTATAGTTGTAACACTGTAAATTAACTGAACGAAATACAATGAGATTAGAGCTAGATATTTATACTAAACATCTAACTATCAGAATTACTAAAAGACCGTTACCTAGCTGATACACGCCAAGATAAGCTAACAGCCTAACCAACTAGAGATTTACATGAATAAGAAAATACAGCGACTTTAATATATCCTACTGTTAACGCAAGCTCACTTCAATTCTTACCAAGAGATGTTGTCTTCCCACCTCCATTAACCCCAACAATCATAATCACTGCCGGTTTCCTGATGTCACATTAAAACAAAACCAGCATCAACTCCAAGCTAGTTTCAAATCACGCTAAGAAAAACAATTTTCAAACTTCAAAAAATCCAAATTTAGAAATATTCCAGGACCTGTATCCGAGCTGAAGCTCAGTTTTCCCTTTTATATTCAACAAATCTAGAACGTTCTTCTTCAACGCCTCCTACAATCACCACAACACCACCACATTACATTCCATTTCCACACCAATCAATAACCAGCGCACTTGATTTCCTTCATACACAAGTATTTAACAATCTATGGCACCAAGTTTCGTAATTTTTCGCAACCCAAATATCCTAATCAATCATCAAACATATACATGTACCTTAATTTCACTTCCAGACTTGAGCTTCCCAGCTACAATGTCCTCCCTCAAGCTCTCTACAATCTTGATGGTAATCCTGGGCCCGAAATCCGATACCAGCAGAGCCTGAAACCCAGCCCTAATTTCAAAACCCTAATTCCCAAAATTAGAGGTCAAATCCAATTTTGTTTTACCTCTTCGAGCTCGTCGAGGACTCGATCGGTGTCGGCGAGGTTCCAGTAGAGGAGGAGCTCGTCGATGACGGCGAGGTTGTCGCGGGTCTTGGAGAACCCGGAGAAGAGCTTCTCGACGTCGCTCTTGGCCTTCTCCTTGATGAGGCGGCCGAGGCGGTTGAAGAACCCGGTTCCGGCGCGGCAATGGAGCCCGGAAGATGCGGGTCGGGTCGGGGCTACGAGAAGGCGGTGGTGGGGCAGGGCGGGTTTGGAGACAAGAGAGAAGTGTGAGAGAGATGAAGGCAAAGTCGACGGCATTTGCTCTTTCAGATTTGAAGCTGAGAAACTGGGTTGGTTTGGATATCAGATAATGCTCAACGAAAAGCTTACGTGTTGGCGACTAATGAGGAAACGACATCGTATGGAGTATGATTAACATTGCAACACTTTTTTTTTCCTTTTGTAAGATAACTTGAAATAATCAGATCACTCCTACACTATCTCTACTTACGATCATTTTCCACTTAATAATGCAACCCTGGTATCTATATTGTCAGAATGCTGACTCTGCACCCCAGGATGGCGGCCACAAAGATGATCCCAAATAGCTGTGCCATAATTTTATATTATTGTGGGTTAGCCGATATTAAAAATAGGCTAATTATAAAATGTGTGTTAAATTTTTAAATTTGAGGTGAGCCACATTCTAATTTTTAGCGTTTTGAACTAAATTTTGGTTAGAAAAGAATGTGATTTCAAATTTTAAGGTGGGTTGTGGCTCACCGGAGCTTGTGGGTAGCTACGTCATTGGTAATGTAACGAACTGATTTACACCTCATCAAATCAAGTACATTACATTGCCACGCATTTATAGAACCTAAGCTAGGATCCATCACTCAAGTGTTAAGAACCCGCAAGACAAATAAAAATAAAGAAAAGTTATTTACAGCCCGCAAGGCAAATAAAAATAAAGAAAAGTTATTTACAACCCGCAAGGCAAATAAAAATAAAGAAAAGTTATTTACAACGTAAATAACAAAAACTAAAACATAAACGTTTACTTTAAAATGAGGTGAAACAATAACGTTTAGATATATTTCAAATCAAACAAACCCTCTTTAAACAAAAATCAATATCAGCCCGAATCAAAATCAATAATTGAAATCTTGCAAAAGAAATAGTTTCTCGAATGAACACATACTCGATCAAAGGACTATACAAGGACACAATAAATAAGGGAACTTGTCATAAGAATTTAACTTTGTCAATGACATAAATAACATAATGTCTAAGCCACACCCAACGTTGTCCAACTGTCCTGTCTTCAGACACATTACCTACATCCACAAAATACTGTAAGAGTGAGGTTTCGTCCTCACTCCTCAATAAACTTTACCCCAGCTAGATGTGAAAACAATTTAAAGCATTTGTCATGGCTAACAGTGAAAAACAATACATAGAGATAAGAAATAACCATCATTTCCTTGTGAAATGCAAGTAGGCCCAAGGTAGAAATGCAAACCTGATGATCGGTCTATTTCAAGTCAACTACAGCCTTACCACAATTTATATCTTACGCACGGGCAAGGTGTACCGAGAGTGTTCATTTATGTCGTATCTCCTAGAAGCAGTGTCACATCTCAAAGGATGTCAGACACTTTTCGGTCCATACAGCCCCTCTAGAGGTTTAGGGGATCAAAACCCAAATAAGTCGTTGTGCCCCGCTTACTCTCGGTCGTCAAACAATAATTCAGAAGGAATCGAAAATATATCTTTCATGTATAAATCATTTTACTTTAATATCATATACATAAAACCACTAACTGAGGCAAGTCCAGAATCCCTTACCTGGAATATCGTAGCTTGATTTCATTAGCTCTCTTAGGCCAACACCACAATTTTCGGGTAACTAGAGTCGAAGTCCAACAATTAAAATAATTATCAATACCACTTTATGTTTATGTGAAAAGTGGGGGCAGCACTACACCATGTCAGCTAGGTAAATTTGTCTGTCGCCTAAAATATACGTATACGACAGAATATTGTTCCGCCTCCTAGGTGATAACTTAGGCTACATAAGTTATTCCGTCAGCCAAGTATATCTTCGGTGACGAAAATATTATTATTTAGATGGCTAAATGCTTTTTTCCACTAGTGATAGTTTTGATAGTTCATTCTGAAAAAATGTGGGCCATGGTGTGTGAATTGTAATTTAGAGTGCAAATTTCACACTTTTTTTGTCATTTTCGTAGGCTAGATTAAATATTTTTGTTTATTTTGATAAAACTAATAAAAGAATCATTCTGAGTGGAACTCATGACAAGTCGACAACCTACTTATATAAGTAACACTTGGTGTTACCACTTAGAGCATTTCCATCATTATTGATAAACTGAAAAATTGTCAATTTTTAGATGAATCTTTTGCTCCAACAGAGTACTTAAGAATTTGACAAAGTTAGAAATTGATAGTGAAGATTGATAAATTTATCAATCTTGGAGAGATAATTAGTTAAACTTAGCTAATGTAAAAATTTAACAATGCTGCTGGAGCAAAAAACATAAATATTGTTATTGATCATCTAAAAATTGTAAATTTAGCAATGCATTATCAATACTACAAAAGATGCTCTTACCAAACCCAAAGATAATAGCTAGACATCCAAATTAAGTATTTGCCATCACTTTCGTAAAGGAGTACTAGTTATATATTCTGTATATAGCTCTTCATCTAGTCAAAAGACATAACGATAAACATAATCTAGCTAGTTAAAGCATCTCAAACAGTTTCCTAATTTTTTTTAAATTCTCAATTTTGGAGAATTTTGATGTGTTTTGTGGACTAACAGCTTCCTCATCTCATTCCCCAAAATATGGATGAAGAAGAAAAAGAGACATCTCTTTTCCAAATTTGCACTAAAGTCATCATTCTTCAAAATTTAATTCTTCACGTGCTCCCATGAGAAAAAAATATATTTAGAATATTTTATTAGATGATTTATGGATATAACAAAACATAAAATGTTTTTTTTGTTATAATTAATATTAAAATAGCATATTGTATTGTTCTATTAAATGTTGCAATCTCCCAAATGAAGAAGCTGTTAGACTTAGACAAATTTTTTTTAGAGATTTTGACTTTTACTTCTTCATTATTAAGAAATTTTAAAAAAGCTGCTGGAGATGCTCTTAGTAAAACATCAAGACACATTTACTAAATGAAACTTATCATGAATCGGTATTAACACGTATCAGTATCAACAAGAATCGGTATTAGAATATTTCATATCATTTTACTGTTTACTTACCATAAGGAATCAAAATAATAATGAAACTAATTACAATTGATGTTATTTACTTACCATATAAAATCATAATTAAAACTAATTTGATTACTAAAATACCCCTGTAATAAATAAATTTAAAATACCCTTAAAATACAATATATATATATATATATACATACATACATATACACACACTTTAGGGTTGAGTAGTTTAGAAATATTATAAATATAACAAAATTTAGAAATATCCCAAATTAAAAATATTATAACATATTTTGTGGGTTTGGTAATTTAGAAATATTATTAATTATGTGAGGATGTTTTAGAGAGAAAAAAGTTGATTCCATTACGTTGATTTTGATACTCATCTCTCTTCTTGGGTATCGAATAAGGGGTTTCATCACGAATTGATTCCTGATAAGCAAGTGAGATCCACATCCATTCAAATATCTTGACATGCATGTTAGTAAACGCAGGATTTTAAACATGTCCTAAAAGGAAAGGTGATCAAGATGATTGGCTATATACATTAAAATACCTAACTGCAAATATTGGTAAATTACTCCCACACGCCGAGATTGAATTTCCCGTCACTTCGGAATCCCTTTCCCTATAGAATTCCTTGCAATCCCCGGTGGTCAAACCCAAGGGTCAACTCAAGAAAACCCATCCCTAACCCTATGGGCTTTAACTATAGGGAAAATTACCCAACAGAAATCCCCTCGCTATTTCTCTCCCTTTTATCCATCTTCCTCATTTTCCCACTATAAATATGGACGCCTCCTAAATCTCCAAACCATCACAACAAATCTTCAGATCTTCTCCATAGAAACAGTTCCAAATACTTGTTTACGTCAACTTTTTTCACATGACCATGGCAACTCGATTCATAGAGGTCACCGTTCTCTCCGCCGAGAATCTTCAATCCAACCGCAAACCCCTCAAGAAAAACTCCTACGTCACCGTCCGGACCGACTCGGCCGTCACCAAGGTGTACCGGACGGCCGAGACTGACTGCGAAGGCGGAGGGCCAAAGTGGAATGAGAAGATAGTGATGGAGGTTCCTGCTCATGCTAAGAATCTCATCGTGGAAGTGCAATGCCAGAAAGGGGTGAGGAAGATCGGAGCGGCAAGCATTCCGGTGACGGAGTTTACCGGCGGGTGGGTGCCGGAGAGCTACTTGCATTTTCTGAGTTATAGTTTGAGGGACGAGAGAGGTGTGAGGAATGGGATTGTCAATATCTCGGTGAGGATGAAGGTGGAGGAAGGTGTGACGTCGTCGATGTATGGGAGGAAGCTGTCGAGTGGTTGCGCTTCGACGTCGTCGCAGGCCAAGTTGGGGTTTCCGGCGGTGGATAAAAGCGGCTCCGTCGCAGCTGGGGTTCCGGTGGATTGGAATAGCAATTCTAGAGTTCAATATTGATTGTTAGGGTCTCAGTGATGAATTCATCATATCAAGAACTATGTTCAAGAATGTGTACATGATCAAATTCAATATGCTACAATTTAATTCATTCTTTTCTTAGTTAATAAAGAATTGGCCGTTACAAACCTTTTGTTATAAATAATTCCATACATACTTCATTATATTCAAATGAACTGCATGCATAAACTTCAAGAAGTAAAGATATTTCAGCAACCAAACACTAGTGAAGATTTATGAAACAGACCAGGAATGCCAGAATGATCACTACAACAGATTTGTCAACAAACAATGGTGGAACACCGTTGTGTTCCTATAGGTTTTTCGTTGTATATATCAGGCTTGTCTGATTGAATCTTCATACAAGTGTGAAAATCACTGTTGCGTGATCACATTTTGCTCAACAGTTCAATACGTTCGTTGTATAAGTCTAGATGCCATACGCGGCATGTACGGTATCGACATGTCCACTTAGACAACAAACAATAAAGAAAATTCGTTATATTTCACCCTTTCAAACAACTGTTAGTTTTCATTATGCCGTTGTGTGTTTTTTCAGTAAGCTTTCTTGTTTGATGAGAATTATACAACAGTTATATTTTCATGTGCACAGACTTTGTTTTCCAAGTTGGTACTCAATTTGTTCATTATGTAATTCAAACATGAAATATTTTTCTAAACCAATGATTCATATTACCATATAAAATCACACTAATCCAAACCCATACATTATATACCATATACAACAAGAAACAATTTCTGGCTACCTACACATGAATCAATTAAAAGCTTTCCTAGCTAGTCCTAGATCCTTCAAATTCATAATGGTGCTAAAACTTCCTCTGCCTCCTAGTTCATAAGCTGAAATGAGTGAAATCTTTTGGCTGCGATGGAACATGTATGATGAGCCATTGAATTTAGTAAAACAACGAACCTGAAAATTTGTATACAGTTTCGATATAAGGTCTGTATAAGTAGATACACCTCTAATTTGTTGGAAAGAGCTTGGATATAACTAAACTATGTGTAAGACACTTGAGCATAACTTCAAAGGTATGTCATTTCAAAGTTGAAGAGAAAACATTATGTAGAAATGGTAAAGTGATGAAGAATCAGAAAGAACTTCTCTATATACACATATCCAACTGCTCAAAGTTTAAAGGATTTGAGGACAAGTACGAAAATAATAACAAAACACATGATGAAAATTCAGTAAGACAAAAAGGATCCGAATTGCTTATTTAAATACACAGGTACCAGATACATTTTACTTACAATGTTGTCCACCACATGGTATCAAAATTCACATCAGGTTAATTCCAAAGCAACAAAGCTCATGGTAAATATTCTAGAAAAACCAGGTTTTCAAAAATCAAGATATATACTGAGCATAATACCATGAGGACAGCAGCACACAATCAATAGAGCAGAATAGGCAAATCAACGCACAAGCAAGCACAATTTTGTAATGACCTCTGATCTATGACAACTCTGGAATATTATGAACATCACCACACTACTTTTCTGAAAACAATTGAAATAGAGGGAAGTGAGCTTCACAAGCTCAGTAGGTACAACATAATAATCATTATAACTAAAATTCTAAACCAGCAACTACATTTGAAATGTGGAGGAAGGTAAAGATTCTTAAATGTATAGCTGAAGTCATAAATATGACAGGAGTTGGAATTAATCCTGAAGAGGCACTTCTTGACAAACTTACGGTTGAACACCAAGATAATTTTACATTGGAAGTATTTAGGATAGGCATTCTTCAGAACATAATAGTATTGTTTAATAAACAACGAAAGCGTTCTTTCATTTGATAGGAAGAGACCATTTTTGGGGACAAGCTTTGTTTGAAAAGAGAAAAAGAATAACATAGTTCTTGTGTATGATTTTCAGCAAAAGCTATTGCCAAAATTGATATTAGCAATCAAAGAATACGATTATAGACAAAGGGGTTTGATTTTACCTTGTTTATGCATAATGTTTCCCATTGACAAGCCAATGATCGACAACAGAAACATCATCCTGCATACATGATCATTCCGACAAAGCCAGTAACATGTGATTTTATGAACTATGAATCATTGATCTCCTTATAAAAATATTTGCAAACTTATCAAGCTGTGTTGTAAATTTGTAATAGGGTTATTGACTTGGGATCACCAGGAAGTATAGTAGTAGATTTGCTGAAGGCATTGTACCTCCACTGAAGTATCTGGTAATCCGGTCAGAAATGCTTTGTGGCAGAAATGATGAACAAACAGAAGGCCATCCTGTTTCATCCACTCAGATACATTCTTCAGAAGATTCAATTGTAGTTCTTTATGTGCTGTCAAAGAAGAAGAGCAAATCATTCTAGGCATTTCTTCATCTGGATCAGTAACAAGCAGTACCTTCATTACAAGACACGGAGAAAGTTTTAACTCGAAAATTTCGATGGAAAATATTCTATCATATGATGCCTTCATCTCAAATGTACCGATACAAGCAACAATGATCTCCACGTTCTCCATCTGATGATTCCTACATATTGTAAACAAAATGAACCAGCTCAGTCAATCGACTCAATCCAGCAGCACACAGTCATGAAACTCACAAACACATACAAGCCAAAACTGTTACCTACACTATTTTTCTATAAAAGCATTATGTGTTGCTGAATTGCATATCCCAATAACCTTGCAGTTCTTATATTTCTCAGCAATGTCCATAGACAGTGATCCCATCCACATTGAGAATACTATGGCACCAGAGTTTCCCATCATTCTTAACTTAATTTGAGGGTAAGAAGAATGAGTTAATTTGAGAAAAGATGAGAGTAAGAAGAATGAGTTAAGTTGGGAAAAATAATTAATTAACATTTTGAAATATATATATATATATATATATATATATATATAATTTAAAAAATTTTAAAACGTAAAACGACTTACAATATCCTCATGTGCGTCAGGATATGTCTTCTCGTATGTATAGACGTACCAGTTGACTTCTGGATGTTCCTTGGCCGTCTCATCCATCAACGATGCGAACGGTCCAAAACCGGAATGATGGTTCCTTGTGTTGCGTTGCCGGTTCTGAGCGTTCGCCCGGGAAACGGCTTACAAAGGAAAAAAAATAGTAAAATATTTTAAAACGTACTAATTAATAACAATATAGGAAATTATTATTTTTAATTACCTGTTTATGAGGGTTGTTGAATTTTGATATAAGAAGCCAACGCCACTCGTATTCCCTGAACTGGAACTTAAGGGGGGTACCAGAATGTTCGTCCACATGCGTAGTCCAGTGGGTCTGTAACTCGTTCTTCCATTCCTTGTACATACAGATACCACAAAAAAATTATAAATATTATTAATTACACATATAATTTTGTTTTTTCATTAACTTTCCAATGTACTTTCCTCCATGCACAACGTCCGCCGAGGTGTTGTGCTGGGGAACGTCAAACCACTCCTGCATTAAAATGTTTATTAGTTTAGTTTTTCATAAATCCATAATATAATACATAATATTAATTGTGAATTTTTTATACTTACCGACATTACGTTGTGGACCATGTCCTTAACCTCGTGTGGGACCTCGCCCCAGTCTGACCACAACATAGGGACTATATCCCTAATGAGCGCTCCCACGTGGCCGGAGTACATCCTCGTCTTCCCGCCCAATACTACGTTCCCATCGCCGTGCCGGAGCCTTCCCTGTGACGGAGCCTCTCTTCTTCCTTGTCGGCTTGGCTCCGACGGTGCCTATCATAAATTGATTATTAATAGATTATTCTTATTATGACATTATAAGAAAATAAATTATTTATATTTCATTACCTGAGGGCGTTGGGGCGGACGCGAAGGATTCTGAATCTGTCGCCGATGATGATACCCTCGCAAAAATTAAATCCGTACCAAAAGGCACGAACAGGTACGCCGCTGATGGGGTCACCTGCGGGACAGTGGATAAATCGGAGCCCTTGAGTCATCGACTGCCGGTAATGTATCAACCACGAAAGGTAGAGAAGAGGCGGCGACATCTGTACCCCAGAAGACCCACCCTCTGAAACAGTAGGGCCCGGAGTCGGTGCCCTGTGTATCTCAGGCATACGTGGTGCAGACACCTCCGTCTGAGTCGAAGGCCACAACTGTCTCGATAAGTGAGGGACGCTCAGCTGCCTCGAGGAGCGAGGGGTGTCCGGCTGCCTGGAGGAATGTGTGGCCCCCGGCTGTCTCTGCGTCGGCTCCAGAAGGGACGTACGTCGGGCTGTCAATGGGCCCTCAAATGACGCTTGAGGGTTGCTAGACGTTCCCTCAGACGATTCAGACCTTTGGCCCTTTGAACCTTTAGTTTTACTAAACAAGTTTTTCATCCTGTTTATTAAATTATTAGAATTTGTAATTTGTACAATTAATAACAGTTAGTATTTTAATGCACAAATATACCAAATTATCAAAAATTAACAACATTATCATAAATATATTAAATATACCAATTAATATTTTAATATACCAAATGTATTAAATATACCAAATTAATAACAATTAATATTTTAATACACAAATAATTATTAATTATTTACAATATATACAATTAAAAACATTCTAATATATATTAATTTGTAAACAACCATATATACATCAATATTTATTTGTAGCAATATATACAAATATGTATACAAATATATATATACTAATTTATTTGTAAACAACCATATATACATCAATAATTCAAAATAAATATAAAAATCAATTCAATATATACAAATTCGATAATTCAATTCAATAATTCAAATAAATATACTAATTTGAATTTATTACCTTAATTTTAGGCGGAGAGAGGAGAGAATTGAGGAGGAGGCGGTGGAGAAGCCGAGGAGGGCGAGGAGTGCGCGCAGTGGGAGGAGAGGAAAAGAGGAGGATGAGAGGAAAAGAGGAGAGAACAGAAATTTTAGGGTTTCTGTCGCTGGGTTTTGGTTATATAGGCAGAAGTATAGCCGACGAAATAAAAAACTCGTCGGCTAAACCTATGATTTTCGTCGGCTATAGATCAACTTTAACCGACGAATTTTAAATAAATTCATCGGCTATTTATAATACTATAGCCGAGGAATTTTCAATATATTCGTCGGCTATTTATTTTTTATACTAATTTATTTTTAATTTATATGTTTAATTATCTTTTTTTATTATTTAACCATAACCGACGAAGTTTCAATATATTCGTCGGCTATAGTACTTTTTATATTAATTTGTTGGAGTTATTTCGTAACGGTAATTTGAGCGTCTAAATTATGTATTTTGTCCTGACCTTCAACTGCAAATAGTTTCAAATCGATGAGACGCAACCAGTGGTATAAAAATTTTATGAAAATTAACTATCGGAGATAGGGCTACCTCTAGGGAGAAATAATGAAAAAAATGCATTGACCGCAGCTATCGGTACCGAAACTTTATCGGAATTATGTGATTTTTCAACCGTAGACATATTTCATCGTTCCGGTCATATCTTATTTCACGACTTTTTTTTCGTTTGAATCTTCTACGTATAGTTTGTTTTTGAAACGGAACATTTACTTAACACTTGGTAAATTAGTTATACAACATTAGTAGACATGTTGTGATTGTGATGATTAGTCTTGTGAAACGAAAATCCGATCGGCAGATATCATCATTATGTTGAATCATGTGTTTGGGTAAATTTTTAGCTTGATCCGACAACGTTAAGGACTCGATCCGGATTGTCAATTCCATTAGTCAAACCCCTAAATGCAAATAAACGGTAATTTGACCGTCTAAATTACGTATTGTGCCCGGACCTTCAACTACAACAAGTTTCAAATCGATGAGACGCAACTAGTGGTATAAATTATTATTTTATTTATTTAACTTTAGCTGACGAAAAATTAGGGTATTCGTTGGCTAAGATAGTTTTAGCCGAAGAAATGCCAATTATTTCGTCGGCCAAGATAGTTTTAGCCGACGAAAACTGATGTATTTCGTCGGCTAAAACTATCTTAGCCGACGAAATACGGTCTATTTCGTCGGCTAAAAATGAAAAATACATAAAAACAGGTTGTTTAATGTAACCATACCAATTTCCTGTTCATATATCACCAAAATTAAAATAAATTATGAATTCAACAGCTTGTAGCATATAAAGCACATATCAATTTGTATTACAAATTCAACCTAAGAAGCCTCGTAATCGGAATCATTCGATGAGTCTTCTTCGGTGTCAGAATTAATTTCTGGCAATCTATGAATTTCCTCATCACACGAGTCGTCGTCTATTTCTTGATTTGGATCCACATCAAAAGCCTTGCGTCTAAATCAAGAATTCGAACCGAACGACCCGCTTTAAAATTTTTAAGGCGAATTGTAAAGGAGTTAGGAATACGTATTGCACTGGGCTCTTGATACGCAACATCTTCTTCTTCATCTTCGGCATCTCCAAGTGTAGTCGCCCAGTAAATATTTTGAGGGTGCACAAGGTTGACGACTTTCCACGCGTCACCCTTAACAAGGTCATCAAGATAAAACACTTATTTTACCGATGTGATAAAAACGAACGGGTCATCTTAGTAACAGCTTGTAGCAGTGTTCACAGATAAAATCTCGTACTAATCGATCTTCATGCTTTGCGGGCTTCTAGTATCAAACCATCTACACTTGAAGAGGTGCACTGTCATGCCTTGCCCATAAACGAGTTCCACCACTGAATCGAGAACACCGTAATAATCAACTCCATTCCTCACACCATGCGCCATCACCCCAGAATTATGTGTTATCCGTCTGTTGTCTCTTTGTTCACATATAAATTGTACGTCATTCACCTTGCACATCGGATAAAATCTTGACATTATCGGCTTCATCGTTAAAAATCTTAGTTCGTACAACCAATTTGGGTGATCATCAAATTGAATATGATTCATCTGCAACCATATATTCAATATATTGTAAATATGAATAATTATACAATGAATGAATCATGAACAAAAATAAAGAATTACATACCCAGCCGCCAAAATAGTTCACGAACTCTTTGTTGTGGTAGTCGAGATCACCTTGAATATCTGAACAGTATAAATGGATGTCTTTCCAGTATTCAACTTCTTGACAGTTAATCAATACTCACCAATGGGCTATGACTAGCTCATATGGTTGCAACCTGTAGGAGTCTGGTAAAATTCCATAAACTTCAACATCATTAGAGACTATGGAAAGGTTGAACTTCGGTACATCTACCGGTATGGTTTGTGGAGTTTCCTTCAATGCTCCTAAATACAACTTCATGTAGGTGACGCACTCGTGCACAATATATGTTTCAGATATACATCTTTAGGCGCAGATTTATTAGCCATATAAGCTTTGCAGTCTCTAAGTTGTCTATATATAAATAAATTGTTGTAATATGTTATGATTAAATATTGAACATGTAAAATAAAAAATTTAGGTGTAAAAACATATCTTTCTATGGGATACATCCAAGTATAGTGTACTGGACCGGTAAGCAACAATTGCTCAGGAAGATGGATCATCAGGTGCTGCATGATGTCAAAAAAATTTGGAGAAAATATCCTCTCAAATTTACACATGATATAAATAATGTTCTGTTGCATTTTCCGGAGGTCAGATTTTGTCACTTCCCGTGTGCATAACTTCTGGAAGAATCTTGACAACGCTACTAACGGCTCCACTACCTGACAGGAAAGGAACGGTCGAATGAAAATAGGGAAGAGACGTTGTAGCAGAATATGACAGTCATGACTCTTTAACCCGTACATTTTTATTGTCCTGAATGTTTACACACCGGGCTATATTTCCTGCGTAGCTTGAAGGATACTTAACAGAACTCATTCACCTGAAAATTACGTTCTTCTGGTCAGGCTTCACGGTGTAAGGAGCTTAAGACATTTTTTCTTCCCCTCTTTCAACCACAAATGTCTTCGTAACTCCATTTTTTTAAGATCAATGTGTGCCTTCAGACCGTCTTTCGTCTTTCCCTCCAAGTTCAGCACTGTTTCCACCACACTGTCGCACACATTCTTTTCTATGTGCATCACATCTAGATAGTGTCTGATCAACAATTTGCTCCAGTATAGGAGTTCCCAGAATATGCTCTTATGTGTCTAAAATTTATACTTGTCGGGTCTGTCAGGTATTGCCGCTACAATATTGGGATGATTGCTGAGCTGTCCAAAATCATACTCATTAAACACTGCTAAAATTTCTTCCCCGTCCATCTTCTAGGAGGCACACCGTTTTCTACAGTTCCATCAAATGTCTTGTCATCGAACCGCCATTCGTGATCATACGGAAGGAGTATACGGTGACCCAATCTGCATATCTTGTTGCAATGACTACTACTCCCCTCATCGCTAAGGCACTCTGGACAAGCCTTGTATCCCCTAACAACGTTGCTCGACAACATCTCACGGGCAGGAAAATCACTGATGGTACCAATAACCATGGCATGCATCTGAAACATCTCGTGCATGTACTTGTCATAAGTGGGATAACCAACGTCTCAAAAAAACTTAAGCTCTTCAATCAAGGGTCTCAAATACACATCGAGACACTTCCCTGGATAACCGGGTCTCGAAATCAACAAGCTCAACATTTTGTATTTCTTCTTCATGCACATCTATGGAGGAAGGTTGTATGGTACCAAAATCACCGGTCATACACTGTATTGAAGACTCATGTTGCCAAAAGAATTGAACCTGTCGGATGAGAGCTCGAGCCTCACATTTTGGACCTCTGACGCAAAATGAGGAAACTCACGGTCTATATGCTTCCAAGCCTTCGCGTCTGCAGGGTTTATTAGGGTATCTTCGCCATGCAATTCCCTATCAGCGTGTCATTTCATAGCTTTAGCCGTGTGTGATGACATGTACAACCGTTCCAGCCTATCCCTCAACGTGAAATACCGAAGTACCTTCACATGTTTCCTATTGCCTGTAGGAAAGCCCAAAATCTTTCAGGATACATCGAACCTTATGATGAGTGGTAGGAAGACGATGACTGTGGGGCAGCATCAAAGTAGTGTACTGTAGATAATCATCAACAGCCTTCACGGTCGATTTTGTCTCAACTTTAATCTTCATAACGTCCACCACACTTTCAAGAACCGTCTTCTGACAACTGGGGTACACAGGTGTTTGTTGGAAAGCAAGTAGTTTGTTGTACCTGTCAATACCAGCAGTGTTGACAACTCTAGGGATGGGCTGCACCGGCTCAGGCATATACGGTCCTTCAGAGCATACACCGCTCTCATAAGGAAACATATTATTGTTGAAGACAATTGGATCGTTAGATGTACTGCCCATCTCAGAAAATTGTCCATGATCATGCGGACCCCCTGATGATGTTTCACCATGATATATCCAACATGTGTACTTCTCCTAAAACTCATTACTCTTAAGGTGCTGCCAAACCTTGTCAATTGCAAATCGATGCATATCGCTGCGACACTGACATTTAGTGCACGGGCAATAGAAAATTGTATCCCTTTAGCATTATCCATCACATATTCAATAAAACTAATAACTTTTTTACCATATCTTTTGTCCCATTTTGGAAGCGAAATCAAACTCTTATGCATATCTTGAAAAGATAACATAATATATATGTATAAACTCTAATTAATTAATTAAATTTCAAATCATTTAGTATTCTATCTACAATTAACGTATAATTAATAATTAACACATATATATATATATATATATGTATGCATATATATACTAATTACTAATTATATAACAATATTATATATATATATATATCAATTAACATCAATCATAATCAAAATATTACTTAATTCATACTACATATATGCATGAACACAATATTATAATTAAATTAATATATATATATATATATATATATCTACTACTTATTAATATATATATATAACAACAACTGCATATATATTATCAAATTAAAATCGATCAACTCAATCACACTCAAAATCAATATATATAACTCAAATAAAACTCTTAAATCAACCCAAAAACAAGATATATACACATATACGTACCTATATAGCACCACAAACTAATTTTGGACAGATTTCGACGACACCTAACAATTTCGCCAACACCCAAACTTTTTCTTCCGTTTTTTTTACATAAGCTGCTGTCTAGATCTGGAAATATAAGGACTATAGCCGACGAAAAATTAACTTAGCCGACAATTTTTTGTTTCGTCGGCCTGTTTTTTTTTTCGTCGGCTATAATGTTTATTCTGATAGTGAGCGCAGTTGATGAACTTGGTCGACAACCTAGCTTATTGAGTCACATTATTAGAGTGAAAAAACTTCATAGCGGATCATCTTCATGTCATAAGTTTATAGCCATAGAGATTGTTTTTGCTATAAGAAGTGTACGTCTTACTTCTTCTATAAGCATATTGAGCTCTAATGCCACAGTAGTGTATGAATATACCTTCCATGTGGGATTCCATTTTTTCTCTATAACTTTTTGTAGTTTGTTGGTTGTCTTGGATTCGACTTTTCTTATAGTTAATTAGGAAAACAAAAGTTGCAGAATTTACATTGAGTTTCCCTGGTCGAAATAGAGAGAAATTGGCTACCCAGATGCGTGACTCATATAAACTGACGCATGCATGAGTGCAGTTGTGACTCGAGATCGAGAAAGTTTTACGCAAGAGCAAGGAAATGACAATCAAACTTCATCACTGTGACTACAGAGACTAGTTGACATCGTCAACAAAGTCGTCCAAGACCAACAAAGTCGTCGTCTACACTTATACTAGTTGCTACTATTGCCAGCCAGGTTTTGCTTGCCAAGGTATGAGATTGATCCCTGGGTTCTCTGATTCCAGTGTGCAAGCTTTTCTATATAGATACTTAGATATGACTCTACAGGGCGGGACGAACCCACTGACCAAAGTAAACTAACACGAGGGTTCTATATATAAGACAAAATGTTCTTAAGTTTTTAATGCAAAATTTTGAAGAACCGAAGGGGATCAGAAATTATACTCATTGAACTATGGGGGTCCTTCTAGTGAGGACCTCTAAGTTGAGGACTAGTCGGTTTATCTCGTTTTTCGATCTTATATCCACATCTTAACCGTTCATTTTATAAATATTTATGAGTAGATCATTTCTGCAAATTTTCAACTAAATTGAAAAATCGTTAAGACATTCATAAGTGTGATTTACCAATTATAAACTTGAACGGTTCATGTTTAACAGATTTGGTTCGTCCATTGATTTGATCTAAAACTAGTACTTAACGATCACCAATTTGGCTAAAATTTTGTATGATTGATCTACTTATATAAATCTACAACTTCAACGGTTAAGATGTTAAATTTTGATCAAAAAGTTGGTCTAATAAGTAATTAATTGAAAAGTTCTTAACTAGTCCTCAACTTAGAGGTCCTCATTAGAATGGCTCCCATTGAACTATACCAGAAATTTAGGCACACGCCACGTACTTTCGATTTTTGTTTTTCTTATATAATTTAGCAATAAGCAAGACATACATATGAAGAGTGTGAGATAACTTGTTTACGAGTAATCTATGTCCAAAAGACATTTATACAAGAAATCATTTCAGTCATCAATTTTCCCTTTGTTTAGGATGCAGCTGACTACCAGAAAAAAGACTTTAGTCGACGAAATAATTAACCAAAAACAGGCTGATGAAATTTTTTTTAATCGGCTAAGTTAAATTTTGATCGGTTAAAGTGGAATTTTAGCCGACGACATAATTTTTTGTCGGCTAAACTAATTTTTTCGTCTGCTATAGTGGAATTTAAGCCGATGAAAATTTTTTCGTTGGCTAAAGTAATTGTTTCGTCGGCTATAGTCTGTGAACTTTAGCCGACGAAATTAGGGTATTTCGTCGGCTAAGTTACCTTTTAGTTACAAAATTGCACTACGGATTTTCGGTGTCCGATTGACTATTGTGATACCAATCTGGAAAGGAACGGCCCTACGAGTCAAACTCATCGCCAACGCCATGACACAGGCTTTTTTGGCCATCCGAGTTCGTTTAAGGCTTCAAAATGAAGTTTTTCTAAACACTTAACACACAAAAATGCTCATATCTACACCTATATGAGGTATTTTGGTCGAACCTTCAGCACAACAAACACTCACTATAATGAGACGCAATTGTCCATCTAAAAATTTTGAGACATTTACCCCTCTATGATATAACTCCCCATATAGATAAATAATGGTAAATAGTAGGCATGTTGTGATTCCGGTCATCAAAATTCACAAACAAAAATATGACCATCAGATATTATCAATATGTTGACATATGTCTATGGTAAAAAATTCAACTTGATCCGATAAATTTAAAGGCTTCATCCGGACTGTTAATCTCGCAAGTCAAACCCCTAAATTGTATTGACCGTAACTATCAGCACAGAGACTTTACCGGAATTACGTGATTTTTCAACCGTAGACATATTTCACCATTCCGATCATATCTTATTTCACCACTTTTTTGCGTTTGAAGTTTCTACGTAGAGTTTGTTTTAGAAACGAAACATTTACTTAAAGCTTAGTAAACAAGTTATACAACATTAGTAGCATCTTGTGATACCGATGATCAAAGTTGAGAAACAAAATTCCGACCGTCAGATATGATCATTATGTTGAAATATGTCTATAGGAAAAAATTCAACTTAATCTGACAATGTTAAGGACTCGATCCTTACGGTCAATCCCGTAAGTCAAACCCCTTAACGCACGGAAACGGTTATTTGACAGTCTAAATTACGTATTTTTCCCGGACCTTCAACTGAAAATAGTTTCAAATTGATGAGACACAACCAGTGGTACAAAAATTTTATGAAAAATAACCACCGGAGATAGGGCTACTGCTAGGGAGAAAGAATGAAAAATTACGTTAACCGCAACTATCGGCACCGAGACTTTTCCGGAATTACGTGATTTTTCAACCGTAGATGTATTTCACCATTCCGGTCATATCTTATTTCACGACTTTTTTTTCGTTTGAAGCTTCTACGTATAGGGTTTAGGGTTTTAGCCGACGAAATTAGGGTATTTCGTCAGCTAAGGTTAAATAAATAAATAACTATAGCCGACGAAATTAGGGTAATTCGTCGGCTAAGGTTAAATAAAAAAATAAAAAAATAAATAATTATAGCCGACGAATTACCCTAATTTCGTCGGCTAAAGTTAAATAAATAACTATAGCCGACGAAATTTATTAAAATTAGTCGGATAAAGTTAATTCAAAATTCAAAATTTTTTGCTGGGAATTTAAAATTTTGAAATTTTTCAACTAAAATTTTGAACTTTAGCCGACGAAATTAGGGTATTTCGTCGGCTAAAGTTCAAAATTTTCTATATCTTTCATTTTTCTCCTCCTCCTCTAAATCTTTCTCCTCCTTCCTCCTCTAAATCCTTCTCCTTCTTCTCTCCCTCTCCTAGCCTTCTCGTCCTCTTCTCCACCACCGGTGTAAAAACAAAAAAGAAACAAAAAATTTTAATCAAAAATATAAGAAATAAAAAAAGAAAAAAAATATGAAAAATAATAATAACTATAGCCGACGAATTACCCTAAAATTCGTCGGCTAAAGTTTAAAAAAATAATAACTTTAGCCAACGAATTTAATAAAATTTGTTGGCTAAAGTTAAATAAAAAATAAAAATAATAGCTATAGCCGACAAAATTTAATAAAATTTCGTCAACTAAGGTCCAAAAATTCGTCGGCTAAAGTCCAGAAATTAAGCGACGAAAAATTTCTTCATAGGCTAAATAAATGACTTTAGCCGATGATGAATAGTAATTTCATAGGCTAAAGTCTTGGCCGACGGCTTTTTCCCGACGACTTCTTAGCCAACGACGTTTCGTCAGCTAAAACTTTAGCCGACGAAATTTATGGTTTAGCCAACGAAAAAATTTTGTCGGCTAAATTAGTTGTTCTGGTAGTGGGTATTGTCATCCTACTGAATACTTTGTTCACCCTACATTATAATATTATCTATGTTAATCCAATTTTGCCCTTCTTGAATAATAATAATAATAATAATAATAATAATAATAATCAAATTGACAGCACTTCCTCAATTTTTTCCCATCATCCTGTTATCTCTCTTTTGATAGCAGCTACCAATCAAACCCAATCATATTATAATTACTTATATTTGATTAGTCCAATCGTGTTTCTCCTAAATCAAGACAACTGATCCAAGATCACCCTATATATACAATTTTGATGAAGAGACAAACAAGATCAAATAGAAGATAGAAAGAAAGTGTATTAACACTGACCAAGCAAAAATAAAACCACCAGACGTTGTTCATTTAATCAAGAGTATAATAAGAACTTCAAAATGATTTTTATCGGCAAGATATATAGATACAATTTCTATGATTAGGTTTGGCATTGCCGCACAACCTTATCTATGAGTTTAATTTTAATCATTTTATTTGTAAAACATTGTAATTAAAGGGTAAACACGAAACTTTAGGTGATAAAAATGTTTTCAAAGGTGAACAAAGTATTTTATAGGGTGGAAATAGCCTCACCCTTTGTTTATTTGATACAGCTGAATGAGCTGATGACTAAATCATTTACTTTTTTGAGTCAAATAGATATTTTCATTAATATATATTTGGTGAGAATGTACATACATTAAATTTCATACTCGCAACCACTAATCTAGCTAGCAACAAACACTAACAAAGTGACAGAGAACCCTCATTGTAAAATGTGCACATATTAAACCTACTACAAATGATTTCTAGTTACTCCTGTCTAACCCTCATGTAGCGGTGATACCCATCATCTGTTGACATCAATTGGTGTACAACAAAGTAAAACCGAGAATTAAACAGGAATAACCATCAATCACAAATATAGGAAAGAAACCAATTCTGAGGCTTCCGAGAGGACCAAGCACTTGAGCCCAGATGCCAATAGAAACCCTCTAGAAAGCAAAACCCAAGGCCCAATTCCAGCCTGAACCAACCATCTGCCTCATCCAGATTACCAGCAGTCCAGCACCGGCTCACCAGACTTCGGCGGCCAACTCCATCACACCAAACAACATACATGAACGCGAGGGTAGAAACAACTCTTGTCATAAAAGGATAATTGTTGCCAGGGATCCCCACCACCAACCCCACATCACGAACACCGCCCTCGCAAGGGCACCACCACTAGATCTGGACATTAAGGTTTAGAGCAAAAGTGGTCTGAAAAAGTTTGGAGACACCCCATCAGCTTTAGCTACTAAGAGGATCTCCAGTTGTATTGATAAATGTATTGTTAAATCTATTTTTAGATGATCAATAGTAATATTTAAATTTTTGCTCCAGCAGCATTGTTAAACTTTTATATTGTCTAAGTTATTAATAATTTTCTTTCCAAGATTGATAGATTTATCAATTTCTAAATTTGTCAACTTCTTAGGTATTTTGCTGGAGTAAAAGATTTATCTAAAAATTGACACATTTTCACTTTATCAATACTGTTGTAAATGCTCTAAACCATTTCCATTCATTTGGAAAGACTTGACTAATTATAAATATCTTCTCTGATGTAGTTCTATAACTTAGAGAAGATAGAGAAACTAGAAACGCACTGATTCATTAAGCTCATATTGTAACTAGATTCGAGAGACATTTTAGAAAGACTCCTTTAATGATTGTCACATACTAGATTCAGTATTTTTGTTTATTTTGATAAAATTAATCAAATACAAGAATTAATCTATTATAAGTCGAACTTATAACTATCTACTTATTAAAATGACACTTGTATAAAAAAGACACTTACTAGACTAAAAAATATTACACAATCAAATTAAGCGTTTGTCATCACTTTTGTGAAGGAGTACTAGTCATTTTGTATAGCTCCTCACCTAGCCTAGTCAAAAGACATTACGATAAACATATTCTAGCTAGTAAAACACTAAAAGGAACTGTGAAAAAGATGCTTGCTTTACACATTAAAATACCTAACTACATGGATCAATGCCTCCCCCAAACTATAAAAGCGCCATTTGGAAACATTCAATGTCTTTCAATATATAATATTTCACATTGTTTTTTAGTTATTTAGTTGATCGCGCAGACAAATATGCAGTCTCTGCTGATTCAATTTGAGCCACTGTTTAGATACCTAGTATAGATAATAACTGGATCTAAAATAAGAAAGATAAAAACATACTTTTCTCTCTAGCCTTCTCTGTTAGGGTTTCGAAAAGAAAAATCTATCGACGAGGGCGGCGACCATCGATCATGGCCGACAACGGTGAATCTATTAGGGAATGATCTCCCTTTTTCTCTCTTTTGGGCGTGTGGGCGGTGGTGTGGTTTATCTTCAGCGAGCTGCTCTTCGTTTGGTTTTTGTGTCAATGGATTGAAGATTGGTTTGGTGGCCACCGTTGATGGCCAAATGGATGACGATTTGGTGTTGAGAGTATCTAGGTCTGATTCTAGATCTCTACCATTCTGGTTAAGATATATTCGAGATGTCTTCAAGCTTTGGATTGAAGATGGTAGTGATGCAGAACCAGATCTAAAGCCTGGTTTGAGGTGGTTTTCAATCTGGATGTCGAGCTTCGATCAGTGTGTCTGGCAGAAAGGATTAAACCATTTTTGGTTTGGGTTTCCTGATAGAGATAAAGCTAGTTGGTGGATGGCGACAACATTGCAATGGAGGGAGATCAGTGGTATCGGTGATATCTTTCGTTTTGGTGAACTGATGAAAGGTGCTAGTGGTATTGATTCCAATGGTCGTGGCTTTTCTGATGGTGTTTTTAGGCTAGATTACGGTAAGGAGATGGCTGAGAGGGTGATGGCGCCAGAGAAAGAGTGATGGGTTTTAGGTCTCTGTTAAACTTGGGTCTGTTAGGGTTCTTATGTGGGCCTTGCTGACTTGGGTCTCCATAACCCACGTTAAGTTCTAAATTTGTTTGGTCCAGGTAGTTAGTTACTTTTCGTAGAGTATTTGATAGTTTTCTACAGATCTTTAGTTTATTTCTAAAATAAAAGTGTCTAATCATTATAAGGTAGGTGCACTTGAGATTTCATAGCGTATGCTTTAGCTAGTGATTTGCAATTCTATAAGACGATGTTTTCTGACGACTCCATTAGAGTGCGTCATCTTTGTACTGTTTGCTCAAAGTTTAAGTGAATGACCTTTGTTTCAAAAAAAATATGCAGTATTATGAAAAAAAATCTACAAACACGTCTGAAGTCTTACGACTAGTAATATAGACACAGTGCCAGCCCTGAGGCTGTCAAGGCGACGCAGCCGCACAAGGCCCCCGAACGCCAAAGGGCCTTGAATTTTTTTTCTTTTTCTGTCTACTAAGAAAATCTTACTTATATATTAAAAGTTGCAAAATAATAAGAAAACAGATTTAGTTGAGTTGGTCAATGTGTGTGTTTTTTTTGTGGAGTGGAAATGTCTTGTTCGATTCTCTACACACCCTTTCCCATACCTTTTTATTTTATTTTGCATTGTTTTTTTTGTGTTGGAGTGGAAATGTTTTGTGTTTGATTACCCACGCACCATTTCCTATACCTTTTTCTTTCGTTTTGCATTGTTTTTTTGTTCGTTTTGTATTGTTTTTTTGGGATTAGTCTACCAGTGTATTCTATTTTTTTCGCATTATCTTTTGTTTTATATTTTTTCCTTTTGTTCTTTATTGTTTTTTATGGATTTAGTCTATTTTATTCTATTTATTTCTAAAAAATTCTATTGTATTCTGCTTTTTTCTTTTTTCTTTACGTAAATATAAAGGGCTCATTTTTTTGTCTCGCACCGGATCCCTAAAAGCATAGGACCCGCCGTGTACAGAGATGGGCTTTTACAATCTCAAAATATTTTATGACTTCTAATTTCCTTAGACTATCATAATTTTATGCTATTTCCTAACATGACTTGAAAATTCTATTCTAAATCACACCCACACGCCAAAATTGAATTTCCCGGGTCACTTCGGAATCCATGTCACTATCAAATTCCTTGTAGTCCCAGTCTAACCCAAAATTAAGGTCAACTCATGCAAAATCTGATCCCCGTGTTCCTCCTACCTTCTTCAACAATATATACCGACAGTAATCCCCTCGCTATTTCTCTCTCCCTTCTATCCATCTTCCTCATTTGTTTCTATAAATATGCCTCCAAATTCTCCAAATCCATCACAACAAATCGAGCAACAATTCTTCTCCAAAGAACAAAGACTTGTGTAAGTATACTTTTTCACACGATGACCATGGCAACTCGATTCATAGAGATCACCGTTCTCTCCGCCGAGAATCTCCAATCCAACCGCAAACCCCTCAAGAAAAACTCCTTTGTCACCGTCCGGGCCGACTCCGCCGTTACCAAGGTGTACCGGACGGCCGAGTCTGACTGCGAAGGTGGAGGGCCAAAGTGGAATGAGAAGATAGCGATGGAGGTTCCTGCTCATGCTAAGAATCTCTTCGTGGAGGTGCAATGCCAGAACGGGGCGAGGACGATCGGAGCCGCGACCATTCCGGTGACGGAGTTCACCGAGGGGTGGGTGCCAGAGAGCTACTTGCATTTTCTGAGTTATAGGTTGAGGGACGAGAGAGGTGTGAGGAATGGGATTGTCAATATCTCGGTGAGGATGAAGGTGGAGGAAGGCGTGACGTCGTCGATATATGGGAGGAAGCTGTCGAGTGGTTGCGCTTCGACGTCGTCGCAGGCCAAGTTGGGATATCCGGGGGTGGGTAAAAGCGGCGCCGTCGCAACTGGGGTTCCGGTGAATTGGAATAGCTATTCTAGAGTTCAATATTGAATTCTCAGGGTCGCAGTGATGAGAATTCATCATATCAAGAACTATGTTAACAAAAAGCGTACATGATTAAATTCAATGATTTACGAAATTTATGCGACAATTCAATTCATTCTTTTTTAGTAATTCTATTCACTGTTAAACTCCTTGTTACATAAGGATTTGTAATAAATGACCTCATTCTGTTTTGATATATAAGGATTTTTGATCTATGGTATGAATGTTTCCACACGATTACCCGTGCTAAACTGGAAAGGTTGTAATTTACTAATTTTAACCCATACGATTCAAATTTTAGCCGTGTAAAGTTGGGTGAGCTTTTAAAACACGTATGTGATGTAGCACAAGTAGATGAAGAATAAAAAGATGGCCAACTTAAAAAGATGAAAATTATGCTCAAACTAACAAGTAGATGAAGATGATAGGAAAGGGGGTAATCAAAGTGTACGTGGCAACGGCTAAGAAACTTCATGGATCTTGGATAGTGGCTGGGAAGCTTCAGGGTAGAGTCTTCGAAAAGAGCCGCAGCAACGGTCGAGTAACGACCAGATGACCCATTTGACTTGTTCATTTATCTATTAAAAAAAGGAATAGAGCTTTCCAAGAAACACCCATTTACTGGTTTCCTAATTCCTTCGTCTACAATTTTTACCCAAACCAGCTTAAATTGTTTCTGATGATTTTCAAGAACCACAAAGTCTGGAATGTTTGTTTCTTGCCGAGAGATTTTGAGTTATGTTGGGAGGAAAATGAGTGAGAAAACTGAATAGGTGTTATGTGACTTAGCTAGTTGGACTGGTTGTTATGACCATATATTGTACCCCTGCAAAATATTCTATATAGGCAAACTTAACATGCGTTTGGACGGAAGTATCATATGGGGACACATTAGTATAGTTTAGGTACTAACATGGTAGTTTTTAAAGTTCAGGTACCAAAAAATGTAATAGACCATAGTTTATGTATCATACGAGGATTTTTTCCCTAGAATATATTTATTTTTCATCATAACCACGAGTTCACATTACATTAACATACATACACAGATACACATACCATACATAATACATTTGGACACTGAATAAACAACATTACGATATTATAGCAGACACACTTGAAGATGAACCAGGAAAAAATTTTAGTGAAGATGAACTTGATCAGCACGCTAGAGTGAAGATGAACTTGATCAATGCGTTTTACACCATTGTCCTACCATCTCCGTATATAGGCTTCAAGAAGTCAAACTTGCACATAGGGCAAGTAGTTCTCTTGCGTAGCCATTTATCTATGCAGGCGCAGTGAAAACGGTGATGGCAAGGCAGTTGGCGCAGTTCTTCTCCGTTCTGGTAGACTTCCAGGCAGATGCAGCAGTCCTGGAAGTAATTTCAAAAATTCACGTCAGAAGAGCTATGCTGTCTATTTGTCATGACGGACAGCAGGATCAAACCCCAACCGTCACTCGAGGTCTCAATTTTTAGTAATAAAAAAGAAATTAGGGATCCAAAATCCAAAGCTATGGCACCATAATTACTTAACCAAGTAGCTTTAGTTGCCTGAATCACATACCATAATACAACTACAAAGCACTCAGTAGCAGAAATAGACTTTATAGAAATACAGATGCACAAATAACTTTTTGTGCATATGTATTTGTAATTACCACATTTACAAATACAGATGCACAAATATTGCGAAAGAGGGCTTTCTTCTAATTTTACACGAAAAAAACAAAAATCTCTAACAAGACAGAAATAAACTCTTTCATGGGACTTAAACTGATGCCAATTAACATTTATACAAGAAGAGGGTGGAAGAGCAATATGTACTAACGGTGTGTAGAAACAAGTTTTAAAACCCCACAATAAATCTAAGCAAGCTGGAAAGAATTTGGGCGTATCACATGGTTTGTCGATTATGACCAGCAAGCTGTTAGCTTGTTGTCGCCACGTCGTGAAGTATCATCATGTGCCATTAAGATATTGCCAAATTCCGATTAATCTCCTCTCTTATAATTGGGAAGCATGTATTTGGTGTCAAATGCTTAATCATTTTTTGAAGTATCTGAATTGCCCATTCTTTTTATTACATCTACTATTAATTAAAATTTAGTTTCTAACGGTTTTATTTGTAATTTGATAAATCACAAATGAAAAAATAGAAAAAAAAAGCTCACAATGTGGAGTAAAATTGTTATAGTTACAATCTGAAAAACACAAAATAAAACCCAAATTCTATCGTTTTTGATTGATAAAAAAATTCATTATATTAATAAAAAAGTAAACTAACACCGTGCGTGTGTTAAAAGGCTAGTTTCTATAATTGAAGTAAAATCGTAAAATCCGGTTGATGCATAGTGGAGGGCGGCCGAAACATATGATAATTTAGGGTTCTCAAAATAAGGGGTTGTACCGGAGTTGGCAACCAGGCAATATAGGAACTTCTTGAAAAACAAAAAAAAACAAAAAAAGATGTGTATTAAGCATATATAATTTTCAATCTGTACATGAACCGTGACCTTGTTGGTTAACTAACATAGCTCGCGACACCGATGTCATTAATCCAAATTTTTTATAATTATTTCTAGTAGAGTTAAATGACTTCTTAAAACGCCCACATAAGCAATATCATCATGCTTAATAACTAACAAATTTTGGCATAATTACGAATTTGTTACTCTAAATTTCACCTTGGTAACAGTTTGATATCCTCTCTTAGTTTTTTTATATTAAAAAAATGATTCAAACAGTGTCCGACTTTTTAGAGAAACAAAGATTTGGTATCTCACGTTTCAAAAACTTTAAAACGGTATCCCGCATTATTAACCCGACTGAAAAAGAATATCTAGAACCGTTAGTTTCGTTAAAAAAACTAACGACCGACATTTTTTGACGTGAAAAGACTTATTTACATTTTGTTTTTGAAAAAATGATCTAAAGTATCCGACGTTTTAAAAAACAAAAATTTGGTGTCACGTTTTAAAACTTCAAAACAGTATCTCACATTTTTATTCTAACTGAAAAAAGCTATTTAAAACAATAATGATTGTTATGTATTTTCATTACACAATCACATCCACAACAAAATCTCATCAATTTTATTAAAAACTTTAATCATGACAAGAAAACCAATCCAAGTATCTATCTCATGAGCACGACGCATGAGCCGCCGGTTGCGGAGAATCTCGTCGGTGGCGATAGAGTAGGAGTACCCCAACCCAGGTGTGTGGTCCATCGCCATTCTGGTCTCCCATGCAGCTTGCATGGCTCAAACAAAAACAGGGCTTTGGCTTGTGAACTGGGTTGTGTTTGGTTTTATGAATCAGTGGAGTTTGAGTTTTGAGGTTGAAGATGAACATGTTTGGTTTGGTTTGGTTTAGGGGTTTGAGATTGAAGTGGTGAGATGGGTTTGAAGTGGGAGAGTTGGAGGCATTAAATTGAAGTGGGGGTTGGTGTGAGAAAGGAGATGAGATTCCTGATGAAGAAGAGGGAGGAAGCTGCAGCATTCGGTTTTGGATTGTCATCGAGTGTTGTGATGACGGTTTCGAAGAGATTAAAGACGCTTTCGTGGGGATTTTGTTTGTATCTGTTGGTGTTTATGAGATGGAGCTTTGTTGAATCACGTGGTGTCTTCCGATTTTCGATGGGGATTAGAATTAGAAGCTGGCTTCTCTTTCTTTTTGCACGAACTTGCGCAGTTGCGCTTCTATCAGTTCCATGTTTCTTTTCAGACTTTCAGATCTCCATTTATTCTCGATCTCTTTTGTTTTCCTTTTTTTTATCAAAGAGAATATTAAGAAGAAAAAGGGGAGATGCAAACTCAATTGAAACTAAAGAAACTGAATTCAATCTTTTCTGTAATATTCATTCTGTCAAAATGTGGCGAAGAATTCTGTAATCACAAAGTTTAGGCAAATCCAATAAGCTACTTACATAAACTCAGATGGCTAATCACAGGAACAAAGTCACAATACCACGAATCTGTTAGGATTTCATGTTTATTCAAACTAAAGTGCTGATGAAAAATGTAAAAGAAGCAAGGAAAGACTTGGAGGCTACATTGTACTTGTACTCATTGTGAAGAATGAGGATTACAAGAGACATATATAGCTAGATTTGACTGCTATACATATGTGTCTGGCATACATCAAGCCGTTCAATCAGAGTTTGATGTATGCTAGAACTTTCCGGTTGAGTAGTACAAAAACAATAATATCTACCTATAATCCTAATATAATCCGTTCAATACTGCATAACAATGCATTCTTGTGTCCGGGACACCATAGCATGACGGGAGCTTTTGTTTGTGTCATTGACCACTTCATGAGGGCGAGGCTTCACATCTGGATCACCACCACAAGCAATGGCTCCAAATATAAGAGCATTCACCTCTTTGAACCTCTCTTCCGAAAGAGAGACCTCGGCAAGGAGCTTCCAAACATTTTCATCAGATGCCTCATCATAGTCCTTCTTCCTCTTCAACACCATATGTCCACTAATTTCCCACACAGCTGGATTCACCTGCGTATCCAGAAGCTCTGCCCTAACTTCACCAAGAGCTTGTTTCTCGGCATAACACTGTGGCATGAGAAAGATCCGTTTTCCACAGCCGGATATGAGGACATTGTAAGCAATGTTGTTCTCTTGAAGGCAAATGCAGGCATCAGAGACACAGTTTGACAAAACTTCCAGAGTATTTCCACCCTCAAAAACTAGACCTCTAACAGGATAGCTCACAAGCTCAGAAATCTTCACCCCAACATCGAAACTGGTTAACTTCTTGGTAGGAGTCTTTTCAATGGGAAAGGTGAAGGCCAAGTAGTAAGCCTGGAAATGAAGGTGATTGATGGTAGCAAATGCACCCAAGCTGTTGTAACCTAAACGGAAGCAAGGATTCCCTGCTTCTGCCGCCATGTGAAGTGCAAGCAAGAAGCTCTCACGATCAAGTCTTTGTGGTAAACATTCAAGAATACGAGGAATCAACAACACATGCCCATATTCAATTGGACTCACATTGATCGCAACAAAGCTAGGAGATGTTTCGATATCAATAGTTGCATTAGGGTGAAACTGAACTTCACCATCTTCGCTCGCTTCAAACTGGAACAGAACCTCTTGTTGGCCAACTTTGGTGAAGTTGAACTTATTACCATCAAAAGGTTGGAGGACCCTGTCAGCTTGAAACTCGGTTGGTCTCTTCTTGAGGTGGCGACCCTCATTCAGCTGAGCAATGAAGCCAAATTGGCCAGGAATCACCTTGGTTTTGCAGGCGGTGACATCATATCGAAATAGGCCTTTCTTCATACGATCCTCCCACTCTCCAAGAACCAATGAGTCAAGAAAAGCAACAGGAGCGTCTTGCTTCTTCTCATCACCAGGTGAGTTTTCTCTCTTCTTAAAAGCATATAATGGAAGTTTTGCTCCTAGAATGCAACATTTGTTAAGGCAGTTGCGGCCGCAACCCCCAACTCGGCGCCCCTCATCCACCTCATCATTCTGGTAGTTCGAAACAACAGTAGCAACTTTCTTGATCTTCAGCATCATTTTGTTTTGTCTTCTCGTTCTTAATTTCTTAAGGGATTCATTCTCAAATGGGTTTTATAGCAGTACTAGTGATTTGTTTAGGGTTATCTTAGCTTGAAGCCCACGCTTTTCTCTTTTCCTATTAAGACAAGGAATTCTTTTCCAATTTAGAAAAGGAATTCGTTTCCTATTTGAAATCGGTATCTCAAATCTCTCTATAATAACAATCCCACTGCTTACCATCTAATAAGTTTCCTTTTTCTCCAATACTATATCCCCAGTTCCCACTGCTTAATTAACGCCATCTTCATATTCTCTTCGGTTTTTCCAACATGGCGAGGACCAAGTCTCAACCATTGAATAATTGGAGGAATTACTTTGCAACTGCGAAGGATTCAAATATTTTCAGTATAATAGATCATGCCATTAAGGTGGCCGCTTCTGATCATCCAAAAGACTTCAGTTTACAAAGGGACAGAATAGTTGCACGATTGTCTTCCATTCAGAGTTTGGGCAATGATGAAGAATCAGGTCATGGTGGTTGCACAAGTGGATCCGGTAGCGATGGTTGTGGATCAGGACAACTAGAGGCTGCTGTTAGTAAAGAGAGTAATGCAAGTGATGAGGCCGATATGGTTTCAACTGATCAGGCTTCTCAAAATATTGATGGAGAGGTCTTCAAGATCAAGGAAGCTCTTCAAAACAGTGATACGGAAAAGGCTGATGAGGCTTCAATGCTTGAGGCTTTGACGAGACTTAAGATGATGACTATGACTGTAGAGACTCTTGAGGCAACCACAATTGGTAAGGTCGTTAGTGGTCTCAAAAAGCATGGATCGATGCAGATTCGTGATCTTGCTCGAACACTTGTTGATGGGTGGAAAGTCATGGTAGATGAGTATTTGGCCGCCCAAAGTTCTGAACAACAGCCCTCTTCAAGTGACAAGAATGAACAAGTAGTGATCAAGAAACCAGAAGTAGTAGCTGTGAAGCCAAACAAAGCCTCAAACAACAATGAAAGAAAGGTGATGTGCTTGAATGATGTTGCAGTGCAAGTGAAAATCGAAGCCACAAAAAGAAAATTCCATGAGCGTTATGAGCAAATTGAGAGCACCAAGAGGAAAAGGTCGGTACAAGTCTTGGATGAACTCCCCAATTAAGAACATAAGGTTGGCTCACAGACTAGCTAATAATAGACATGGAAAGAAACCTTGCTCAGCACAAGGTGATGTAGGACGAGATTCTAGCCGAAATCAATAAAGAATATCGAAAAGAAAGAAACGGTGTCACGTTAAGAAAAATGATTTAAATATCAGAAATTGGTATTTAAATAGGCTTCTTAATGATGAAATTAATCATAAGTTATTCTTTTGGATTTATCGGGTTTGTCGAGCGAAAAGACAGATTCTTTGTTATTCTAGGATTTCTAGTTCATATAGGTTTTATTATTTTAGTTCTATTCTAAATAGGTTTTAGTCATGTGTTAGGACCTATATAAAGACACATCTATGTTGTATTGGACACACATCATTATTATTCAATCAAATTATTACAATTAAGAGTTTTTCTCTTATTTTCTGATAAATTCCAGACTTCTGTCAAAGAGTTTAATGTTGGTTAACTCTCCATCTTTTGTAAGCTAACCAGAGTTAAGCCCTAAAAGATGGAGAGTTAACCAGCGTTAAACTCCTTGATAGAAGTCTAGAATTTACCATAAAATAAGAGAAAACTCTTAATTGTAATAATTTGATTGAATAATAATGATATGTGTCCAATACAACATAGAGGTGCCTTTATAAGCCATAACACATGACTAAAACTTATTTAGAATAGAACTAAAATAACAAAACCTATATGCATGAACTAAAAATCTTAGAATAACAAAGAATCTGTCTTTTCGCTTAACAAATCCGATAAATCCAAAAGAATAACTTATGATTAATTCCATCATTAAGAAGTCTATTTGAATACCAATTTTTGATATTCAAATCATTTTTCTTAATGTGACACCGTTTCTTTCTTTTCGAGATTTTTTTGTTGATTTCAGCTAGTATCTTGTCCTACATCAGTCTCCTCCACTTGGAAAGAACTCGCCCTCGAGTTCATCTTAAATGAAAGACAATAATTTGTAGACAAAATCCCTAATGATTTGGATAATAGAACATGTGGATTATTGACATGATCTTCTGCATACTCTGACGGCACAATCATGAACTCCATGCCAAATATGAGTTTATCATAGGCAACTTGGTCAGATTCTTTTGGGCAATCAAAATTGCATTCTTTAATGTCATCTGGTTTTGAATTATTTACTTGAGGTTGCAAGTTTTCTTCAACCATGTCAACACATGAAATTTCTCCTGTAACCTGTTCTTTGATGATTTCTAGAGGAATTTCTTCCTTTGGAAGTTCTTGAATAATCTCTTGTGGAGCTTCTTCTGTTGGAATTTCAAGATTAGTTTCTGGTGTAGCTTCTTCCGTTGGATATTCATGTATAATGTATAGTAAAGCTTCTACAATTAGAATTTCTTTTGGCTTTTTTCAGTTAAAATATTACTCTCAACGGGCCAAGCAAACTATCCAGCTGTTAATCTTCTCGCTTTCACCTTTGAATGATACTTCTTGATAGAAAAATCTCTAGGTAGAAATTTTCCTCTAAGAAGACCTCTTATCTTCCTCCATATTCGAACAGGTTCTTTACCTTGCTACTTTCTACCTCTTTGAAATTCATCCCACCAATCATCAGCAATGCTTTTAAGTCTAGAAGAATCAACATTTGTTTGTTTGTCTTCAAGAACCTTCATAATCTCATTGTCATCCAACCAATCCAAAAGTCACCCACATGCATGAAACCAGAGAATTTTGAAATTTCTGCAGTAGATAAGAAAATTTGATTATCAAAGTGATATTGCCTCATGGATCTTTTTCCTTCATCTCTCTTGCAGTTGTTGTTTGTCGGAAATCCTCCAATCTGAGCTTGAAAAGTTTTAATGGTTTCAGTTATCTGAGCGAAAAGGTAATTCAAATATACTCTTATAATTGGTTCATAGGCCATGGATAATTAAGTAGATAAAAGAGACGGGAGAGACCCGCTATGATACCACCTAACTCAACGAGAAAAACAAGGGGCTAACCAGTGTTAAGCCCTACAAAAGATGGAGAGTTAACCAGCGTTAATCTCCTTGATAAAAGTCTAGAATTTACAAGAAAATAAGAGAAAAACTCTTAATTGTAATAATTTGATTGAATAATAATGATGTGTGTCCAATAAAATATAGAGGTGTCTTTATATAGGTCCTAACATATGACTAAAACCTATTTAGAATAGAAATAAAATAATAAAACCTATATGAACTAGAAATCCTAGAATAACAAAGAATCTGTCTTTTCGCTCGACATACTTGATAAATCCAAAAGAATAACTTATGATTAATTTCATCATTAAGAAGCCTATTTGAATACCAATTTATGATATTCGAATCATTTTTCTTAATGTGACGCCATTTCTTTCTTTTCAAGATTTTTGTTGATTTCAGCTAGAATCTCGTCCTACATCACAAGGGCGGATATCGAATAAGTTGGACAAATTAAAGAAGCAGCCTAGTTTGATCGGCAATAAGACACAAATATGTACTTATGATAGTGAATGAGAAACACTTTTTTGCAAATATTTTCTCAAAGTATCTTTAGTGTACGATGTGTATTTACACATACATTTGTGAATGGTTGAGATTAGAAGATATAATGTAGATTCATAGGTAGCAATGGCGGAGCCAGAATTTTGTCCCAGGATTTTATAATTGGATGAGCTAGAATTTTTCCTTTAATAAACGTAACCTAATTTATGTTACATACGAACTAAATTTAATAACCTAAAGACTAAATTTAGAAATCTAGGGTGCGCTAGATTTCAAATTTTAGCTTTTTAAACTAAAATTAAGCTAGAAATAAATGATTTATCAAAATTTGAGATAAGTTATAGCCCACCAGAACCCGTATATAACTACATCATTGATGGGTAGTCAAATACGTGAATTGTTATGAATATAATTAAGATTTCACTGTGTATCGGGAATACATTAGTGGGATTTACCCTTTTTAACTACGACCCAAGGATGTGATCCTTTTAGGTTTAAAAACAATTACAATCGATCAGCACCAGGATCATAAAATCCATGGCTGCCTGCACTTATCATCTCGGGTCTGTACATCGACACACCATTGCTCAGTCGAATTCCACTTCATAGCTTTGGCAAGATAGCTTTTGAGCAGTGAACATGTATGGAGGCATGAGATTTGATCTTTGTAAAGCTATTTTCAAAGGACTGTTTCAATGAAACTTATATATCTCAGAATTGCTTCATAAACTAACTGTTTACGAATTATATGCAGGCATATCATATAGCATGGCTTTTTAAGCTCGGACCGAAATAATGACACCTTTAACTATGCTTCAGCTTTTTCATACTGATGCAGTACGAAGTAGACAGATTGGAATGGACCATAACTCAAATGGGCAAATCAACTCAAATACTTCAATTCCTTTGTAACAGTGGAACAGCATACAGTGAGAACCTAATTTATCCAAGTGATCACATTAGGTTAGTTTCCACATACCCATAAAACTATATGACAAAAGTGACGTATATGAAACACCTCATCTTTTACAGTCAAGGCGTGCATCGATACAATTTAAAAGTGAAGTGTTAGAATCTTGCTGCCAACCAGCACCACTGCCCCCGAAAAGTCCTCCGTCTGTGCAAATATACCTTACAGGAGCTTATCTCCACTACTCCTGTCGTAATTTGCAAACTGGTAAAGGCAGCACGGCTCGAGAGCACATCCAATCAATCAAAAATGCATTTACATCATGGAGATATGTGAAACCCCTGGGTTCTGTAATTAATTCCTTGCATGCTCTGGGATAAGACGATGTCTGAGTTCAGTGGATGCACCAGCCAATTCTGCAGAGGATTTGACATCAAGATTAAGAGAAGACTTAAAACCCTTTTAATCAACAATGTTAGGAATATTCCAATAGCTTACCTTGAGCTGTGAAATCGAACAAAGGAGGTACTGCCCGTCCATTAGGTAAGCTTACATTTGGGTCTCTCAAATCATCAAAGAAAGGGTGCGCACAAGCCTCCAACTGATCAACAAACAAGAAACAATTTAGAATTTAACTTTGAAGAAAATATACATGAAACAATCAGTCATAATAAATCACTGGAATGTAACAACATTCAAATTCTCATTTCAAATCGAATAACTCCACACATCTGGTGGCACAAAACCCCATGACAACTAAGCAATTAAATGCTAAAGCCACAACATCAAGCCGTGAATTGCACTCTTAACATTACTTCCTAAGGGTTGAAAAAGGTCAAGATTTATATATCTTATTTGGGAAACGAAAGAATCTTATACCAAGGCAACTACATATTTCACAAGGTACTGAAAAAATTTATTGAAAGCAGTATATTTTCTTACAGCAGTACAACGCAGATTTGGTGAATACTGGAGCAGCCTTGACACAAGATCCACAGCTTCAGGGGGCATTCGCTTATGGAATATCTGAAGGTTACAATCAGCACAGTAAGATTTTCTGCTAATGACAGTTGGTGAAAAGCTGAACATAGATGCTCTAAATTAAAATACTGGACAAACCTTATGCCAGGGGTGAGCTTTAATTTGAGGAAACTTGAACTCAGTATAGTTTGGATTCATGCACTTTATTTCTTCTCTGGTTGGTGTTCCAAGAATCTAGTATCATTCCAGAATTAAAAACCAAAACATAAACGAACTTAGAATGCAAAATAGCAAAGCTATCACCTGAACATGTAACAAAATGACCATTAGCATCCATACCTTTATGATTTCCACCAGCTGATCAACACCACTCTCCCCAGGAAACAGTGGCTGCATTGATACAAAACCCAGTATATATGAGAAATGGTCAAGTGTTCCGAAAATTGAAAAACAAAGAAAAAAAGTTGCATGGGATTAAAAAGTAAATAAGTGCATATTCCCCAGGTAATGAAATAGAAATTTCCTGCCTAACCACGCTGCCTTTGGCAATCAAAACTAGCAGTTAAGCATTTTCTTCTAAAACCTACACAAATTAGATATAAACCTTGATAACAGATATGCGCTCACCTGCCCAAGAAGAAGTTCAGAAAATACACAACCAACAGACCACATATCAATTGCAGTTGTATATTCTGTTGCCCCAAATATGAGTTCTGGAGCCCTATAATATCGTGAGCAAATATATGATATGTTGGATTCACCTGGTACCTGAAATTACAAAATAAAAAATTATAAGTACCAATATCTATTTTTTTAACTTAATAACTAAGTTTTAAAATGTTCCTGAGTATCATCAGTCCCGTCAAATTCACAGGATAGTAAACATACCAGCATCTTTGCACTCCCAAAATCACATATCTTAAGCTGATGAGTGTGGGGATTAACCTGCAATATGCAACGGAACCTATATATTCATATAGTGACTTATGGAACCATCTCAGAACAACTGAACCAGAAACATCGCCAAGAAATATAAAGCCATCATGCATTCTTATATCTGTCCAAATTTTGATGTTAAGTCAACCACCAGCCCATATATCCCTTTTGTTTAATTAGAAACTCCCGGGTTTGACTCCAAAGAAATTGTTTAGTTATCTGTTCACAAGTGTTTAGTGTAACTAAATTTTTGTTTTGAAACGAGTGTAACCATATTTATATGGTCAGACTCGTGTAAATGCTGGAAACTAATTGTGGTTCAAAAGTATTGACAATAACATAAGAATAATGAAAACTGTAAGAATATCTTACCAGCAAATTCTGTGGCTTAATATCACGATGACACACACCAACAACATGGTGTAAGTAATTTAACGCCCGACAAATCTACAGGAGAGAAAACTTGCAACTTAATATCCAGAAAAGACATAAGAATAACCCCATAACCAACTATTTATGAGACTCAAGGAATCAGAAGTTGGTATCCAAATCACCTGGTATGTGTACAACTGCACATAAATAATGGGCATATGTTGGTTCATCCGGACAAAATGCTTTGACACTCTGTAAACAGTCTCAGATATATACTCAAGAACAAGGTTAAGGTACAGCTCATCCTTTTCAGTAGTTGAAAAGAAACAATGTTTCAACTGAACAACATTGGAATGGTCCAATAAGCGTATGATCTGAAGTTCCCTATTTTTATATCTTTTGTCCTGCAGCACCTTTTTTATGGCAACTGCTTCACCTGTTTCCAGACACTTGGCCTGCAGAAAAAAATATAGTGAGAATGAGAAGTTGAATCAAATATGCCGGTGAAAAGAGAACCGACAAAACCTATAACAAACACATGTAAATAATCCTAGCTACCTGAAAGACGACTCCAAACGAACCAGTGCCAACTACGCGCTCTGCCATATAAGAGATTGTCTGTAACCAAACAGAAGTATGACAATATCAATAATAGTTCTCATATAACATATAGCGAACAAAAGAAAGTTAGAAGAACCAAAGATTCAAGAGACAAACAATCATGCAGAGGAGAAGTTAAAATCCATTTTGCTTAATATGAAGCTAAAATTTTATTAATACATAGAATAGAAAAGAGACATGGTGCACTGTCCTCCAACGTAACAATCTTGCAGAAGCTACAAAACAACAGTTCTCTAGTAGAATAACTAGCATGAACAAATCAATCTCTAAACTCTAAGAAACCCAAGACAGAAAATGATGCCCAAATGCCAACTCTATCGTATAAAGGAACCTCTTTTATAATAGTCTAGATTCATTTAACAGTAAAACCTTGCCTTATGGTGTCGTTAAAGTTTTAAATATCCTATCAAATTAAGAAACACTCGTCAAAAACAAAGCCACTGAACCATAGAAATGAAGTCACCTGTTTAGGTTCTCCATTTCGACCGCCTACTGTCGTCACAATGATATGGCCTGTCTCCGTTCCATTACCACTTATGATGTTTTCTTCCATATCCTGTTATGGAAATTTACAGCAATTAACTTGGTGACCAATCTTGATTTAGCTGTTGCGAGCTTTGCCTCACACTTAGTGAGCGGTTTTAATACATTCATGTATATACAAGGAGAAGAAAAATGGAAAATATTAAAAAAAACTACCTTTTCATCATGGTTGTGGATTTTCATTTGATGCATATCCTTTGGGAGTTGATCGACAGCTGATTTTTCTTCTTTGGCCTCTATCTTAGCTACGGAAGATGCACTGGAAGTGCTTGCAGCTGATTCCATTGATGTTGATTTTGTATTCTGGTCAGTGCCACTTCTCTCAATACCATTTGACTGTCCAATAACCTTCTTTTCAGTTTGTTGATCAAACCTTGATCTCTTTGAATCACCATCCTGAAAAACAATATATATATTTTAAGAGATCGCTGTCCTGAATAAAATTAAAAGTAGAATCCGAATATCCATAATAATGATGATGAAAAAACCTCCTACACTATCACACAGCTATTATCATAATCAAAGTATCTAACAATTTGAAGAATAAGAGGTTCCTATATAGAGCAGCGTTAACATAAAACGATTCAGACTTAAATTCACTTGTAGTACAAAGCCACGGCGTATCAAAATCTACAAAGCCACGACTTCCCTAGCTCGGAAGCGAAGCTCTAAACACCGAGACTCACCGGGTCGGACGAAACGGAGCTCCGGCCCGATGCAATGCTCTTGAGCCGACGCATCATATTCATCTTCAATTCAAATCCTCCAAACCCTAATCTCCTTCCTCAACAAAAAGAAGAGAGAGAAACGCACAGGCCTTCCTCTCTCTCCTTCCTTTGATTCAAATCCAACAGAAAATCAAAGGAAGAAGAAAACTCACAGAGCCTCTCTGTCTGTTTTCTCTCTCTCTTAAGGATTCGTTTCTCTCCGTATAATCGCTTTCTCTCTCTAAAAATTTCTGCCCTCTGTTTTTAGCTGTTTTCTGCGGTCAAACTTTGGACGGTTGAAAAAAGAAACGCCCGTTCCAAACTTTCGCTGTTTCTTTATTACACCACCTCCAGTCAGTCAAGGACGATCCGGCCGTCGGTTGCGTGTGATTGGGGATCGGACGGCGGGCGTTTGGGGTTGAGTGATTGAGGGGGACAGGAGGTGGAATGCGTACGGGATAATCGGGGGGTTCTTTTTGACCGGTCGTTTGGACGGTTTGTTTTTCGCGGTCAAGTTTTTAGGGCGCTTTTGGTTTTCAAGTTACTTGGATCTAATTGAACCAAACGGCAGGCACGAGAATCGGTCTTTGACCAGAGAAGATTAGCTGTTGAAACTTGTAAAATATGATATGGGTTTTGTGTTACGACCGTCGTTTATTTAGAGTGACGCAAATTGTATGTTTGATCTTCAACCCTATCATTGTATTTTAAAATTTGTGTGATGGAATGTGAAGGTTTTGGAGCCAGGTTTTAGGGAGCACTAATTTGTGAAGGGGGAGTGTTGGTGTGATGATGGAAGTTCTTTTTGTGGTCATAGAAAAGAGCATCTTCAATTGTTTATGACATAAGAGTGCTACTTGATGAGGTTGTAGTGGATGGGGGGCTAACCCTTAGAAAAAGGCTTTTGATTTGTGCCCTAGTTCCACTTTGAACCGGAGAGGTTAAACGCCTTGAGCCCAAAGTCATTTGGGACTCTCTATTTTTTTCTTTTTTGAGAATAAAGTCATTTGGGACTTGGATTTTGAAGAGTTGAGCATGAATTGTTAGGTGATGTTTTAACGGAAACTAGATGTAGTCAGCTAAAGTTAGGAGATCATTTTTGTGGTTCAATTGTCCCACTTCAACTCGATTGGTTTAGGATTAGATTCATCCGAAATGAATTTCAGAATTTATGCTTGAATTATCCCAAAAACGTTGATGAAGTGAACAAACTTGGAGTCAATATCATATGATGTCGTTCTGAAATGTAGCTGAAGGGTTGCATATGAAATCATTTAACTAAATGAATCGTAAGATGTATAATACTCGGTAGGAGAAGTCACGAATAGCTAGCTTTCGCAATAAACGTCAAAATCAAGACATCGAAGGCTTCTATAGATTTTATTCATCCATTCAAAATCAAGCTTTGAATTCAAAAAGTCTTGACTACCATTAAAGACTGTAAAAAATTTGCCAATGGCTTTCATATTCAAACCATAGTTGGCGAAGCTTAAAAATCACTTGTTTTGATTTTCAAAGTCTTGGGAGTTTGAGACTCGAATTTGGAAGTTTTTTTTTTGGACTTTTGGCAAAAATCAGTTGGATTTGCTGGGTTAAATAGAAAATCCCGAAGAGATTTCCAAGGCCCAATAAATGTGCTGGTCTTTCTAACCAACTAGAAGCCCAATTAAGGGAAACTGACCACTTCTATGGATGCAAACTGCTCCATACCAAAGAGTTGTGTCCAAAGTCCAAACTGAGGTTTTACTTCTTTTACCCAAAAGACTACTAACTACACCGACCGTAGGTAACAAGATAATAATGTTCTATCTAAAGATGACTAAATAAAAAATTATATTCCTAGTTCGTGAATGAGCATGATCTTTCTAATTAGTTACTAACCATGTGAACACTATTGGTAACAAGAAAACTCGGTTTCATTGGCCACCAGTTACTACATGATGAATCATGAAGATGTAGATTGTCCGACGTCGCTGGCTAAAAAGTAGCACGCGGGTGGCGCATAGTCATAACTTCGATCAAACCTGATTTGCAGTTTTCTCTATTGTAATCAGAATCTTTCCACAACTTGAAGCTTCTTCCTCTTTCTGGATTTGGTAATGCACAAGAAAAGGACCGCTTTTACGTTCATGAGAAACTCATTGATCAAATTGGGGGCGTATATAATATACCTGCCTGGCAATGGCCCCTTATGAATCCAATAATTCACCGACCTGTTCTCGGTATTGATCTCATCATGTACCCACCGACCTCTCACTTTCTCAATCAAAGCTAGAGGAAGGAAAAAAAGACTTTTTCTTGTATCTATTAATATATATATATATATATATATATATATATATATATATATCCGTATATCAGACCTGTATCTGAATAGAGCCTTAATAGTCGATGGACTCAGAGTCCCGAACCTTTAAGGGTCTAAAATTTTCTTTTCTCATTGTGTGAACACATTAGTTTAATAAAAATAAGTATTATATTACAATCAGTAGTTACTATTTTTTTTTAAAAATGAGTAGTGTAAGTAAGTATAAAAAAATTCTAATATTTTATGTCATTAGATTTTGAGTTTATAACTTTAGTTCATGATTTTTTTTTAAAAGAAAAAATAAATTTAAATAAATAATATAGTTTAAAGGCCCATTTTTAAAAGTTTGACTCAGGTATGAAAATCTCAGATCCGGGTCTACCGTATGTATATGAACCAATGTCATTGAAGTGCTAATTGCATTTCAACATAGAGACCGACATAAAAATATGACTAGGTAAGCATAATCAACCAACCAATTCCCATCATGGCATAGAGGTTTTGGCCTTCAACTGTTAGAATGGATTTCGCATTCTAAGTCCTAAGGCATGACAACTTCTATAGAATAACAGAATTAACATTGTGAGATTATTAATTGCATTATTATGATATGTTTATCTAAATGAAATGGTTAGATAAACTCCATCATTATCATCCGGGAGCATCCGGGTATGTTCTTATATGAGTTTGTGGGTCATTGATGAATTTCGTTTTTGATTCATTGCAAGAACCTTAGTTGCTCTCCTGGGTGGTTAGAAAACCATGAATGATGATTTCTGAATTGAGTAAAACATGTTAGTGTTCTATATGTAGTTGGTTCTGAATAGAATGAATGATTTCTGTTTGGATTTCCATATTCATATGAAAACGATTTTGGTATGCTTATATCTATTACATAGAATGGTTTGTCAACATATATGTACAATTGTCTTATTATTATGGATTGCAGCATTTATATGAAATCGTTGCTGTGTGTTTATATATATTATATGGTGTTTAACAACATCTATTTGCTTATGTTAAATCTGGATATAAATTGACTGAATTAAAACTCTCCCTGGTTGATAATTTTTTTGTCTAATGGTAACATAAGCAAAGACTGAGTTCTCTAACAAAATGCAAATTTATGAATTAGAGAACAAAGGGTATCAGTCACAGTTTTAAGATTAAATTAGTATTTTGAATTTCATAATGCATACATCATAGATTTTTAAAATGCTCTCTTGGTCATAAAGATATTAAAGCTGAAAACTTGCATAAACTGTTTAAAATACTTTTGTATCATCCACAGATAGCTATAAATAAAGTGATGTTAAGCAAATTTTATGGTTTTGTATATCATGTGTGAAGTACACAAGAATGTATAATTGGACATGTTGTTTTTGCCATATAGGTACTGACTTGTCTAAATATAAAACATACTGAACATATGGTAGGACATTAAAGGAAACTAAGGAATAACTAATACTTTGCCATATATGTAGTCAAGTTATTGAAAAAAAAGTATGCGTAGGGAACATATCATTACGTTGATATACTTTTTTGCATTTGTTTTGTGATTGAATACATGAATAAACATGTATGTATTGGAATTGATATGTGTGTTTCTGAAAATATGAATTGGTATATTATATGATTGATATGTGTGCTTCTATGTATACATATATTTATAGTTTATACTTATGAGAATGGAATCTTAAGGCCGAGACTTGGATTTTCTTTTCTTCTGTTTTGTTCATAGTGCTTAAAATGGGGACTGTAGTCCAATTGAATGGTGGTAACTTTAAGAAGTGGAGAGGAGAGATAACGCTTTCTTTCCTGACCTAAGGAATTAACTAGATTTTTACCACTCATGTGGCTGTGATAGTGGAGAATCTCATTGATGAACAATCTGAAAATCAGAGGAAATGGACTAGAGTCAATAAGCAGTGTATCCTAACCATTAAGACGACTTTATTTGATACTGTAAGGGGTGCTATTCTTGATATGGACAATGTTGTAGTTTATATGCAGTGTATTACCAATAAGTTTCAGACCAATATTAAGATAGAGTCCAGTATGTTGATGAACAAGCTGCACACCACCAAGTTCAACATGAACATGAGAGAGCATATCCTTCAGATGATTAGTATCTCTGCCCAGCTTAGGGATCTTGGCATGCCTTTGGATGATGGTTATATGGTGTTTCAAGTGCTCAATTCCCTTCCAGCTCAGTTTGAGGGTCTGTCCCTTGCCTATCATACCCAAACGATAAGTGGACCCTGGATCAGTTGATTACAGTATGTGTGCAAGAACATGAAAGGCTGAAGAAGACTAGGCTCATTGTTGTGAATCTAGTTACAGAACCTCAGTGGAAGAATAAGAAGGTTAGAGGTCAGTATAAGCCTAACCTGCATAAGAAACCAGAGAACATGAAAAAAAATGGGAATGCTGAGAATAAGATTTTTCAGTGTTACTTTTGCAAATGGCCTAGTCACCTAAAGAGGGACTGTAATGTGTTTAAGAACTGGAAGGCTAAGCAAGGTAATCAGTTAGTTTTTCTGTTGAGGTTAATTTGGTTGATGTTAAGTCTAGTTCTTGGTGTATAGACTCAGGCTCACTGATTCATATTTTGTAACTTTTTATAGGGGTTCCAAAGCAACAGGGAGCCAAGAAGAAGTGAGGCTAGGGTTCATGTGGGGAATGGCATGAGAGTGGCTGTCAAGGACATAGGGACAGTCAAGTTAGAAGTTAGGCCTGAATTTTTTGTAGTCTTGAATAATGTTCATTTTATCCCTTCGATGAGAAGGAATTTGATTTCTATCAGTACTTTGGTTAAGGAACAGTATTGTTTTTACATTGATTCTGCTGAAATAAAATCTCTCATGGTTCCCGGTATATTGGTTCTGTAAATTTGATTGGTGATTACTGATTATTAAATGATGTTTCTTCTGCTTCTTCTGATGTTTTGATGATTGCAAATGATTTGAATGATGAGAATCAGAATTGTGGTTTGACTAGTGTGAAAAGAAAGTTTTCAAAAAAAATCAGTTTTTTTGTGGCACAGGAGATTAGGTCATGTGTCTAATGATTGATTAAAGTTATTGGTTAAGCAGGGTATTTTACCAAAGTTAGATTTCAGTGATCTGATTGATTGTGTTGAATGTGTGAAGAGTAAGTTTGCCAATAAGAGAAAGAAAACCGCAGTAGGAAGTAGTAGTGTGTTAGAATTGATCCACACTGATATATGTGGGCCTTTTGCAATACAAACAATCTGTGCAAATAGATATTTCATAACCTTTATAGATGATTTTACAAGGTTTTGTCATGTTTATTTGATTTCTGAAAGATCTCAAGCCCTGGACAAGTTTAAAATTTATAAAGCTGAAGTTGAGAAAGAGTTGAATGCAGTGATTAAGGTTGTAAGATCATATAAGGGAGAAGAATATTATGGTAGACACACTGAGCAGCGACAACATAAGGGTCCATTTGCACTGTTTTTGTAAGAAAACGGGATTCAGGCTCATTACACTGCACCAGGTAATCCTGAACAAAATAGGGTAGCTGAGAGGAGAAACAAAACTTTTCTTAACATAGTGAGGTGCATGATGTGCACTTTAGGGCTTCCCAAATTTTTGTGGGGGGAAATATTGAAAACAGCCAACTACATCACCAAAAGAACCCCAACCAAGGCTGTAGCAAAAACACCTTTTGAGGTGTAGAAAGGTAGAAAACCTAGTGTGATGCATGCACATGTGTGGAGGTGTAGAGCATAAACAAGAGCCTACAATCCTAAAAAGTCCAAGTTAAATTCAAAAACCATTTCAGCTTATTTCATTAGTTACCCTAAGAATAGAGGATTTAAGTTCTACTACCCTCATTATACCAGTAGAACCATTGAGACCAAAAAAGCTGTGTTTTTTAATAAGAGGGCTTTTAAAGATAAATTTGATGATTTTTTGCTTGAAGAATTGGCTGAAACAAATGTGTGTGATGATGATATGCATGTTGTGTCTGAGCCTAGAGTTAATGTTTCCATACTTCCAGCTGAGAATTATGCAGATGCAATAGTGCCAAACCAAAATGCAGTAGCTCTAATAGTGCCTAATCCAATAGTAGAGAAAGTAGTTGAAAATGTTGTAGTACCACCATAGCCTGTTTTGAGAAGATCTCAGAGAGAAAGAAAGTCAGTCTTAGCCAATTTAGCTGTAGACTACTAGATTTATATGCAGGAAATAGAGTTTGATTTTGGTGAGTTGGATGATCTCACTACTTTCAAAGAAGCTATTGAAAGTCTGAATTCTCAAAATTGGGAAGAAGCAATGGTATCTGAATTAAAATCCATGAAAACCAATGATGTTTGGAAACTAGTTCAGTTGCCTCAGAATGCTAAAGCTATAGTATGTAAGTGGGTATATAAGACCAAAACCAATGCTGATGGGAGTATAGAGAGATTTAAGGCTAGATTAGTAGCCAAGGGTTATACATAGAAAAAGGGAATCGACTATAATGACACTTATTCTCCAGTTTCTTCAAAAGATGCATTCATGTTGATTATGGCTTTAGTAGCTCACTTTAATATGGAGTTGCACGATGGATGTTAGAACAGTTTTTTTGAAAGGTGATTTTCATGAAGCAATCTGAAGGTTTTATAGAACCTGAAACTGAGAAGTTAGTGTCTAAGTTAAACATATCAATCTATAGTCTAAAGCAGGCTTCTAGGCAATGGTATTTAATGTTTGATGTTGTGGTTGGAAAATTTGGCTTTAAAGAAAACCAAATTAATGAGTGTGTGTATATGAAGACTGAGGGAAAAGATTTTATTTTTCTCATTCTTTATGTGGATGGTATTCTACTTGCTGCTACCAGCTTGAAGTTACTGCAAGATACTAAAGATTTCTTGTCAGAGAATTTCGATATGAAAGATTTAGGAGCGGCTAAGTATGTTCTTGGTATTGAGATTAAGAGAAATAGAATCAGCAAAGTCTTGGGATTGTCATAAGGGGGATATATCAAAAAGGTTCTGAAAAATTTGATATGGAGACTTGTGCAGCTAATGATATTCCCATGACAAAAGGTGACAAGCTGAACAAAGATCAGTGTCCTAAGACTAATTTAGAAAAGAAGAACATGGAGGGTAAGCCATATGCAGAGCTGATTAGGAGTTTAATGTATGCACAGACATGCACAAGGTCTGACTTGGCTTATGCAATTGGAGTCTTAGCACGGTTTCAATCTAATCCTGGGCCTGAGCATTGGATTGGGGGGGAGAATGTGCTAAGGTATTTGTAGAAGACTAAGGCACATATGTTAGTTTATAAACAAGGCACATATGTTAGTTTATAAACAAGTGAAATATTTAGAAATAACTACATATTGTGAAGCAGATTTTGCATCTAAATTTCCAGTCTCTGATAAGTCCACCACTGGTTATATTTTTATTTTAGCTGGAGCAGTAGCCTAAAGAAGTGTAAAGCAAGGTTTGATTTCCACTTCTACTATGCAGGCTGATTTCATTAGAATATATGATTCGGTGTGTGAAGGTGTTTGGTTGAAAAACTTCTTGATTCAGACAGGACTTGTTGATAGCATTTTGTCTAAGCCAATGAAATATTTTTGTGATAACTCTGCTGCTGTGTACTTCACTAAGAATAATAAGAGGTCCGACAATTCTAAACATTTAGGACTTAAGTATTACAGTATGAGGGAAAAGGTGAAACATGGTGAGATTGATGTTTTGCAAATTGGCACTTTATCTCAGCTTGCTGATCCTTTTACAAAAGCCTTGACGGTTGTGAGTTTTGAAGAACATGCAAGGAGCATTGGTGTTTTATCTGATTTAGATGCTTGAGGAAGTTAGAGAACAGTGGGAGTATGCTTTGTTTCATTCATTGTTTTTTGATAATTTTTGTACTTGTTTTCTCATTTTGAAAGTTTGGCATTCTGCCACTTTCATTGGATTGCAATAAAGTTTTGATTCAAACTATGTGATTGTAATAATGTTATTTGATTTCTGGAATTCATAAAATGATTACAGTGACCTGTTTTTGCTTGGATATCTTAAAACAACTCTACATATATGTGAAATGTATATATGCTGCATCATTCTACAAGTTAAATGAACACATGAATATTTCTTTTGAAATTTTGTGTTGAGGTTCTTGCATACTGAACCAAGGATTGAACTGTTTTGCCCAAGTGTTTGATTATTTTCATTTTCATCCGGAAACACTTTTGTAATTCTATTATCTCTAATTGGTCATGTGTTATATTTAGAGTTGTGTTGGTGATTTTTAAGTTAATGTGTTCAGTGAATGCAATACGCTGGAAATCTTGCATTTCTCTTATGTAATGACAGATCAATAATATTTGTATTAACATGTGTATTGGTAATCTGAAGTGCACAAAGGAACAATGTCGTATCTGATCATTATAGATTCTTGTTACAGACTTGTAATGCTAGTCCAAGTGAGAGAATGTTAGAATGGACTTCGCATTATAAGTCTTAAGGCATGACAACTTCTATAGAATAACACAATGAACATTGTGGGATTATTAATTACATTATTATGGTTATCTAAATGTAATGGTTAGATAAACACCAGAACTAGTGTGTAACTAGGTGCAGAAGTAGAAGTCAATAAGTCAAGAAAACGAAAGCTAATGTATCCAAAAGAGGCTAGGTAAGCATAATGAACCAACCAATTCCCATCAAGGCATAGAGCTTTTGGCCTTCATCCAATTGTAACCAGTATAAGTACTACTCCAATTAGAGTCCGGATTCAAGATCAAAATCGACTAAAATTTTTGGTCTTTTGGGTATGTATTGGAATGAGCTTTAGATTGCTTATCTCTACAGCCACCGAATAGCAAGCAAACCCAAGCAGAACAGTATGTCCAGGAATGAGCAGTATGTGTTGCTCGTCTCCACTAAATAAACAAATTTAGCTTATAGATATAAGATGGAAAGGAGATATTCGAGTCATCCATCCACTCCAGTACATTGAAGATCATGAGATGATGCATACAATGAAATAATATAGCATCAGTATTCAGTAACCATGAATCAAAATTTCAAAAGAAAATTTGAGTTTCTCTGAACCGCACATTCAGACCCCAAAAAAAGGACTACATATGGATGAAGAGTTCACCAAGAAGAGAGACAATCCTTCAAAGTCAGGTATGTGCAATAGAGCAATGACCGATGACGTGCCTAATTCTTTGACGCCAGTCCTCTGCTATTATCCTCCGAGAGGATTAGGATTTTCAATTTTGCTGGGTTTGGATTCGTGTGTTGCTGGGTATAAAATAAATGGTATTTCTGGAAAGTGGCTGGAGTAGTTAGAAATTGTAAAAATTTGATGGGTGTAAATAGTTTGTTAGGTCTACTTAAATATTTGCTGGTACATTTAGCAGTACTATTGATTGAAAAGTTCTTTTGTTAAGTTTGGCCAGCTTCAAACTTTGCTATGATCTCCCATTTAGGGTTTTGGAATTATTGCGTAGTAATGGCAGTCATAATGGAAATGATAGAGAGGCAGCTCCATTGATCTCATGCGGCAAGTGTAATTAGGCAATCGATATGATCAACGTAAGTAGGTCACATTGTGTGCTATATTGGGTAATCTGTAGAATGAAGGAAATTCAGTATAGCAGAAAATATGCACATATTTGTTTCAAAACTCATATATTCCAAAACACTGTTGAGTAATTTTGGGTAGTATAATTTGGGAATGGTGCCTTACGTGACCTCAGATACTTGTTCCTACATTCGTACTTGCTCAAATTTTTATGCACGTCACCGGATTAGAGCGATTCCGGCAAGTCATTTTTCCCCCGATTCCTAGCCAAGGAGCCATAAGGCTCAGGCACAAATAAATGGCTTAAAATACTTGCGAAGCAATAAAGGAGTCCAATATGTGGATGAAATATTTATTTGTGGGGTGGATATTTTCATAAGAAGAATAATGGTTTAATTAATTCAGCATGACCAGATGTTTTTAAATTTAATTACTTCATTGATATTTTAATCATGAAAAGTTGGGGGCCCACAAATTAAGGTGATTAGATCGAGCTTGTTCCATCACGTATTAAGCACAAATAGAATGGACCGCGAACAGAATAGATTCGGTAACGGTAAGATTATATCGCGGGTTATTTATAACGGGGATGAAACAGATTTGGAAGGGAACAAATGAAAGGGGAAGTCATAGCCAACGTGAGATAACACGTGAAGAGGACATGGTGTCATAGAAGTTGATGTAAGACCTCGGTTGGGAAAATCTTTTCGTGGATGATCATGCCATCGAGGGATCACGTCGCGGCAAAATCAGGTTGAGGAAAGAATAAAATATTATCAGGACGTGGTATGTAATGCAGGGAGCGAGAAGAAAAGTCATGAAAGAAGTAAACTGGAATTAGTCAGCACATAGACAAGAGTGGAAGTACTTCATGAAGTCATAGTGTGTGGAGTCGTAGATGCATAGACAAATAAAGCGCACAACGTCAAATAACTGCCGAGGTATCATTATAAAAAGGGGGACACGGGTTTATGAAAGCAAAGAGAAAGGAGGCAGAAAAACACAAACACGAGAAAATGGATCGACTCACTTCACATTGTAGACAATAGAAACTTTCATTCTCATTCCAGTCAAAATAAGTTGGCAAGGAGATTTTCTTTACGAACTTTTTCACACCAGCATTATTTGTAAATCCAAAAAAAAAGATTTCTTTGATAACTAAGATGTTTCTGTCTTTACACTCAACATAATTTCATTAACAAGCTAAACAATAAAGCTAGAAAAAATTGAGCTAAACTAAGATGTTCGATGAAGTGTCTTCCAGCAGAAACAAACAAAAGAAGTAGCTAATGAGATTGCAGACTTTTCATCCCGCTCTCATCGTTGATCATGTACGTAGTGATGCACATAGCAGATTGTCAATCGATCTCTCTCAGATTTATGCTCAGCCTTCTGCCACATTTGCCAGTATACACACAAAATTTGTTGATTGAAACAGCTCAAATTAAAAAGGACAAAGTAATATATGAACACATACACTATTCTTAGTTTCATATTTCTGGTAACGTGAAAGTCGTTCTCCACTGAATGAATTTCTAAGGTGATTTTACTAGCTTATATGGTAAATGGTCCCTCCAGGACTTCACAGAGTGGTCTCTGCACAGCAATACGAACATGACCCACCGCCCCCAAATAATAGAGAACACAGTTAACCTCAAAGCATGCTAGCTTGTACTGCTTCTTCTACTGTGGAAGAATTGACAGATTAGGGTTTTTAGGTCGATCTGGGTAAATGATGGAACCCCACCCTGCATGTGATATCTAATTCTGGGTTATAAACTTGCAGGAAAGTTTGTTATAAAGTTGGACTCTAATTGGAGCAGTACTTATACTGGTTACAATTGGATGAAGATCGATTTTGAAATTCTTGAACTGATTACTTGTTGAAGGCCAAAAGCTCTATGCCATGATGAGAATTGGTTGGCTGATTATGCTTACCTAGCCCCTTTGGGATACATTAGCTTTCGTTTTCTTGACTATATTGCCTTCTACTTCTGCACCTAGTTACACACCAGTTCTGTTGTATAGGTTTTTTTTCTTCGTCCACCCCTTAAGTTGATAGGATGCACATGAAAGTTTTCCCAATTTTGACTAGTTGAAAGGTTAAGAGTGTAAGAACTTTTATCTTTCTAAAAGCGAGATAAAGAAGTAGTTTGTTTTGTTTTCTCAATCATTTGTGATTTAGTTTCTTTAAGACGGGTTCGTTCCAGAGCTTATGTTTATCATTTTTCACTCGAAATTAAAGAGTGAATTGAATTATATTAATATCGGGATATACGTTTAAAATTCAAATGAAATGATGCGAATATGCGACAAAGATGGAATGATTTGTGACATGTGAGTTTGTATATAAATGAGTTAAGAATTAAATTATTACGAAACAATTTAGACTTATAGCTGAGATTATTTTAAGTAATAATTTGATTACCTAATTAAATATCTATAATTTTTATTTTAATAATTCATCAAACATTTTATTCTTAGTTGTTAGCGGCCTATCATAAGCTTTGTTAGCCAATCTACCTGCTGCTAAAGACCAGAGCTTATCAAATGACCAGGCATGAACCAAAATAACCACCATTTCACTGTAAAAAAGGCTGTGATAACCCCTGCTCCTTTGCTCCTGACTTCTCTGATGCCAAAACGGCGTTGATGTCAGTTTTGTTCTTTGGGTTTTCCTTCCCCTGTGACTCTACTATATGACATACCTTGTCAGATCCTCAAATGCTTGTACAAGTTAAACCCCCATCACCATACAAATCCAAGAACTCAGCATTAATTGATAGCAACCATTTCTCCCAACAGCTTCTGCAACCCCCATAATTCATTGTCATTTGCTCATAAAACTTCAATAAACCCAAAAAAAACACACACACACACTACGGAATACAAAAATGATTTGTTTATTTTCAATTGAGCAACTCGAGCATTTGTTTACATTACAATCGAGTGAGCTCTCTAGAGCATATATTTTATCATTCGAAACTGATTGTTCAATTGTTTAAAGTATTCATCTTGATACCAAGAACAAATTTAGGATGAAACGAAATATGGTATTTTACATAATTTAGTTTAGATATATAAGAAAAACCTCCAAAATCCCAAATCTTAAATATGTATTTGTCATGAAAAAGAGACCCATTACAATGGTCAAATCCTGGTCAACCAACATAAACAAACAGAAAATTAAAATTTTAACCTATAAGATTCCAAAAAGACCCTTTTCTTCATTTTCTTTCTTCCCCATCTTGACCTAAAAAAGAGCCTCGAGGGTTGGACCCGAGTCAATACCCGAACCACCAGCCTTGCCTCGTGCTAAGAACCCATCCGGAGCGTGCATTTACACGCGCCTAATGGACACTCCCTTATCATAAGGCAAGGGCTCTTTCACGCGCGGTTCGTTCTTGACTCAACACCCCCACCACCAACCACCCACCACCACATTTACTCGGCACCGCCACACCAACCACCACTAACCACCAAAGAAAAAAACATAACTCCACCACATGCACAAGACTGTTAAAAAAAGGAAAACCGATCACGTGAGGCCGCACGTGACCAGCTCCTCAGCTCTCGCACTGAAGCGCGCCCTTGATCTTCTGGACGGTGCAAGAGATGAGATTGTTCACCGTCTCCACCGACTCTACGGTCAACTTTGCCGACGGCAGACTGTTGACCAGTATCTGAAAGGTCATCGTTAACAGCGACCCACTCACCCTCGCCTCTCCGCCGTTACCGTTACTGCTTCCCTTCCCCTCCGCCCCGCCGGGCCCATGCGAACCCGGCCCGTCCGGGACTATCGCGAACCCCGACGGAAGCAGCGCCACGTAGGCCGAGTCCCCTCCGTTCATCACCACGTGCATGGCCGGAATGTCAACCGGCGCGTACACCACAAGCGAACCCGCCGCGTCGATGCACGTCTCTTGTAGTATCAGCATGCTGTTCTGGGTTGAGTTCATGGCCTGCGTTAAAAACACAAATTAGCCTCGGATTTGTATCTATTTACGTTATCTTTTAAGAGTGAAAGGCGTATAAATGATAGAGGTAAAACAATGGGTTCACGTCAGAAAGTTGACAATGTGTCCTGTTTGAAATCTTGACTTTTTTTGGAGACTGGCGAAACAGACGCTGTCCCTATTCTGCTCCCCAAAACGTCCTCATAGAAAACTCCAAATCCCAAACCTGTCCTTTTTCATCCCCGTTTCACTTTCACCTTTCCCATTATCCCCACGTAAACAAAACCCCATCGCTTTGCTATTTTGACCTCACCCTCCCCAAGGGCACATGCGTCATATTGCACCAAATAATTAAGAGAGAGAGAGAGAAAGAGTGAGGAAGTAGCGAGAGAAAGTTAGAAAACTTACTCTGGCGCGAAGGAGAGAGACACAGTTGCCTTGGTCCTGGCCCTTGGCAATGTGGGCCATCTCCTGCATGGGCCCACCGTTGGAGAGGATGTCCCACTCGCTCCTAAGACGCTCATCGCGCAAGAAATTGAAGAGCCTCTGTGGGGAAACTGGGAGCCAAACCGAGGTGGCAGCACTGAGCACGATGCCCGGCGGCTCGCCAGGGTCGTCCATGCTCTCTCTGGTCATGTAGCGGACGTCCTCGTCCGCGTTGCCGGCGTTCAGCTTGTTCCATTTGTGTACCGTCGACGCGCAAACCCCCGCGCAGAAGTTGTCAGTCATTCGTTGCGCCAGCTTCAGCATGCTCTTCCTCCCGCTCTGAGTGATGGCTGTGTACATCAAAACCGTAATGAGATCATCAGCATTGTTATCATCGAAAGGCAGTTTGGTAGAAATACACGAACGGATTGAGTTGCTTACTATTGGCGTGGTCGCGGGCTGGGACGGTGGAGGACATGAGGATGGCGAGGCACTGGCATTGACGCTGAAGGGTGGCGACCCACCTCTGTGCGCCGAATCCCATGCCGGAACTCAACAAGGGTCGGTACAGGTGGTGGACTTGGCTCTCGTCGTACTCCGCATGCTCAACCCATGTAACCTGCAGCATCATTGTTAACATGATCAGTATTCATTCCTTGTTCATTAGGTTAAGACCAAAAACAGTGCTGGTATAGTTGCACCTAACAGAAACCCAGAACTTAATTACAAAGTAAACAATAAGTTATGTGCCTAGCTAGATTGGAGGCTCACTCATCAATCCAGCTAACCAGAAATCATACTTATTGGTGCGTCCTAGTTGGTATAGTCCGCCTTGTAGGACCAATATGACAAATTGACAATGGGTTTCTGGATCTAAATCTAAAATGGAAACAAAATATTCAATAGGACATGGAATATAAAACTTAGGGTGTAGATAACTTGCGCAAGATTTCGAGGGTGACAATGAGATTTGTAAACATATTATAAGGTCTTTTCTACAACATATAATTTTTACACACAAAACACTTGGACACCCTACAAGAACCATATAGAAACAAAATTAGACAGTCTCCGAGTTTGACTAAAAGGTCTTCCATTACATTGTAACAGCATCAAAGATTTGGAATGGAAACCTAGAAATGCAATGGTTTAATGAATGGAACCAACGTTTGAAGATTACAAGGACTTTTTGGTTATAGAGGTATGAATTTAATGTGTTGGGGGTACAGAAATTTTGGGGTAAAAGAGGTTTCGGCTAATAAACTATTGGGTTTATCATATTCGAGGAAGGAAGCTGATCATGAAATTCTAATATTCAGGTATAAAAGAAGCATCAAAGTTTGATTATTTAAGTTTTCTGGAGATTAGAATATGATTTGAGACCAGCTGATAAGATTTTGAGGAAGGTTCGGATTCTGCAAGGAACATAAAATATCGGAAGGGATACAAATATATATTGATTTATGCATACTGACAGATTAGTGATATGGTGAGTAATCACTAGACAAACAAAGTTCTTTGATGCATGAGCTCTTTAAATTAATAGGAACTTGGGAATGTGTATATACTATAGACTAAACTATGCTAAGCTCGTTGTATCAAAAAAACTATACTAAGCTCATGATATTGACTTGGGGGTTTGGTATGCATCGCTTAAATGTCCACAAGTAAGCTCCAATGTTGCAGTTAGCTTCAACAAACTCTTTAAAGGCCAAAGGGGAAGAATACACCCACTTTGGGAAAACCACAATAAATATAAAGCTAGCAAGCAAGAGCCAAGTAAATGCAACTGAACCTGTACATAGTTGTGATAAATTTTCCTTGGGAAAATACATCCAGATAAATAGAAAGAAATCACTTTGTTTTTCATTTTATCATAGGAGAAAATCATTTAATTTGTGCAGGCATATAAAGAAGCAAATAAGCACTGAAAAAATTTACCTTGGAGTAACCATTAGGCATATCTTGCACCACACAGCCAGAAGGGAGCCTTCTGCAGTTTGCAAATGTGGGTGCACCTGAATTGTCTCGGATAGTGTCAACGGATACATCTACCACTGCCCACACACCCTCGGCATGCTGCTTGCAGAAGCGAAGGAAGTTAACCTCACGGACTGGGACCAAAGGTGATAGGACTTGAAGCTCAGCATGCATCTGAAATAAGATTTAATTAGCTCACAATAATTATCAAACATTAATAAAATGTCTCACATTATTTAAACTTGATTTGCACTGATTTCGCATTTAAGTTTATTGATAATTATCCACTCACCAGTTGAAGTGCACCATTTCTAGTCCCTCCCATACCGCTGGAAATTACATCAGTGGTAGAAGTTCTGGCAATCATACATGGAAACATCTCCAGCCATCGATTCTGTGAAGAATAATCCAAACTGTTAACATCTAAAATATAAACATGAAATAAGCCAAAAATTAAAGAAACATTGGGAAACACAAAATGCCCAAAAAAGCCAACCAAAAAAAAGTTCTATTAATTTTTCGTATCAATTTTCAATACAGACTGGTTTGCTTACCGAGTCCATCAGTGTCTCAACCAGAGCCAAACTGTTGATGATGACCATACCAGTCTCCCTAGAAGCCTCAGTAACAAAGCCATTAGGCTTCAACCCAATGCAAGGCGTGAAACTCCTCATGTACTCCTCGTGATTCAGCACCTCTCTCCCACCTTCCAAACTCCAAAGTGGCTCATCAGTCTGAGCCATCTTCACAAGCTCATCCATGGAAGCCAAAGCCATCTCTAGAAACATGGTTCTCTCGTCGAGCCCTCCCGCCACCGGCCTAGTGTGAGCCACAAGTGGCATGCCACCTCCAAGCCCCGCTCCGAAATCTGGTCCCAGTGGCATTGTTGTAGCCACTGAGCTCATCCCACCAAACCCATTGATCCCAACTCCGAGTTCAAGAGCTGAACTCGGCAGTGGAGGCCCCATTGATGGACCCAGAGACGCAATCGGGCGGCCCAAGAACTTGCCGGCGAGTGCACAAACCCGGTCTAACTCATCCTTTAATCGGGCATTGTCGATCCTAAGATGCTGCTCTTCAATGGAAATATCGCCTATCATGGCTGGACCACCGCAGTTTGTGCAAATTGGGTTCCTCATGGCATCCCTAATCGACATGTTTTCGGCTCGAAGCTTATCGTTCTCTTGCCGCAGCAAAGAGTTCTCATGCCTCTCAAGTTGAGTCTGAAACACCCAAAACAACCAAAGACACAATCAGCACACAACTGATCAAAAACTAAAAGTACTCGAACCAAACCAAAGGTACGTAAGGAGTTAAAGACTCCACCTTCATCTGGGTTCGACGATTTTGGAACCAGAACTTGACTTGCCGGGTCTCAAGATTGAGCCTTCTGCTAAGCTCCAATCTTTGCTTCTCATCAGGATGAGGGCACTCCTTGAACAACCTAAACCAAAAAAAAGGTCAGGCAATTCATCGACGACACAGTTTTTAAGCCAAAGGCAAAACAAAAAGCCTGAGTCTTTTTTATTCGTACGCTTCGAGCTCTTGGATTTGCTGCGGAGTGTGTCGGTGGTATCTCTTCTTCTTACGAGGGTTGCTGTTATCCGCGGCGTCTCCTTCATCGCCAGAGCCGGCGCCGTCCATGTTATCGCTGCCAGATCTACTGATCTCGTTCTCCTCCTCCCGACTCCTCCTCCCGCCGACGTTGTTTCCCTCGAAATTCTCCGCCATTCTCGCCGCGTCTCCGCTTCCGTCGGCATTAGTCTGCTGATCAAACACACACAAACATTGTACAAACACAGATCAGTTTTGTTGCCTCTTGAAACAAATTAAAGAGTAACGAAAGAGAGCAATAATAATTGCAATGTTTCATACAAGAGCGAGCGATAGGCCCGGTGAGTTGTTGAACATGGATTTGGTGAGAGACTGCGTGACGAGTCGAGGCTGAGCGATGGCACTAGAGGGCATACTGGTGTGGTTGGCGTTATGGTGGTGGTGGTTATAAGGAATATCAGCAACGATTCTTGCACCGCCACTACTGCCGGTACTATTGTCAAGAAAACCCCCAAAACTCATCAAAATAAAACCCAAAAAAACTTCTCTTTCAAGCCTTCCAGATTTTCCTCCCCGATTTCACAGATTTACAGCCTGCGCTTCCCAAAACGGACCAACACCCCCGACGTAATTTCCTCTCTTTACACCCACCCAGAAACCAAATCGACGCGAAACAAACCAAATGGGAAAATAAAAGAGTAAAAGAGAGAAGAGAGGTAGAGGAGACAAACGGTTAAGGAGAAACCTAAATGTCTCCAGCTGCCTCTCCAGAGAGAAAGAAAGAGAAGGAAGGCAAGCTCCGTTTCAAAAAGTACTACTCGTCCTTCCTGCTTAGCTCTTCGTTCTCTATCCCTCTCTCTTTCTTCTTAGATTTTCTCTCTCACTCTCTGGTGACTGACCCAAGAAAGCTTAAATGACTGCTGCTGTTTTGGTTTCAGAGAAACCAAAACAAAAAATATATAAATAGGAAAGGGGAACCCTAGCTTCTCACACTACTGCATACTTGACTACGCTGGAGGGGATTAAAATATAGAGAGAGAAGGGAAAAGGCGAAGGAAAAGGCTTTTGGGAGATTTGCAGAGAGAAAAGGAGAGAGGGGAAAAGAAAGCGAGGGGGATGATAAAGTATGTGGAGTCTTCGAAGCCTTACAAATACAAAAACTCCAAAAAAAGGGGTGGTTGACTCTCATCACTCCCCTCCCTCTCTCTTCATCTAAAAGCCTGTGAAAAAATTTGTAACCTTTTTTCACAGACTCTCTGGCTTTTTGCTTCTGGAGGGTTACAGATAAGGAAGCCAACTGTGCCAGAGGGCTGCCACAGATGACAGATCTATTCTTCCCCTCTCTCTTTCTCACTCAACTTGATACGGCCAATTGGATTTTTCACTACCGGAGGTCTGAAATATTACAAGGGGGGAGACTGAGTATTACTTTCCTTTTTAGCACAGTGGAGGAAGAGTGAGTGTATAACAATAATACAATATAGAATGGTATTTGGTAGGTAGTTCTGAGGGAAATATTATTTACCATAAGCGTGGATGATAATAAAGGTCTTGATTTTTTTGCTTGTTATGGAACAATATATATCAAGGACTAAAATTTCGTTAATTATAGAAATATCGATCTTCTGAAAATAGATCTTTCGATGAAAATTTTGAGGAAATATCGATTGCAGTAAAAAAATTGAGGAAATTGATAGAAATTTGAAGAAAAATACGAAAATTTTAAATGAAATTTTAAGGGATGTTTGTTTACTATATTATGTACTATATTTGAAAATAAAACCTTGAACAAATATTGATCTATAGAGAGTTATAGTAATTTAAAGTGAAAAAATAAGTGTTGAACCCCTAATAATGCTTAAAAGTTTACTTTAAACATTTTTTATGGCTAGAAACCCAAAGGAAGGCTAGGTCATCACGTCTTATATACTACTTACATGAAATTAAATCACTACTTTAAAATCACGTAGAAGACCTATGAGGTATAAAAAAATTTCTATAGCAACGATGTCGGCTTCTGCTCTCCTACTTCCATGATCTTCATCTTGTGTTGCATGTGTGAAGTGTAGTTCACTAGTGAATGAACTCATATGATCAACTTGATTTCCACTATAACCATGAACTACATCATCACCTTCACCATCGTCGTGACTTCCACTATCATCACCTTTGATACTTAATGAGCCTCTTGATCTGGTAGTTATAAACATTTGACTTATAGATAAACATTAAAATGTAAGTAAAATAGTTGTAATATGAATTAAGAAGTGTAGATAAAAAAATTGACCTATGGATTAGAAATTTTTGGGAAAAAAATAAAATAAAAAATAAAAAAAATGGAAATTTTCAGAAATTTGCGGAAACTTTCATAAAATATCAAAAAATATTGGAAAATTTCGGATGAGAAAATTTGGAATGTGAAAAATATTTCCATGGTCCAAAAAAAAGAGAAAATTTCAGCGAAATTTCACCAAAACTTTCGATTTTTAAGACCTTGATATATATAGTAGAATATGAGACCAATTTGGATATTGTCCCGTCTATAATCGGTAATACGATCTAGTCAAATGTCGTAAATGCGTAAATGACTTTCATATGAAGTTTTAATAAAATGAAGAATGAATTAACGAACGCAGTGGTAAGATTCTTGTGCAAGAATAAAAGTTCATTACAGTTACATATTTATAAATTAATACTTGATAAATTAATAATCTTGTTAAAATAATAATTTTATCCGGTCTCAAGTCGAAGACAACATGGTAAATTAATAATTCGCTAAATTTATAAAATAATACAAAATTTAGAATTTACATAGACCATATCAAATATATAAATTAATACTCTTTTATTACATATAATTTATTATTCATTTACGAAAACTTCATGAAAATGAGTCAATTGTGACATATTTCTTCTTGAAATTGATATCACATTCAATGAAACAAATCTCATCTCAAACTTTTCTTAACATGTAAGAATAGCTGATGTGGTTTTCTCCTGTTGCAACAAAAATTTATCTGTCATCGTCGATTTTTTACCTCTTTTGGGATAATAAACCATATTTGTGTGTTTGATATGTTTGAGTTGCATCTTATTCATTGATTGAATCACAGAGTACTTTTCAATATATAGAAAGAAAACATAATCTTTATTCTAACATGTAAACCTATTACTATGCCAAATATAGATCCTAATCACATAACATAATATAATTAACACAATATTATTTATGTTAAAAAAAACAATATTTAAGAAATTATAATATTTTGATAAATTAAGAATTTATTAATTTATCGATTAATTAATACCTCACTAAATTAATAAATTTTATCAGGGAAAAAGTGTCGTCTAATTATGACATTTGATTAAGAATCAGGGAAAAGTGTCGTATAATTATAAGTACATTTTATGTTGTTGAGAAAATGTAATTATATGAAAATTAAATTTATGCATGACATGCTTTATTTAAAGTTCAAACATCAAAATTGCACAGGAGGAAAATGACATTAAACAGTAAAACCTTTTTAAATTAATAAAGTTGGGACTGTCAAAATCTATTAATTTAGTGAGGTATTAATTAATTGATAAATTAATATGTTATTAATTTATTGATTAATTAATAACTTATTAATTTGTAGAACAATCTTATTTATTTTACCAAATTTATTACATATACATTGTTCAATGAGATACTATATTCGATGTACTATATTATTCAACGTATCATGTAAGTTCGATGTACTATATAAGTTCACATGATGAACATTAAATAAATAAAAATCATAGTTACACAACACATTAGAAACACAAAAATGGCTTTCTCATCTCAAAGTTGTTAAAAATCAACGATGATGGATGAAATGCGTAAATCATTGTGCGAGTATTGTAGAGATAATCCACGTAACACTCAAAAGCATTGATGCACCATGAGAAAATAACACCACAATTTCTTACAATGATAAAAAAAAGTTCGAGATGAGATTCAAGATGACCTTAATTATAAGAAAAAACAAGTCACAATTAACTCATTTTTGATCAAGTCTCTATAAATGTGTAATAAATTCTATTTATTAAGGCATTATTAATTTATATATTCATTGGGGTCTATGTGAATTATCGTATTTATATTATCTTATAAATTTAACGCATTATTAATTTATCATGTTGTCTCCGACTCAGGACCTATAAAAATTATTATTTAAGAGAGGTTATTAATTAATCGAGTATTAATTTTACAAGGTTTTATTGTAGTTAAACATCTATAAATCAAGAAATAAATTAATAGGTTTGTGAAAAAAAAATTAATAGTAGGTCTTTTTTCAATAAATGGCTGGTGCGGCTACCCTTAAGCCTTCATTAATAAAACTGTAAAATATAAGGGGTAGACATAAAGTCTAAACCCCTGATTACAATAAGCATTAGAACAAATACCTAAATAATACCGAAATTCTCAACAAAGTACATGTATTCTAACAAGCACAAACTAGTAAAGAGTATTGCACAAATAACTCTATTTGCTTTATCACGACGGTGATATAATGGAAATATCAATAAATATGTAGCACGATTACATATTCTAATGTCTAATAAAACAGTTTTCTTACTATGTTGTCGTTAAAGAAATCTGACGACACTTAGTTTCATCTTGTCACTCGAAGGATGCGCCCATTTGACCAAACAAAAGACGCGTCGTCTATCTAGAGCACTTGAGACACACATGGTGCATAGACCGGCACAAGGCCTTTTTTCCCCACCAAAATATGATAAGGTATTATTTGCGAAAAAAAGCCGCCTACCATTGAAAGTAAAATGCATAAAAACATAGGTAACACAATATAATATTGGGCTACAACCTAAGTCTAAGCCAGACCCAAATACCTTGCCCAAAGATGTCATGTAGTATGATCGTGTCGACCTGGCGCTGCCCCATAAGTCGGGTTACCGCGGCCAAACACCGACGGCTAACCCAACTCAGGCTAACCCACCACCTTCCCAACCTCCCTCACATGCAAGCCAACATCATTGCCACCCATAATCCCCTCTCAACATGATAACTCCAAAAGAACCAAACCAAATCGAATCAAGCCGATCTGATCTGAACCCCTTAGAATCCATCATCACACCACTGAATAGTGATGTCGCCAACCGGCTACCCCTCTCTTATTGTGAGATCGAACCCATGCCGATCCACACACCATCGAACTAGATCTAAGCTTTCCCGATGAAACAACCTAGTGTTTTGGACACAGAATATATCGACCCCACAGCCTCCACAAATGCATGAGATTATTGACGGACACAAGGTCCATTCAAAACCTGTCCGACGACGCGGCCGCAAGGGTGGGCCGCCGGAAGGTTCTCCTATCTTTGTTTGGTTTTCTCACTCTAGGGTTCGAGCGTCCCTCAAATAAATTAATGAAAAAATTTTAGTTTACATTTCTGAACTTTAGGTCTAAAATCAGTTTCATACCTAAAGTTTTTTTTATAATTAGTTTCATACATAAACTTTAGTCTAAAATCAGTCTCATACCTAAACTTTTTTAATCAGTTTCATACCTAAAAAACTTTCAAAATGACATCAATCTTGACTAAATTTTAGGTATAAAACTTTATTTTTAATTTGATCCACATCAGTATTTTTGACCAAAGTACTGATGTTTGGTCAAAATTGATGTTATTTTGAAAGTTTAGGTATGAAACTGATTAAAAATAAAGATGTGGTATGAAAATGATTATTGACTAAAGTTTAGGTATGAGACTGATTAAAAAAAGTTAAGGTATAAGACTAATTTTAGACCTAAAATTCAACAGTGTAAACTGAAATTTATTCTAAATTATTAGTCTTGACACTAGGAAATTCTATTAATTTGACAGATAATAAAAATTTGAGGTTAATTCAACACGTTACTCTGTCCCGATCATAAGTTGTATTTAATCGATATTATTACAGTTTCAGTTGTTACACATGAGACGAGATAGGGATCAGGACAGGCCTTATATTTTTTAGACTTGATCCCGTCGGGTCTAATCCCGGATGGGACGAGACGGACCCAATTCCGGCCATCATGTATCAATTTATTTTCTTCTGAAAATCATATAGTTTTATTTGAAATTTTATCTAAGTGTTTTCACAAGATTTGTAGTAGACATCTTAAGATTCATTCCAGAATTTGAATCACTTGAATACGATTTTTCTAGATTAAGTTATGATTTTTTTAAAGTTTAGAGTCTGCATCAGTGAATTCTGAGATTCTTAACCATTTGGATTCTTTAAAATACTCTATAAATTGGTTGGTTATTTAAGATTAATGTCTTCATAAAAGTTACAGAGGACATCCTAAAGATTAATTGAGAGTTGGAATCCCTCAAAAATAAGGTTTCTACAATTAGTTATGAATTTTGAAAGTTAGACGAGAAGACCCTAATCCCAACCATCTTGTATGAGTTTTGTTTCCCCTTGAAATCATACATTTTAATTTGAAGTTTCATCTAGGTATTTTCATATGATTTATAATAGACATTTTAAGGTTCATTTCAGAATTTGAATCACTTAAAAATGAATTTTCTAGATTAAGTTATGATTTTTAAACGTTAGGGTATGCATTAGTAAATTATGCACATCAATTATGAGATTTTATACTAGTTGACTTATTTTCAAAAACTATACAAATTGGTTTGTTATATGAATTTAGTGTTTTCATGAAAGTTATATAATACATCTTAAAGATCAGTTGAGATTTAAAATCTCTAGAAAATAAGTTTTCTATAATTAGTTATGAATTTTTAAAGTTAGACGGGACGGGCCTGACGGGACTCAAAATTTCAGTCCCGCGTCCCGTTGTTTCTCTAACGGGACGGAACGAGTGTTTTTAGTTTTAAATCATGCCTGGATCAGAACGAAATCGGGACGAAACCGAGATTTATGAGATTTATGTCCACTCCTACTATTTTGCCACTAGCCTATGCCGTGACTCTCACATGCTATCTTTGTATGACTTCATTTCTATTTCTCTTGACATCCAACAGAGCATGCAAGTCCTTAAGAACAAATAAAGTCATTAGTATAGTTCCCTAAGAATATTGTACGGATGTACAATGTTGATAAGGGGGTTTTGCTCTAATTAGTTTTTTTAAAAAAATAATAATTAACACCAACATGTATATGTCGTAAAGTTTAAATCAATGACATCAAAGTTATTAGTTAAATATTTTAACCAATCAAGTCACGGTTTATTGACAAATTTTGGTCTAATTAGCTAATTAGTAAGATATTCATGTGTAAATCTCTTTTACTCAAGAATAACACACTTGCTATAAAAGATATGACCCTCCTAATTCCTTAGTGTGAAATGAAAGCAACAAGGTATATCAAAAACTGATTGTCCTAATTATGTAGCAAACTAGATTAGAAAAAGTCCTTGATTACATACTTGATGAGAAAACTATCTAAACACTAGATATAAGTATCCAAGGGGTATTGCAAGAACATAATCTTCAATCGTTTTCACCAATATTGAAAATAGGTATAAGATTAGAACCCACAATATTATTTGGACTTTGTTTCCTTTCCACACTACAAGTCTACAATCAATGTGAGGTAAATCACAAAAGAAACTTCTTGTCCAGCCTTCCAATCAGAACAATAATCCATCCCTAATAATACGCAATGTTAACATAGTATGGAATTTTCAAAAATAGGATACCGGTATTTATCCTCCGCAATGTAAGATGACGTGCTATTTAAATCCTTGTATGACTCGGCTTAGAAGTATAGAAAGTGTCAAATGGTGGTGTGGAAATTTGAGCACGATTCAACTCATTCAAGCAAGTCATCTTGCTCAGGCTACTGATCATCTAAGCATGGCATGAGGCACAGGCATGAATGGAGCTCAGATTAAGCATGCCCCGTCATTCAACTTAAAATTAAATGACAATACATAGAAATGCTTAACTCCAGGCTTCACAAATGTTCGACTTTAGTATTTTGGGTCACACATTCGGAAAACTTTCTTAACAAATATTCTGAACCCTTTAACAAGGAAATTGTTTTCAAACAAATCAATGTTAGTTCGATTTGATGGAAAAGAAGAAGCATCATGGACACTACCTTCTGCTCACCAATTGTTCCCCAAAGCATTCATTCACTCCCTTCATACCTTGGAGGAAACCCAACTGGAGCAGTTGAAGTGTTGGACAATGAAAGGAAGGTGTAATTTCTTGCTGTGATAGCAAGGGGTTACCATCTTTAATATTGAAAAGTCAAGAAGAGTGAGTCTTGTGAAATGTAGTCCAGAATTTGGGGGCAAAATTCCCCAAGGTTAGGCACATCCTGGTTGTGAGGTGTGATGTCATCTCAAATGTCACCCAGAAACGAAAAAAAAAACAAATGTTGCTTTCATCTGAGTAAGCCATGGCTCCAGCAACGTTCTTTAGTAACACATATTTCCGGACCTACTCTGTCTTGTTATTTTGTGATGAATGAAATGTCCCCATGACCTAGGATTGAAATAATGGTGTGATTGCTAAGCAGTGAGGCACTGGTTGGCAGTTTTGCCGTCACCTACTCTACTTGCATTACTGCGTGGTCGATCTCCTAGGATAGATTGTTTCTTCTCCATCTGAGAAGGCCAGCCAGACTTGACAAACTGAGGACTTTGCTTCTCATTATGCACACGTTACTGACGTTAGTCTCTCCGTTGAAGACTGAGAATGAATTCAGATTTGAGACTGCGACGAAATGGAATCACCAATTTACCAGACATTATGTTTACTATACAGTAAATTCCAAAACACCCTTGAGTAGATGACAAGATAGAATGCCATGACGACTATGGGAACACTATGGTTTTCATCATGACAAGATGTATAGTACACAGCTCGTATAAAGTATCATACAGTAAATTTTTCATCTGAGCAAACGATATGTCCCTGTCTCTACCAAATGCTATGATTATATTTTGGAAGAGTTTTCTTGAACACAAAGGTCTGGCCCTAAAACTCGTTGCCCATCCCACAATTGACAATAATGGAAATGGACAATACCTAAATGTCATATGCAACATGGCTAAAGAATTTGAGTACTAGTAGGGAAATTCCAGAGGCAGCCAATAATATGTTCAGTAAATCCAACATCCAAGACTACCTTGAATTCAGCCTTTGCTGGACCATTTTGTTCTTTCCTTCATATTCTTTAATCATTAGATGCCCACAGTAATTGAAAATTTCAGACATTTTTTGGATAGTGAAGATATTGATCAGATTATTTGATGCATTCAGAAGTTCCCTGCAGGCATATCCAACTAACTATAAGATGTATAGGGTATTCAGAATGCCTGCTAAAATCATGTCACAAGTGGGACTGCAATAACTGGGGAGTTCACGCACCAACAAAGTTACCGTCTGATAAAAGAATAATGATCAATTTACTGGTGATAAACAACATCAAATTGCATTATCCTCAGAAGCTACACATATAATTACCATTTTCTTTTTCTTGTGTTATCTAACAAAAAACCTGCATGTCTTTCCATCTTTCAGGTGCTACCTATCCTAAATCTATTATCTCCTTACATAATAGGGAATGGTGGATAAGAAAGAAACTGCATCTATTTGATGCAGAGGAAACTTGACAACAGATGTGAATAAAGGGGATATAGGGAATTATACCTGCATTGCAACAGTATTGGCCATCAGGTGGATGCTGAAGGAAACTTCCAAAAGTTTTTGGTTGCAACAAGAATTTTCTCTCGCCCGTGTGATGCTGGTTCTTTCTCGTGTATGCTAGCAGTCCACCTTACATTATGAGCTATGTGACCAATTTTATCAATAACTTCAGGAGAGTCTCTAATCACAACCGTTCCTTCAGGACGCAAGATTCGATCCATCTCCACTAACAAATCCACAAGGTTACATCTGTAGAAAAATCAAGCAAGTTAAAAATTGATGCAGGAATGTAGCAAGAACATGTAGAATCAAAGGACAGTTGCACAACTAGAACTCAAAGGTAAAATACCTGTTTTTGCCACTTGGATGTTTTATGAGTGATTCAATGCCGGTTACATGAATGAAATCATAAGAACGAGGATACGTAGAGAAAGGCTCACACCTGGACCAAATCAAAAACATCAAATGAGAAGGGATCTAATTTAGAAAATGAATGTGTATAAAAAGAGAATATGACTAGCATCAACCACACTTAGTAACACGAGTAAATATTTTCTTTTCCTTGTGTAGAAAACTATGTTTGCTTTGGTTCCTCATTCACCAATTAGGCCAAAAAATGCAAACTATGGGATGTTATAGTTTCCATACGGAAATGCAGCAAGAATAAAGAAAAGAAACTTTTCCGGATACTGGTATTAAAGCATGGATATCACGGGCAGTGCACACTTCACACAAAGTTGCGTGATAAACAATATTTTTTGTATATTCTACTAGCTATAAAGGCGAGATACATGCAATGCGACCTGGCAAGAAACATACTGCAATCCAAGAATTCACAACTACATTGATTCCATAATTGATGCATAATTTGTAAGATAGAAAATGTGTTGATTTTGCAGAGAAATAGTGTAAGGTCAGCTCCATCAAAGGAATTATGTGAATAAAACATTGGGGTAAAGAATATTGCATTTACTCACCAATCATGGTAGACTCCAATGAGACCTCTGTCATATATTATTGACAGAGTAGAGGGCTTGCGAGAAGGAACAACATTCATCACCCAAACAGGGTCAGATTTTAGTGCAGCAGCAAAACCTCCAAAAAATGCATTCATGTCCATGACGTTGCGCACAGCTGAAGTTCCAAGCTTCATGTGTAGAGAATCCTTATAGTAGGCCACTCTTCTGGCCCATCGTCGAGTATCAGCCTCAAACACATCAACGCCATTTCTCATGACTGAGACCCTTGCTGGAGGTTTCGTCAGCCTTGCTGGCCATTTTGGAATCAACCCAACAGCATATTCTCCCTTGACAGAAGATGTCCTACTCATGCATTTCCTTAACTTGACGTACCTTTACGACAGTTAAATTTATTAGCACCAATTCTACAGAATCTTTGAATATGCGTCAATTTAGTAAAAAGAAAGATCATCATGGTGACACAACTGAAAATCCTACGACTGAACAAAACCAGACTTGTAAAAGAATTTTGGGAACAGAAATATATTTCATACTGAGAATGGTTTTTTAAGACAATTACCATGCATCATTTGAGTCATCTGATTCATCACACAATTCTAGACCATATTCATTTTGGTTAGGAAGGCATGAATCTCCAGCAGGTTTTTTCCAGACAGCTGTGTTTCCATCAACAGCAATTAGCTCATAACACAATGCTCTTGCAACTCCTTGGAGATCTGCCCATTCCTTGTCTTGATTAGCCCATTGCACAGGCGGACCAGATATAACAAGGTATCCTCCTGGACGAAGTACGCGATCCACTTCCAGAAAATATGTGGCATCTGCAAATCCAGATTACTTAACAATAAGATCAAGTAGCAAGGAGAGAAATATTGTAAAATAAGAGAACCTAAAGGTGAAAAGAACTCACTGTAGGCAGTAAAAGGGATCAAACATCGAGAGCAATGCACCAAATCAAATGAGAAAGCAGAAAAAGGTAGTCTGCGAGTGCCAAGCATGAGAGAAAATGCTGGAATTCCCCTTTCTAGGGCAAATTGAATCTGTGATTTGTGTGAGTCTCTTGGAGCAAACGACATTGCTATAATATTTTTGGCCAGAAGGTACCCACCAAAACTAGCAACCTGTACAAAAACCAATTCTAAGAATTGCAATGATAACTACTAAGATCTACAGAAAACAGGGAAACAGCTCTTTACCCCACAACCCATATCAAGAGCAGTCCTCAGAACTCCATCACCGATAGGAATGTATTGTCCAAGTTTTTCAATATATTCTATTGCTCCATCAGGGAACATGGTGCCACCACCAGGGAAAATAAAGTGCGGGCCTTCCAGTTTCATCCATCCTTGATGACCTTTTCTCTCTGCAATTTTGTTGTGTGGCATGTTACTGTGCCATATCTGTAAACACATTAATGTTTTAAGATACGTGGGAAAAGAACTAAAAATGTGACACTTCATGTCTTTAATATAAAACAATAAACGAAACACTATATTTGTGCATATGACATTTGAACCAATACTTACAGAACAAAGATGACTCATCATCAAAACACAGTCTCTTCATCATAAAACATATCATTATCCTAAGAAAATTACTACAAAGACAAGTACATGCAATCCATCACTAGTTAAAGAAAGACAACAAGGGAAAATGCCTCTATAAAGCAGTTCAAGTTGTACTTATTCGGGAAATCAACTACATGGAAGTTCTAATTAGTGACATGATGGTCAATGCAAGCAGTCATATTAACCAGACATATAAGCTAGAATCTGCAATGCTGATGTGGCTCTAATTGTATCACCGACAAGCAAAAACACATTATATCTCTTCTTTTATGCTCAAACAATCACCTACTAGTAGAAATAGACAGAGTTGCATCCACTAAGAAAACTATGAAAGCTTCTTAACTAGCTAAATCCCTTTCGAATCAATTCTTATAGTCACGGAAAATGTAACTTCAGTGGCTCACACTCCTAACTTAAATCGTAATGCATATAAGAATCCAACAAATCTCAGATCATACAACAACAACGAATCCGATTCAGGCTAAGTTCTAATCTTGCAATAACAAAACGAATTAAAATGCATTTCAAGCCACAAGATCAAAGCACGCACACCTTTTCCAAGCTCTCCGGCCACGGCACGGGAATCCGGTACCCGTCAGGCGGCGGGATCAAGCAGAGAGGAGTCTCCTCCGGCTTAGGACAATGCCTCTCTCTATAAAAGTTCATCTCCCTGCTGAGCTGGCTGTTCCTCCGTGGGTCCTCACACGGCATGTGGTCGACTGCTTCGGCGGGGCAAGCCTCGATGGGCTGGTGGTGCTGGCCTAGCTCCACCAGCGCCACCAAACGGTGCCGTTGCTTCGGATCGGCGTTGGTGGAGAGAAGCAAGGCCTGGCGTCCCGAGGCGGCCATGGAGTCGCCCACGGGGGTGAAGACGAGGAGGAAGAAGAGGATGACTATGCCGAAGAAGGCCGCCGAGACCAAATCCAGGAGGCGCCATTGCCGGGGGGGACGCTTCGATGCGGGCAGGTTCAGGTGGCCCATTGGAGGATTTTCGATCGGGTCAAATTGGCATCAAGGGTCTCAAATTGGGGCGGGTTGGGGTTCTGGGTTGGGGGAAAGATTTGATTTTGAGGTGGGGATGGTGGAGATTGGGAGAGGTGGTGGTGAACCTCTTATTTGTTTAACTAGTGGATCTTCAAGTGCTTGATAGCTTTTAATTATGATGAATTATTCTTTGATAGATTTTCTTTTACCTGTTTTATGCTTCTCAAAATGGAATAGTGTGAGGTTAGTTTTAATTTTATACAGGTTGAGTGGAAATCTATGTTTAAGTGGTCAACTGTCTGTCAGCCTTAGTTGAACTTTGTTGTCCTAATAAAATCAGAAGCAGAAAGATTTGTTTTTAAACAAACATGAATTGTTTTATTTTTAGAGATCAGATCTGGATGACTAATGAATTGGGATACCAAACCAAGGAATTATTTAGGCACCTGAAATGTGTATGGTAGCCAAACAAAGGCACTGGCATTGTAATCGAAAGCTTCGAGAACCTGTGGACCTAGGTTTGTATAAACATGTTCAAACAGGAATGATATGATTTACACACTAACAAAGAAAGTGAAGGAATCAGAAGAAACCCGAAAGGGAAAGCGGTCAGAGTCACCATATGTTCTGGCACAAGAAAAAGAGAGGAAGAAAAGTAACAGCAGAAGGGCAGAACGATCTGAATAATTGATACAACTGATGAAAGTAATTGACAATATACAAAACATCAACCATCTAATATTGGTAACTGTCACATATTTTTTCCCACCCTGGTATTCTAAATGTGCAAAATCCATCGCTAAATACTAGTTGTCATCCATGCTGATGAAAATGACAAAATAACAGTGCACAAGCAAGGCTTGGCCAGACTAAAACGTTGTCCACAAAAAAGTATTTAGGACTTCTTTGATTGCTTTTCGTGCTTGAAAAGATTTAACCTGAGTAGCATCGACTTCACATCCCGACCAATCTCATTCCCCGTCTGTAGAGCCCTCTGAAAAGTTGCATTCCTTTGATCCGCATGACGCGCATATAGAATTTTGTTGTGAGAATCAATACAAGCCTGCAGTGGCATAAAGAATTGGGTCAATACAGATCAAATAATTAAATATGGATATGACTGACAGATGTTTCACATCATTCCAGCCAAAACTATTCTAGATTAATTTCTAAACTGTCAGTTATGCTCTGAGAGGTTAGGTATAAGGCCACAAAGCCATGCAGCTTATGCAGATTTATACAGAGCAATGAAGTATATATGACAGGACAAGACCTAGTTTTCTAAATTTTTATTGTTTTAAGCTACTATATATCCAATACAATGAGACACAGAAGATGGCACTTCAAAACACACCTGAACTTGGTTGTCAGTTATCAAAGCTTCAAGTTCTTTCTCCAACCCTGCAACATCAGTTTTGAAAGCATTGGCCATCATGTTTAGATCTACAGACACAAAGGGGTGTGTGTACTGGATGAGGGCCTTGTTGCGGATCTGGTCATAGAGCGTCTCAAGGTGATCATGCAAATGGATGTCCAGCTTCAAGTTTGCTTTGAGATTCCCAAGGTATTCCAAGCATGAAGCATAACGGCTACAACAGAAGAGAAAATAAATGTTACTGAAACTGAAATAACTCGATATAAGATATCAGCTCCACTGTGAATTAATTAAAAACAGTTGCAAAGGCATGCGTTTCAGTTCCAATACTAACAAGGAACTGGAAAGTTTAACACACTGCAACTGAAATGAAAACTCAAACTAAATGTAACCGATAAAAAGGTATGAGATCATGTGATAATCATTACACGCTCGACATCTATGCATATTTAAATATATTCGCAATAAAATTTGACACAGGGATATATCAACTGAAAGATACCATCACAAAAGATTACCTTGAGTAGAAATCATTGATAATCTCCCTTATTTCAGGCACTAACTCTAAAAAGTTCCGGAAATTCAGGTTGTCAATAACTTTGTTCTGTCAAATAAAAGAACTTGATGAGAAAAGACAAGAAACACCGAAAAAACAAAGGAAAGAAGAATAAGGTTACATGCCTTCAGCTCTGTTCGGTCAAAACTTGCAAGTGCACAAAGCCCACCATATGTTGCAATATCTTGAGGTGCAATGACTTCATTGTAGTTGTTTCCCAACTCATGCCCAGTATCCAAGAACTGTACACCGCAGTAATATAGATCAGAAAAATATGTCATAACTCAGCATTGCCCTCCTACTTTCTTAGTCGTCTCACAAGAACAATCGATGATGGATTCATTGAATTTTAATAACGGAGGTTCATCTGAGAATGACTATATAATACGCTAGATATTAGACAACATACAAACTTTCAAAAAAAAGACACACTTTAAAAAAACAAAGATTTCAAATAACCAAGAACCATTTTGAAAATTAGACGATAAGCAATGCTAAATCAGCAAAAATAATAGACAATGATCTTCCTGTAAGACCTATAAACACACTCAGCACTAGTTCCTATGAAGCTATGTGGTACAAAAAGAAAGGTGAGTGCTAGAGTTATAAATCCTATCTCCACACTAAACACAGACAGACTTAAGCTATTATGTTAAACCACAAAGCTACCAGTCTTTTTATAAAAAGGAAAGCAAGCATAAACAATCACACTGAACAGAGTAATGTAACCGGTAACAAACCTTACGAGCAGCAAGCTTGTATTTCTTAGCTTCCAAGTTAGCCAATCCAGCTGCACAGCGAAGTTTTGCAATAGTAATAGGGTCAAGAGCCTCTGGTGTTTGTTCTGCTTTGCTCACATAGCTTGCCACATGAGTGAATTGACCCATCTCAATGCTGACCAGAATGGAACACATGCACATATGAACGATATGCTTTGATGTAGTGCAATAATCACGAGTACGAACATAGTTCTTAAAAGCATCCCCAAGTTGCCCATGAGAATAATGGAAATCTCCAAAATCATTGTAGCCCATTCTTATGCTTTCTTTGATCAAATTTGTCTGCAGAAAAGCATTTGAACCCAGAACGAGAGATCAGAGAAAGAGCCAAAAGGAATCCAAAAAAATGAATGTATTTGAAGATTTATGGCCATAAAATCAAAAAAAGAAACACAACTCGTCAAACAGAGACCACTAAAGTCTGGTTTTTCCAGTAAATAATTATAAATAAAGCATCATTATCCAGAAGAGTTGTTCTGACAACATCAGTTCATGTTGCATGTGTCAATTTCCGCTTTGGTCCTGAAGATTATTTTTTGAACTTGTTTCACAGCACCAAAAACCAGTCATCTATCTCAATCGAACAAAAATCATGAATTTATATCCAAGAGGCATATTCTTGCTCACAAGCAAAGTCCACCACCTCCTCATCAACCGTAAATTTACATTCCGACTTCTACAAAAAAGAAAAACAATTCCTTCAAACCCTTTTAACCCTTCCCACTCTCATCCACCAAAATACGTTCAATCAACCTAAACTCAAGGAGCGATGGCCAACATTGCCGTAAAGATAAACAACGGCCTATGACTCTCCTGTACCTGATTAACATCTCCCCATCCTTAACCATAATTGTCGACACAGCACAACCTAAAAACAAGAAATTCTAGCAAACACATTGTAGTAGATTCTTCTCTCATATAAACCTGTCTCACACCCTAAACCAACTACACCATACGCAATGCAAAAGATAATTACGCCACACATCACAACAGCAACAAAACTAAGAACACTAGAAACACAACCACATGCAACAATTTCGTAACCCAAAACCCTAGAAATTCAATTGAAAAAAAACACTGGCATTTTGAGGCGGTTATATACCCTATAAGCATTGAGCTCATTCTCAAGCTTCACCCTCTTCTGCTCGGCCCTCCTATCCACCGACTCACACCACGCCAAGTCCATCTGATACTCCAGCCCCAACCTCCCGTCGATCTTCTGCGCCACGTCCCTAAACCACTGCGTGTTCTCTCCCTTCTTGACCTCATCATACGCCATCCTCAGCGCCTCCAGCTCCATCGCCTCGTTGCGGCCGCCGCGGCTCTGCTCGGCGATGAACAGAAGCCGCGAGATCTTCGTCCGACCACTGTAGAGGATCGCGTAGGCCTCCAAGTCGAGCGGCTCGCCGGAGATGATGGGGCGGCTGCGCTTCTCGTCCTCGCCGCCGTTGGCGTAGATCTCGTCGTCGATCATGGCCGCTGAGGTCTCGCCGTCGGCGTCCATTGTGGAAAAGCTAGGTTAGCGAGATTTTAGGGCTTGAGGTCTCAAGGAAGGTGGTGCTTTGAGAGTGGTGTATAGTTCTCTCTGTTTTGTACCACCGTGTATAAGGACGATGGGTTGTGGAGACAACACGACGTCGTCTTCGGCTCTGTAACTCCTGCGAACGCTTTGGGCCGTAAAAGTGGGCCTGTCTTAATTATTATTTTTAGTAAACTAATAGAGAAAATAGAGAGTGATTAAGGTAAATAAGAGAAACAACCATTTTTAACATTATATATTATATTAAGGCACATTTTTATCAGTTTACATTTATAAACTACGAGGACTTTATTATCATTAAGGCCTTAAGGGCTTCCAGCAGTCTTCTTTAACATTATAGAAAAAAAATAAAGCTATTAAATTAGAAAATGTAAAATTGTCTTTTTACTTTAACTAATTTGAAATGTTTTTTTTTAAATCGATGATGTGTTTATGTAACATGACATACCACATAAAATTAAGATCCCAAATCATTATCATTCGACTATATGTGCTTCAAAACTAACATTGCACGTTGAACATCTTTATAACTAGTTATATAAAAAGCCATTGACTTCAATTTCAATTAGAGTGCACTTCCAAACGAGTGGATCCATTTTTATGGCTATTAAGCTGTCCTCATGTAGAAAAATTGACCACTATGTACTTAAGAACATAGATATTAGGGGTTTAGCAAGAAACTTATCGTGACATGCATTAGACTAGATCATCAATTTTCATATGGACTCTATATTAATAGTAATGTTCATATCAGAACGTTTTCTGGGCAAGCACATAGAGCGAGCAAACCGTTTTTATGGGCACGGAGATAATATACAAAGACCATTATTTTCTCTATATAAGATGCCTGAGTAGTTTTACCAGTTCACTACAACTCCTCATCTCTTCATCAACTTTCATATTCTAACCTACAATGGAGTTCACCAACCAGAGCAAATGTATCTGCTTGGCATTGATCCTGATCATGTTGGGGGCCTGGTCTTCAGAAGCCACTTCTCGTAGCCTCCAAGATGCATTAGCTTATGGAAGGTACGAGCAATGGATAGCTCGTTATGGACGTGTGTATAATGACATAAACGAGAAGGAGGATCGCTTCAAGATATTCAAAGAGAATGAGGCATATGTAGAGTCTTCCAACAAAGATGGAAACAAACTTTACAAATTGAATCTGAACCAATTTGCAGACCTTACAAATGAGGAGTTCACTGCCACAAGAAATCGATTGTTGGGGCACGAGTGTTCCACCAAGACCACTACTTTCAAGTACGAAAATGCTACTGTGCCCGCTACAATGGACTGGAGAAAGAAGGGAGCTGTAACTCCAGTGAAAGACCAAGGCCAATGTGGTATGTAACACACTATATATTCCCTCTACATGTGTTTGTCATCATCAGATTATTTTCCATCTGCATATAGACTCTATTCTAACTACTAGAAATTTTCAATTGAAATGATGCAGGAAGTTGTTGGGCCTTCTCTGCAGTGGGAGCTATGGAAGGAATCACTCAACTCACAACTGGTAAACTAATCTCTTTGTCTGAGCAGGAGCTGGTTGACTGTGATGTCAACGGTGTAGACCAAGGTTGTTCAGGTGGCCTTATGGATGATGCATTTCAGTTCGTTATTCAAAACCATGGTATTAATACCGAGGCAAATTATCCCTACACTGCTGCTGACGGTACATGCAATGCCAAGAAGGAAGCAGGACATGCAGCCACTATAACTGGCCATGAAGATGTGCCTGCAAACAGTGAAAGCGCTCTTCTTAAGGCCGTGGCTAACCAACCCATAGCGGTTGCCATTGATGCAAGTGGATATGACTTCCAGTTATATTCAAGTGGTGTTTTTACAGGAACATGTGGAACTGAGCTAGACCATGGTGTTACCGCGGTTGGCTATGGCGTGGATGCTGATGGAACCAAGTACTGGTTGGTAAAGAACTCATGGGGTGCACAATGGGGTGAAGAAGGTTACATAAGAATGCAAAGAGATGTTGCTGCACCTGAAGGTCTCTGTGGCATTGCCATGGAAGCCTCTTACCCCACTGCATAATATACCATTGAAATCAAAGCCTACTACTGTTGTAGGTATATATTTATCATGATATATATGTACATGAACTTGTGTGTTTGAATTCCGTGAAAATAGTTCAGTAAGAATTAAGAAATGTAGTAAGTTTCATGAAAATACAGAAACTAGTTATATGGCCAATGTATGACATCAAATCACCACATTAATAGAAAAATATACATATTTGCTATCTGCAGAACCAGGGACGTACCTAGGATGTAATTGTGTTGGGCTAATTCATTGGTACTCATTGTTTTATTTTTTAGCCCTACACAAGAAAATATATAAAAGATATTATAGGATAATAGAATTCGGTGTACTTTATTGATAGAAGAGCTCTATTTATAGAGACTAACTTAACATACATTGAGTCATTCCCTTACATATTGGGATAAACTCATATATAGCTTCTCTATTGCAAAGTGGTAACATAAAGCCCATAGACTTGGCATAGACCAAGACACACATATGGATCATATATCCTACAACACTTCCCCTTGTGTCGCGTGTCCTCATGCTGGATGATGCATATGGTGTTGCTTCATCAAAACTTTGCCAGGTAACAAAAACCTTGTGGGAAAAACTAAACATTGGTCGAAGGACAAAAGAGTACAACACACCATGCTACTTGATTGAGAGCCCGCCATATGGATCTCCCCCTGATGAGTAACTTAGTCGGAGAGACTTGATGATCTTCCCATAATCTTCACATGCTTCTTGAGAACGTCTTGAAGTTACAACATTGGTGGTGGCGGGGATTCCGTGAGCATAAGGGAAGTCGTGCTCCTCGGCTATGATGGCGGCATCTAGGTGCACATATGAATGACACTTCGGCAGTAGCATTTGGCACTTGGGTGCTGCGCTTGGCAACGCTCGACGGTATCGCCAGTGCACCGCGCACAACAGTGATCGGCAGCTGTGTTAGACAACGCACGACAGCTGGTGCACGGTGTCCAGCAGCTCGGTCCTGAGACCGGCTAGTACTGAGATCCCCAGTGACAACACACTTATTTGCGGCCCTTCTTGAACCTCAAACAGTGCATGCAATGTTGCCTCATTAAAAACTTTGCCAACAAAAAACCCAATGGGACAAAAACTTAGACTAAGGAATAAAAAGGACCACAACATGGCTGTCAGTACAACCTCACCCTTCACATTTGATGATGACATGTATATGCTAGACTTTCTTTCAAATCTGTATCTCCCTCTGACTTTAACGTCAATCATAGGGAACTTTTTGATTCTTAGTAACCATAGAAGTATCAATAACTTGGCATATCAATGATCTTTAACATGTCTTCAAATGTGACATTGGACAATGATTAACTAAACCATGTCACATTATCTTCAATCCAGATCTTTCACACATTGATCGAGATGAGAAGTTCGCTGGGAACTCAAAACACAAGTTCAAGCAAAAATTCAAATTCTTGAGCAGCATGACCTTTGAGGACTCAATCAGCTCTAACTTCATGTATGAAACATATATGGACAATCTGTAAACGTTTCTTGAAAGTAGACATCCATACCTTTTCAACCATAGGTTACACATCCTCTGGTTTGACTGGAAATATCCAGAAAGCTCTATCGAAGTTGACTGATTGTTTTGCAAAACAGATTCTCGGACAGATCTGTCTTACTTCACGATAATTGTCATAACTCACTCAATATGATACCTGTGATCATATGTTTGGTGTCCTTGAAAAGTAGACACATATACTTTTCCAACGGTACCAATTTGACCATTTTCTAGGGAGTGAGTCGTCATGTAGGTCTCGTTGATGTTGACCTATAAAACTTGGCAGATTCTGCTGAATGATTAAATAAGCCCAAATACATATAAGTATTCAAGGGATGTCCTTATGCCATTCTATCCGCATTGTATGGGCGTAAAGCTACAATTAGCTTTTCAACGAATGATGGGTCAAGCCTTTCTTTATCATCTCTCTAGAGGAAACGGATCACTCACTCATAGAGTAAAGACTCTGACTAATCATATGAGTATATTGTCACGGACCTAGCCATTCGGTCACCACATTTGGTCCATGCAGCGCTCCCTCACCTAGGAGTCAGCCTTATCCACCGGGGCAACATACTGGTTTCGCCCTGTTTTAGGCTCATCAGGGGATCGGCTCCAGACCCCGACTAGTTTGAAGAGGGGATTAGGCTATCCCTACACAAACTGGTCGGGGTCTGAAGCCGATCCCTCATAGTTGTCTCTGGAGGAAACGGATCACTCACTCATAGTTCTCTCTGTTTTGTACCACCGTGTATAAGGACGATGGGTTGTGGAGACAACACGACGTCGTCTTTGGCTCTGTAACTCCTGCGAACGCTTTGGGCCGTAAAGTGGGCTTCTGTCTTGATTATTATTTTTTAGTAAACTAATAGAGAAAATAGATAGAGATGAAGGTAAATAAGAGAAACAACCATTTTTAACATTATATATTATATTAAGACACATTTTTATCAGTTTACATTTATAAAAGAGCCTAAATGAAAATTATGAGGATTTTATTATCATTAAGGGCTTCCAGCAGTCTTTTTTAACATTATAGAAAAAAAATAAAGCTATTAAATTAGAAAATGTAAAATTGTCTTTTTACTTTAACTAATTTGAAATGTTTTTTTTAAATCGATGATGTGTTTATGTAACATGACATACCACATAAGATTAAGATCCCAAATCATTATCATTCAACTATATATGCTTCAAAACTAACATTGCACGTTGAACATCTTTATAACTTTAGTTATATAAAAAGCCATTGACTTCAATTTCAATTAGAGTGCACTTCCAAACGAGTGGATCCATTTTTATGGCTATTAAGCTGTCCTCATGTAGAAAAATTGACCACTATGTACTTAAGAACATAGATATTAGGGGTTTAGCAAGAAACTTATCGTGACATGCATTAAACTAGATCATCAATTTTATATGGACTCTATATTAATAGTAATGTTCATATCAGAACGTTTCTTGGGCAAGCACATACAGCGAGCAAACCGTTTTTAGGGGTACGGAGATAATATACAAAGACCATTATTTTCTCTATATAAGATGCCTGAGTAGTTTTACCAGTTCACTACAACTCCTCATCTCTTCATCAACTTTCATATTCTAACCTACAATGGAGTTCACCAACCAGAGCAAATGTATCTGCTTGGCATTGATCCTGATCATGTTGGGGGCCTGGTCTTCAGAAGCCACTTCTCGTAGCCTCCAAGATGCATTAGCTTATGGAAGGTACGAGCAATGGATAGCTCGTTATGGACGTGTGTATAATGACATAAACGAGAAGGAGGATCGCTTCAAGATATTCAAAAAGAATGAGGCATATGTAGAGTCTTCCAACAAAGATGGAAACAAACTTTACAAATTGAATCTGAACCAATTTGCAGACCTTACAAATGAGGAGTTCACTGCCACAAGAAATCGATTCTTGGGGCACGAGTGTTCCACCAAGACCACTACTTTCAAGTACGAAAATGCTACTGTGCCCGCTACAATGGACTGGAGAAAGAAGGGAGCTGTAACTCCAGTGAAAGACCAAGGCCAATGTGGTATGTAACACACTATATATTCCCTCTACATGTGTTTGTCATCATCAGATTATTTTCCATCTGCATATAGACTCTATTCTAACTACTAGAAATTTTCAATTGAAATGATGCAGGAAGTTGTTGGGCCTTCTCTGCAGTGGGAGCTATGGAAGGAATCACTCAACTCACAACTGGTAAACTAATCTCTTTGTCTGAGCAGGAGCTGGTTGACTGTGATGTCAACGGTGTAGACCAAGGTTGTTCAGGTGGCCTTATGGATGATGCATTTCAGTTCGTTATTCAAAATCACGGTATTAATACCGAGGCAAATTATCCCTACACTGCTGCTGACGGTACATGCAATGCCAAGAAGGAAGCAGGACATGCAGCCACTATAACTGGCCATGAAGATGTGCCTGCAAACAGTGAAAGCGCTCTTCTTAAGGCCGTGGCTAACCAACCCATAGCGGTTGCCATTGATGCAAGTGGATATGACTTCCAGTTATATTCAAGTGGTGTTTTTACAGGAACATGTGGAACTGAGCTAGACCATGGTGTTACCGCGGTTGGCTATGGCGTGGATGCTGATGGAACCAAGTACTGGTTGGTAAAGAACTCATGGGGTGCACAATGGGGTGAAGAAGGTTACATAAGAATGCAAAGAGATGTTGCTGCACCTGAAGGTCTCTGTGGCATTGCCATGGAAGCCTCTTACCCCACTGCATAATATACCATTGAAATCAAAGCCTACTACTGTTGTAGGTATATATTTATCATGATATATATGTACATGAACTTGTGTGTTTGAATTCCGTGAAAATAGTTCAGTAAGAATTAAGAAATGTAGTAAGTTTCATGAAAATACAGAAACTAGTTATATGGCCAATGTATGACATCAAATCACCACATTAATAGAAAAATATACATATTTGCTATCTGCAGAACCAGGGACGTACCTAGGATATAATTGTGTTGGGCTAATTCATTGGTACTCATTGTTTTAGTTTTTAGCCCTACACTAGAAAATATATAAAAGATATTATGGGATAATAGAATTCGGTGTACTTTATTGATAGAAAGAGCTCTATTTATAGAGACTAACTTAACATACATTGAGTCATTCCCTTACATATTAAAAATCAACCATTACAACCATGAGAGATCTCAGTGGTGAACAACACGTCCCTACACTCCTCCTTACCCACATACCAATGATTACATGACCATGAACCAGAAATGGTCCAAATGCAACATACTCCAAACCTCATTCAGAAGTCTCGATACCACCTTTTAGCCAACTTTAAGAAGAAACAACTCCGTCAAACACTATATACCAAAACCATCAACATATATGCAGGGGCAACATTCCCATTACGTTGACACCAAGGAAACACCGACGTTAACACTAATATTCCATAGATAAGACACCAACCATGACCCAACCAAAATCACCCACAACACCAACCAAAACCAACACCCTCGACTAAAAGGGAGGAACTAAAAACCAACACCCTTGCCCAAAAGGGAGGGACAACAAACAAACAAACTGAAGCAAAAGAAAAACAAAAAAAATGAAACCTACGAAAATCCAAATCTGGGCCCAGAAAGAATCCAGGCCCAGCCCCTCCACTGGATCTCAAAGGAGGCCCACTTTAGGACCTGGCCCAAAAAAATTCCTCCCTGCTGCTCTCTTGATCCGCCTCCCCGTCGCCCGAGTCGCCCACCAGCTAAAGAGCTCCAACATCATCGCCATGTATAAGGACGTCACCACGCTTCAAAAACCTTCAATCAGACAAGGTAATCGAACAACCAAAACCCAGATTGAATCCAATCTTAGATGATACAGATCGAATCAAATCCATGGTCGACCACGATCACCACAACCTACCCTTCAACTCTCACCTCCCTCATATCTGCCTTACATCCTACACGATCGACTAGACTTCTCTGCTTCTCCGTCAACCCCTGCTAGAACAAACCAAATAGCCAACACATAGCATCAGTAAACTTCTTGGTTCGTTCCCCTCATCAAACAACCTCTGTCGCTCCACCACCACCATCCTTTAGTTTGATTTATAACATATGTATCATAATAATTTTACTGTCTTTAAAGATTTTTAACCTAAAATTAAATTATTGGGCACAAATTATATATCCGTCGCAGAATAAGACCGACATTATAACCTCGAGCCTTGTTACTCAACTAGCCAGACATGAACTAACGAGGCTCGTAGTGGATGAACACAGTTCCGAACTTCCACCTTGATCCACTCCTGTCCCGATCCCGATCGACAAGTGACTGTTTTTCCAACAATTCGGCGCCATGTCACGTGCCTGTCACTCATTGCTTTACCTTTACACGTGTCCTCTGAGCAAAAAGGCGCGCAACCCGTTGTTCTTTTTTGTCGCATTGGATTCCAGAAACCTCACACCCCCAAAAAAACAAGAACCGGAACCCAAGCCAAGGCAGCAATCTTTATCTGAAAAATCGAAACCTGAAGCGCGATGCCGAGGCCAACTGAGGACACGATCCAGACCTACATCAGCCTCACCGGCGCGTCTCACTCACTCGCCCTCCTTAAGCTCGAGGTTCTACTTCTCTCTCCACTCACCTTATTGCCACTCTTAGTCATTTCTAGTGAAATTTGAGTAACTTCTCCAATTGGGTCTGCAAGGTTTTTATTCTCTTACTTGAATTGTTACCGATCCCATTTCAAAATCAGAAGAGTATATGGTTCTTGATCCATTCAATCATTCTATGTTTGTTTAATGTAATTTTTGTTTCATTTTATTTTTTGTAAATTTACATGAAATGTGATATATTTTTTACTTGTTGGAATGTGGGAAATAATGCTTAAAGTGTAAGCAGGATTGTGGATCATATGTTTTATCAGTATCTTAAGTTTCTGAAGAAAAGTTGAAATGTATGTCATATTGTCATGGCTGAACTGAGGGTTGGGTTGGGCAACTTTAGAGGGTGGACTTGGATGGAATTCGATTTCAGATCCTTGATTTCATTATTTAGAAGCTTGGAAGGGAATGCAGAAGTATGCACACACAAAATTTATGATTCTTTCATATTTCCTGATTTTTTTTGAAAAGCGTATTTCCTGATTTTTGAGGGTCGGAGTTAGACAAGAAACTAAGAATACATATAGTTACTCCAATCCTTTTGCTTTAAGATTACACTGCCTAAGATTCATTCCTCGGCAGACGAAATCAGTGGTGTTTACTTTTTGGTCACTTAGACTTTACCGTTGGCTTTCCACACCAAGTCATATAGGGGTCCAGTCTGTCTTGGTTGTAGGGTTGGGAGCTAAGCTGATGAGGTTGACTAGTTATTTATGATTTTTGTTGAATGGAAATCAGGGTGTATGTCTAGTTTAAATGAAACCCTGATGTTCTGCACTGTATATAACTCTTTTACGTAACATCTTTCTTACTATGTTTCTGAGTTGTCTGGTATGCTTTGGCATGTCAACAGGAACATGGAGGCGATCTCAATGAAGCTGTGAATGAACATTTTAGGGAAGGAGATGTTCACAGGTATCACATGTCAATTGATCTTTCTCGGCTTTTAGCAACAAGTTTAGTAACATTATGTGTCTGTGTCTTCTCTCTTTTGAAACTGGCTTTACCTTTGTTCTTTTTTGGTTCAGTCCTTCAACTACTGCTCCCCCACAGTACAACTTCGCTCAAGTGAGTAATCAGAATCAAGTAGCACCACAACAAGGACTTCTGCCACTTCTCTCTGTTGCTAGGAGTTTCAAACCTTCCTTATTGCTTGACCGTAATTACAGTAGAGATCTCTACAACCGGATTGGTTCTGCATTAACTGGTCGGGCACCATCACCTTTACACCCGGGAGAGGTTACTGGGATTCCTGTAGGTCTTAGTCCAGGGAGTGAGCAGCCTCATCTCTCAGGACAGAGGCCTACAAATCCGGATGTGGACAGAACTGAGTTGGATGCCTCGAGATATGGTAATGACGTGGAGGAAGAAATGATTCAGGCTGCTATTGAAGCTTCAAAACGAGAAGCTGAAAGGGGTTCTCCAAATGTGCGTAACAGGAATCTCAATGTATGCTCTTGCCAATCTCATTGTGTTGGCCTATATCTTCTGTTTCTCTAAAATTCTGATTCTAATAGATTTGTTCGTTCAGGTATTTCCTGGTAATAGGCTTCCGGATGAGAAAATTCCTGAAGAAAATTCAGATATTGACCGTGCAGTTTTGCTATCCTTGAAGGTCCGTATCTCTATATTCCTTTTTTTTTCTTGGGGGGAATTCCTTCCTTTTTGAGGTCCTTGATTATATTTTGTAATTGAAGTGAGTTCAGACAGCAGAACAAGAGAAAGCTATGCGTGAGATGCAACTGAATGACTGGAATCAAGATCCTGGAGTTTATAGTACATGGAAGGTATACCTTCTATCTATGGTACAGTTTTACAACACATATCAGTGCACATAGTTTTACAGTTTTACAGAAACACAAGGCAGAAAAAAGTGGTATTAAGAATTATATTGGAATCTCCACTCAAACAGTTCACTTGAGGTTGTCTGCACTGCAGAATGGAGGATTTATGTCTCATTTTATAAAAATAAGAAATAGCTTTCTCTTATTTTCGGCACACATTGTCTTGGATTATATTTCAGGCTGAATAATAACTGTTTTTAGGTTTTCTTAGTTATCTAATTATCTGTAAAAGCATGTCAGGCCTAAATTCTGCTTATGAATCTGTCAAACAAGGTAAAATAATTAATTCAGCTAAACAATTTACTGATAATCTCCATTGGTTTTTTTTTAAATTTACTGATAATCTCCATTGGTTTTTAAAAAAAAAACAATAATCTCCATTGTTATTGAAAATAATTTGTGCATTCTAGCAAGGAATGCCATCACACCAAAATGGAGCTGCAGTTGTAGAACAGCAATTAGTTAGTGAAGAGTCTAGGTGTAATGATGGTAATCATCTTCAGCAGGGCAAATTGGAAAGTCACTATGATGAGGTATAATCCTTGTGTTCATTTTAATTTAGCCCATGTTAGAGACATTCAACGGCTAGACTAGTCAGCTTATTCACATTTGTGTGTAGTTGGGCAGCCTATCTCCCAAAGAGCTTGATGAAGCTATAATGCTGGAGAATGCACTTTTTGGTAGATCTTCATACACTCCTACTGTTCAGCCTGATGGCTCTTCCTCGTCTTCTCTTTCAGCTACACAATTGCTCAGAGAACAACAGGTCTTTACCTCCTGCTTGCAAATACCTTTATGAGTTTGTGACCAGGGACATAACCACATTGAGGGCTGGCCCAACCAAAATTTCCCCCAAACATGTACAAATATAGTACAATGCACTGATATGGAACAAGTTTCTCACAGCAGACTTGGTTATGTCATTTTATTTTAACATGTGAGGTCAGAGGTTCGATAGTTGGTAGTGTTAGAAAGTTCCAAATTTGTTTGTTTTCCAGTTCTCTTTCAGATCTTCATCTTTTGCTAAGTTTCATTCGCTGGTTCTCTTTTCTTCCTTTTTCACCCGCTTGTTCTCTTTTCTCTTCTACTAAACGTTTCGTTCACAATTCCATAGCCTTTTTTATTGTCATTTTCCTTTTCTTTCTTTATTGTCTTCTTACAAATTTTCATTTCCTATATATTTTCTTGTGTAGGGCTAAAAAAAATTTGAACTTCGGCCAAAAATAATGAGTACCAATAAATTAGCCCAACCCATAATTATATGCTAGATACGTCCCTGTTTGTGACTGTACTGTAATATCCAGCACTTGATTGTTTATAACTACTTGCAGGATGAGGACTATCTTGCGTCCCTCCTAGCTGATAAAGGGAAAGAAATGAATGCTGTCCATGAAGCTGCAACTTGTCAGTTGAAGGGAGATGCTAACAAAAGAAACGAGCCAATGGTAGTGTACTCCACGTTATATAAATAGTAATTTTACCCTAGAGTTTTCAGACTAGCAATCTGTTTACAATATATTTTTTTGGATTACCACATTACTGAGATCTGGTTATTTGCTTCAGTTTCTTATTTTCATTCTGATAGATAAGAAGGCATAAATCTTAAATATTGCGACATATAATGGGAAATAGTTATCTTCTTGATTCTGTACTGTGTCTTTGATGAGTTTATGTGTCTCAGCAAGCTATTCAATGTAATCCTATACAAGTGAAATTAGTTTTTCGTATAAAACATAATTGTAGTGATTCATTTTTATCCCAATGGCAATTACAAATGTAGCTTAACTGTGTCTGATGCTAAGAAGTAAGAATTAATAATAAATAAATAAATAAAGTCATGAATATTGATGTTCTTGAGCTCCACATAGTGTATCCACTGTTGGTGGAATTTTTTATCTCAGAACCGGAGATATTAGATAAGCCAGTATGTGAATTTGTAATCGATGTTCTGTTATTGCCTTATTGGTAGTTTTCCTGTATCACGTAGTTAAGATATGTTGGAGTAATATTTTAAATCTGGCTGTGTCATTATGCAGTGATTTACCATTTTAGTTTTCAATTGCTAGATATATTATGTCTTTTGTCAATGATCTACTGTCTCATGAGATAAGATGACAGGAATCTGAGAGAAGGCTAGCTACAAAAATTGCTTCACTTCCTTCTGAACCAGCACCAGATGACGAGAATGCTGTGACTCTTCTTGTTCGGATGCCAAATGGCAGCCGCCTCAGCCATCGCTTTTGCAAATCGGACAAGCTTCAGGTATGATGTTAAAAATGGGTAGAGGCTTGTATACATCTCTCTCTCCCAAATTGACAAAACTTTTGTTCCTTTTTAGCTTCTTTTTGACTTCATAGATGTCAGTAGCATGGTGGAGCCTGGAACTTACAGAGTGGTAAATCTGCTTCTTCTGATTTGTTTTTTGTTTCTTTTTATATTAATGAAGTAACTTACGATTGCTTTCACATTGATGAAGTGACTGAAATTTCACTTTGCTCATGGCCTTTTGTTTTATATATATTATTTCCTGTTCCTATCCATGCCTCATATCTTGATAAACCTGCTCTCATTTTTTTTCTTTTTCATTAGAGTGCTGTCATTGGTAACTTACTAAACTATGGGAATGCAATGACTTGCTGTTTGCTTAAATAGTTGGATTTGAGGATGTAAAACAATAATTTCAGCAGTTGGAGCCCTCAATCTGAATAGCTGGAATTGTTTGAATCATGATGTGAGCATGATTGAGAAATAATATGTCATACAGTCCAAAATGCTAATTAGAATTTAGAGCGTAATGGATAAACCCCCCAACCCCTAAAATTCTAAAGAAATAATTAATATTATAAGAATGCCATCCAATGCTCAACAACTCACTACAGGTCATTGACTTTGATATCGTGACATCTGACCCTTATGTGGTCCCTGTATCCATGTACTGTGGGACAATCCAATTAGATTATGAAAGCGACGAGGTGTTTTTAATTTTAGGGAACATTATAATAGTTTGCTATATCTCTATGCATTACATCCTGTGGTAGTTTGTCGAGTAATTTTTGTTTGTCTGTGATAGTAGTAAACAACTTCTCATGTTCTGATTATGCTGCTTGATTTCCATGAACAGGTCAGGTCATACCCTCGACATGCTTTCACCGCCAATAACAGCATATTAACATTAAGAGAACTTGGCCTGACCAACAAACAAGAAGCGCTGTTTTTGGAACTGATATAGTAGCCTATTTTCTTTCCTGAATCCTGATCAGTATAAGATCAAACAGCTGATACCTAGCTCTCATATATAAGGTTCATGTCCTGCTGGAGCGGCCTAAAAACTTCTATATTATAATTTATTATCTGGTTCGGTTCTGTAATGTTTAAAATGATTGACTTGACGTTCCTTTCTTACCTTAGTCTCAGTCTACTTCTGGTTTCTCAGCGTAGTTCTATTCAACAACTGGTTTATTGCATAGTCAATTTTCTATGAAATTTTCTTTGACATCAAGATGGTCGATAAGAGTATCCTTTACCGAGCAACCTTTACTTTCCATTGGTATGCAGATTTCAGTCCCAAGTATCTATCGCACCACAGAATTGGGTGCCGGAAAAGAATAATTTGAGTCATGTTATGGACAGAAAAATGTAATAATCAAAGCAAGGAAGAGAACTCTTATGATTCTTTACTGCTTTCTCCTTCATTTTGGTTTGGTTCTGGTGCTGTCCAGTACTGCTTAGCCGCCAACAAGATCTTTTCTCTATGGTGCGGACCATCTTCATGGTCTACTATTCTGGCATCATATTGCATTGCATCTAAGAGCCCCTTTGCCTTCACAACCATATCCACATCATCCCGGAAAATTATGCTGCCTTGTGGCCTTAAGATCCTATCCATTTCTAAAAGAATGTCTACCATTTCACATCTGCATCACGAAAGTTTTGCCAAGTTAGTGAAATCTGCAATGCTTTAAACACAATATGGTTTAACATTTCCAGTATGCAAGACTGATTAGTCACCTGTCCTTGTAAAGAGTGAAAACTGAATCAGAGTGGATGAAGTCATAGGTTCTTGGATAAGTCGACATGGCCTCACACCTGACAGAAAGCAAGTTAATAGCTTCAGTAACAAGGTAACATAACACTAGAGTACTGATAGGTTATGTTGAACCTAAAACCGCAGAATGTTACAAGAGCATACCAGTTCTGATAAGTTCCGATCAATCCACGTTCATAGATAGCTCCAAGGGTGTTGACCTCAGCCTCAACGGGAACAATGTTCATAACCCACGCAGGGTCATCGACCAGTGCAGCTGCAAAGCTTCCTAAGTACGAGTTCATGTCGAGCAAATTACGGTACCTCCCAGGGTCTGCCAACTGATAGTCCAAGGTCTTATAATGTGTAACTCTCTGTTTCCATAGCGCCGTGTTTTCTCTGAACATCTCCTCTGTAATTCCTTCCACACTTCCACTACTAATTCTTGGAGGAACTGTAGTCAGCCTCGCTGGCCATTTAGCCAATTCCCCACCTGCAATATCTCTCAAGTTGTTCACTCCAGGCAGTGGAGTCAAACACTCCTCAAGTTTAGTATACCTGCCAAAGGAAAAAAAAGAGTCATTGTGTTAAGTAAAATTTACAAAACAATAATCATTTGACAACAATCAAATCTATCATTTACTCATTTAACTTATGCTTGGCCACTAAACAAGCATTAGAGTAAAGAACAAAAAAGAAGCATCAACACACCAGTGCCAACAGTATAGACAGTTGGACTAGGACAACTTAACGAACACTTGATTTGTACTAAAGGACCCGGACATTTTACCTTTTCCATCTGATTGGATTTGGTATCAATGACAAAGTTAGAGATTCCAAATGCTCAAAACAAAGATCTAAACTACTCCACCAAAATTCTATAGAGACCCAAAGGAATGAATCGAAACAAAGAAAGGCATGTTATAGGACTAAATAGCTAATAATTACCATGCTGTGTCAGGATTTTGAGCTTTGCAAAGGGATGGTTTCTTGAAGACCTTTCTATTGGCTTTACAGTGGATATGGTTAGTGGGTTTCTGCCAAATGGCAAGGTCATCCTTCTGCTTCAATTTTTTCCAGCATAAGCTTTTTGCTACTCTCTCAATCTTGTCCTGCTCAGCTTTGAGGTCTGCCTGAGTTCTTTCCCAACCTTTCCAGTGCTTCTGCCAGTTGATTGGTGGGCCAGACAGAATCCAATACCCACCCGGTCGTAAAACACGATCAACTTCAATCAAGTACAGGCCATCTGCATAACCAAATTCCAAGATTTTGGTAAGAAAAATGTTCAACAAAACACAGTTGAATGAGCAGAAAATTTGATTTAAATGACAGTGGCGAATGTTACCGTATTCACCCCAAGGAATGAGGCAACGAGAGCAGTGAGCCATGTCGAAAGCTCTCGAGGGATAGGGGAGCCTAATAGAAGCCATTACTCCAATCACTGCAGGAACTCCTCTTTCAAGAGCAAATTGAACTTGTGCTTCATGAGTGTCTCTTGGTGCAAATGACACTGTTAAAATGTCCCTAGACAAAAGGTAAGCACCCCAACTTGCAACCTGAAATAAATTTTATTAAAACCAAATCAAAAACAGTTGCAGGATGATCATGTGACTTGCTAAGCAAGCAAGCCAAGCTAACCATTAAATTCATACTTCATCATCAGAAAATTCAATTCAGATATGAAATTCAATACAGATCTGAAGTACATTATCTCCTAGGATTGGAATGAGTATAAAAATCTGAAAACTTATTTCAGATATGAAAAGCACATTAATATTAATATTGGAAACGAGTGCATTGCAAGAAAAAGCATTCACATATGCCAATGCTAATATATTATTGATACCACTTTACTTCATTGTCAAGGATAACAAAACCTGCTTCTAATTAGAGTGATTTTACTGTCAAATTCCTACTTTTTTTTGAGATATTGGTGTCACTACATCGATCTTATGAGGTAACATCACAAACACGCAAACAAAAAGATCGAGTCATGCTTGCCAAGAAGTAATTTTCCCTTGAATGTATTTAATCTGAAATTAAATTGCTAATTGGATCATTATAACTATCTAATCTCCCTTTGTGTCTTCACACCAACAAGGAAACACAAATTAAATCTCTTATAACTCTCTAATCAATATTACCATATCTGGGTCCAATCTGGCCGTTTCATGCCACCATTATGAAAATGACAAACACCTTAAAATCTGATTTTCATGAGCTGTATGTAACTTCCTAATTTTGCAAAAACCAAGATAATTAAGAAAAACCAAATCTATTCCAACCCAAATTAATAACTGACCTCACCAAAAATTTAAACATACCATTTTCATCACTCTTAAACTAATTTCTAGTTTATTACTCAAAAGACGGTCATAAATTTTATTAAATTGTCATGACATTTTGTGATTTGGAAATTCAAAAGTAAACGAAAGTTAACCATACATGTAAAATCAATAGGGTGCCGGAAACATAAAAAGAAATCGGAAAAATGTAATGCTTACCCCACAACCGGTATCGATGGCGGTCCTGATAGACCCGTCCTTGAGATTAATCAACCTGCCAATATCGTCAATATAGGCATCCGCACCGTTAGGGAACATAGTCCCTCCCCCAGGGAATCGAAACCGGTCACCCTCGTAGTGAACCCAGTTCTGATTCTTCTTCTCCACAGTCAACTCCTTATGCGGAACGTTGGCGTACCACGCCGACCCCCGGCTCTCCGGCCACCGGAACGGCACCTGATACCCGTGCGGCGCCGGAATCCGGCACTTGAGAAGCTCGTTCTTCTCCGGGCAATGCCTCTCCCGATAAACCAGCCGGTCCCGCTCGAACTTGAGGGAGCGGGTGACGTCCTCGCAGGGGGTGTACTCGGAGAGGCTGGGGTCGCAGGACGGCACGTGGGTGACACGCGCCGCCGTGGGAGGGAGGGGGAGGTCCTCGGCGCGGTGGTGGGCGGCGAAGTCGAGGTGGGTGGTGATGTTGGGGAGGAGGTGGGTGCAGGAGACGGCGGCGGAGGAGGAGGAGGAGGTGATGCCGGCGGAGTGCTGCCAGACGCCGATTAGGTAGCAGAGCGTGCAGAGCACTGTGGCCAGCGTCAGGAAGTAGAGGTTGGTCCGCTTTGGCTTCAGTGAGAACTTCGCCATGGCTAGACCACCGGAGTCTCTGAATAATAATAATACGAGTAAATTGTGTAGGGGAGTCTATATATATGAGAGAGAAGGCGAGGGGTTGTCGACGACGAAGTTTGGTTTCCAAGGTTGATTTTATATTCTAAACTGTGTGCGGGGTCAGCTAAGGCGAGTGAGAGACACGCGGTCGTTTTGCACACAAAGGGTCTGAATTTATTGAATGCGGGGCCGTGAAAATATTGCTAGTATCAATCCGGATGTAATTTATCAATCTACCGTGTTTGGATTATTTCTTGAAATATAGCTTATGATGCTAACTTTATACACGGATGATTCTCGTATTTATAGTAGGATTTTGTATTTTTGTATAAAAAAATATGTCATGTACACATACGATAATGAAAGTGAATGAGATTATGAAAATGAAGTTTTCTATAATGAGATTAGATGGACTCTCCGCCATGTAAATGGGGATGCTCTTAAAATGAACACTTTATCCTTGTTTGTTCATTTCCTCTATATAGATAAGGGGATACTCCTACTTTAATACCATGCCTGTATTTTTGTTTTGTTGGGTACCAAAAGAGATTCGAATTTACAAGAGAATACAATCAATTCCATATATATTATTATCATTAATAATTTTTTTTGGTTAATAATTTATTATCATTAATAATTTAGAGACCATGAAACCTCCAAAATGGACAAAAACAGAATGTTTTTTTCATCTGTTTTTCTTGGATACCAAAATTAAAGGATTTGTTAAGGAAGTAATTTCATCGTGGCGTGTTTGGTTGGTGCTTGGTAAGAGGTGATGGGGTAATACGCCCATTATTGGAAAACTGAGGTGGCACTCTTATTCTGCAAGTACAAGTGCTTGGGGCGAGTGAGGAAGGTCCCATTTGGGGGATTTTGGGTAAAGTCGAGTTTGGCAGAAGGAAATAGTACTTTGCACGGATAAGCACGCGATCCCAAGGCAAAAGTGCTTCTGCGTGGCTGATGTATCCCATACAAAAGCGTCTTTCGACCAAATATTGAAGGCTCAAAAGGACACGAAAATTGCGGTAAATGACCCCAAAATTGTGATGCTAACAAGGAATAATTGTGATGCCAAAAAGAAAAAAAATTACCCGTCAAACCGAAGTTTCCCATCAATACGTGACATCATAAGAAGTGAAACTTAATATTTACGGTCAAATCATCATTATTTGGTGATCAAGAGCAAGATAGCGTTTATGCCAATGTAAAAACCCCACACGATTAACAATTGATTGATTGATTATTAAGAAGCGATTGTGGATATACATGTGTGAGATTCAAAAATGTGAAAATTCGAAACACTGAGGTTATTGCCGCAGCCAGTACATCGTGAGAGAGAACCAAACCCTACCAGAATGAATCTTTATTTGTAATCAATAAGTTTCTTAGAATTGACATAAGTGGCTAAAGAGTCGAGTTTGCTATGTATGCTTTGATATAGGGGCGGAGCTACCTTCTCGTTTGAAGAGGTCCGAACCTCTGTAAACATTTTTCAAACTTCTCATAAACACCACAAAATCTCATCCAAATGAAGAAGGAAGAAAGTTAGTGTTAATTACATCACTCAATCCCACTTAATTGTTCAGGCTCTTTATGTTGGTTTGGGCTGTTTGTTTGGGCGAGACGCTGATGCTGATGGAGATGTTTGATTTCGAAGAGATGTTGAAGGCGGTGAAGAGGTTTGATTTTGACTTTTTCAGGATGGTGGATGAGGAGGGAGAAGAGGAGGAGGGTGTCAGTTTTGAGGGAGAAGGCATGGAATTGGGTGACTTCTTGGAAGGTTTGGCAGCTCTAGAGAAGAAAGAAGGAGAGGCCTTGAGGGGAGGAGAGGGGTGAGAGGGTGTGAGCTGAAGCAGTAAAATGCTTTGATTTTGATTCTATTTGAGGTAACGTTAGCCATGTTAGTAAGTTCACGTCGTAACTGACGAAATGGATAAAAGTGTCGTTAAACAAGAGTTTAAGGATGTACTGATTTAATTTAAAAGTCGGAGGACAAAACTGTTTTTACATGTAAAATTTGAGATATAATAAGTATTTAATCCTTTTTATATTTTAAACGTGGACCACTCCAAGATCTAAATTCTGGCTCCGTCACTGCTTTGATGTCAACTATCAATTGTTTCAAGCCATATTTGACTTAAAGAGCTATTTAGCATAAAGTTTTTGCTGGTGAGGCTGAAATTGATCATATAATCATGATTTTTAATTGTGACGATATCTCAGCTTGCAATTAACAACGTACTGAACCAAATACATAGAAGAGATCTTATATATATACAGCCCCCTTCTAATGAGATATCCATTTTCTTGACATATATGAGGGATCAATGATTACACCAACTTTATGATCACCAAATCAAATCTTCACCGTCCAATATATAGATTTATATATGTAGATTATCTCTGCAAAATTTCATCCAATTTGGTTATCGATAAGGTGCTCAAACACACGAATTAAAACTTTAAGCATGAACGGTCATGCTTGTAGATTTGATGCGTCAATTGATTTTAATTAGTTCAAAGCCTTAACGATCACCAAATTGGATGAAATTTTGCAGAAATGATCTACATATATGAATCTAAATATTGAATGGTGGAGATGTTGATATGTGATCGAAAAGTTGGTTTAATCTTCAATCCCTCATATATGTCAAAAAGGCATCCCTCATTGGAAGGGTCCTCTATATCGAATCTATTCAACCAGAATCGTTCGTGTTCTTCTTTGTAAATCACAGTTTTGAATGTCCTAACGATTATCAAACGAGTTGAAATTTTGCAGAGATGAACTACTCATATATATCTAGAAATTGAACGATTAAGATGAGAAATGATCTAAAACTTGATCAATTCAAAAAATTCTTATCAAACTCAAGATAAGGCCGGGATATCCTTATTTATGAAAAACTATATATATCTTATAGAATATATGAGAGATGAATATCGTGGTCTATTATTCATCAAATGAGAGGCCCCTTATATAGAGGTTTACATGAAACCTAGTATGGAAACGTACTATATATACTATGTGTAGTACAACAAGACATATATGGTATGTACTACATGTTTCATATTACATCTAAGGCCCATGGGCTAAGCCCATATACACGGCATAAGACCAAGTGCACACACGCACATGTCATATTTCCTACAACACTCCCCCTTGTGCCGCGCGTCGATATGCCGGATGGTGCTTACAATGTTGTCTCATTAAAACCTTGCCAAGTAACAAAACCCAATGGGAAAAAATAACCTTGGTCGAAGGGAAAAGAGTACAACGGACCATGCTACTCGATCGAAAGTGTGGCTCCCCCTGATGATGCTTACAATGTTACCTCATTAAAACCTTGCCAAGTAACAAAACCCAGTGGGAAAAATAACCTTGGTCGAAGGAAAAAGAGTGCAACGCATCATGATACTCAGTCAGAGAGGCTTGATAGTCTTCGCATTCCAATGCTCTTCACATGCTTCTCGTGAGTAGACTTATGCAGAGCTTTAGTAAACAGATCCGCTACATTTGCTTCTGAACTCACTTGATTCACTTGAATGTTGAGGAGGGCTTGCTGTTGCTGATTATAGAAGAACTTTGGTGAGATGTGCTTCGTATTGTCACCCTTGATGTAGCCTTGCTTCATTTGCTTAATACAAGCGGCATTGTCTTCATAAATACAAGTCGGCTTGTCTGTGGTGGAGCACAATCCACTAGTTCCTCTAATGTGTCCAATGACAGATCTGAGCCATACACATTCGCGAACAGCTTCATGTAGCGCTATAATCTCTGCATGGTTAGAGGATGTCGCCACTAAAGTCTGCTTAGTGGACCTCCATGATATCGCCGTATTCCCAATGGTAAAGACATAACCAGTTTGGGAGCGCCCCTTATGTGGATCTGACAAGTATCCAGCATCCGCGAAACCCACCAATACATTGTTAGGTGTTTCGATATATGGGCAGCAGGCGGTGCCAAGAGCATTGGGAGAGTAGTGCTCGGCAGCTGTGTGTAAAGCATGGCAGCTATGTGCAACATGCCTGGCAGTTCGGCTCCTAAATCGACCGGCGCCTAGATTCTCAGGGACACTGCACTCATTTGCAGCCCATCTTGAATCTTTGTAAGGAAAGAACAAGCCCAAGTCCATTGTCCCTCTAAGGTATCGAAATATGTTCTTGACACCGATCCAATGATGGTGCGTTGGCGCAGAGCTAAATCTAGCTAACAAGTTCACTGAGAAAGCGATGTCTGGCCGAGTGCACTGAGCCAAATACAATAGCACACCAATTGTACTAAGGTATGGTACCTCGGCTCCAAGTACTTCCTCGCCATCCTCTTTAGGACGGAATGGATCTTTCTTAACATCCAAACTCCGGACTACCATGGGGGTGCTAATTGGGTGCATTTTGTCCACATTGAAGCGCCTGAGCATCTTGTGGACATACGCAGTCTGATGCATCAAGACTCCAGAGGCTCGGTGCTCTAGTTCAATGCCTAGGCAAAACCGAGTCTTCCCCATGTCTTTCATCTCAAATTCAGACTTCAGATGTGTCGCGGTCTCATTAATCTCATCAAGAGTCCCGATGATGTTCATATCATCCACATAGACGGCTACTATCGCAAATCCGGAACTTGTTTTCTTTATGAACACGCAAGGGCATAACTCATCGTTCTTATATCCCTTCCTGAGCAAGTAGTCACTAAGACGGGTATACCACATCCGCCCGGATTGTTTCAATCCATATAGTGAGCGTTGCAACTTAATGCAATACGCACTCCGTGGTTTAGAGTCACTTGACTTAGGTGCCTGGAAACCATCAGGCAGTTTCATGTATATCTCTGAATCAAGATCCCCATAGAGATATGCAGTAACCACATCCATGAGCTGCATGTCCAGTTTTTCAGACACTACCAAACTGACAAGGTAGCGGTAGGTTATTATGTCCATCACGGGAGAATATGTCTCCTCGTAGTCTATTCCAGGGCGTTGTGAGAAACCTTGCGCCACAAGGCGAGCTTTGTACCTTAGTACCTCGTTCTTCTCATTACGCTTTCTAACAAAGACCCATTTATGTCCTACAGGCTTTACACTTGGCGGGGTTAGCACTACCGGGCCAAATACCTGTCTCTTTGTTAGGGAATTCAATTCCGCCTGGATAGCATCTTTCCATTTAGGCCAATCCGCTCTACGTTCACATTCCTTGACGGAGCGTGGTTCGATATCATCGTGCTCAATTATCTCAAGAGCCATGGCATAAGCAAATACATCATCGATATGCATGGATGATCGGTCCTGCAATGATACTGTGTTCTCATAACACATCGAGATTTCCATGTTCTCGATTACCGATTCGGGTCTCGGGCCGTCCCCCAAGCACACCGACATCGTTTCTAGGACATAGGTGTAATCAGAGACAATCTCGTGAGAAGGATTCTCAGTATCGATGAGTAAAAGATTGGATTGTGCCAGAGGAGCCCTTTTCTTCCTGGGCTGCACATCTTTCGAACCAAGTGGCCTCCCCCTCTTCTTTTGAGGAGCCACGGCCTCCACCCGTCCACTAGAGTCGGCAGCGCCCATGCTAGGGGCAGCGGTGCTCGGACCCGGGGTGTCCATGCCCATCTTTGGGACTTCTAGCCTTGCAGGGACATTAGCAGCTGGTATGTCCGATCTCGTGATCTTAGCAATCTCAGCAAAAGAGTCGGGCATCGAATCCGCCACTTGCTGGAGCTCAAGGATTCGCCTCACTTCCTTCTCGGTATGAGAAGTGCGGGGATCATAATGAGCAAGCGTTGGAACTGACCAGGCCAATTCCTGTCGTTCACGCCGAGCATGTATGCTCTCATCTCCCCCTAACGACGGGAAGACGGCCTCATCAAAGTGACAATCAGCGAATCGGGCCTTAAAGAGATCACCTGTCAAAGGCTCTAGGTATCTTATAATAGTTGGGGAATCATATCCAACATAGATACCCAAACATCGTTGCAGACCCATTTTCTTACGCAGTGGTGGTGTAATAGGCACATACACTCCACAACCGAATATGCGTAAGTGCGAAATGTCAGGCTCATATCTAGTAACCAACTGGTACGCACTAAACGCTTGGTTGGAGGCGGGTCGGAAACGAACTAACAAGGCTGCATGCAATATAGCATAACCCCAAGACGCAATAGGGAGCTTTGAGCCCATGACCAGTGCTCTAGCTATCAACTGAAGTCTCTTTATCATAGCTTCAGCCAAACCATTTTGCGTATGCACGTGTGGAACAGAATACTCAATCTTTATTCCAACCGACATGCAATAGTCGTCAAAAGTCTTTGACGTGAACTCACCGGCATTATCCATCCGAATCGACTTGATTGGATGATCAGGGTGGTTAGCCCTCAGCTTAATAATTTGTGCCAGGAGTTTGGGGAAAGCAGCATTCCTTGTGGACAATAAGGCGACATGCGACCAGCGTGTCGATGCATCCACCAGAACCATGAAGTATCTAAACGGTCCATATTCTGGATGGATGGGTCCACAAATATCACCTTGAATACGCTGGAGAAATGAGATGTTCTCTGTGTTTGCTTTAGCATAAGAAGGTCTGGCCACTAACTTAGCTATTGCACAAGCTTTACAAAACGATTTATGAGCATCAGACATAGTCAATGACGCATCAGGAAGGGTCCGAATCCTCATGACCGAGTGAGGATCGGCGGAGCTGACCTCTGGCGACCCAAGTGTCGGCCAGGAGCTCACTTTGGCGACCACTGCATCTCTACCCTCTTTGGGGAGCATGTGTCCCAAACCTTTTCGTTTTGTACGGAAGAAAGGATGTCCATACGAGTTTCATAGAATCCTTATCATCATATCTCTTCCGGGGTGACCAAAGCGGTCATGCCATAGCTTGTACGAGTCATGGTCCCAATAATCGTTTTCGGCGACCGCATAGGATTCAATAACCCTTATGGTGGTGAGGTACAAACCATAAGATTGACTCATTAGCTTCTCCAAGATGCGCTTAGAGCCGCACTCATTGGAGGTTACACAGAGGAACTCACGTCCATTCTCACAATGCGTCTCTAAGTGGAAACCATTGACGCGGATGTCCTTGAAACTCAGTAGTGTTCGAAGGCCTGTAGGCGCATACAAGGCATCAAAAACAATGATCAAGGTTCTATTCGGCAGCAGGAACCTAGCAGGTCCACGCCCTTGAATGACAGGAGATGAACCGATCAAAGTCTTCACGGAAGTTTGACACGGCGTCAGCTCAGTAAAGAGTAGCCGATTCCTCAGGATCGTGTGGGTCGTCCCACTGTCTGCAAGGCACTCGATTTCTCCACGTGACATACCTATCAAACAAGGTAGATACGTGAGAAAAAGATATAAAAATCGAAGGCAACAACCGAAGACAACAATCGAAGGCAACGGTGTGCTTTGCAGAATTCCTGGCAGCCTGACCTTTGCTCACTAAAACAGTCATAACTCCTTCGTTTGGACGGATATGAACGAACCGCAAAAACCGTTGGAAACTAGACAGACGTAGCTTTCTAGTGATATGTGGTTTGCGTTCTAGTTCATCTGGAGATGTTCACAAAGCTCTTCGGAAGTTACTGTACCGAAAGTGACAGATTCACTGTTTTCGTTTTTGAATGCCCTGAATTGCAGCTTGCTCGTATGCCAATGCCATAGGCCCTTGGCAATGTTCGGCAGCGCATTGCATCTACATATATGCCATTGCACTAAGCATTTGGCAACTTGGTAGTGCATGAGGAGCCACACACATGCCGGTGCACAGAGCACTCGGCAACAATCGTTGGCTGCACACTCTTTGGCGCCCATGGCGCACGATATGGGGCAGTAAGGAGGGGGCTCGGCAGCTCATCACTAGTGCACGGTATTAGGTGCACAGAGCTTCGGCAAATGCCACCCAAAGCTCGGTCCTGGTGCCCGGTGCTCGGCAGTCGGTGTCCTATGCACGGCCTCGAGTGTTCTGTGTTATGTAGCTCACTTAATGCTTGTCCTTGATGTAAGTGCACATCAATTAGTGATCAGTGCACAGGCCCTTATGTCCAATGCTAACATCTAGTGCTTAGTGCTCAACACTTAATACACAGTGCACGACAGTTCATGTGTAGGACACACAAATCTTGTCAACATCTGGCACAAAAGTGATGGCATTCCTCACACAAAAATGAAGCAATTGGCATACATGGGCGGCAATTGACACACAATTGGCGCAAAAAAATGATCTAGGGGCAGTAGGTAGCGTACAGAGTAGCAACAGGCACGTTGGGCGGCAACAGACGCGTGACTGTCGGCAGCCGGCAGCCAGGTGCACGTGTGCTCGGCAGCAGTGCACAGCAGCTCGGCAACCATGCCGGCAGCATGTGTAGCGCACGCAGCTCCTAGGCAGCGCTCAATAGCTGCTTGCCTTAGGCTCAAAACAGTGTTGCCATGCTTCTAAACTCCATTGGAGAGTCTTAGAGCGGCATACAATGGTCAAGTGCATCCGATATTGTCAAACAGTTAGTTCGAGACCAATTGGATTCGATGCTTAATTCTTAAATCAAACAGCCATGGATACCACACCATGCTGACCTAGAGGGGATATATAGTGCATATGTACATGTTGGCAGCCGCGTGCACGTGCCAAGGCCCAGCCTCGGCAGCAGTGCTCGGCAGGTGCACAGTAGGTGCACGTGTGGTGCCTGGTGGCAGCGTGCGCGTGCACAGGGCCAATCCCCGGCAGCAGCGCTCGGCATCAGCCAAACCGGTGCACATATGGTGCCTGACAGCAGTGCACGTGCACAGGGTCGATCCCCGGCAGCAGTGCACGTCAGTGCACAGAAGGTGCGCATGCGCGCCGGCAGCAGCGGTGCTCGGTAGTGCACAGCGGCAGCATGGCAGACATATGCAATTTCTCCATCTAGGGTTTTTAAAACAATATAACAACCTGCAAAATTTAAAACGTCCCAAGCATAAAATGGGGGGTGGAAAGGGAGGAACCGATTTTATCCTCCCCGAGTTTAGTAACTTTGAACAAGTGTTAAGGTTCAAAGAACATACCTTTGTCGATAAAGCTTCAAAAACCTTGAAGAATCAACAAGAGATGATGCTTGGCGGCAAGCAAAGAAAGGTGCAGCAGTGGGCACTCGGGTGCAGCAAAAGGGTGCAGCACGGGGGAGTGGCCGTTTCGCTCTAAGGTTAGAGCGTCGTGCTGATAACGTCTTATAGAATATATGAGAGATGAATATCGTGGTCTATTATTCATCAAATGAGAGGCCCCTTATATAGGGGTTTACATGAAGCCTAGTATGGAAACGTACTATATGTACTATGTGTAGTACAACAAGACATATATGGTATGTACTACATGTTTCCTATTACATCTAAGGCCCATGGGCTAAGCTCATATACACGGCATAAGACCAAGTGCACACACGCACATGTCATATTTCCTACAACAATATATATATATATATATATATATATATATAATTATATATTTATATATGTCCGGATGTGACATGAGGCCCATGAGGCGAGTAGCTGAGGCAATAGATATTTCTAGCCATGCGAGGGGGCCTTTTTCTTTCAAATATACAAGATTATGAAAGAGCTTCACCTTGCCAGCCGTCAACATTATCTATTGGCTCTCTATACTACACCAGTGGTTCCCGTCGATCTCCAAGTACGTAAGCAACGTACTGATTAGAATGAGAATTCAATTTTGACATTAAGCTAATTGGCTTTTGTTTTAAATTTCAGCACCAGTGGCCAATCCTCCTTAATGAGCTTGATGTGAACTAAATAGATTAATTGATATGTTTTCTTTGAGATATATATAGTTTTCTTGACTGGTTTGAGATTGGTCACTTTGATTTCTAGTTTCACAAAATCAACGTTGTGTAAACTAAATATGTCAGACCTGAGAAACCCAAATTCTACTTGGAACTAACTACAATTGGAAAACTCTTATTGCTTGCATTCTTACTTCCCTTCATTTTGATCGATCAAGACCAATATATATATATGTAGAAAGATATGTTTTCATTAGCTTGAGTTAACAAAAGAAACAGAAAGTATACACATGCATAATTCTTAGATTCTTGCATCATGCATTTTTTGTATTCTAGCACCTTAATTGTCATGATCAATTTAGTATTTCTTTTTGACTAACAGATTATGTATAAACTAATCTTGTTTGATTGAAGTGTCATATTTCAGATACTCTTAGCATATGTTTATATTATTGCAATGATGTTAGACGTACTGTACTTGAAGAAGTTTGTTTTGTAACGAGTCTTTACAGTAATTTGTTTTATATTATTTTGTTTTCAGAGAAGCAGCTTACAAAAGCTAGTGCGAATATCAGAGGGCACCATTCTTTGAACTTGTCTCGGGTCTCCAAATCTTATATATATATATATATATATATATATATATATATTTCAACGTTACAAATGGAATTTGTTGGGAAAGAGATAAAGAGATGGAATCTCAAATTGAATCCATAATTGTAAATTAACTGAGGAAAGAAGATTAAAGAAAGGTTGATGAGATTTCAATAAACAAATGTAACTTGCAGCAAACATTAATAGAACCATTGCTATTTTGAAGGGGGTGGTAACAATTATATATATTGGGCGTTAGCTTGTTTGATCAATTAGGTCAAATTGTTGAAGGAAAATGACACACACAATCCTTGCTAGCTAGTTGCTTCTCAATCTTGTGAGCTATTTGAGATATATTTCTCACTTTGACAAAACTTGCAAGATCTCAATCGCCATTTTGGATGCATGCAATTATATCATATCGTAAATGTCACCATATTTCATTATCTAATATATACTTTATATTATGATACTATTTTCGGTTTGAAGTTTATAAACTCATTTGTATTATTTGAATATATGAACAGCTAGCTATGAGTTATATCACTAGAAGGAGAAGATGTTTAGCCCACGAAATAAAAAACAGGCCGACGAACTTTTTTTCGTCGGCAAGTTAAATTTTCGTCGGCTAAAGTTGACTTTAGCCGATGAAATTTAATTTTCATCGGCTAAACTAATTTTTTCGTCGGCTATAGTTTGTGAACTTTAAACGACGAAATTTGAAAAGTTTAGCAAACAAAATTATGGTATTTCATCAACTAAAGTACCTTTAATTTACTTACAAAATTGCACTACGGATATTTCAGTGTCTGATTGACTATTGTGATACCAATCTGGAAGCGGAACGACCCTACGAGTCAAACTCATCGCTTTGCCATGACATATGGGCTTTTATGGTCATCCGAGTTCGTTTACGGCTTCAAAATGTAGTTTTTCTAACCAATTAACACATGAAAACGTCTATATCTGCATCTATATGAGGTATTTTGGTCAAACCTTCAACACAACAATCTCTTACCATGATGAGACGCAACTGCTCATCTAAAAATTTTGAGACATTTACCCTTCGATGATAGGGGTCCCCATAGGGATAAATAATAGTAAATAGTAGGCATGTTGTGATTCTGATGATCAAACTTCACTACCAAAAATTCGACCATCTGATATGATCATTATGTCGAAATATGTCTATGGTATAAAATTCAACTTGATCCGATAACCTTAAGGGCTCGATCCTTACGGTCAATCCAGTAATAAAATTTCGTTGGCTAAGGTCTACAAATTCATCGTCTAAAGTCCAGACTTTAAGCAACGAAAAATTTCATCGTCGGCTAAATAAATGACTTTTCCCGACGACTTTTTCCTAACGACAGATAAATATTGTTTTAGCCGACGGCTTTTTCCCGACAACTTCTTTACTGACGATGTTTCGTCGGCTAAAACTTTAGCTGACTATGTTTCCGGTGCTTGAGCTACATTTGGGCTATATATACTGAATTTTCCCAATTCACAAAATATATTATTGCTAAGCAAGAATCTTCCAAGCTACTACTAAATTAAAATATGGTCTCTTTCTTATAATTACAGTAATCCACATACGCAGGGTTTATAACTTAATTATAAATATGATAGAGTACTATATGATAGCACTAATTAACCCTGATCAGGGTAAGAAGCAATAATAGAATGACGTATTGTATAAGACATACTACTTTTCTTTGCATATATATATATATATATATATATATATAATTTTGCTCACGTGCTAATGATTTTGGTGCGGATTTCTATTTTTTCTCACTTTTTGATCGAATTTCCTTATCTATAATGTCTAGAATCTAGATCATCTTGTGTAGATCCTCTCTTTAAAATTTCAGCCAATTTGATGATCGTTAAGACCCTCAAAATCAAAAAACAAATGGACGGACTAAAATCTGTCAAACCGGAACCGTTCGTGTTTATAATAGAAAAACGCAATTTTGATGACCTTAAAAATCACCAAATTGGCTGAAATTTTGCAGATATTCTACATAATATGATCTAGATACTACACGGTGAAGATGAGAAAATTCGATCGAAAAGTTATACAAAAATAGAAGTCTGCACCAAAACAATTGGTGTTGTCCGCACCAAAACAATTGGTGCTGTCCACAGTGGAGTCGGCCTATATATATATGCATGTCTTTTTTTATTTAGATAATTAAGCATATTATTATGTGATCATAGGTGTTAATTAGGTTTGTTATATATGGTGGAGTCCCAGACTCTGTTGGAATCTTTCCCAGTCTTGATTTGGGATGGTAGCTCTAATTAAATCAAAAGTATTATACTGAGTTGTTACTTAGTAACATAGTTATTAAAATATGGTACGCGAATTATAGGTTAAAATTCATACATGTATAATTCAGAAATTATAAATGAAAAAATGTTTAAAAATTTGGCCAAAAATACAGAAACGGCATCTTTAAAAATACTATACGTACGTGTTTAATTCGAGATGTAATGAAAATACGAACAAAAAATACGGATATATATTTGTCATTTCTAGTAGGTATACATACTTTTAAGACATCTAAAATATAAATAGTCATGGTTTTATATACAAAACATCAATACAGGTTAAATATTTAATGAATAAGAAATGTAAATAGTACATAATCATAAATGATTCAAAATTTACTTTTTTTTTAATTGACTTTCATATCAGCCCAAATATTAATTAAATGACCTTGACTATCAACTACAGATTGATTGAAATTAAAATCATTAAAGCCATAGTGCGGATACCTAAAGCGCGAACGACGGGAATTGAACCCACACGTGGTGGATTCACAATCCACTGCCTTGATCCACTTGGCTACATCTATTTAACCATAAAAAATTGATTTAAATTTTTTTTACGTTTTCTTCGTTTTAAAATACGAGAAAAATGAGTGTACGCGAATAATTCTGCTAGCTTGAGAAATACGTGAATTTTTCCGTTTCTTTGAAACAATTCGAGAAAATGGTGTATAATTCGAGAATAATATGTATACGCGTATATTTCGTGAATTATACGTGAATTAACTAACTAGGCTTAGTAATGTAATTACTAATTCTGTAATTCGCTCTTCCCAATTTAATTATAGGCAAAATAGCCAATATACCATTTGAATTTGGCACTAATTGTCAATTTGCACTCTTAACTTGCATTTGAGTCAATTTACCTCATCAACTTGGTAAAAGCTACAGATGTGCACCTTCTCTGTTAAATTTGACTGTTTCCATCCAATTTTCAATCATGTGCTATGCACGTGACGATTATAACTATTTCAATCATGTGTCATCCAATTTACCTCCTTAACTTGACAACTATCGATACTGAGACTTTAACGAAATTACGTGATTTTTCAAACGTAGATATATTTTACAACTTTTTTTTTTCATTTGAAGCTTCGACGTATAGTTTATTTTTGAAACGGAATATTTACTTGACATTTAGTAAACAAGTTATACAACATTAGTAGGCATGTTGTGATTCTGATCATCATAATTAAAAAAAAAATCCGACTGTCAGATATCATCATTATGTTGAAATATATGTATGAGAAAAAATAATTCCGTCAAAATTAAATTAAAAAATAATAATAATTTTTAACCCCTTAGCCGACGAAATTAAATAATTCTGTCTCCTAAGGTATCGCTTAGTAGACGGAATTAAATAATTCCGTCGGCTAAGGGCAAAAAAATCAGATCAATTTTCCTGCGCAATTTTAGACCAAAATTTCAGAAAAATTTTCAAACACTTAGTCGACATAATGTAATAATTACGTTGGCTAAGAGCTAAAAAAATTTAAAATTTCGTATCCCCACACTAAATTTTTGAAAAATTTTCAAAAAATTATTATTTTTTCTTTAAATCTTCTCCTCTCCTCTCTTTACTTCTCTATAATCTCTCCTCTACTCTCCCTCTCCTCTCTTCTCTTGTGTGTGGTGGTGGTGTGCTGTGGTGTGTGGTGTGCTGTGTGGTGGTGTGGTGTGTGGTGGTGGTGTATGGTGGTGTGGTGTGGTGTGTGGTGGTGGTGTGTGGTGGTGATGGGTGGTGATGGTGTGTGGTGGTGTATGGTGGTGTGTGGTGGTTTTTGGTTATGGTGGTGTGCGGAATCGGAATGGTCAGTTTCTTGCAGGAGATTGATTACTGGCAGTGGATTTTCGGTGATCGATCTTTGTTTTTTAATTTTTTTTAGGTTTACCGACATAATATTCCGTCGGCTAAGAGTTTTTATTTTTTTAATTTTTTTAAAATTTCGTCGGCTAAATTCTTAGCCGAAGAAATTTCGTCTTCTAAGATGATTATTAATTTATTTTTATTTTAAAATATTTCTGTCTACTAGGATCTTAGACGACAGAATAATTCCGTCAGTTAAAAATCCTAATAGACCGATCTTAGTCGACGAATAAAATTTTCCGTCGGCTAGAGTCTTCACCGACACGTCTTAGCCGACAGATTTTAGTTAACGAAATTTTCGTCGGCTAAGAGCTTAGGAGACGGAAAAATACTCTTACGAGAATGAATTGTTTCATCGGCTAAGAGCCATAATCCACCAGTATTAGAGCCAAGTTCAGAGGGTATATTGACTATTTTACCTTAATTATATATTCACAATATATAATTCATTGGTCATATATATATATATATATATATATATTTTTGTGCAAAATAATTAGCCAGCTAGATATCGTTTAGTTACATCATGGTCTACAAAGACACACGATGGCATGAATAGTTAATCTCATAAAAAATGTTAAAATTATTCATTCAAAATTTCAAATCCCATATCATAGTCTCAATACATATCTCGCATCAATTATTTAGCGATCATATATTCAAACAATTACAAGCTGTAAAAATTCATAAATATGCAATGCATGATTGGTTGGTGAAGCTGGGGAGGGTTATATCTAGGGCAACCCTAAGTTTTAAGTATGAATGTTTCAACGTAATATATAGTTATATTAAGAGAGGATCAATTAATTAAGCTCGATCGCTGAAGCAAATGACATCGATCTCATGCATATGCCCAGTTGTAATATTATGCATGCCAAGTAGAAGTAGTCCTATTCGAACAGTTGACCTTATCACATTATATGTTTTACGATGACGATGTTCTACCTAATTTTAATTAATTAGTAGTAATCATTCATGTGATTAGAGTACTGCAGTCAGTGTTGGGCACCTTTCTAAGCTAGGTTCCATTGCTCGATCTCTTTACCTTCATCGATCACTTCTAATCAAACAGTCGACCTTTTGTTTTATATTATGGTTAGGAAAAAACCTGGATAATATATACGACGGCGATGATAGTAATTGAAAATTCTTGTTATCATCCATCATTTAATTTCATTTCAAGGTTTGACATTAATCTCAACAATAATGTTGATACTAAATCAAAGAATGACCGACAACTATACAGTCATTGTATCCGATGAGCGTATAAAGATTACCTATATACAGTACATTATTGTGGAATTCTGTACTTATATACGTCCACTATTTTATGATTGTGTACAGAATGCAATGCAAGCTGGCATTTCTAAATATTATTTTTGCCGTGAATGATACAAATAATACAAAAAAAGACTTTAGATGCTTGTCAATAATAGTTTAAAATCTTCTTGTGAGCTAGAAAAAAAATGGTCAGCACCTAAGGTATGGACCAAAGGTTACAACACCGCACTGCTACTTCTAGCTATATATAGATTTAGCAGCACAACTGTTCGTGGACCTCGATCTTCTTGCACAAGGCATATCTACACACTGATACAAATCAATTGATGACAAAGGAAAGAACTCAAGAAGCGAAACAAATGTGGGAAAACGTAGAGTTTGACGCTAATTGGTGACAACAGATGAGGCAGAAATTAAGAAGCCTGCAAGATGTGAGGGCTAGGGACAAATCAACATATCACTCTCAACATTCATTTCGGAAACGTGAAAGAAACACTACTTTATGTTACTGTCAACATTTTAGAACACTGGGTGACATGTAGCTAGATGAGAGAATAAGTGCAGAAGATCGGAGCTTCTGCATCCATCACTTACAGAGCTAGAACTCAAGTATCATGTTAGGCACTTCGATCTCAACTCGATGGCCGCCTTGCTCTCGAATCGGCTAAGCTGGCCAGACGTCGATGCAAAAATCGACTGCCTAAGCGGTCTGATTAGACTTTTTTTTAAATAAAAAATTATGAAATACATATAAGCCTATCATAAATTAGTAAAATTAAACACGAAAAACACAATACTCTATTTTTAAGTCTAAACGAAATACACAATATTTTTCTATTATTATTTTTAAGAACATTGTTGTTTTGGTTTTGTTTATTTTTGAAGTATTTTTGCTATTTTAGAATATAAAAATGTTTTTTTATAAATTTTATTTATATAATTATATTTATTAATTAAATAATAATATGTAAAATACAAAACTGCATAAGCGTTGCCTGAGTGTCCTAGACATTAGACGCTGACTGTCCGTCCTGGTAACATCAACCCGTTTTTTAAAACCTGTTGTCACCTTTATCAAACTTTGGAATTAGTTGCGGAAATTAGATAGGTTGGAATACGACCATATAGAGATATCCATATGCATGACTTATATTGATTATTACATTGATCACATGCATGCCTATCGATAGTGATCGAACTCATCGAAGTGCAAGTATTGCAATAGGCTAGCATGCTGTGATGTTTGATGTCCTTTTTATGTTTATACATGCAACATTGACATGGCCTGCAAATTTCTGTTAGCTAATTTTTAGCAAAATAATGGAATATGTCGTAGTTAGCTGTAGGTTTCGCACTTCCTACATGAGAGAATTGAGACCGGAAAACATGTCCGATCTGTGGCTATATATTATCCAACATATTTTTTGAATTTTTTTTTCATCCTAGCTACAATGATCCCTGCTCATATATATATATATATATATATATATATATATATATATATATAAGGCTGGTGCATGTGAAATTGCCAAGTGCACTTGTTTTTCATCCTAGCTACAATGATCCCTGCTCATATATATAAGGCTGGCTGCTCAGATAAAAGATATTATCAAGCTTGGATCATCGTTATAATTCTCGAACACCTGGTTTAGGGAATTGGTGGACGTCGAGAACAAATACCTCACATACAGTTCCACTAGAGAAATCAATACTTCAGGCAGTGCTACTTCCGATCGAGAATAAATACAGTTCCACTAGTTGCAACTAGCCAACGACTAGCGTGCTGAGGCATGATTTCGATAGCTCCCAATAACAGCGACCATTACACTAATCAAACAGAAGATTAGCCGATTAGGGTAGATCTAGTCGTATTTCTGCTGCTTTGATCCGAAGATGTTTGAAGTTCATGATATCATTCGCTTGTCTTTTTGTTATCATTTTCGATCCTTTTCCTCGAATCTAGCTAGTGTTTACACCATTTTTTGTTTTTCAATTAAGGATGGAGCTATCAGCTACATATATATATATATATATATATTGATTCTTCTACTAAGGGACTATTTTTTTGACATATATGATGGATCAAGTATTAGACAAACTTTTTGATCACATATCAACATGTTAACCGTTTAATATTTAGATTCATATATGTAGATCATTTATATAAAATTTCATCTAATTTGGTGATCGTTAAGGCTTTAAACTAACTGAAATCAATCGACGCATCAAATCTGCCATATATATATATGTTTTCTCTCTCTAATTTCTCCTTTTCATTTTCAATATTATATATTAATCAACCGAGAAGTTGCTTATCAAGCCATATATTTCAACCAGCTAGTTAATTTATCGACATGCAATATAAAAGACGATGAATAAAGTTTTGGTCATCGAACATTCTTTTTAGGCTGCTACTCTTTAAGAAAGACGACCTTAAATATGATGAAGCTGGTTGGAAAGATTGACGTACTTACATGCTATTCCCTCTAGAAACATACGTAATCTTATCATATAATTTTGGACTTTATGCGAAATGATGCCTCATAATCAACGCGTATGCTTGATCAAGGAGTCACCACTAATGTACGTATTGTGCGTATATGTACCTGTGTGTGTATTCATATATTGATACATACATACATACATATCTATGTGTGTGTCTGTGTGAGTTCATATATATCGCAGAACCAAATTATAGACCAGTAGCGCCTACTGCATCAGAAAACCTAGATAATTATCCAGTTGTTCAGATCTTTGCTTCCAAAGCTCTCAGAAACCCTAACACCGCCAAACGAATTCGACTTGGACTTCCGTGTTATAGAAAGGCTCAGTGGCCGTGTTTACAAGGCAATACATGATTCTGGAAAATTTATTGCTGTAAAAAAGGTTGAGTACTTCTGTATTGCATGCAGTTCTGCTGTCTGGTTGAACTATTTTGTTCTTCAGTAGTTTGCATTTCTTTTGTTCTTTGGCGACACGTTTCTTCTTGGTTTTCGATCTGTTACTTGGCTCTTGGTAGTTGGTATATAAGAGGATTTTGGTTGCTTCTGTAGAGCCTGTACTGAGATTTTCATTATGTACGTTTTTGTTCTTGTTGAGTTAACATGGCCGGATTGTTATTTTGTGCGGATTTTGTCCTTGGAGTTGTTCCTGTTAGGGTGATCATGATTCGTATATCGTTTCTTCCCGGCCCAGTTGTTTTGAGATCTTTCCCCAGCCAAATTGTGTACCTAAAATTCTTTGTAATTTGTTGATCAGTTCTTCGTGGTTTCCCTTAATTTAAATGTTCAACGTATGAAGTCCACTCAATGACTTCAAACTAGTTTTTTTCTTTATTTTTTTATAAGGAATTTCTAATTTTTTATCAATGTGTTTCTTGGTTCTTTCTCAGATTCAAATTCCAGAAGATGGTTCAAAAGAAAACCAGGTTTGAATTGAATGCGGAGTTGTGTTTATTAATTAATCGTACATGGCAGCTAATGACTAGATATGTCTTTTTGGTTTGTTGGTATTAATCTGCTGGCCAATATTCGATCTCATGGTTATAAGTTTTTCGATGCTATATATGATTGCTCAGATTAAGAAGGTTGAAGATAAAGTGAGGAACCTACAATTGCTGTCTCATCCGAACATTGTTGTAAGTAGCTAGGACGAAGTGATAAATTAAGTTGCGGTTCATCCAATAATCACCATTATTTGCATCTGTTTTAAGCTACACACACAGGCACCGGCCTACCCTTTCGTTCATATAATCTAGCAAATAGAACTTCTTGCAATCTAGTTCAGCTCTTGAACTCTATCACTCTTCTAATTAACACATGGATTTGGTAGCAATATCTGGGAACGAGGAGAGCTGGGGGAACTTTGTGTATCTTGATGGAATTCTGGGGCACATCACTCTTTGACAAATTTGCAGTACTCCTCAACGAGACCGTAAGTTCAAGCAAACTATACTTGTAGTCGTACTTATATTACATGTCATCTAAGAACCTTTATTTGCTTGCAGAAAACAAGAAGATACACCATTCAATTGCTGCAGGGACTAAAATATTTACATGAACGAAAAATCGTCCATGGAAATATTAAGGTTATCTTTCCTTACACCCTAAACCTGGTGTTATTAATAAACAGACCTTTACACTGCCTTATATGTAAGTCGAATATACTAACATGATCTAGCTAGTAACTTTCAACAGGGAGCAAATATCCAAGTTGATGGTTCTGGAGATATCAAGCTCGCTGATTTGGGTCTATCAGCACATGTAATTGATCCGTTCTAGCTATATATCAGTTCGATCTATGTCCCTACAATATAACATACACACATTAATTTGTATCGTCTAGCTGACTGAGGGGTGCAATGATGTCGCAGTCGAACCTTTTGGGCGCTCAGTCTTCATCTGAATACAGACATGCTATTGAAATCTTTCACCCCCGCCTCATCTCGACCCGTAAGCACAAATTTACTTATTTCAGACGTGCATGCTAATTTGACAATGAATAATTATCAGACCTGTAAAAGATCACCTTATCGATCATATCCCTTGATATCAAGTGTATATTTATTCAGATCTGCTGATATATGGTGTCATGGGTGCACTATGATTGAGCTGACCACTGGCAAGGATCCATGGAGTAGAGAGAGCTGGTCGAATTATTTTTTGCCTAAGAAATTTTCTTTTCATGCGAAAAACTTTTTACAAGACTGTCTACAATGGTATGCTATCTTATCTTTAAAATGATCAATCGATTCGGTTTGCAATTAATATTTTTTATTAAATGACGTGGTTATGTCACATCTATAAAATGTCGTGCACATAACATTATTCTAGAATCTCGTAGATATATGAACCATCTTGCACAAGTTGTAATGATATTTGGGGTTTCCATATAGTGCTCGACATTTAGATTAATTTCACTCTGGTTGTAGTACTGTAAATTAAACCCCAGTTACAATTTGTTCTCATGGATGACAGGGAACAACAACAAGATTCGAGGCTAGCCACATTTGTCTTGCTTCTGGTAACACAAATTTCATTTATCTTGCATTCTTGTTTGATATTGTTTATTTATGAAATGATTTTTGTTTAGTCTGCTGTTCTTTTTTATGATTTTCTTTTTCTTTTTTATTAATAAATTTTTACAAACATAGGACTGAGCCTCCTAGTTAGGCTCGGTTTCAAATTCTGTTTTTTAAAAAATTTATCTTGCCTTGTGTCCTGTTGTATTCTGGTAGTAGGAATGTGTGTTCTATTTTTTAACAATCCTAGGTACGCATAATCAAGGAAGTGCGAAACCTAGCTACTGCTAACTACGTACTATCCCATTATTTTGCATTAAATAATCATGAAATAGACGTATCTACGTAGAGAATTCGAGATTAATATAATGTACGCAACCAATATTTATACTGTCATCGGAAAAAACAAAGACTTTGGAAAGAAGACCCATATTCAATTGTTCTTAACAAACTGTTGTTCTAGATTAGACTTACATAAATTTAGTATAGTATATCAGACTAATCGGAGTAGCTGGTAGAGCTATGTTTTTTTCAGAGCTATATATGTTGACCACTATTTAGAGTTGCAATTTGTTAATTATCTAACCATTTCCCCTTTCCCTTCATAGATTGGTTAAAATTGGGTTCACTTGTAAATAATAAGTAATGAGTAGTGTTTACAGGATTAATGACCGACTAATAGATTTGTTATATGAACTACGGAGGTAAACTACAATATGAGAGAATAACAACCCATTATCATAAACAATATCAAAACATAAAAAACTCATCATTAAAAAGATTTAAACAAATAAGGAACAGATTTAGATCCACTTGTTTCTATAAAATGACGAAAATATTATTTTTTTAACAATAATTACAAGACTGTCACTAGATTTGATCCACTTGCTTTTATCAAATAACAAAAATATTATTTTTTGAACAATAATTACGAGGCTATCACTAGAATTTTAAAACTTTTATTTTTTGTTACAAACAACTTTTTTCATTTTTTTTCAATTTATTATCTTTTTTCTCTCTCTCTCGTACGGTTATGGGTGAATTAGAAAGAGACAGATTAATTTTAGATTCCCGATCTCCTCGAGATCTCCATTCCCTAAGCAATTCGGGCTCTTCAAATCTTGGTTTGTTTGATCATTCAAAAGATACAGATTAATTTTTCTTTCGAATATAGATGTTATGATGATGAGCTTAGATGGATTGAGTGACACGCTGGTGCCGTCGTAGTCGGTGGTCGTAAAGCAATTCGGGGCCACGAAGCCGACTTGAGGTTCGATTGATCTAAGGTTCTATTATGAAGATTAATTAATTGAGAAATCAGATGTTTTAAATTAGAGATGATATAATGAGACAGAGGTTGTCTTGTAATATTGCTGACAAATTGAAGGACTTGTGGTTGAGGTAAAAGGATGAGTGCAGTAGTAGAAGTTGAGAAAGAAGGGTATAAAAGTTGAATGAAGTTGAAAATAAAAAGTACGGTAGCAGAACTTGCTACGACAGTATCAAAATTTGAGAAGTACTGCATTAGCATAACTTAATTTGGCTAGCAGTATAGCAACACTAGATGAGTAAACGCGTAGCAGCAGCACTGAATAAGCTCGGTTAATTTTATATTTTTAGTTTGTATCTCAAAGTGGTTTGTTATATGATTTGTTCTCACATATATAGCGATATTATACTAATTTGCTAATTGGATAACTTATTTGATGTCGTCCTGCTTAATGTTTAATTGTCATGCAGTATTGAAAATAAAAACATGCTACTACATATATTGAAAATAAGTACTACTATATTAGATGAGAAATTAATGACGCTGCTACTGCACTTAATGACGCTGCTACTACACCAGCTGGACAACTAAAAGCATGATGCTACATCTACTGGCAGTGCATTGCACGTACTAAAAATAGGTGCTACTACATTAGTTGAGCCATTGAAAACCTGCTACTGCACTTATTAATGAAGCTGCTACTACACTAGCTGACTCACTAAAAAATTGTTACTACATTTACTGGAAGTTTAGCAGGAGCTAACTGTTCAGTGAATGCAGTAGTTGTAACTAATGGATGGTTTGACGACGAGTGCAGTAGCACAAGATTCAACGACGATAGTAGTAGTGGTAGTGGTAATAGTAGTGGTAGTAGTGGTAGTAGTAGTAGTAGTAGTAGTAGTATTGGTCGTTTTGTTGTTGGCAGTAGCAGCGATACATATTTAATGTTGTAGTATACAAGCAGTAGCAGAGAACTGCATACCGGAAGAATGCAGTTGGAGAATGCAATAGCATAAAATGACCTTCAATATGCACTAGCAGAATTGTGCAGTAAGAATGCAATAACAGAATTAACGAATAAATATACAAGTAGTAACATAACTAAAGGATTGTCGAAACACTAAGAGGATGTTAACCTCTGCTGCTACTTTAATTAAGATGTTAACCTCTACTACTACTTTAATTGGTATGTTAACCTCTGCTACTAATTCTACTATAATGTTAACCCTGCTACTACTTTTAATTGGGATGTTAACCCCTATACTACTTTTATTAGAATGTTAACCTCTGCTACTACTTCTACTGGAATTAACTGCTACTACACCAAGTTATTGAAACATGTTATTGTATAGACTTCTAAAAACATATTTAATTAGTGCAGGGTTAGTTTGGTAAATTAAATCATGACACATGAAAGATAAAGAAGATTGTCCTTATTTGTTAAAAACCGCTCTTATTTTTTAACAATAACTCAAGTGAGTTTATTTATATTTTAGAAACTTTTGAATAAGGTATATATGATATCGTAGTAAAATATACGAATATTCAAATCATCAAGCTAGAAATAAGGAAAAAGGAAAACAAAAGAAGCAATGAATGATTGTTTTATACAAATGCTCTAGTCACAAGCCTGTTCAATAAAATTTCTGTGGTGTGGCGCGGTATGTTATGCGCAGCAATTCCAACCATGCACACATACAAACCCGCACCTGCTGAAACCAAACAAAACACTGAAACACACTCCCACAAATATATATCTAACGAGAAGAGGGAGATTTGTTATTAGGGAGACCAAAAACATAAGAACTTAAGAAACACGAATCGACGCTTACGTACGTACACCTCCTTTTGGAAACACTTACTGTTTTGATCGAGAATAGGAACAACTGTCGAAAGAGATTTGGATTCGGAAGTGCTGGACTTGGAATCAGGACAAGAACTGCCGGATGTGCTGGAAAAAGTTAGGGGGTGAGAACTAGGTTCGGACACAGAGGTGACACCGGAACCGAAAGAGGAGGAAATGGATTCCGAGTTGGTACCGGAAGTTGATCCAACATTGGCACTAAGAGTTAAACTTGCCGGAGCTACGCCTGCATTATGTTGAAGTCCAAAGGCATGATTAGGTCTCTGCATTATTGGAGGTTCAAGAGTACTATGAGAAGGTTCAGCAGCTGCCTCAACTCCTGAAATGCCATAATGATGATCTAGAATCAACCTAGCAGCAGCAGCAGCAGATGCGTATTTTGGTGAGCTAGAATGTAGCACTTCAGAAACTAGGCTTTCCCTCGGAAGTACTTGAGTAGGTCGGATGTCAAATGTAGGGTTTAAGAATGGATGCTGCATATATATATATATATATATATATATATATATATATATATATCATGAGATATATAAGAAATTTATTGGAGAACATGAAATAATCCGTTTCTCTATTTATTTTCAGGCATATGGCGTACTATATATTATGCGAAATTTTTCAAGTAATACAAATATATGCGACTAGTTCCTTCATGTAGATCTTCTGTGGCTATTATCGACATATATTTTGAAATTTATCATCTGTATCCTACAATTCAATCTTCTGTGCATGTGAAATTGCCTAGGGTACTTGTCCCCCCTATTTTGAGATTAAGAACAAACTACCAATATTGATGAAGTCTAGTATCAATTTTACGGCATTGAATCATATCTGTAGCCCAAGCAAAACAGAATTCCTGATTAACACCGCTCAGTACTTCTACTACTAACCTCGTTTGTTCTACCGAGCTAGCTACATGTAAGAAAAACAACATAACCCAAGACCTGCGACATCTGTGGTTCCCCTCCGTCGTTAATCTCAAACACCACTGCCGCCGTCATAATCCCTCGGAACTGGACATTGCAGCAAATCACACAACCAAGATGAAGAAAAACTTATCCCATGCATGATGCATGCAGGCCATCATTAGCTAGGTTTACGACTGTTTGGTTGGTTTTAGTCACACTTATGGGTGGGTTCAATTGCTGGGCAAGTTAATAATTTGGTGTACGTCGATCAGTACGTATGTGGTTATTTCTTTCTTGTTAGTTGTTTTTATATACGTACAGGATCGATCTTTCTTAGACCAAATCATATAGCTCCACCTTCTTTCACCACTTGAGTGAATAACCGTGAGACCTATATGTGTACAAACATGTAGAATTCGATCGAGTGTAAGAAGTTGATATCTTAATTGGAGTTAGATAAGTGCCGTATCTATTTAATTATCAAATTCTCTGCTAGCTAGCTAGATGCGTGATCTGTAAATTAACTAGCTAGTTTGACATGAACAAGAAGATTCATTTTGTTTAGCACTTACAAAAATGCATACGTTTCATGTGGTAGCAAACAATTAATCAATTCATAAGCGGGAAGAGACTTCTATATATGATTTGAAATCATTAAACCTAGAATGGGATATTGGATGAAATTTTGTGAGACTTCCTGCCACAAAAGCTGTGTAGCAGTTGTACACCTAGCTAGTATTACTCGATGGTTAATACGTGTTGATATTCTGAAAATTACTACACAAACAAAAGCGAATGTTGTTCGATAAAAGTGTAAAATTATACAACACATTACACAAACAATTGCAAAGAAAATGAGATCACAAACTGAAACGCAATAGAAACAGTCAGGGATAAGGAATCTGGAAAATTCTAGGGTGAGTTGATGCATATAGTATGCATCAACTTTGTTGTTAAATTGTAAAATGAGTTGTTAAAGTAGTAATATTTGTTCTTAAAGTGGTAAAATGAGTCCTTAAAGTTGTAAATTTATAGTTACAACATTAGTGCTTATATGTTCTTAAAGTAGTAATTGAGTTGTTAAAGTTGTAAAATTGAGTGCTTATCCCATTAAGGACTCATTTTAAGGACTCATTTTATAACTTTAACAACTCATTTACCACTTTAAGAACATATAACCATAAATGTTGTAATTACATCTTTAAGAACTCATATTACAACTTTAACAACTAACATTACTACTTTAACGACTCATTTTACAACTTTACGACAAAGTTGATGCATTGTATGCATCAACACATCCTAGCCTTACCCAATCTATCTTATCCCACGCACTTAGTTGGGGTTTAGCCTTTTCATTACGCGCGCGCCAAGCTGCTTGTGTGGAAGACGCTGCCAAATGCTCCCAGAGCTCCAACTGAGAAACGCTTCCCTCTTTCCTAAAATGCCACCAAAACTTATACACAACACTCTTCAAGTCGTCGGCTCTGATAGCAAAGGCTTCGATTTTTCCCTGGGACATAACAGTTCTAGTTGAAATGGGTAAACCTGTAAAAGAGAGAGATTGGAATGCCCAAGTTAAAACCTCTTCTCCGTAAAAATCGCCTCTCTTCAACGTTTGACCAATTACGTTACTGGTTGTGTAAGTCCATGCAAGGCCTTGCACGATGAAGATCATCTTCCCAAGTGGTCTCCCCTCTTGAACAATATAGCTGTCTTCAGTGTATGTCACTGGCTTAAGATGCTGGCAGATTGCTATCAGAACATTTTGATGAATATTTTCAAGCACAGGCACCTAGAATATCAGTGTTTTGGTTAGTTAATTAGGTAAAGACCTAAGATGAGATAAACTAAAATGAGATTTATGATACATGGCCGGATTTGTTAAACCATGCCAATCAATCGACCACTAATTAACCTTCATCCATCTTTGCTTATACTGGAATATATGGATGAGAATAACTGAATAACTTAGGTTCATGATGATCTATGAGAAGGACTACTTATATCTTCATGATCGACAGAAGAGAAGGATCTAGTACTTACTTTCTTTAGTGAATCCAAACAGAGCAGCTGGATGATTCTTTTTTTGTCATGTACAGGAAGAATAGAGAGAATGTTTTGCAAATTGGTATCCTTGTTTTCTCCGAGTTTGTGTATGTTTTCCATGATGGCTTTCTTCAGATCCTCTTTTCGGATGTTATTTTTATATAACCACAGATCTACATCTGGTTTCAGCCACTGCTTCTTTTTTGATTTAAACTCGTTTATTATCTTTTGTGACTCCTGCATAGAAGTGGATTCAGTCGATAAGAAATATACCTTTATGACAGTAAGTTAAATTTTTTGATTTTAGGCTGATCATGTACTAACCTGCACCCTTGCATTTAGATATACCAAAAATAACGCCATGCCACTTATAGATATCAGCACAGACAAGAAGATTTCCAGTGTATACAGACTAGTCTGGAGGTTTGAACCAAAGGAACTGTAAAACGGAAATCAAGCATCGTAAACACAGTAGCGTATATACAAAAGACAAAACATCATTCTAGACTTCTATTACTTGTTACAGATCGAAAAGTAAAAAAAATCACGTTCATTTCAGTTTTTCACATCTCTTATATATTCCGATGACCACGTACAATGGTTTGTATTTATTTAGTTTTTTTGCATCTGAATTAACTCTGTTGATATGATCTGGTACGTTTATACTAACCTCAGATTTCTTAGTGCCCACCAAAACGATTGTGTCATTCTTTTTACGGCACTTGTTGAACTTGTCACATTAGACTGAAGAGCGTGGAGATATATACCGAAATCAAAGACTTCTGGATTTGCTTCTTTTACCGGATGGCATAATTCATCCCATTTAGAGATATGTGCGGTGTTTAATAAGGACATCTTATCACAGAAAAAACTACGAGTACTGATAGATTTACACTGCTCAGTTTCTAGGAGCTTGTTGCAGTGTGACTTCCAACAATCTATCTGTCGTTGAACAGCAAGACGGTACCACAAAGCTCCAAATAGCTGAATGATATATCACACATAATTAATTTAATTACTAATCAGGAATTAGTATATTTGTATGGAAAGGAAACCTTGATGTCTAACTGAGGGTTAACGTGATTCCTAAAAGAGTTAGAAACTAGTTAAAACGAACAAGTTACAAACAACAATAATTATATGAAGGGGTATTTAACGTTACATCAAATTTAGTATGCTTATTTTAGATTACACTTACATTTAAAATTATTTTAAAATACATCCAAACTTATTAATTAGGTTTGTCTGAACTAAATAAATATATTATTTAGAAAAAATAATAAAAAAAATTTCTCTAGAATTACGAAGTTGTCACTATCTCCAATAAACCCCAACCCCTAAACCCTATACCTAAAACTCAATTCCTCCATAAACCCTAACTCCTAACCCCTAAACCTTAAACCCACTACAAGGGGAAGGTGTTTAGCCGAAAAAACAAAAAAAAAACGGCTAAAGTGAATTTAGGTTGGCTAAATTAATTTTTTCGTCGGCTATAGTCTGTGAACTTTAACCGACAAAATTTTAAAATTTTATCCGACGAAATATATAATTTCATCAGCTAAAGTGTCTTATATTTGCACATCTAGATAACAACTCATTAAAAAAAAACGGGAGAAAAAGTTTAGGTGTTATCGAAATTGTTGGGTGTTGTCAAAATCTGTTCAAAATTAGTTTATGGAGCTATATATAGGTACATATATATATTGATTTTGAGTTTTATTTGAGTTGATTTAAGAGTTTTATTTGGGTTATATAATATTAATTTTTATTTTTATTTGAGTTGATGAATTTTGAGTGTGATTGAGTTGAACGATTTTGATTTGATAATATATATATGAAGTTGTTGTTAATAAGTAGTATATATACGTTTTAATTAATTTAATTATAATATTATGTTAATGCGAGGGACAGAACCAGAATTTAACCATGAGGTGTGCTAAATTAGGTGGTAATCCTATAGATTGGGTGAAGCCCAAAAAAATTTCTGAGGTTTTTACAAAACCTGCATAAGATCATTCTCTTCATATTATAACAACAAAAATTTGGAGCCAAAATCAATGCATATCCAGTGATACTAAAACACTCAAACCGCATATATTAGAACCTATAAATGTGAGAGAAGAGTAGTGAGGAAAGCGACTTGGCAGAGACGATATACATATATGATTTTTACTGAAACTGAATTAGGACATATCATATATATACCAGCTTGTTTCTCTTCAAAACATTGAGGGGGGCTGCAGCATATCCAAACCTACCCCTGCATTCGTGTCTGGTTGATGCATGGTATGAATTAAGTTGCTTATGATATGTTGTTTATGATTTTGTGATGATTGATGTTGATATATAATATTGTTATGTAATTAATAATTAGTTTGTATATATATGTGTGTGTTAATTATTAATTTGTTATTAATTACTTGTAGTAAAATATATACTAAATGATTTGAGATTTTATATATTGAATTAATTAATTAGAGTTATACATATATATTTTGTTATCTTTTCAGGATATGGATAAGAGTTGGATTTCGCTTCTAAAATTGGACAAAAGATATGGTAAATGAGTTTTTCCCATAAGATGGAGCTCGTAATGTTGTCGGATCTAGATGAATTTTTTTTCATAAACATATTTCGATATAATGATGATATCTGACGGTGGGATTTTTGTTTGTAAATTTTGATGATCGGAATCACAACATGCTTACTAATGTTGTATAACTTATTTACCAAGTGTTAAGTAAATGTTTCGTTTCAAAAACAAACTATAAGTATAAGCTTCAAAAGAAAAAAGTCATGAAATAAGATATGACCGGAATGGTGAAATACATCTACGGTTGAAAAAAACATAATTCCGGTAAAGTCTCGGTGTCGATAGTTGCGGTTAATACAATTTTTCATTCTTTCTCCCTATAGGTAGCCCTATCTCCGGTGGTTATTTTTCATAAAATTTTTATACCACTGGTTGCGTCACATTTATTTGAAACTATTTTCAATTGAAGGTCTGGCCAAAATACGTAATTTAGATGGTCTACTGACTGTTTTCGTGCGTTTAGGGGTTTGATTTATGGGATTGACTGTCTAGATGGAGCCCGTAACGTTATTGGATCTAGATGAATTTTTTCTCATACACATATTCTGACATAATGATGATATCTGGCAGTCGGATTTTTGTCTGTGAATTTTGATGATCGAAATCACAACATGCCTACTAATGTTGTATAACTTGTTTACTAAGTGTTAAGTAAATGTCTCGTTTCAAAAACAAACTATAAGTAGAAGTTTCAAACGAAAAAAAGTTATGAAATAAGATATGACCGGAATGGTGAAATATGTTTACGGTTGAAAAATTACGTATTTCCGGTAAAGTCTCGATGTCGATAGTTACTGTCAATACAATTTTTCATTCTTTCTCCCTAGGGGAAGCCATATCTCCGGTGGTTATGTTTTATAAAATTTTTATACCACTAGTTGCGTCTTATCAATTTGAAACTATTTTCAGTTGAAGGTCCGACCAAAATACGTAATTTAGACGGTCCAATGACAAAATATGTATGATTCCAATTGGGGGTTTTAATTCAAAATTTGTTAAGTTCGAATTGCAGACATATATAGTTGTAGGTTTGCAGGTTCGAATTGCAGACCTGAATTCGGTTGTAGGTTTGTTGGTTCAAATTGCAGACAATGGGGGGTTTTGTAGATTTCAGTTTTGCAGGTTTTAATATATAGTAGTAATAGTGTTATTCAAAAAGTAATATGTGTATAATTGGGGTTTTGTAGCTTTGAGTTTTGCAATTGATAATCATAATTACTTCGGTTTTGTTTGTTGTGTCCTGAAATTGTACTTAATTTTGATTAGACGAATGAATTGGCGGTGTTTTTGTTTGTTGGAGATCTATGATGTTAACTCAAGTTATTACGAGTAATTGATAATGTTGTTGTAGATTTGGATTTGGTTTTTGCAGAAATTGAAATTAAAATTAAAAATTAAAATTGATAATTTTGTTGAAATTAAAATTAATAATTTAAATTGAATTTGGGGTTTTAACAGTTTTAGTTTAATTGTTATTAGTGAATTCTAAAAATTTTGTTGTGTATTAAAATATTAATTGTAGGAATTCTAGGAATTGTTATTAATTGTTACTATATTCATATAATTTATTAATATATTGATAAATATTGTTAATATATTGATAACAAGTGTTAATTAAAATATAAAAAATTACAATTCAAATAATTTATTAAATTGATGTTGTAATCAGGATGAAAGGCTTGTTTAGATCGACGAAGGGTTCAAAGGGCCAAAATTCCGAATCGTCTGAGGGAACGTGTAACAACCCTCAAACGTCGTTTCAAGGTTCCATGACAGCCAGACGTGCGACCCTACTGAAGATGGCGCAAAGGCAGCCGAGCGCCACCCATTTATCGAGGTGGCCGGGCGCCCCTTAGTCATAGAGGAAACTGTGGCCTCCAACCCAGACGGAGGTGTCTGTATCACGTATGCCTGAGATACACCGGGCGCCGACTCCGGGTCCTACTGCTTCGGATGGTGAGTCATCCGGGGTACAGATGCAGTCGTATGTTCTCTACCTTCCGCAGATGATACCGGCCTTACCTACAGTCGATGACTCATGGGCGCCGATTTATCCACTGTCCCCGCAGGTGGCTCCATCAGCGGGGTAACGGTTCTTGCTTTTTGATACAGATCTTATTTCTGCGATGGTATCATCATCGGCGACATAGACGAAATCTACCGCGTCCGTCACAACCCCCTCAGGTAATGAAAGATAAATAATTTTTTTTTCTTATAATGTCATAATAAAGGTTATCCGATTTTAATAATCAATTTGTGATAGACAATGTCAGAGCCAAGCTGACAAGGAAGAAGAGAGACCCTGTCATAGGGAAGGCTCTCGAGAAGACCGTGAGTACCTCAGGGAGGATCATCATCGATACTGACGGGGATGGTCACGTAGTATCAGACAGGAAGACGAGAATGTACTCCGGCCGCATGGGAGCGTTTATTAGGGATAAAGTCCCTATGTTGTGGTCAGATTGGGGTGAGGTACCGCAGGAGGTTAAGGACATGTTCCACAACGCAATGTTGGTAAATTTACAAAATTACTCAATAATATTATGTATTATATTGTTGATTTATGAAAAACTAAACTAATAAACGTTTTAAAATATGTGTGGTTTGACGTTCCTCAGCACCTGAGAAACACCTGGACGGACGTTATGCATGGGGGAAGGTATGTTGGAAAGTTAATGAAAAACAAAATTATATGTGTAATTAATAATATTTATAATTTTTTATGGTATCTGCAGGTACAAGGAGTTGAAAACGACTTACGCACCCACTGGACTACGCATAGGAATACACGTTCTTGTACCACTGTTGATTTCTAGTTCAGGGAGTACGAGTGGCGTTGGCTTCTGATATCAGAATTCAACAGTCCTCATAAACATGTAATTAAAAAAAATTAATTAGTTATATTGTTATTAATTAGTACGTTTTAAAATATTTTACTAATATTTTATTTTATTTTCCTTTGTAGGCCGTTTCCGGACGAACGCTCAGAACCGGCAACGCAACACAAACAACCAGCATGTCAGTTCTAGACTGTTCGCATCGTTGATGAACGAGGCGGCCATGAAACATTCAGAAGTCAACCGGTACGTCTATACGTACGAGAAGGCATATCCTGACGCCCAAGAGGATATTGTAAGTCATTTTATGTTTTCAAATTTTTAAAATTATATATATATATATATATATATATAATTCAAAATGTTAATTAATTATTTGTTCCTATCCAATTAGGCAAAGGTGAGGCAGGCTAGTGACTAGATGATGACTGCTATAGTGAGGGAGACATGGCCAGACACGTAGGAGGAAGACATGTCTGAAGCCATGTCCTGGATCGACACTTCGGATCTGAGGGTTGGGGGAGGATCATGGGCACAATCTTGCCACTGCGAGGAAACAACTTCTACTGCCGGGGCCTAAGAAAGAAGGGTGAGGGGGTATTGAAGACCACTATCGGATTTGAAAAGAATGCAGTCTCGACCAGCAGCAGGACGACTCAGCTAGAGGCGGAAGTTTCGATGCTACTGGAACAGCAAGCCGTCCAGTCAGCATATACTGTCATTTTACATGAGTATAATGCGGCAGTATATTCCACCCTACAGGCACAACATCAACAGATATTTCAGTACTTGCAAGAGTTTTCAGTTGCCCAGCTTCAGGGACTTCCGGCTCCGCCCATACCTGCGCATATACCCCTACCTCAGCCGCCACAACCTCCTCCTGACGCAGATATCGATTTAGATTATATAGATTTTATATAGTTTTATGGGTTTATGAACAATTTATAAATAATTTAATGAAAAATGTATTGTCACTTTTGATGGTGTTGTTGGTTTATATGAAATTGTTTTAGTGTAATTTGTAGCTTTCTTCGAATGGTAATTTAGAAATTTTAGGTTTTTTTGGCTGGAATGGACCTATAGCCGACGAAATTTACTATAATTCGTCGGTTATATGTTTTATTTTTAGCCGACGAAATATGACCTATTTCGTCGGGTATAATAGTATTTAGCCGACGAAATTTATTATAATTCGTCGGTCATATGTTTTATTTTATTTTTTTAATATTTAGCCGACTAATTATAGTAAATTTCTTCGGCTATAGATTTTTTTAAAATTTTTTATTAAATACTTTAGCCGACGAATATATTAATATTTCGTCGGCCAAAGTGTCAGGTTAAGGCCGACGACAAATTATTTCGTCGGCTTTAGTATTATTTTAGACTACGAAAAATATATAAATAAGTCGTCGGCTAAGTGTGAAACTATAGCTGACGACCACTCTTATTTTGTCGGCTAAAGTTATAGCTGACAAGTCTTTAAAGACGACATTTTAGCCGAAGAATTTAATGAACAGGCCGACAAAAATTTTTCTTCAGCTAAAGTGTTGATCCTGGTAGTATCACCACCCAGATTATCTGATTAAGTCTATACGACTTGATAATTCTGGAGAGTTTACTTCTATGACTTTTGATGACTATTGCATGTCTATCGGGATTAAAGTTGAACATCGTGTACCTCATGTGCACACCAAAACGGTCTTATTAAAGCTACTATCAAGAGACTTCACGTGATCGCTCGAGCATTGGTATTGTGCACCAACCTACCAATTGCATCATGGGGTTATGCAATAGTACATGCAACTTTACTTATTTGTTTCAGACCCACTGCTGCATACTAAAATGGGTCCACTGAGATGCTTGGGTATCTACGTTGGGTATGAGTGTAACACCCCGTACCTAAAAGTTATATTTCTACAAGGGTTCATGAGTTACAGAGAGCTTTTAACTGTGACCGGTAATTTATTAAATTATTACTCGAGTTTATTTTTGAGTTTTTCTAAACTCTTTGAATTCCTCATTTAATGACTCGATGTTGTAGTACGTGTTGACACGAGTCTCCAGGTATTTTCAAAATATTTTTCAAAGCTTCCGTCTATTTTTTGTGAATTTCTGAAGTTTATAGTAATTTTTAATTATTATTCTGGTAAAACGTTTTTACTATTTACTTTTTACCTTCATTAAATCTGGGCCATAGGATCGATTGGGGAGTTGATCTTAGCCGTTGATTTGGATATAAATAGGGGGAGAGAGAGTTGACCCGAGTCAAAACCCAACTCGGGCGTTGACCCGAGCCCAGCCTCTCTTTGCTCTCGATATCTCTCTCCGCCACCATCGTCGCCATCGCGTCAGGCCGCCTCTGGCTGTCGCACCACCTCCAAAACATTCCTCTCCTCCTCCCCTTCAAAACCCCCTACCAATTCATTCTAGTATTAATTTTGGAAGAAGATCGGCCGACAAAGAACTCGACTGTGCTCATCGAAGTTGGGCCAATTCAGGTGACCTCTTGGCTGGACAAGGGTAGGTTTTCGTTCCCCTCCTCTTTTCCTTTATTCCTATGTCTTGGGTGTCCGAGATGAAGCCATAATCGAAGGGTCTTAATTTTAATTTTTTCTGGGTTTTGGATAGTAGGATTCTGGCGAAGCTCAGAACTCTGGCAACGACTTCTAGAGGATTCGATGTTGCTTTTCGAGCTTCTGGGCACCTACATTGTTATCCCTTGGCCGTTGGTAAACCACTCTCCTTCCTGCATCGAATTAGTTTGATTTCGGTCAAGTTGGATATTTTCTGGGGTTTTGGTGATTTTCTGCAGATTGATGGATTTTGAACTCGTTTGTTGCTTCTGTGAGGTTGTAGTGTTGTTGGGACCTTGGAGCTGAAGAGGGAGAAAAGGAGGAAGAAGGACAGAGGCCGTGTCCAAGTGCAGGAGCGGTATTGATCCTCTGTTGGGGTGTAGAGATCAACTTCGAATTCGGAGCATAGGAGGTAAATAATTGACAAGGGGTTTTAGGGCATTTTTGTTTGGATCTGTCTTGTTGTTGTTGATGTTGAACATGGTTTTGGAATATGACAGTGAATTTTGAAGGAGGAGTTGAGGAGCTGCTCTTGGCAGCTGAATTGGTGTGGCTGCGTAAAGAAAATTCTTGGGTGTAGAGAGCAATTCGGGTGCTGTTATTTACTGTATAGTAAAAAGGTGAATTTCATATGCTAATGGTTATGCTTGTGAATTCCGAAAAGTGTGTGTTTAATCGAATTGGACTAGGAGATATGGTTTGGGTAGTTTGGATTTAAAGTTGAAGGAATGAGGTAATTGGAGTCGTAGAGTTTTGATAAGTCGCAGAACGAATAATTGCAGAAAAGTCGTAAAAAGAAAGTTTCCATTTTGGAAAAGTTTCCATTAAGGGAAAGTTTCTACTTTGGGAAAGTTTACATTTTTGAAAGTGGCTAGTAAAAAGATTTGAGCTGGTCGAGAATTGGTCAAATGTTGAATTGTTATCTGAAGATGATAATTGAAAAATCTAAAAAATGTCAAGTTGATCGTTTTAAGTAAAATTGGTGATTCACATTATCGGTTTACCAACTCAAGGTTAATGGAATGACCAAAAAATGCATTGGGTGTTCATAGTAGTCAATGGATTATAATATGACACCTAATGTTAATTACATGATCAAGGGAAGTGTAATTAGAGTCGAATTTGGTTGTCAGTAAATAAGTAAATAGTCGATAATCAGAAAAGCAAGCTAAAATGGTTAAAGTGTCTTAAAAAGGAATTGGTTAGTCAACTCTTGGTCAAATTAAGATTTCCTAGTCAAACTATGAAAAGTACAAGTCAACGGTATAAACGACTGATGTGCTCATTAATTTAACAGTCAATGGTCGAACGTGCGATTGGACTTGACCATGTGGATATTTCTAGGTGACGCTCGAGGGGCATTTCGAGCATTGAGAATGTCGCATTAAGTACTATGAGTAGACTTTTATTTTATGTAAATAAATGCATGCCATGTATTGTGATTTAAATGGTTTTATGGATTTACTCAGTAAATTGTGGTTTTCGGTTTTCTGTTTATTTCGATTCCTTTGGTAAATGCGAGCACCTCAGTGTAGGGTTTTTAACTGTTTATTTCTCATGCTTTATGGATTTCGGCTCGCACATGATTTATTTTGGGTTAAATGATTTTTGACGGGAAAGAACCGTCGTACAGATGGGAATCGAACCCGATATTTTATTGAGATTTAAGATCGGGCATTTACCGGTTATATTTGATGTTTTGGCATTTACCGGGATTATGATATATTTGGCCAAGGGCCTGAATTTTATTAAATTTGACTAAAGGCCTGGATTAATGCTTTATATTTGGCCTTAGTTGGGAAAAGGGGAAAACTGTGGTTTTGTTATCACGAGATTTTATATTTATTGATTATATGAGGGTTGTGGAATTTATTTTAGCTAGCGGACGGCGCTCCTCATTCGGTGGAGTGGAAGCGTGCCACTTGTTGCGCTCATCTCCTAATTAGGGGAGATGGTAGTTTAGAGCGGAATTGCGTCGTCACTGAGGGTGAGTGGTACACTAGAGCTCTTAGCTCCGAACCTGGCATGTGAGATGTTGTATTCGTGATATTCTTCCCCTATTATTTGATGATTAAGCTGCAGGCCGAGATTTGTTTTCATTTATTTTTTGGCTGCAGACCTGGATTATTTTATAATTGGCGTAAGGCCAGCATTTGATTTTATAATTGACGTAAGGCCAGCATTTGGCCAAAATTTTGAGACATTTACCCCTCCATGATAGACCTCCTCATATAGATAAATAATGGTAAATAGTAGGTATGTTGTGATTCCGGTCATCAAAATTCACAAACAAAAATACGACCGTCAGATATCATCAATATGTTGAAATATATCTCTGGTAAAAAATTCAACTTTATCCGATAAATTTAAGGACTTCATCTAGACGGTCAATCTCGTAAGTCAAACCTCTATATTGTATTGACTGCAACTACCGGCACTGAGACTTTACCGGAATTACGTGATTTTTCAACCGTAGGCGTATTTCACCATTCCGGTCATATCTTATTTCACGATTTTTTTGTATTTGAAGTTTCTACGTACAGTTTGTTTTAGAAACGAAACATTTACTTAAAGCTTAATAAACAAGTTATACAACATTAGTACGCATGTTGTGATTCCGATGATCAAAGTTGAGAAACAAAATTCCGACCGTCTGATATGATCATTATATCTGTATATAAGAAAAAATTTAACTTAATCTGACAACCTTAAGGGCTCGATCTTTACGGTCAATTACGTAAGTCAAACCTCTTAACGCACGGAAACGGTCATTTGACCGTCTAAATTACGTATTTTTCCCGGACCTTTAACTGAAAATAGTTTTAAATCGATGAGACACAACCAGTGGTATAAAAATTTTATGAAAAATAACTACCGGTGATAGGGCTACCTCTAGGGAGAAAGAATGAAAAATTGAGTTAACAGCAATTTTCGGTACCGAGACTTTACCGGAATTACGTGATTTTTCATCCATAGACGTATTTCACCATTCCGGTCATATCTTATTTCACGACTTTTTTTCGTTTGAAGCTTCTACGTATAGGGTTTAGGGTTTTAGCCGACGAAATTAGGGTAATTCGTCGGCTAAAGTTAAATAAATAAATAAAATAAATAACTATAGCCGATGAAATTAGGGTATTTCGTTGGCTAAGGTTAAATTAATAAATAAAATAAATAAATAACTATAGCCGACGAATTACCCTAATTTCGTCGGCTAAAGTTAATTAAAAATTCAAATTTTTTGGCGGGGATTTTTAAAATTTTGACATTTTTCGACTAAAATTTTAAACTTTAGCCGACGAAATTTCGTCGGCAATAGTTCAAAATTTTCTATATTTTTCATTTTTCTCCTCCTCCTCTTCATCTTTCCTCCTCCTCCTCTCCCTCTCCTAACCTTCTCCTCCTTCAAATCCTTCTCCTCCTCCTTCCTCCTCTAAATCCTTCTCCTTCCTCCTCCTCCTCCTTCTCTAAATTCTTCTCCTCCTCCTCTAAATTATCCTCCTCCCTCCCCCTCCTCCTCTCCCTCTCCTAACCTTCTCCTTCTCCTCTCCTCTTCTCCTCCCCCTATTGTCCTTCTCCACCACCAGTGTAAAAACGAAAAAGAAGTAAAATTTTTAATCAAAAATACAAGAAATTAAAAAAGAAAAAAAATATTAAAAAATTAAAATTGCTATAGCCGACGAAAAATTTAATAAAATTCGTCGGCTAAAATTAAAAAAAAAATAACTATAGCTGACGAATTACCCTAAAATTCGTCGGCTAAAGTTTAAAAAAAAATAATAACATAAAAAAATAATAATAACTTTAGCCGACGAATTTTAGGGTAATTCGTTGGCTAAAGTTAAATACATAAATAAAAATAATAGCTATAGCCGATGAAATTTAATAAAATTCGTCGGCTAAAATTAAAAAAAAATAATAATAACTATAGCCGACGAATTACCCTAAAATTCGTCGGCTAAAGTTAAATAAATAAATAAAAATAATAGCTATAGCGACGAATTTTAATAAAATTTCGTCGGCTAAGGTCCAAAAATTCGTCGGCTAAAGTCTAGAAATTAAGCGACGAAAAATTTCTTCGTCGGCTAAATAAATGACTTTAGCCGACGATGAACAGTAATTTCGTCGGCTATAGTGTTGGCCGACGGATTTTGCCCGAAGACTTCTTAGCCGACGACTGTAGCCGACGAAATTTAGGGTTTAGCCGACGAAAAAATTTCGTCAGCTAAAGTGGTTGTTTTGGTAGTACTAGTCGAGGGGACATATTCTCCTGTAATTGACATCATTACTTTCCGCTACCTTATAAGCTTGGTAGTGTCCGAGAATCTTGATAGGCAGCTAATGGATGTGGTTACAGCTTATCTTTATGGGGATCTTAATTCAGAGATATACATGAAAGTCCCTGATGGGTTTTCGTTACCTAACTCAAATGACTATAAACCATGGAGTGCGTATGCTATGAGATTGAAATACTCACTTTACGGATTAAATTAATCTGGGCAAATGTGGTATACTCGTCTAAGTGACTACTTGGTTAGGAAAGAATACAAGAATGATGAACTATGTCTATGCGTGTTCATAAAGAAAACAAGTTCCCAATTCGCTATAGTCGTCGTCTATGTTGATAACATGAATATAATTGGAACTCTTAAAGAGATAAGAGAAAATGCAACATATTTGAAATCCAAGTTTGAGATGAAAGATCTTAGGAAGACTTGATTTTGCCTAAGCCATGAGCTAGAGCACCGAGCCTATAGAATTCTAATCCCACCAGTCTGCATATGTTCAAAAGATGCTTACGCGATATAACATGGACAAAATGAACCCAGATAGCACTCTCATAATTGGTTAAAGTTTGGATATCAATAAAAATCAATTTCGTCCGAAAGAAGACAATGAAGAGGTTTTGGGCGCAGAGGTCCCATAACTTAATGATAGCGCATTGTTGTACCTAGCTAAGTGCACTCGACCAGATATTGTTTTCTCAGTGAACTTGTTAGCTAGATTTAGCTCGACATCAACCCAACGTCATTTGAGTGGTGTAAAGAATGTCTTTCGATATCTTAAAGGCACCATTGACTTAGGATTGATCTTTTCCTACACAAATACAAAGAAGACTGGAACAAGTCTTACGGCATATGAGGACCACAGTCTCCGCCAGAATTGGGACCGAACCACCGCCGTCGATGTCGCACATGGGCCTGATGCCGTGCATGCCACCGACATCACATGTGTTGATTGGTTTCTCCCACGCCTGATACTTGTAAGATCCGCACAAAAGACGTTCTTAAACTGGTTATATATTCACCATTAGCACTACGACGATATCATGGATATCTACTAAACAGACTCTTGTGGCAACATCCTCAAAAGATGCAGAGATCATTGCTCTACATAAAGTTGTTCGAAAATGTGTTTGGTTGAGGTCGAACATTGAACACATTAGATGAACTAGTTGATTGAAGACACTGCAACGTGTATCGCGCAGATGAATTTTGGTTGCATCAAATGTGACAATACAAAGCATATCTCACAGAAGTTATTCTACAATCAATAACAACAAGTGTTTCTTAACATTAAAGTGAACCAAGTGAGTTCTGAAGGAAACGTGGCAGATTTATTTACTAAATTTTTGCTTAAGTCTACATTTGATAAGTATGCATGCTTCGGCTATCAAGTCTTCTTGAGTAGTGTTTACATCAGTGAGAGTTCACATAATTGGCGTGTTGCACTCTTTTTTCCTACGATTAAGGTTAAGTTTTTCTACCACTGGGTTTTTGTTACTTGACGATGTTTTTAACGAGACAACATCTTAAGCACCACCAGCATAACAGAGCGCGGCACAAGAGAGGGTGTTTTAGGATATTTTAATTTCATATTAAATGTGACTTTTCCTAATGCTATTAGAATTAGATTATGTTTCCATATCCATTCTATATAATCCTCTATAAATAGAGGCATTTTATCAATGAATAATACATATCTATTTCATAATTTATCTTTTCTAGCCTTCCATTCCTATTTTCCTTGATCAGTTTCATTATTTATCCTAAATAATAAGTTTATTTTGTTTAGACAAACCTAATTAATAAGTTTGTTTGTATTTTAAAACAATCTTAAAGATGAATTTAATCTAAAATAGGTCTACCAAATTAGGTATAAAGTCAAATACCCCTTTTCTAAATTGATGATATGGTTTGGTGACATACCACCTCGAGTTAAGGTAAAAAATCTTTATTATTTTCCAATTATTATATATGGTCTTTTTAATAGTGGAAAAGCGTACTAATACAACAGTACTCATCATAGGTTAATTAAAGGATTAATTTTAGTTTAATTACCTGAGATTTGTGGCTAACATCATTTCACCCTCCTATACTTTTAATTTTGAAAGATTACCCCTAAAGTTTTCGATTTTCATCAATTATGCTCACTTGCTGAAATTCTGTTTAATTTGGACGTTAATTATAACTTTATAACTTGCTTTAAAGACAAATATAGTCATCTAACAACAAAAATTATCTTTTAGAGCCTTTTTAATAAGACTACATATTAACATTTAATATCTAAATTGGTCAGAATTTTAGCAATTGAGCATGATTGATGAAAATTAAAAACTTTAGGAGGTAAACTTTCAAAATTAAAAATACGGGGGTGAAATGATGTTAGTCCCAAATTCTTAGGTAGGTAAATTGAAATTAATCCTTAATTAAATTTTAATTTTAGTTCAATCGTATATAAAGTGAGTGAATATATTAGATCAGAACTTACATGAGAAGCAAGGACGAACGGAAGGTAATCCATTACAGCTTTAAGCCATTTTCCCATTCCAGACTTGAAGATAGGACGTCGCTGCCTCAAGGATACGTACATGTGATATATTCGTAAGCAATATTGGACTGGAGTCGTGATTATAAGAGCATAAGTAGGATCCCATGTATATAACAGAAATTTCGAGCATATGGAGGAGAGTAACAGTCCCTACACACATGATGTGATATATCTCATCAGAAGCTAGTGTCAGCCGTGAGAACAATTTTACTTTGAAAGGGGCGTCTTTTACCTCTGGAAGGGGAAGAGAAACCAAAATGAGATATAGAACCGTTATGGGCAAGGTCCTAAATGTCTTCTTACACCAACTAACAGGCCCCTTCGAGTTCTTTTCCTCTTCGGAACTAAGAACTGTCTTTTGGTTACTTCTAGTCCAGAAGTCCCACGACTTGGGCAAGTCGATTGCGTAAAAGACATCGACGGCTGATCGTAAACCAATATACGTCCACATCAAAGTTTGGTGCAGTTCCAAGCATTTGCCGTTGATCACTGGAGAGTAACAGTACAAAGGATCAATGAAGATTGCAATTGCACACGATATTGTAAAGATTGCATTCCATGTAATTTTTGGATCTTCTAACTTTTTTGCAGTACTTGTACTCTCCAATTCCATATTTCTGAACAAAACAAAAATTGGAAATATCAAGAAATATATATGGATCAGAAGACACTTAGCTATATCGACATTTAATATGCTTCCAAATACAAGGGCTTCCTAACCGTAGCTCAATTGCTACTTCATCATTGGCTGACTTGTCGTTCATGCTGACCAGATATCCCTAGCTACACTGTTAACTGTCAATAACACCCAAGGAGAATAAATTCAATTACTTGAGGTAGAAAATAAATCGACTAGCTCCATGCATACATAGTAGTGATTAAACTGAAAGCCAAAGAATTATGTAGGTAGTAATTAATTAAACTCCAGTCTTAGTCCATGTGTACGTATGCATGAAGCCATGAACTAGTAAGCCCTAATTACTAAACCTGGAGTCTGGAGACAATAGAGAGATGAATAATTCATTTCCCGGAGATCGTTAGCTCTACTAGATCGATCAGATGAAACTTACAGCATGAACAAGATAGAAAGATCACTGGTACTGTAAGGCCAAGGAAATTCTCGTTCTTCAACTGATCGATATACAATTAATCATATATATATATATAAAGGTCTGCATAGCCTCCGCTGATTGGCAACCACATATATAATATCTATCATGCATTTCAACTTTTCAAGATCATAATCTCCATGATGTACCTTACGAGATTTTTTTGACAATAATAGTACTGATATGATCACTATCAACAGAAGGGAACAGATAGAAAGGGTTAATTAGTAAGAACAGATCAACAGAATACATGCTCAGTAACTCGGTAAGGGATATATCTGAAGGATGTGATAATATCAGTTTGCATATAATATATAGAAGATTTGAAGATTTACATCAAAGAAGAGGTCATGTAGCTACGATCTGAAGAATGAGTTACCTACTTTATGAAACTTCTTGGACCAGCCGGCCCCCTTAATCATGCAGGTATCTGTTTGTTTTGTCTCTAACATTTGGAACGTAGTACAGATCTTATCGGAATAATTGCCATGTTTTTCAAAGTTTAATTGGTTCCTCTCATGCAGAGATGTGGTGATGTACGCACTCACAAATAAAGGTTATATAATGCAATTTTGTAACCATTGAAAAGGTTAAGTGCGGCGGGCCTCCAATTGGGAGATCAAAAGTTATTGCCTGATCAAAAGTTATTGGTGAGTTTAGTATTATGTGACTTATAAATATTTGTCTGTTAGATTTATTTTATCAATTAATACAAACTGGTGAATGGAACTCATCACAACCTTTCACTTATCCGCTACACATGCTTATTAGTGGGGACATATAAACAAACAACTTTAGCTTTTAGGACATTTATTAGTGGGGACATATAAACAAAATTGATCTTGAATGAATAATTGATCCCTTTCCAACTTTGAAATTTGATAGCCGGCTCTTTGAAATTACACTGATTTTGGTTGATAGCCTCATAATGGACCATTAAGTGATTTGCAGTTTTACAGAGGTTTGAAGTTGAGGGCTTTGAACAACTAATCCGTCCAATTGAAAGGGAGTACAACATTACATAATGTCTCAAGCTATGCTTATTAATTATTTCGTGATGAGTTTATAGAATTCTTACATATATGTTCCTCATTATCTCTAGTTATGCAATTAATATCTCGGTGCTTTCACTTTCAGCAGTGGACTTACCTAATATGTCGAAGCTCTTAAAAGACTGCCTTTGAGTAATATTAGTTTGCAGTTGTTTTTTGGGTTAGAACTTAGAAGAATCTAGTTTTCTTATTATTTTATCATTGTATGTTCTGAATTGGCTTCGAGGCTTTGATTTTGATGATATATATATATATATACAGGCGGACGTCCGGTCTGATCATCCAGGCGCAAGGACAGGTATGTGAAAGGTTACAGGAATTTCAATAAGAAGAATTTCAATATGAAAGGTTACCAGAATTTTGTTTTGAGTGCAGTATTATTGGGCATCCGACACGAGTATGTGATTATAAATTGAAAAGTATAGGTTTATTTATAATTTGTTAGGGTGGTGATATATATATATATATATATATATAAAGTTTTTTGTTTGTTTATATGTTGTGCATAATAGTGTGGTATTTATAATAGGACAACATGGCAAGAGAGTCTTAAAGAACACTCAGTTTCTCACGCAAGTCGTCGTCTTCCAAGACTTCTCAACTACAGGAGCATCTTCAGAGGCCTTGCTTAAGTAGCCGCCCAACAAACGCGTGCTTACGCTGATGCCCAGCAGGCTTAGATGACTTAGTATCAAGCGTTTTCTACACATCTTCAGGCGCAAGGACTCCCGCCCCACCTCCTATGCCACCAATCAATCTCATTCGATGTTCTAGAGCAACAAGAGGATCAGCAAGATAATAGTAGTGCTTATTCATATTTGCAGAACATAGATTTAGATGATAATTAGTTTAGGTGTTATATGGGTTTAGGTTGAACACTTAACTTAGTTTAAGCGTTAAGTTTAAAACATACGCTTAAGTTTCATTAATTTGTGTTTGTTAACGAAAATGTGTTTCGTTTTCATTTTGGGTGTTGTTGGCTATTGTGGAAATAAAATTGTGGAATTGGCAAGTTCTGGGAATAGAAATTCAGAATTTACAGTTTTTTTTTCTTCAGACTTTAGCCTACGATATATAAAGATTTTCGTCGGCTAAAGTCTAGTTTGGTCAACCATTTTGACGAACATGGGAAGTTTTGTCTGACGAAATTTCGTCAGAAAAAGTCTAAAAAGTTGTTGGCAAAAGTCAAAACTTTAGTCGATGAGAAGTTTTGTCGTCGGCTAAAGGCTGAACTTTACCCGACGACTGTCACTATTTTCGTCTACTAAAGTATGGCCGACGACCTTTAGCTTACGAAATTTCCTCTACTATTATTTTAGCCAACAAAAAAGTCTTACTGGCTGACGAATTTTATTCATCAGCTAAAGTGTTTTTTTTTTCTGTAGTGCCTCTAGCCTGAGGTCGGGTGCAATCCCTAGCATAATGTCATGTCTAGCCACAAGTGAAGTATCCATGTCTCTTAGGCTTCGTGTATGCCATAGAGATGTGATCCCGCTCACAGCAAGTGAAACATCTCAAAGGCGTTGCTTGCTTAATAGGTGGAGCCCTAATAAGTGCGGGTGCTGCTCTAGCAGGAGCCTGCTGATGAGTCCGTTGCTTCTTCCCATATCCATCACCATGACCCCCTGAACTCCCGATCCTTGCCTAGTGCTTGCTCTTACCATGAACATCTCTAGGTCTATCACTCTCCCGCTTGACCATATCCTGCTCGGTCACTGTGACACTCTAAACTACCTCTGCTAAAGTATCAAATCGATGAAAACTCACAATAGACATGATCTCACACCTCAAACCCCGTACAATCTTCGGTGTCAGGTCTGCTGCTGATGAGTATACTGCCCCTGATCCAAGGCTGAGAACTCGAGTTCCAACTGCTCCATCAATGTACGAGGGAAATATTTCTCCCGAAAGAGTCATAAAAACTCCTCCCAAGTCATGGTGGACACATCTCTATATCTCTCCACACCGCTCCACCATACCTGTGCCTCATCATTGAGAAGAAATGTAGCAATCTACCTTTTCTCAATGGGTGAACAAGTGATCAAAGCAAAGTAAGTCTTGATGCCTTCAATCCAGTGATCAGCTGCCAAATAATTTATACCTCCATCGAACTTGGGCGCATCCAACCTAATCAACCCTTGGGTCAACCTAACCAAACTCAAACCATCATCCGTAGTCACTGGCCCCTGTGGCTCCAACCCCAGCTAATCCTCGTAAACCACCTCCACAAGACGGGCTTGACCTCTGTCTCTAGCCCTACCCACTCCTCTGACCATACCATGGCCCCTAGCCCTGCCTCGCTGAGGATCCATCACTTAAGGAGCAAGTAAACCTTGGTCAGCATATGCACAAAACTTAAACAGAAGTATAAGTCTGATGCAAACTTGTATTAACCAAGATACTACTCATGATAAGGACACACAGATTGGAAACGTCACTAATAGAGTAAACCATACTCAGACAACCTAATGAGTTGGAGACGACACCTAACCCATTTCACATACCCAATGACAATCAGTACCAAAAAGTGATAGTGGTATACTGCAGTCAGGTCATCACTCTGAGGCATTGATTATCACCAAATATGTAAACCTACACCCTAATTTTTGAAGAATATATATTTTTTTTCAAAAGTTTGGCATGAAACTCCTAAAATAGCCTAACTCCTACAAATTGCTCTTAATCAACAAATCACAATTACGGAATCATGAAATAATATATAGAGAAAATCATAACAACAGTACACCAACTTTGCTCCACTGATAATTATGGTGTCTGAACTTTGTTAAATAACACATTGATACATGAACTAACAAGTTAAGCCTAATTTTCGTACATGTCGTTATAACACTGTTAAAAAGAAAAAAAAAGATAAGAGATTTCAGAAGAAAAAAAAAATTGAACAGTAACTTTTAACGGTGTTATAACGGCATGTACGAAAATTAGACTTAACTTGTTAGTTCATGTACTAATGTGTTATTTAACAAAGTTCAGACACCATAATTATCAGTGGAGCAAAGTTGGTGTACTGTTTTTATAATTTTCTCTATTATATAAGGTCAACACAGTGAGTTAAATATTACATATATTCGCATATCAACATGAAATATCTAGCAAAAGAAAACGCTCACTAGGAGCTTAGTACAGTCCAACTAAAACATAATAACAGAGTCCGGCAACTAAATAAAGGATCCAAAGAGTCCAACTCAAGTCTGCTGATCATCACTTGCAGGTCTAACCCTTACACCATAAATTATTGCACTGTATTGTAAACAACAAACTCAGTAAGCTAAAAAGCTCGTATGAGTAAATCAAATACACATAAATCAACTCATTTATATAATGTAAGTAAAGAGCAATGATAGGTGCACAATTATACATTATTTATATTGAATTCATCTATACTTCATTTGTTTGTTTGGTGTGTTTATAGTTATTTACTTTGTTTCTTTATTTTCTAGGTGTCCCGAAGCAAATAAGAATAAAAGAAGGAAAATAGAGATTAGAAGACAAACTTATGAAATTTTCCTATGAAAGTCAGCTAATTTCGACAGAACACTGAGGGCAGCTCAAGAAGAACCAGATGATGAGTTTTATATCGTTGAAAAGCTACTGATGTTAGATTTCTAGATCATTTTACGGTTAGTGAATAGAATTTTCCTAGAGAAAGTTATGGTCGATTTAGTATCAGAAGGTCAATCTGCGTGTGAATATGAATCTTGACGGGAATTTGTGTTTTGAGGCCCAAATCACACCGAGAAGCCCATAGAAGAGTTTGTACTTCATATTCCAACTTATAACCTCGATATGAAGCTGATTTTGAAGAATTAAATGAGTTGGCATATTTCTATTGGTCCAAGCCAACCAAGATATCTAAGGAAACCCTAATCAAGAAGGATTGGTGGAATGAAGCAATATAAACCCTACGCTATCATATTTGATTCTCTCTTCTTCCTTCTTCATCTCCTCTCTCCTTCCCAATCTGCTATGTTATTCTTTTTATTATGTCTATTTAGTTTTCCTTAGTTATGAGCTGTTTGAAGCCCTAAGACATGATCACCTTTAGCGCCGTGTCGTCGGGGACTATCGGATTCTAATTACTTGTTTTTTGTGTGTGTTTGTTCTTCTTGTATATATTACTAACTTGTTTTCGTTTTCTTTTGTTTTTAAATGTGGCAGCGATCCTATGAGGTGTGTTCCATATGCTCTGTGGTTGGTCATTCATCGGAGACATGTCCAAACATGCAGTATCTTGGTTGCTACTATCAAAGTAGCATGTTTGACATATATCAAGCAAACCAAGGGCATTGGAATGATGATTATGTGTCTGCCTACAATTCGGTATAGGACCATCCTCCTTACTTTGAGTGGAATAACTATCCATATACCCAACAAGGTTCCTACAACGAATTTGAAGCTCCCTCATCTTCATACTACAATTATCAATCGTCAACATCTCAAGGTAAGCCTCTTGAAGATTCGGTTTCTTCTATGACTAATGTTGTTACATCCTTTACGCATAGTATTGTTTCTTTTTCGTACAGTGTGGCTTCTTATGTGTAGAACCTTGATGCACATGAAAAAAGCTTTAATGAATCGGTTGAGAACATTAGGAGACATATTGATACAATTTCGGCTTACTTAACTTATGAGTCAAGGGAGCAAGAAAGTGATGGGTCTTTAAAGACTATGGTACCTCTAGAGCACCCTCTTAAACAAATAACAGATTTGTGGGAGCCTCCTACAACCACATTTTTGCTACAATTTAATGGTGCACCTCTTGACTCAATCGTAGACGATGAAGACTCAGATTTTGAGAAATTATATGAAGAGAACTTTGAGGACTCTGAGGAACTTGAAGTTGAGCTTAATGATAATGAGTTTCATGTGTTAGATGAGATCTCAATGTCTCATGAATCTCAAAAGCGTTTCGAGCATGATGTGAGTTATTGCTTGAAGGAGGAGACCGTTAAAGCTTTTATGTTTTACCCTCTATTACGGATGCATGGTCGACCAATGGATTCTTCCTTGCCACATTCAAGTTTTCCACAAGTTTCATCCATCCAAACACCTTTCGATTTCTTTGAGCATGTGGAGATGGTGATCAATGAGCATCCATAATCTTCTAGGGAGATTCTTTTATCTATGCTTGGTGAATTCCAAAAGAGAATGAGACAATGGAAGAAGAGAAAGAAAAAGAAGAGTTTTGAATCATATTTTTCCATTGATCTCAAGGTATCCAAGTTGCTATCAAGAGAGCATGAGACATCATTAAAGAAAGTTAAGTATATTGTGGATCCAAGACCGAAACCTCCTAATTATCCTCGATGACGAGTTTTCATGACATAGAGGGGAGAGATTACACATTCAAAGTTTTAAATTTCCAAGGGACGCTCTCTCATTCCTTTTCTTCTCTTCATTTGTTTCATGTTTTATTTCATTTTATGTTTTGGTTTATGTGTAGGTCGTGTTGTTGAGAAAAGTTCAAGAAATCACTTTTTGATAGAAATCGTTTTTCTGCCTCGCGGATCAGTTCACTTTTGAACGGTCACCATTCAAAGCTCACTTGAAAGTAGAAAACGTGTAATATACGGATCAAAATCCTCAGGAGTCTACTTTCAATGGATATACGGAACCATATTCTGAGTTAGCATTAGCTCACAACTTCAGTTTGAGTGAAGCAAGGTCATTCTGCTAGATTTTCTATATATTTTCAATTTTGTCCGAACTTTTCAATGGCATAATTTCTAAACCGCTGGGAGTTAGAAGGTGATTTATATATCCACAGAAAGCTAGCAACGTCAACTTTTTGATCTCCAAGTGGTAGCTCAGTCATTCGATGTTGCATCAAAAAGTTATGGGTCTGGAACATAGGCTGTTGAAGCATGATATGCAACTTCAAAAAGATGATTTATTCCTCTTTGCTTTCAAACACTTTAGGAGGTCTACAAGAGGGAGCACTCTTACTCTTTTCTCATCTACATTCGTTTGTTAGTTTTGTTTCATTCTTCACTTAGATCTTATCATTGCATGCTTATTTATATTAAACATTAAGGATAATGTTTAGTTTAACTGTGAGGGGACAATATTTGTATTTTTTTCTTTCCGTTTTTCAAAAAAAATTTAGGTTTAGGATTTATATTTTATTTTTGTTGTGTCTTTTGTGTTTTTCCAAACATTGATGAGTTCAAACATTTATGGATTGATATTATGATCACAAAAAGATTGCTAGCATGTGTCAGATTCTTGATTTCAAATAATTGTTAATAGATTTTAACAGTTATTTTGCTTAGCTTTGTGCATTGACAGTTAGACTAATGTGACAATTGAGAATTGATTGATTCATGCTAAAACAAGTACTACAACTTGATTCGTATGACACTTACGTGAGTTTTTCAACCTTTACATGTGTCTTCTTTCTGAATGATTTATTGAAAATATTCCAATTCGTTTTTTTGGCTATAACTTTTCGAAAACCTCATTATTCTTTCATCTTGGTTGATTGCTCACCATAGCTTTTAATGAACTCTAGATGACCAGAATTCAATCTTTTGTACTTTCAAAATTTTATCATAAAACGCTCTGATTTTGGAAAGGATAAATAAAACTTTTTAGGATGAACACCATTACAAAATATGTGTGTGTCCTTACTTGTGTGCGCAACACACCCCTAAGTTAAACCCATTTGAGCATACGTTAAGCATTTTCTTTCATCACCCATGAAATACATACTTTGAGCTTAGTGTAGTGATATCTTTAAATTTGTCCTTTGGGCTTAGTAGAGAATGATATTGTGGTGTATTCTATAGAATGATGATGAGAAAAAAGTGTGGAGCAAGATGACTTGTCCAAAAGAGAAAAAAATTCCATGAAAATAAAATAAAAAATCAAAAGAAACGGCAAAAAAAAGAGAGAAAAATTGGATGAAGTCATTTTTTGTGAAATTGGAGTTTTGTATATGTTTGAAGGCCCGAAACCGAATAATTGGCTTTAATTTGTTCTTTTTCACAATGTTGTAAGGAGGTTGTAATGATGATGGATTCAACATGATGATATCTGGCTCTAGCTTTGGTGACATAAGATGTGTTTGGATATGTTCTGCTAGACCCTTAAGAAATATTACACTTCCATACTCATAAATTCATACCCATAGCCTAGCCCTAATATTACCTTGTAAAGTTCTTTTTGATTCAGAAGATGAATAAAACTTGATATGTGGAGTTTGTTTCAAGAGTTGAGTCTATGGTATGTTTCATTGGTGTGAGTAATTGATTCCTTCATGAGGTTTATTTATTTTGTCTTGTGTTTTTTGTTCATATAAATATGCAAGCTATTTTCTCTTGCATATATTTTAGAGATTGCTCCAGAAAATTATGAGTGAAAAGAAATTGAGTGCATCTTTATAAGGAATTGAGTTTGGCACTTGTTGACCCATGAATAAATGAGTTCTTACTTGTTACATTGGTTTGATCATCCTTGCATAACGATTGAGCATCATAGTTGTTGAAATAAATTAACTCTTAAGTGAAATTGAGAGCTTTCATACAAGATAGCTTGAATTTTGTTGACCATACTTATGATTATTGTGAGTACTCTGAGATGTTTGGAAGATGTTAGATTTGTGTCTTTTGTAATGGTTAGTGTTTTGTTTGTTAGGGACTAGCAAAGCTTAAGTGTGGGGATATTTGATAGGTGCATAAATTATACATTATTTTTATCGAATTCCTCTATACTTCATTTGTTTGTTTGGTGTGTTTTATAGTTAATTACTTTTTTTCTTTGTTTTCTAGGGGTTCCGAAGCAAATAAGAAGAAAAAAAGAAAAATTGAGATTGGAAGGCAAACTTCTGAAATTTGCCAATGAAAATCATCCAACTTCGACAAATCACTGAGGGCAGCTCAAGAAGAACCAGATTATGATATTTATATCTTTAAAAGATATGGATGTTAGCTTTCCAAATCATTTTACGGTTCATAATTATCATTTTTCTAGAGGAAGTTATGACCGATTTAGTATCAGAATGTCAATTTACGCGCGAATCTGAATCTTGACGGGAATTTATGTTTTGAGACCCAAATCACACCGAGAAGCCCATGGAAGAGTTTGTACTTCATATTCCAACTTATAACCTCGATATGAAGCTGATTTTGAAGAATTAAATGAGTTAGCATACTTCTATTGGTCCAAACTAACCAAGATATCTAAGGAAACCATAATCAAGAAAGATTGGTAGAAGGAAGCAATATAAACCCTACATTATTATATTTAACTTCTCTCTTCTTTCTTTTTCTTCTCCTCTCTCTTTCTCAATATGCTGTGTTATTCTTTCTATTATGTCTATTTAATTTTTCTTAGTTAGAGGCTGCTTGAAGCCCTAAGACATAAACTACATGATGATTTAAGATTTGGCTTTTAGTTTCTTTCAATTCATGATAACTTTGTTTACTACTTCTTCATTGATGAATTCTTTTCTTATATGCTTTGAATGCACGCTTAGTATGTATGTTAGGATTCTATAGCTTTGATTGTTTGATGTCAGTGTCAATATCAGACTCCTCAAGCTATCTAGAGAAGTAATTGTTAGCTTTCGTTAGCAAGTAAACTAAGTTCTAAGTTTAGCAAAGTGCTAAGTTTATTACGATGCCCTATGATATCTCAAAGTCTTTTCAAACTTAATGATCTCTGCATGTTTAATCTAATAAGCGTACCTTTAGGTTGCATTGCTTGAGAATAGTCTAGGTGTAGAGCACTTCCTGCCTGACGTACGAGGTAAGAAAGGGTTATAGGTTGTGTTTCATGCGTACCGAGCCAACCTGAGCATCTTCATCTTGATTGATTGGATTATAACTGCACAAATTGTCTTGTGTGTGATGTCGGGGTGGATTGCATATTCCCTAAATATCTTTATTTTCATTATTTTCCAAAACCAAGATCAAAAACCTAAAATCAGTTTTCGTCACTCTTCTGTCCTCTATGTTTCCGTATTTAAGTGACATAGCAAACGAACTTTGACTCATCTAAAATTTTGTGTGCTAGTTTGTCTGCGTGTCTAGTTTGCCTTTGTAAATTTTCATAGTTTTATAACAGGTTTAGGCTAGTCAAATAATTAGGTTTTTGAGTACTGGTCGTTAGGATTAGTAGTCACTTTTGTGACATTTGTTTGAGTAGTTAGAATTCCTTAGTCTTATGCGGGAAAGAGCCTTATTTACTTATGCTATATACGACAATCTATTTGTGAATAAGAAACATAATATTGGTTTAGAAATAACCGATCAAGCAAGAGATAATTTCTCAAGTTACCAACACATTTCAATAACGAACATGCATCCGTGAGATCCAAGTACCTGTCAAGGTACCTCCCACGACATGCAACAACAATGCATGTCTCTGTGAGTCCCAGATACCTGACAAGGTACCTCCCACGACAAACAACAATGACACTGCATTCGTGAGTCCCAGATTCCTAATAAGGTACATCACACGACAAAAAGTGTAAGATAGACTAGAACTCTAATTCTAAATGTAACAAATCATTCGGCCAAAGGATTAGTTCCCGATGTAACTGTCTAAACAATATTCCACAAAAAAGTATATCATCATCATCAACAATCCAAACACAATATAACATCATCATCAACAACTCAAACACAATATAACATCACTTGGACATATATGCACCAACATAAGTTTACACACATGCATAGTCCACCAAGAACCAACAATGTTATGGTCACAAGAACTTTAATATATTCGTTTAAAATACAAAAACATATTTACTTACCTATGAGCCGTTATGATTTCTTTGCAGGAAATTGGACTAGCTTGGCTTGGAAAGTTGCTGCAAATACATTAGCATTGTGTTTTCTCATTTTCATTGGATAAAATCTAGGCTTGCATAGTTCTCATTTTCATTTCATACTTTGATGTAGTGGACTGATATGATTGTGCACAGGGGATGCGGTTGTTCTTGAAGCTCATCTCAGAATCTCTATTTGTATCATAGTATTCAATTCTCGAATAATTTGTATTGTGTTCCAATTTAGGTTTTCAATACTTTTGTTAAATTTAGTTTGTATGAATGTTTTCTAGTTATTATCGAATTTTAGTTTGTATCAACATATTTAATTATTAATGGATAATTTATCTATTACTTTTTTCGATAAAGAATTTCTCTATTACTTATAATTTATCTATTAAAGTGCGGACGTTCGTTTCATATCTGGCCTATATATATATAGTTTCCAACTCGGGCGAAAATTGGTGACCACTCTCAAGTTTTGTATATATATATATATATACATATACACACACAGCCCCTTTCCAATGAGGGATCCCATTTTTTGACATATATAAGGGATTGGGGTTTGCACCAATTTTTTGTTCACAAAATCGCATCTCCACTGTTCAATATATAGTTCTATATGAGTAGATCACTTTTGTAAAATTTCATCCAAATTGATAATCATTAAGGTGCTCAAAACTGCGAATTATAAGTTAAAACATGAATGATTCAGGTTTGGCAGATTTGATCCGTCAATTGATTTCAGTTAGTTCGAAGCCTTAGCAATCATCAAATTAGATGAAATTTTACAGAGATGATCCGCATATATGCATCTAAATATTGAACGGTAGAGATGATGATATGTGATCAAAAAGTTAATATAATCTTCAATCTCTCATATATGTCAAAAAAGGGATCTCATAGTGGAAGGGTCACATATATATGAAGCATTCATGTAAATCATGTAGAGAGAATATCAATAACTTCAGGCATACTGAAATTATGGTTGGTGACATAACTAATAGCCGCCATGGACATGTGGTGTAATTTATTTAATATTTCTTGTTCTGACAAATTATCGATGTTCCATTCATAAGTTTTATCGGAAGAGACTGAAAATTGATCATTGGAGTAAGTACTTGGTTAGATATCTAATGGTAAAGGGCGTTCAGTTTTATATATAACTGAGTGCTTCATACTTACGTCTATCTTCTTCCACATGTGAATCACCTTCACCAACTGCCTTCCTCCAATCACTAGTAGGATCGAGGACCTATGAGACGAAATCATTTGGTCGCATAGGAGCACATATTCATCGCATAAGAACCTAAGCAACGAAAACTTCATCGCATAGGTGTCGTCGCATACTTGTCTTCACACTGGGACCTATGCTATTAAAATGAAGTATTCGTCGCAACAGAACAATCCTATGTAACGAAAAATGTTTCATCACTATAGTTCTAAGAGACGAAATTTCTCAACTTAAGTGACCAAATATTTCGTCGCTTTTAATGTATACAATATATTTTTTTAAAAAGACCTTTTAAGAAAGTATAATTCTCTCCCCCCATGATATTACAAATTCAGGTTATCAAGTAATCAATTCCGGATTTAGAGATGAGATCCATAACAATTCTCATGAGCAAGTAAAGATAGGAATTCTTTTATCTCGTAATTATTCCTACACATTTCAATTTCATTCCAGATAAGTAAATGTGTCCTCCAATTTAAAGAACATCATTCTACGTGGACATTTTTATCTAGAGTAGTTCTCCACCACAACCTAAAAGCCTCCACCCATCAATGTAACAATTTGTTCGATTGGGCTTTGTCATGTGGGCCTAAACATCTCCAACGTACTCTCAAATAATCAAATTTTCCTGTTTAGAATTTCTCAATAATCATCTTAAATATAACTAACCCACACTTAGGAATAAGGTTGCATAGTAATGCTCGATCATGTATCGACATAGTAAAGAGAACCAGTTCATGATGCGTAACTGCGTGCATGAATTCCATGCCTTTCACATATCTCATTACTCATACTAGCAAAAGTCGGCGCGCGCATTGTCGGCCTGCCGCAGGTTTCATGTTCATAACTTGGTCTTCATATTCATTTCGGTACATTTGCGAGTGTCTCACTAGGTTTGCTCATAAGAAAAAAAATTACAATCTATTACTTTGTATCCCTTACTCTTACTGTCCAAGGGTCATCGTATGTTGACAAATTTCCAAAATCAAAGTTCTAAGCAAAATCCGATGCAGTAGCCATACTTCTCTGTTTACATTTACATGAAATTGTCAAAGTCTATGATTTGTTCTCACATTCTGAATCTTAATTAATTAGCTTAATCATTTTTACAGTGAGTTATAATTACCGTAATAGTTTTATCATTTTGATTTCTTCTTTGTTGACTAGTTGAGTAAGTTTACTAAAAAAAGTTGAAAATAAACATTATTGTGAGTTCGTGTTCATGTTATACGTTTTTACGGAGAGATTAGAAAATTAAAGTAACTAGATATTGGAAAAATTTTTTAGTTAAGTACAAAAAAAAGAAGGATTAATCCCGAACTCGACAGAGGAACTTCTCTTCTTTTTCTTCTTTTTTTTCGTTGGAGGGCTCTCTCTCTCTCGGCCGAACATAGCCGCACCACCACCTCCAGACCACCCCTCAGTGGTGCTCACCACTCCGTCCATCTCTTCCTTCCTTTCCGAGCAAAACCCAGGGACCGACTCGGTCTGTCTCGAGCTGCAGCAGCGACACCGATCGTTGCTCCACTGTCATCCAGCCGAGCCACGACGTCGCAAAGGTGGCCAGAGCTTTGCCTCGACATCCCCGACCTCTCCATGGCCTTAGATATCGTGGAGGAGATACGGTGAGAGAGAAAAGGAGGAGAGAATGTGATCGGGTTTTCGAATCCAGTCACGACAGAGAGCATGAGTGGTGGTGGTAGCTTCGTCTCGGTCTCTGGATCCTTCCTATGGTCTCAGTTTCGTTGGAGGAGCAGCGGTGAGAGAGAACAGAGCAGAGGAGTGATTTGAGTTTTGGCCATGGCTCTGTGTTCTCCGGCCATCGGCGAAGACAATTGAGGTATGAAGCTTGATATACTCGTCGAGTTCTATCTATTTGTATAATTGATTTCGAGTTAGGATGAGTTTCGGTGAAATTGGGATTTTCGAGTGTGTGTAGGTACTGTGTTTGACGACATAAGTGGCGGTGGTTTTGGCTGTCCTAGGTCATTATTGATATGGAACTACTTTCTTTCAATCGATTTGATGATTGGCTTGTTTTTTGGAAGTGTTTTGTAGAACTGGATGCGGAAAGCTGAGTTGCAGGTTGTTATGATTCTGTGCTGGTGGTTAGCAGTTCTGGAAGTTGTTTATGAGCTATGTTAGTATACTGTGTTGAAGGATTCCAAATAGGGGTTTTGAGATACGGGATGCAGTGGGAGGTTTGGTTTATGCTGGTAGTTCATTTGATTTGAACAGGTATATAGGAACCTTAATTAGTTTGTGTACTTGAAATCCGGAAATAGAAGAGTTAGATTTTTGGAATGTTAGGTTTGGGTGCTGGGTTACTCGGAAAGTTTGAGAGTAGTCGAGACTACATATGGTTTTGAAGTTTCGTAGTTTGAGTTACTGTGCATGAATCTCAAGTTGGAGAGTTGTGCTGACAAAATGGGAAGTACGAAGTGGGTAGTATGGCCAACTATGATGACAAGAGTTAATATATGTATAATTTTATAATGGTGATGAAGTTGAATGCGAAATTGATGTATGAATACATTGGAGTGCTTGATATGTTGGTAGATGGTGCATTATATGGGTTACATGGTTAAATGTATGGAGATGGTGGTTAGAGTAATATCCGAGATATACAAAGATGGTAATGCATATGGTCATAAGTGTGGATTAATGTTCATGGGTGTCCAAAGTAAATTTGAAGTCGAGTTAGTACTTGGTGCATAATTGGAATACGGTGACATAATGGAATATGGATATGGGGAAGATATGATGTGGTTAATTCGATGATCATCAGAGAAGGTGATAAATTACGTATTAATGATTTGGGTGTCCTTCATAAATTTGAGGTCATGGTCATATGAAGATAAAGTATTTGTCGACTTTTCTTGGAACAAGGAATCAGTACGAGGACTTGATGAATATTGGTGGTTGCAGAAGCAGAAGGGTAATGATTTCAAAATTGTGTCGCTGAGTTACTAATCTCGTTAGCATCAAGAACTAACACTCGGAGTCCAGGATCCGGGACGGTAGTCGGACGCTTCTTTGACAAGGATATCCGTACGTGGCATTTCTAGCGACATAAATTGTGAGTGGACGTTTTAAATTAAATTTATATGCATCGTTCCTTTTTTGAGGATTTCTAACTTATTGGATTATTTTCTCATCCATTTTTGAGCATTCCTTTTGAGAATTATGGGATTTTCATTGGAGGATTATTTGGTCACTTGCATATGCATATTTTTTTTATATATGTGTTGTGATGAAAATATATTATATTCTTACGGGTAGTATATTCCGCTATAATGTTATAGTAAATATTTAACGGCCGTCATTATGAGCGCGAGCGTCGTAGTCCCATATGCGTATACATATATTAATATATATATATATATATATATATATATAGTCAAATCATGATTATATATTATATTCTTATGGGTAGTATATTCTGTCATCATGGTGTTGCCGTTCCTGTCGCCATTATGGCGCGACGTGAGCGTGAGGCGCAAGCATCGTAGCCCGGTTTGAGTATACATATGTGGTCATGTGTTAGAGCGATGCTAGAGTAAATTTCCTTGTATATGAAACTCTCCTTTCATATACGAGTTTTTATCTAGCGAGGCTAGAGTCAGTGTTTATTGATTTTCACCCTGACACATGCATTACATAATTTTCTTGTAAGTAAATTGGGAAAACATGAACTCTTGTTTAATTAATCACTTTATTATTTTGTCTAACACGTTTTCCAAATGTTTTCTTCTGGGTCCTTCGATTTTAAATACCCAGATTGCAGGCTAGCTTAGTTGTGTTCGGCGTACGTGGAGCGAGGCATAACGAACTCTATCTTTCATTTATTTATATTTATTTCTGTTTTTATTTGTCACCATTAGTGTTGCTCTAAATCTCTGTTTGTTGTATCCTTAATACTTGGGTGTTGTTGTGGGACTTAGACTCATGTGATCGAACAAAACTCTCTCGTTGTATTCATGGATAAGATCATCTCTCTCATCCCCTTGAGTCTGTGGTGTGCATGACAAGGAGAGCCATCACTACTAGATCCACTGCATGAAGCTTTGCTGACTCAACTCCACCTATCCAGTTTTATACTAATCATGATTAGCTTTGTCAATGAATGCTGTCATTAGCTTTGGATTATACCCTAGACTAGATTAGTTGTATGCAGTGGCGGAGACATGAAGAGACTAGTGGCTCTTGTGCCCCCAATCACAATTTTCAAGCCAAAACTTCTTTAATTAGACCGTGCCCCACTGGCAAGCTCAGACAAAAGGTCTGGTGTATATGTATATTATCTTATGATTATATAGACGACTCCATCAGTACGCGTAGTCATGACAGTTCTGCTAACGAAAGGCCAAATGAGTGTTTTGATTTTTCATAAACGACGAACTACATGTGGGTAAAAAAAGCTATCAACTCTCGTCCCACCCCTCTCAATTGAGGATTTAAGTGATCATTTACATCCCTCCCACCTGTCTCCAAAAACAACTTTAACTCAACTCATTGTATCTTAAAAATATGCTGCTTCGCGACACAGACACGCCGCCCAAAGCGTCGTTGCGCGTACATGGCCATGCACATAGTCAGAGACCTAATTGGACTGCTTGGCCATCTGGGTATCGAGCAAGAGTTTTCGGGTGGCGCCGGAACAAATTTTGGTGCTCTATCCAAGAGGATAATTTAAACAAGTTCAACCAATTCAAACACCATCAATCTTTTATATCTCGCAATTACATCACTCCCAATCAATCTTTTCTAGCATCATTTATTGTCATATGTAGCTGATTTTTCATTCATCTACGACCAGACCAAGAAACTCATTGCTTCGTTGGAAAGGGTGAGTTTGACGGTATTATGATGCATCTCGATCGTAATTGATATTGGTATCAACTTAGTACCTCCGTTGCGTGTAGACCCCGACGCATCTTGATCGGAATCGATATCGATATTTTTCTTGGTGAGTCGATCTCCAACCTCAACTCCATCTCCGCCATCTTGGTTGAGGAGAAGAAACAAAGTAAAATTGGTTGGTTGTGGGTAAGCATCAGATATTACAGTTAAACGTCAGTTAAGTGTGAATTTACATATATGCCATTCAAATTTAAATTATGTGAACAATATCTTATCACATATATGCATCAGGTGTTACAGTTAAACGTCAGTTAAGTGTGAATTTACATATATGCCTTTCAAATTTAAATTATGTAAAGAATATCTTATCACGTTGTCAACCTAGTATCTGTATATGGTACAAAAGTGTATTTTAGTGTTTTTTTATAGTTATGTGAATGAATGTGTCTGAATGTGAGTTTGGGAATCCGGGAATGGACCTGTGGCCTTTGGGTGCGCATGTCGTCTTCTTTTCTCTTTCAATTGCCGTGTGTTTGGATGAAAGAAAAAAGGTGGAATTTAAATAAAAATGAGGATTTCGTGATTTTTTCAATCGGTGGAATCATGAATTACTGTAGGAAAAAGATCGAGGGAATTGAAGATTTAAATTACCGACTCCAATTCCATCAAAAAGAGGTGTTATTCTGTAATTCCCTCCAAGCTGAGCAACTACTCTTCATTCCCAAAGGCCAACGCCCAAGCCTCGCGGCAAAACTCATCCTTGACCTGAAAATTGGATAAAGTTGCATAGCCTTCTAGTCTTAGGTTTTCATTGCTAGCTTCCAAAGTTTCAAGTTTGAACAGAGGCACCCTGATTTTGGATAGGTTGTGAATTTTATATCGCTATTAGTAATGAATTTTTTGATTTTGATGGTATCGAACCCAATGTTAAGTTCCCACCATGCATTAATTTGGCAATTGAAAGTTTACTGGGTTTTGATTAGAAATAATACGGCTTTTCTTTCTCTGTAGAGTAGAGTTCCAGCAAAAGAATATCTAACCCTCTTGAATATCTAACCCTCATGAAAATCATCATGAACATGGTAAGGTGGAAAATTATGGCAAGCATATGAATACAACAGCTCAAAAAAGGTTACTAGAAAGAGGAGACCATCAGACCAAACTGATCAAAGAGTGGCCATGCTCTAGCACTAATAGAATTAAATACTTATACGATGAATTTATTTATTTTCGTCGCATGAGTTAGCACTTATGCGACGAAATCGCGTCGTATAAGTTTGAACTTATGCGACGAAAAAAATTATCACATAAGGACTGACTCATGCGACGAAACTTTGATTTCGTTACATAAGTTCAAACTCATACGACGAAATTTAAATTCGTCGCATAATTAAGTTGAAACTCATGTGACAAAATTTGAATTCGTCACATTGGTTATTCAGCAAAAGATTTGAATTTTGAACTCATGCGACGAAATTTTTTTCGTCACATAAGTCTTTCCACCAAAAAAATTGAATTTTGAATATTCAGCCAATTTTTTTCTCCCCCTCCCAATTTTCTTCTTCCTTCTACTTATTTATCACCCCACCACCACCCCTCCACTTCTTCCATCACCACCCCCACTCTTCTTCTTCTTCTTCTTCTTCTTCTTCTTCTTCTTCTTCTTCTTCTTCTTCTTCTTCCACCACCACCCCTCCCCTACTTCTCATCTTCTTCTTCCACCATCACCTCCACCCCCCTCCCCCACTTCTCTTCTTCTTCCACCACCACCACCCTCTCGCCCACTTCTCTTCTTCCACCACCACCACCCCCTCCCCCACTTCTCTTCTTCCACCACCACCATCACCACCCCTCCCCCACTTCTTCTTCTTCTTCTTCTTCTTCTTCTTCTTCTTCCACCACCACCACCCCACTTTCTTCTTCCTCCGCCGCCTCCTTCGACAAAAAAAATTAACAAAAATAAAAGTTAATTTAAAAATCAAATTAAGTTAATTTAATTTTTTTATTTATTAAAAACTCTTAAGCAATGAAATTTTTTTTCGTCCATAAGACCTTAAGAGACGAAAATTTTCATCGTATAAGTTTATGCGACGAATTAAATTGTCACATTGACTTATGCGACGAAAAAAAATTCGTCGCTTAATGGGTATTTATACGACGAAAATATTTATTTTCGTCGCATAAACCTAATGCGATGAAAATAAAGCGACAAATCTTATGCGACGGATTTTTCGTCGTTTAAGGTCTTATGTGACGAAAAATGGCTCTGATACGACAAATTGAATTGAATTCAACGCATGAGCCTTTTCGTCTACTAGTGTAGATTCAGATGCTTCCCGTTATTTTTGCAAATAGCATATGGTGATGGAAACTTCATGTTGTTTAGTTTTACTTCTTTGTACTGTAGACTGGGTTTATGCCTAATGTCTCTCTTATCAGATTTTTTTGAATTCACATTACTTTTTAAATTATGTATGTATCATCCAAACAATAAAATTATCAATTAATAAAATTTAAATTTATAAAATTTGAATTTTTGTGAACGTTAAAAATTCTTTATCTAAACACACCGTTAGAGTTTTTTGTTTTTTCTGATTTATCTTTTTATTTTAGAATTATTGGATAGAAATCATTTTTTCTTTTTGATCATTATTAATGCAACTTCGGCATAATTCAAGGTCCGATGCAACTTCGGCATCTAAAATGCCCAAATCTTGGAAAATATTGATTCTCATGAATCGAGTATCGAGATTGGTCTAGGATAGAGTCATGATCGTTTTTATGGGTTTTGATGAAATGTTTTGCGACTAGGGTTTTGATGAAATACAAACCTGCCACCACCATCAGCATGGATGGAGAGAGATGGTTGAAACGGTGAAGGCTGACTGGCTGAGTGGGTTGGGCAAATTGGCTAACCATGTTGTGGTTTTAAAATTTTTAAGAGAGAATAAGAGGGGCTCTTTTAGTTTGGTCACGGAGACAAGTCAAAATGTCAAGGGTAATTTGATAAAATGATCACATAAGGAGTGAAGAATGTGAAAACAAGAACCGCAAATTTCAGCACCTTTTTCTGCTTTTGTATCTTTCTATCGACTTCATAATAGTTACATTCATTACTTTTTGTTATTAATTAAATAATTTAAATTCTATTATGAATCGAATTTACGTTCTCTTATTTATAAAAAAAACTGACACTAGATAGTGATAAACTGATTCACTTTATTTGTAGTTTGAAAATGAATTTTAATTATTATTTTTTTAAAGAAGAGGGAGCATTATCCGTTCATTCTTATCTATAACCATTCTCCAAAATCATGATTTACTACAAGAATCTTTCCAAAATCTGATTTTATAAAACCTCATCACAAATACAATTCCTTACGCGCCGGCGCCGGCGTGTCCGAAAATACCCAACACAACTGACTCCGTCAACTCCCAACCACAGCGCGTGCATCACACCTCCTTCTCTATCTCTCTCTTGGTACGAGGTTCCCGTGTTTAAGAGATAGCCTATGCTGCCTCTTTCCTCAGAGCCTCAGAAATAATCATTATCACATCCCGAGAAAACCTGTTCTCCTACGGAGCGAAGCTGTACGGATCCGACCGTACTTCATCTTTATTATCTTCTCTTCCCTTAGAGTTAGCAACTTTGCTGTCTCTCCCTAAAGATTCGAGCTTTCTCAGATTCACCTAGGATCACAGTCAGATTCGGTTTTGATTTCTGGTTTCTTAAAAGCCCATATGTATTTGAATCTGGATCCAGGTTTGGGCTCTGTTTGCTTCACATTCCTGTCCTTAAACCTGTCTCAGAAGATCTACAAGTTCAGATTCAAGCTCAAGGCTTAGACTTTAGAATCAGAAACAGATTCCTGGGGGGTTTGTGTGTCTTGTTATACTTTTGTGTTCGGATTTGGGTGATGGGTGCGAATTTATCGGCGGGTGTTTCGGACATGGAGGGTGTGGTGCAGCCGAGGCTTGGGGATATACCAGAGAGCTGTGTAGCGTTGGTTTTGATGTACTTGGATCCGCCGGAGATTTGCAAACTGGCCCGGTTGAACCGGGCTTTTCGGGGAGCTTCGTGGGCCGATTTCGTCTGGGAAGCGAAGTTGCCGGAGAATTATCGGTTCATTGTGGACAAGGTGTTTGATGAGAAGAGTATGGTGAAGAATTCAGGGAAGAGGGATATATATACCATGCTTTGCAAGTCTATTTCGTTTGATGATGGAACAAAGGTAGTTCGTTTATGCTCTGAGTTGTACCGTTTATTTGTTTATGTATGAGTAGATAGACTTGTTTGGATTTAGATGAGTTTGGGATTTTTGTTGTTTTTGTGAAGGACATTTGGCTTGATAAGAACAACGGTGGTATTCATTTGTCGATGGCTTCGAAGGCGTTGTCGATTACAGGGATAGACGATCGGAGATATTGGAATTTCATAGCAAGTGATGAATCTAGGTGAGCCACTGAGCCTGTAGTGAATGCAGGACCTTAGTTTGTGAGGCTTGCACCTTTTTAATATGTAATGCTTCTAATGTGCTCATACTATAAGTGATGAATCTAGGTGAGCCACTGAGCCTGTAGTGAATGCAGGACCTTAGTTTGTGAGGCTTGCACCTTTTTAATATGTAATGCTTCTAATGTGCTCATACTATTTTCTTGTTTCATAAAATCTGAAATGACAGGAGATTCAAGAACTTGATGTGTTGTGTAATTAATTTGTGTAGGTTTCAGACAGTGGCTTATCTCCAACAAACGTGGTGGCTTGAAGTGAATGGAGAGTTTGACTTTCAATTTCCATTAGGGAAATATAGCCTGTTCTTTAGGCTCCACCTTGGCAAATCCAACAAGAGATTTGGTCGCCGAGTATGCAATTCGGAGCATGTTCATGGCTGGAACATAAAGCCAGTGAAGTTTGAGCTTACGACTTCTAATGGTCACCGGGCTGTATCAGAACATTACTTGGACAACCCTGGAAACTGGGTCAATTACCATGTAGGAGATTTTGTTGTTGAAAATCTTCATGCTTTGATCAAGATCAAATATTCGATGACCCAGATCGATTGCACGCACACCAAAGGCGGTGTTTGTGTGGACTCTGTGTTGATACACCCTAGTGGTGTACGAAAAGAGCATTAGCTCTTTTTGTTAGGAGGTAGAGCTGCACATTACTAGTTGAGTGAGTGAGAGATAAAGGTTACTGGTTGGTTTTAGGGGCATATGTAATCTCTTTTAGGATGAGTGTGTATATATATTGTATCTTTTGTTAGGCATTTTGAGTGTTCTTTGCAGTTATATTTTACCAGAAGAAGAAACTGCTCCGATGTATTGTGAGTTGTGAGTCCTATGATCAAAAGCTATCAATAATCGATGTATTTCATTTGAGAAGGCACCTTCCTTTATTTTGTAGTTTGGTTTTCTTTTTTTGAGAAGAATGTAGTTTGGTTTTCTTTCCTTTACTCGTTGCCAATGAAGGGTGAACCCTTTGTTTCATCATGGTAATATAGTATTTCCAGTTAATTACTTCAATTTGTATTCTCTACGCTCATCAATATCATCTCGGCATCAGCATTTGGTTCATATTATTACATATAACAATTGCCCAATTGGAAGGGAGCTCCGGCTACAAGTACTAGGGCTGGGTTCGTGACGGGTTAGGATTCAAGCTATCCTGATCCTGAAGTTAAAATAGTCATCCCGATTCTTAAATTTGGGACGGGTCAGGACCAATTCCGATCCCGATCATGAAAACATGTAATTTTTAGTTTTAAATGCTACATTTTTACTAGAAATCAAGCTTATTTGAATTTAGATCGGGATTTAGGAAGGGTCGGGATGATATTTTGTTTGGCTCATCCTGATTCAACCTGTTAACTCTAATTCGGGACGGGTCGGGACAACAAAATTTTAGGATCATATCCCGATCTGATCCTGTTTCGATCGGGACGGGTCAGTTTCGGTATCGAGATATCGGTACTGAATTCCCAGCCCTAACAAGTACAACTCAACCAAAACTATAATAACAACAAATCAAGGAACTTGAAAAACATAATAATACAAGAACTGGAAGAGGATCTATTGAGGACCTTCTTGTTGAAGACTAGGTGAAGACTTTCTCCTTAATGGTTTATTACACCCATTTTTCAATCACATTTTTTCATCTAAACCGTTTAGTTTATAGGTCTATATAAGTAGATTACTTCGACAAATTTTCAGCCAAATTGGTGATTGTTAAGACATCGAAATAGATCAAATCAATAGATGATTCAAATATGTCAAACAAGAGCCGTTCAAGTTTATAATCGGTGAATCACATTTATGAATACCTTAACAATTTTCAATTTGTATAAAATTTGTAGAGATGATATATATATATATATATATATATATATATATATACATATCTAGAAACTAGACGGTCGAGATGTGAATAAGTAATTGAAAATAGAGTAAAACGAAAAAGTCCACAACTAGTTCTCAACAAAGAAATCCTCAATAGAACCACTCCCTATATGAACTTGAAATGATCACATAGAGAAGGCAAACAATTGTGTTCACGTTAAATCAAGTCGAAAATGGAACCAAACTATAACAATGAATTCTAAAGCCGACTGTAAGGGCATCTCCAACAATGGTCCTATAACCTATGTAAGACCCTGTATGTGTTTATCGTGGTTAACAGTGAGTTACTGAGGTTTAAGTCGCTTTCGGTAACTTAACAAGTTAACGACCATCACTACCAGGATAAGCACTTTAGCAGACGAAATTTTTTCGTCGGCCTGTTCACAATTTTCGTCAGCTATAACCTTAGCCGACGACACGTCGTCGGCTAAGAAGTCGTCGGCTATAATTCGTCGGCTATGCTTATAGCCGACGAAAAAAAGTCTGTCGTCGGCTATACTCCAAACCTTAGCCGACGAAATAATATAAAAAATTCGTCGGCTATAATCCAAACCTTAGCCGACGAAATAATATAAAAAATTCGTCGGCTATAATCCAACACTTAGCCGACGAAATAATATTAAAAATTCGTCGGCTATAATCCAACACTTAGCCGACGAAATAATATTAATATTTCGTCGGCTAAAGTTTTAAAAATTAAAAATTAAATAGAGAATAGCCGACGAAATTAGCACACTTTCGTCGGCTATGATACTTTTAGCCGACGAAAGTGTGCTAATTTCGTCGGCTAAAGGTTGTTGGAAAAAAAAAAACTAGCATAACCGACGAAATATGGTAAATTCCGTCGGCTATAGTACTTTTTATACTAGAAACCCAAACAAAATATATACATTACCATCCAAGCAAGCTGCAAATTACAGAAACAATTTCATAACCAACAACAACACACCATCTAAAGTAACATAAACATTTTGCATTAAATTTTCAATTCATAAATTGTTCATAAACCTAAGAAGTAAATTAATATTTGTTCATAAACCTAAAAAACTAAATAAATAATTGTTCATAAACTTAAAAAACTAAATGAAATCGATATCGTCTAAATCAATATCTGCTCCAGGATGAGGTTGTTGGGGAGGTTGGGGAGGTTGCGGCGGCTGAGGTAAGACAATAGGCGGGGGCATGGGCGGAAGCGGAAGTCCCTGCTGCTGTGCAGCTATAAAATCTTGCATGTACTGGTACATCTGCTGCTGCTGTGTCTGCTGGGCGGCATAGACTGCTACATTGTACTCCTGTAGAGCGGCAGTATATGCTGCTTGGGCGGCCTCTCTCGCGGCAGTATATGCTGCTTGGGCGGCCTCTCTCTCGGCAGTATATACTGCTTGGGCGGCTTGTTGTTCCCGTAACATCTGAACTTCCGCCTCAAGCTGAGTCGTTCTGCTGCTGGTCGAGGCTCCTTTTTTCTGAAACCCAGGAGTGGTTTTCAGTACCCCCTCGCCCTTCTTTCCCAGGCCCCGACAGTAGAAGTTATTTCCTCGCGGTGGGAAGGCTGTGCCCATGATCCTGGCCCCAACGCTGAGATCTGAACTGTCGATCCGGAACATGGCTTCGGACATGTCTTCCTCTTGCGTGTCAGGCCATGTCTCCCTGACTATAGCAGCCATCACCTCGTCACTAGCCTGCCTCACCCTCGCCTAATTTGATAGGAAAAAAAATTAATTAACATTTTAAAATATATATATATATATATATACATATAATTTACTAAATTTTAAAACATAAAACGACTTACAATATCCTCCTGGGAGTCAGGATATGCCTTCTCGTACGTATAGACGTACTGGTTGACCTCTGGATGTTCCCTGGCCGCCTCCTCCATCAACGATGCGAACGGTCTAGAACCGGCATGATGGTTCCTCATGTTGCGTTGCCGGTTTTGAGCGTTCACCCGGGAAACGGCCTACAAAGGAATCAAATTAGTAAAATATTTTAAAACGTATTAAATATAATTCAATATAATAAATAATTATTTTTAATTACCTGTTTATGTGGGTTGTTGAATTTCGATATCAGAAGCCAACGCCACTCGTACTCCCTGAACTGGAACTCAAGGGGGGTGCCGGAACGTTCGTTCCCATGTGTAGTCCAGTGGGTCCGTAACTCGTTCTTCCACTCCTTGTACCTGTAATACGCAAAAAAAAATATAAATATTATAAATTATACATAGTTTTTTTTTTGTCCTTAACTTTGCAACGTACCTTCCCCCGTGCACAACGTCCGCCCACGTGTTCCTCAGGTACTCGGGAACGTCAAACCACACCTGCATTCAAACATTTATTAGTTTAGACGTTCATAAATCTACAATGTAATAAATAATGTTAAATATGAATTTTGTTATACTTACCGACATGGCGTTGTGGACCATGTCCTTAACCTCCTGTGGGACCTCGCCCCAGTCTGACCACAACATAGGGACTCTATCCCTAATAAGCGCTCCCACGCGGTCAGAGTACATCCTCGTCTTGCCGCCCGATACTACGTTCCCATCCTCGTCAGTATCAATGACGATCTTTCCCGATGTACTCACTGTCTTCTCGAGAGCTTTCCCCGTGACCGGACCTCTCTTCTTCCTTGTCGGCTTGGCTCCGACGGTGCCTATCATAAATTGATGATTAGTAAATTAATTTCATTATAACATTATAACATAACAAATTACTTATATAATCATTACCTGAGGGCGTTGGGGCGAATGCGACGGACTCCGACTCTGTCGCCGACGATGATACCCTCGCAGAAATTAACTCTGTAGCAAACGGCACGAATAGATACACCGCTGATGGGGTCACCTGGGGGGGTAGTGGATAAATCGGCGCCCCTGAGTCATCGACTGCAGGTATTGCCGGTATGAAGCGCGGAAGGAATAGAAGAGGCGGCGGCATCTGTACCCCGGAAGACCCACCCTCTGATGCACTAGGGCCCGGTGCCGGTGCCCTACGTATCTCAGGCAAACGTGGTGCAGACACCTCTGCCTGAGTCGGAGGCCATAGCTGCCTCGAGGAGTGAGGGCCGCTGGCTGCCTGGAGGAGCGAGGGGCGTCCTGCTGGCCGGAGGAGCGAGGGGCGCTAGGCGGCCTGGAGGCGGGAGGGCCATCTGGCTGCCTGGAGGAATGTGTCGGCTCCAGAAGAGACGCCCGTCGGGCCGTCATTGGCCCCTGAAACGAACTTCGAGGGTTGCTAGACGTTCCCTCTGACGATTCACCCCGGCCCTTCGAACTCTTGGATCTGCTGAATAATCCTTTCATCCTATATAAAATAATTAATATTTTGTTAAATGTATAAAATTATAAAAAATGAACAATATACCAAATAAAAAATGAACAATATACCAAATAAAATAAAAAATGAACAATATACCAAATAATATTGTAATATACCCAAATATACGAAATACACCCAAATACACCCAAATATATTAAATATACTAAATACACCCAAATACATCCAAATACACACAAATACACCCAAATATATTAAATATACTAAATACACCCAAATACATCCAAATATACTAAATACACCCAAATACATCCAAATACACCCAAATATATTAAATATACTAAATACACCCAAATACATCCAAATATACCCAAATACACCCAAATTCAGTAAATACACCCAAATATACTAAATACACCCAAATATACTAAATACACCCAAATACATCCAAATACACCCAAATACACCCAAATATATTAAATATACTAAATACACCCAAATACATCCAAATACACCCAAATACACCCAAATTCAGTAAATACACCCAAATACACCCAAATATATTAAATATACTAAATACACCCAAATACATCCAAATATACCCAAATACACCCAAATTCAGTAAATACACCAAAATACATCCAAATACACCCAAATACATCCAAATACACCCAAATACACCCAAATACACCCAAATACACCCAAATACACCCAAATACAACCAAATATACACCCAAATTCAGTAAATACACCCAATATAATTCAACATTATCACAACATAATACAATTAAACATTATCACAATATAATTCAACACAATTCAATATAATGCAATATATTGAAAAAACAACCCAAATTTGTTTTATAATACAATATAAACATGAAATTGCATACCTAATTGGTTTGGGAGATGAGGGAGGAGGAGTGGAGGCCGGAAACCGTCGAAAATGGCGAAAGAAAATCGAGAGGAGAGGGAGAAATTCGCCGGCGGAGTAGAGAAAGTGGAGAAGTGGGGTTCTGTCTCGCTGGGCTCGAATATATAGTAAGAACTATAGCTGACGAAATAAAAAATTCGTCGGCTATAGTCCCACTTTAGCCGACGACAAAACCCTGATTTCGTCGGCTAAAGTCCAACTATAGCCGACGAAATTTTTTTAGTAATTTCGTCGACTATAGTTCAACTTTTACCCGACGAAATTACTACGAATGTTAGTAATTTCGTCGGCTAAAGTATATTTTATTCATATTTAGTAAGTTCATGCACAATTTATTTGTTTTATCTTGTGAAACGAAAAACCGACCGTCAGATATCATCATTATGTTGAAACATGTGTGAGGGTAAAATTTCAGCATCATCGGACACACGGTCGCGCTCGATCCGCACGGTCAATCCCGTTGGTCAAACCCCTAAACACAAACAAACGGTGATTTGGCCACCTAAATTACGTATTCTGTCCGGACCGTCAACTACAAATAGTTTCATATCGAGGAGACGCAACTAGCGGTATAAATTATTATTTTATTCATTTACCTTTAGCCGACGAAATATTAGGGTATTCGTCGGCTATACTTTAGGGTTTAGGGGTTAGGGTTTAGGGTTTAGCCGACGAAATATTAGGGTATTCGTCGGCTAAGATACTTTTAGCCGACGAAATATGATGGATTTCGTCGGCTAAAAGTATTTTAGCCGACGAAATATGTTATATTTCGTCGGCTAAAATTATCTTAGCCGACGAAACATGTTATATTTCGTCGGCTAAAACTGTCAAATAGATAAAAAAAACAGTTGGTTTAACCGTACCCATAACAATTTCCTGCATATATAACCAACATTAAGATACATTATGAATTGTAGAGCTTGTACCATATAAAACACATCAAATTGTAGTACAAATTCAAATAACTAAGAAGGCTCGTAATCAGAATCATCCGATGAGTCTTCTTCGGTGTCAGAATTAATTTCCGGTAATCTATGCATTTCTACATCACAAGAGTCGTCGTCTGTGTCTTGATTTGGATCCACATCAATAAGGCGAGCGTCTAAATCACGAATTCGAACCGAACGACCCGGTTTAAAATTATTAAGGCGAATTGTAGAGGAGTCAGGAATATCTCTTGCACTGTGTTCTTGATACGCAACATTTTCTTCCTCGTCTTCGGCCTCTCCAAGTGTAACCGCCCGGTAAATGTTTCGAGGGTGCACAAGATTGACTACTTTCCACGCGTCACCCTTAACAAGGTCATCAAGATAAAACACTTGTTTCACCGATGTCGCAAAAACAAACGGGTCATCTTCGTAACAGCTTGTGCCAGTGTTCACCGATAAAATCCCGTACTGATCAATCTTCATGCTCTGCGAGCTTCTAGTATCAAACCATCTACACTTGAACAGGTGCACGGTCATGTCTTGCCCATAAACGAGTTTCACCACTGAAATCAAGAACACCATAATAATCAACTCCATTCCGGCCACCATGCGCTATAACCCCAGAATTCTGTGTTCTTCGTCTGTTGTCTCTCATTTCACATATAAATTGCACGCCATTGACCTTGCACATCGGGTAAACTCTTGACATTATCGGCTTCATAGCTAGAAGTCTTAGTTCGTGAGACCAATTTGGGTGACCATCAAATTGAATATGGTTCATCTGCAACCAAAGATTCAATGTATTATAAATATGAATAATTATGCAATCAAGGAGACTTGCAACATACAAAATTGGAGAATTACATACCCAATCGCCAAAATAGTTCGCGAACTCCTTGTTGTGGTAGTCGAGATCACCTTGAATGTCTGGACAGTGTAGATGGATGTATTTCCAGTATTCAACTTCTTGACAGTTAATCAATACCCACCAATGGGCTATGACGAGCTCATGGGGTTGCAACTTGTAGGACTCTGGTAAAATTCCATAAACTTCAACATCATTTGAGACTATGGAAAGGTTAAACTTCGGTTCATCAACCGGCATGGTTTGTGGAGTTTCCTTCAATGCTCCTAGATACAACTTCATGTAGGTGACGCACTCGTGCGTAATATATGCTTCTGCTATACATCCTTCAGGTGCGGATTTGTTAGCCACATAAGCTTTGTAGTCTCCAAGTTGTCTGTAAATAAATAAATTTGTTGTCATATGTTACGATTATACAATGAACATGTACAATAAAAACATTAGGTGTAAAAAACATACCTTTCCATAGGATACATCCAAGTATAGTGTACTGGACCGGTAAGCAACAATTGCTCGGGCAGATGGATCATCAGGTGCGGCATGATGTCAAAAAAATTTGAAGGAAATATTCTCTCAAATTTACACATGATATAAATAATGTCCTATTGCATTTCCCGGAGATCAGATTTTGTCACTTCCCTTGTGCATAACTTCTGGAAGAATCTTGACAACGCTACTAACGGCTCCACCACCTGACGGGGAAGGAAGGGTCGAATGAAAATAGGGAAGAGACGTTGTAGCAGAATATGACAGTCATGACTCTTTAACCCGTACATTTTATTGTCCCGAATGTTTACACACCGGGCTATATTTCCTGCGTAGCCTGAAGGATACTTCACAGAACTCAACCACCTGAAAATTACGTTCTTCTGTTCAGGCTTCACGGTGTACAGAGCTTAAGGCATTTTTTTCTTCCCTTCTTTCAACCACAAATGTCTTCGTATCTCCATTTTTTAAGATCAATGCGTGCCTTCGGACCGTCTTTCGTCTTTCCCTCCAAGTTCAGCACGGTTCCCACCACACTGTCACACACATTCTTTTCTATGTGCATCACATCTAGGTAGTGCCTGATCAACAACTTACTCCAGTATGGGAGTTCTCAGAATATGCTCTTATGTGTCCAAAATTTATACCTGTCGGGTCTGTCAGGTATTGCCGTCACTATATTGGGATGATTGCTGAGCTGCCCAAAATCATACTCATTAAGCACTGCTAAAATTTCTTCCCCTGTCCATCTTCTAGGAGGCACACCAAGTTCTACAGTCCCATCAAATGCCTTGTCATCGAACCGCCATTCGTGATCATACGGAAGGAGAGTACGGTGACCCAATCTACATATCTTGTTGCAATGACTACTGCTCCCCTCATCGCTTAGGCACTCTGGACAAGCCTTGTATCCCCTAACAACGTTGCCCGACAACATCCCACGAGCAGGAAAATCACTAATGGTACCAACAACCATAGCATGCATCTGGAACATCTCGTGCATGAACTTATCATAAGTGGGATGACCAACGTCCCAAAAAAACTTAAGCTCTTCAATCAAGGGTCTCAAATACACATCGAGACACTTCCCTGGATAACCGGGTCCCGGAATATACAAACTCAACATATTGTATTCCTTCTTCATGCACATCCATGGAGGAAGATTGTATGGTACCAAAATCACCGGCCATACACTGTATTGAAGACTCATGTTGCCAAAAGGATTGAACCCGTCGGATGAGAGCCCGAGCCTCACATTTCGGACCTCAGACGCAAAATGAGGAAACTCCCTGTCTATATGCTTCCAGGCCTCCCCGTCAGCAGGGTGTATAAGGGTATCTTCGCCTTGCAATTCCCTATCAGCGTGCCATCTCATAGATTTGGCCGTGTGTGATGACATGTACAACCGTTCCAGCCTATCCCTCAACGGGAAATACCGAAGTACCTTCATCGGTTTCCTATTGCCTGCAGGAGTCAACTTATACCTGTCACTCTGACATACTGGACATGTGTCAAGGTCACCAAGGTCATTCCCTTCTGGATCTTTACCCCAGAAGAGAACACAATCATATCTGCATGCATGGATCTTGATGTAGGAAAGCCCAAGATCTTTCAGTATACATCGGACCTTATGATGAGTGGTAGGAAGACGATGACCGTGGGGCAGCATCGAAGCAGTGTACTGTAGATACTCATCAACAGCCTTCACAGTCGATTTTGTCTCAACTTTAATCTTCATAACGTCCATCACACTTTCAAGAACCGTTTTCTGACAACCGGGGTACACAGAGGTTTGTTGGAAAGCAAGTAGTTTGTTGTACCTGTCAATACCAGCAGTGTTGACAACTCTAGGGAAGGGCTGCACCGGGTCAGACATATACGGTCCTTCAGAGCATACACCCCTCTCATAAGGAAACATATCGTTGATGAAGGCCGTTGTTGGATCGTTGGATGTACTGCCCGTCTCAGAAAATTGCCCATGATCATGCGGACCCCTTGATGATGTTTTACCGTGATATATCCAACATGTGTACTTCTCCCAAAACCCATTACTTTGAAGGTGCTGCCAAACCTTGTCAATTGGAAATTGATACATATCGCTGCGACACTGACATTTAGTGCACGAACAATAGAAAATTGTATTCCCTTTAGCATTATTGATCACATATTCAATAAAACTAACAACTCCTTTAGCATATATTTTGTCCCATTTTGGAAGCGAAATCTAACTCTTATCCATATCCTGAGAAAAAAACATAATATATATGTATAGACGCTAATTAATTAAATTTACGAATCATTCAATTTATATTATATCTGAGTTAACGTACAATTAATATATATAATAATTACTAATTAATATAATCAAATTAATATATATATATCAACAACTTCATATATATTATCAAACCCAAATCGATCAACTCAATCACACTCAAAACACAATATAATCAACTCTAATTAAAACTCAAAATCAATGTGCATAACGAAAATAAAACTCTTAAATCAACTCAAAAACAAGATATATACATATACGTACCTATATATAGCGCCACAAACTAATTTCGGACAGATTTCGACAACACCCAACAATTTCGCCAACCCCAAAATTTTTTCTCCCGTTTTTTCTTTCAAATCAGCTACTGTCTAGATCTGGAAATATAAAGAATTTTAGCCGATGAAACTATATATATCGTCGGCCAAAGTTTTAAAATTTCGTCGGCTATAGTTCACAGACTATAGCCGACGAAAAAAACTATTTTAGCCGACGACACAACATTTCGTTGGCTAAAGTAGACTTTTAGCCGACGAAAATTTCACTTAGGCGACGAAAGTTTTTTTCGTCGGCTAAAAGTCCACTTTTGCCGACGAAAATTTCACTTAGGCGACGAAATTAGTTTTCGTCGGCCTGCTAATTTTTTTTTCGTCGGCTATGATACTTATTCTGGTAGTGCATGTTCATTTTTGAATTTTTCTAAATTTTTCAAATTCCTCATTTAAGGACTCGATGTCATAGTACATGTTGACACGAGTCTCTCGGTATTTTCAGAATATTTTTCGGAGCTTCCGTATATTTTCTACGAATTTCTGAAGTTTTTAGTAATTTTTAATTACCATTCCGGTAAAACAGTTTTACCATTTAACTATTAGCTTTTTACCCTTCTTTAAATCTGAACCGTTGGATATATTTCATATTGAATCTTAGCCGTCCATTTTAGTATAAATAGAGTTGAGACTTTTGACCGAAGTCAAAAGCCTTAAACTCAGTCAACTCTCTTCCTCATCTCCCCGAGCTCTCTCCTGCACCGGCGTCCTCCGCCCAACGCTGGTGACTCCCGCCACCACTCACCGGCACACCATCACCATTCGACTCCTCTTTCTCTCCTCTTCAAAACCCCTTTAATTAACAAAAATGTCATACGTCCACCGTGGAAGGAGATCAAGCGCCACTGTGCTTGATCGAATTCCGGCGATTCCTGGCATTTCAGGCCATAGTTCGGCCACTTGGAGGTATTTTTCTTCTCCTCTCATCTTCCTCTTCATTTCTATGCCCTTAAACTTCTGATTTGAAGTCTAATTCGAAAATCCCTCTTTCTCCTTTCTACTGTTTTCTAGGTTTCTCTGCTCCTCTCTCCAGCTACCATGTTTATGGAGGTTCAGGTGGACTTCTCGAGTGTGGCGAGACTTGGGACGCTGAAGATTGGAGCCACTGAAGTTGAGTTGGAATAGAGGCAGAGGTCTGGTTTTCTACGAAGGAGAATTGGAGAAGAGGTGATGGTGACTGGTGCAGCAGTTGGGGATGGTTGGAGGTTGAAGAGCTACTGTATTCCTCCTCGGATCGATTTTGGAGGTGAGGATCCGGCTCTAGGCTACTGTATAGTTGTTGTTGTGTTGTTGAAATTGTAATTAAATCGTGTTTTTCTTTGTGTGCATGTGTTAACTTGGTGATTCGAAGAAAACGGAGAAGTTATGGCGAAATTCCGAAAAAGTTGACCGGAATCTGATAGAAGATTTTGGCAAGTTGCTGGAATCCAGTAACTGCTCCAGTCATCCAGTGAATCCGACAGAATGCCGAAGAGGTAGTCCTCGACTCCTTTTAAAAATGTGTTGTTTCCGTTTAATCAAGTTAACGGTCGTAAATCGGAAAATTACGTTTAAGGTAACTTACTAAAAACAGAAACTAACCGTAATTGGAATCTTTTTCATTTTAGGAAACTTCCTATTTTTGAAAACTTTCTACTTTGGAAAAGTTTCCATTAAGGGAAAGTTTCTATTTTGGGAAAGTTCCATTTTTGTAGAAATGGTTTAGTAAAGATTTGGAATTTGACGAAATTTTGATCAAATGTTGAATCGTTATCGGAACAATGATAACTGAAATTCTGGAAATGTCTAGTTGACCGTTTTAAGAAAAATTGGTGATTCACATTATTGATGTATCGACTCTTGAAAAATATATTAGTTAATATGACACGTTGAGTGTATATAGTAATTCAACGAGTTACTATGTGACAACCTAACGTCAAATTAAAATGGTTAAGGAAAATTTGGAAGTTAAGCCAGACTTCCGGCGAATAAGCAAAGAGTCGATAATCGGAAAAACAAGTCAAAAGGTTAAAGAGTCATAAAAGGAATTTGTTGGTCAACATGGTCAATGTGATCATTCCTGGTCAAACTAGGAATGCTGAAGTCAACTAGACTGTTATTGTTTCTTCGATGCTAAGCTAAGAAATTTTTTCATCCTTTCATATATATTTTTTTAATCAAATACCAAAAAAATTATTTTAGCGGTTGGAAGTTCCAACGATTTAGATGAAATAAAGTTAAAAAAAATAATAATAAAAAAAGAAGAAGATGGATTAGTAAGGTTTTCTCCTTTTTATTTTTATTTATTTTTACTTTTTAGTGTGCCTTAACTGGTTAAATGGGTTCCAACAGACAATCTGTTTCCGTTCGCTAACTGACGGGTTGACAACCCATTAACCCATTATGTAATCGGACGGTTAGCGGACGAGTTTTTAACGGACAGTTAGCAGGCGGTTAACGGGTAGCGGGTTGAATTGCCAGGTTGATATGGAAGTGCATGATTTTTGTATGCTCATGGTCGATCCCTCGGGAAAATTTTCATTATATTATGTGATAAATGATTTATGATTGGGCCAAGAAAACCCGGGGCTAGATGCAAATGATTTTATGTGTGGATTCGGATTGAAAAGTAGTACCGTTGTCCTGATTTTCGATGTTTGGCCTGAGAGTGACTGATAAGGGCGTTTTACGCTATGTTTTTAATATGTTTTTACCCTCATTTGTACCTTGTTTATTCCTTAGTAATGTTGTTTTTACTTATATTGAGTCAAAAGGGTTTTTCTGTAGAGTAATGGTTAATATGTGTCTTTATACAGAAATTTGTGCTTAAGTATTGTAAAACCGATTTTGGATAAGACTTGGTTATTTCTCTTATGATTCACCGTACCTTTACATTGTCATTTTTGATGAATTTGGTTTAATGTGTAGATGACATGTAAATGAGCATATGAGAACAAGAATCATGAAGATTGGACTCATGGAAGACAACAAAAGAAGCCATGGAAAAGAAGAAACTCCGAAACATAAGATTTTGATCCGAGCAGAAATTTCCAGAAACCATAACTCAACTTCAAAGATTTCCTGAGGACGATCCAGGAGGAACCAGGGAACGTGCCATATATGGATGGGAAGCTGTGGATGTCTAGTTTCTAAATCTTTTGGAATCGCAGCAATCCGAGTTCTGAGGAAGGAGTTATGCCGCAAACAATGGCCGGAGGTCAGTCTCGCGAGTGAAACTCTCTCGCGAGTGAAACTCAGTCTCGCGAGTGAAACTTTCCCGCGAATGAAACTCTCCTGCGAGCAGAAATTTACAGAAATCCTACATCAACTTCGGAAAATCATATCTAAAGATCCAGGAGGAATCTGAGGACGAGCCATATATCATTGGAAAGCTACGGAAGTCTAGTTTTCAGATCTTCTTGAATCGTAGCATTTGGAGTTTAGATGAAGGAGTTATGATCAAAACTGTCACACCCCGAATCTTGTGAAGTTAATAAAAGTTACCTTTCACAGAGATTCACGAGTTACCGAGGACTTTTAATTACGATCGGTAATTCGATAAGTTATCGCTCGAGTTAATTTTCGAGTTTTTAAAAGTACTCCAAATACCTGAATTGATGACTCGATGTTGTAGTACGTGTCGACACGAGTCTCCCGGTATTTTCGGAATATTTTTCGGAGCTTCCGGCTAATTTTTATGAATTTCTGAAGTTTACGGTAATTTCCAATTACTATTCTGGTAAATAGTTTTTACCATTTAACTTTTTCACTTTTCACCCTCTTTAATCTGAACCATTAGATCTATTAGGGTTTTGATCTTAACCGTTGATTTGAGTATAAAAGGATTTAAGAGGAGTTGACTTCGGTTAGAAACCAAAGTGAGGGGTTGACCGGCTGTTCTTCCTCTCGACACCGTCACTGTGCTCCGATTTCACCTCCCTCAAATGTTCTCCTCTCGGCGGCGCACCGGTGACCCGAGCTTCGCCTCGCCGTCCCCAACACGTCTGTGGTCTTGGTTTCGGCAGAGAAGCTCCGGTGAGAGAGAATCAGAGGAGATAAGTTTTAGGGTGCAATCTGGTTTTTCTGATTTGGACGACGGCGGCAAGTCAGAACGGTGTTGGATGCTTCGCCTCGTCACGGCGAACATCTTGGTGGTCTTTGATTTCCAAGAGGAGCTTTGAGGAGGGAGAGCAGAGCAGATGGGTTGCTGCATTTTCCGGTGGTGGTTCAATGTTTTCAGGTGAGTTTTGGATTCGATTCATGTATGGAAATCGGTCAGTTAGCCGAGTTTTACTTATCTGTATAATTGATTATGAGTTTGGTTGGGAGATGAAGGATGTGTGTTTTGGCAGTGGAGGACTGCCGTTCTTGGCACTGTGCACCACGGCGGCAGGGATGATGTGTGGTTCTCAATTAGCTCTTTTGGTTTCGATTGAGGATTCTGAACACGTTTTCTTGGTGAGTTGTGAAAGAAGTCTAGATGGGAGGTTATAGTGTGATTGCGGCATTTTTACTGTTTGGTGTTTTGAATCGTTGTTGTTGCTGAAATTGTTGTTGTTGTTTACATGTGGTCGAGAACTTGGTGATCGCGTAACGGGGAAACTCTGGCGAAATTCCTGCAAGTCACCGGAATCCGACGAAGATTCCGGTGATACGGTAAAACCGGTTGAATGCCGAAGAGGTAGGAGTTGATTCTTTCAATAACCTAATTGTCGTAAAGATTTCCGTAAATTAAAGAATTGGATTAATTACGGTTAATTGGACGTAATTAGGAAGTTTCCATTTTGGGAAACCTCCTAAGTTTGGAAACCTGTTAATTTGGGAAACTTTCCATTTTGGGAAAGTTTCCATTAAAGGAAAGCTTTCACTTTGGGAAAGTTGCATTTTCAGAAAAATGGTTTAAGAACTGAAGCTCAATGAATGTGACAATTTTTGGTTAAATGGGTAAAGTGTTAAATTGTTATCGGAAATTGATAACCGGAATTTATGAGGAAATGTTAAATCGGTATATCGACTCTAGGTTAAATATATTGATTAATACGTGACACCCTAACGTCAAGTTAAAGTAATAAAGGAAAGTTCGGAAACTGAGTCGGACTTCCGGTAATTTGAGTTAAGAGTCGATAACCGGGAAAGAAAGACAAAAAGGTTAAAATGTCATAAAAAGGAACTCGGCCAACTTGTGGTCAAATAGGAGTTCCTGGTCAAACTAGGAAAATACCAAGTCAACTGTGAATGACTAATATAATGGTTTGTTTGTACAGTCTCTGATTGAACGTGAGACGGACTCGACTACGCGGGTAGTTCGAGGGTTTCGCTCGAGGAGCTTTCCGAGCGGGAAGGTCGCAATAGTACTGTGAGTGGACAGATTATTTTATTTAAATGAATGCATGCCCTAATTATTGATATAATTGCATGGTTCTTATGATTTGTTTCGAGTAGGATATATTCCTCGGGTGCTCGGATATTATATTTGGATTTATGCATATATGTCGAGGAATAGATTTTATTTTATTTGTTTGGGAAGAGTATTTGAGTAAGTATTGTGGTGAATTTCCTTTATGGGTTGTCCAATGATTATGCTAGCTAGAGTAGCGTGAGGGCGCTACTAGAGCTCTTAGCTCCGACCCTAGCCTGAGAGGTCAGGCAAATTACGTAGTGCACTATGAGGGTTGTCCATCACCATATACCCAGAGCTCTTAGCTCCGACCCTGGTCTGAGAGGACAGACACGCCTGAGATGTCAGGTGGATATTCTAAGGGTTGTCCATCACCATATACCCAGAGCTCTTAGCTCCGACCCTGGTCTGAGAGGACAGACACGCCTGAGATGTCAGGTGGATATTCTAAGGGTTGTCCATCACCATTTACCTAGAGCTCTTAGCTCCGACCCTGGTCTGAGAGGACAGACACGCCTGAGATGTCAGGTGGATATTCTAAGGGTTGTCCATCACCATTTACCTAGAGCTCTTAGCTCCGACCCTGGTCTGAGAGGACAGACACGCCTGAGATGTCAGGTGGATATGTTAAGGGTTGTCCATTACCGTTTTATATAGCTAGCATAGCGTGAAGGCGCAACCAGAGCTCTTAGCTCCGACCCTAGTCTGAGAGGCCAGACTTATTGTGTTTGTAAATATTACTCTTCCCATCATCCTTATTGGTTTATATTAGCTTGCATTTGTGGGAAATTTAGAAATTTTGGGCATGCATAAATGTTATTTAAATCATTAAAGTTTTGGGAGAGCATTAAAGGAAATTGAGTTTTTATATTTGATTTTCGTCCACTCACTCTGACAGTTTTTAAATGTTTCTCCCCTGGGCCTTTCGTTTTTAAATGCCCAGTGATGCAGGGTTCTTGAGAGGAGGTCGAGCGCGTACGAGAGTCGAGGCATAGTCGATCATTCCGTTGCTGCTTGAAATTCTTTGGGGTAATCATCTTGTAGACTGCTCTGACTATCCGGTTTAGTTAGTTTTGTAGGAAGGGTTGGCCATTTCAAGGGGGTTTCGGTAAGAAGTTCCCTTGAGGTGGTCCCCGCAGGATTTACTTCGGGTAAAAGGGGTTTAACCCGGGGTGGGTCCTGTCAAAAACAATTGACGGAGGTCAAGCTGCAAAACTGGGCAGTTTCTGCCTAAGTTGTCACACGAGTTTGGGAGGATGTTTCTTCACCAAAATTCTTCCCAAGCATGTCAAAGGACTTAAGAGAAGCTTAATGAAGTCATGGGAAGCTGAATTGAAGAAGAAGATTCGAAGAATGCATCATGGCAGCCGAAACAACCAAGTATGGAGCTTTTCCGGTCAAACCGGGAAAGTCTGTCCTTGCCGAGTTTGTCCATGATTTCGGCTGCCTATGAGCCCAAGAACTTGTGTATAAGGCCTACATGGATTCAATAACATGTAGAGGAGTCCAAAAAATCAGAAATCCAAGGTCCAAGTCGAAATCCTTGTCAAAGAAGAAAGAAGAAACCAAGTCCAAAAAGAATTACAAGTTCAACAAGGAATGAGACTCCTTGAAGTTGCCGAATTCTATAGGGTTTTGCTTTGTATTTTCTGTATAAATAGGACCTATGTACATCAGTTTTAAGTGTCTCTCAATTGCTCTAAGCCTTAGTATAGCCAAGCTCTACCTAAAAACCCTAAACACAGAAACTGCACAAGCTGCCGCCGCCGCACCAACCGCCGTCAATTGCTCTCATCCGCCGCCGATTCCACCTTCGACCCTAGCCGATCTATATAGGTAGTCTAGGTATGAAGTTCATCAAGGTTTTGTGTAATAATCTACTGTGTTTTATCATGCTTTATTATAAATTATTTTATGGTTTTCGGTTTTATACGTTGCATGTGTTCTTAAGTTCTTCTTTGTGATTTTCTTGAAACCATGTGTGATGTATAACGTTTTAAGTATATTTTAGTTTCATGATTTAGATTAAGTTGTTGTATGTTCTTGTGTGTAGTATGTGTTAATTGATTAATCATCACCTGATCATGTAATCAAACCTAAAGATAGTCTAGGCCAAGACGTTTCTAAGGGGGGAGTTTAATAAGCCGTAGTAATCTAGGATCAAGTTAGGCATATTTGATAGTTTGATTCTAGTTGCTGCAAAGGGTTGCTAGGGTGAGTGATTTGCATGTTGAATAGGATGAGTGACGCCATACCTAGGATCATATCTTTAACCGACTCCAGTTCGTAATTGTATCTTGTTTAGATTAGGCATATTTGATAGTTTAAACAAGGTGACACATATATGTTTTAGGTTCAGGCATATTTGAAGTTCCTAAAAACACATGAGAAGTCATAAGAGGTTGAAATCAATTAAAACATATGATAGTGCGAGCATCACTATTTAATCTTGCATGAAATTGTTGTATGCTTATTTCGGTGTTTTGTTATGTTGTGTGCTTGAGTATTGATTGACCATGTTTTGTAAATAAGTGTCTTTTATTTTCTTTATATGTTTCGAACCACCTTTTAAATCCCCCATAATATTTTGTATATATGTTTATACTTGTATAGTTGTGACAGAATTGTACTTGTATGTTTATATTTGTGAATATTTCTAACGTTTTCATTTTGCAGAAGATAAAATCCTTCCCTAGTGTCCCCGGTTTGAACGATCCCTACTTACAGTTACTACACGATAGGGTTTTTTAAATTGCAGGTCATGTAACGGCCTCGTCAATTTTTGGCGCCGTTGCCGGGGATGCTAAAAAGGATTTTTGTTTTGTATATGTATATGTTTGTGAATTAACCTTGTTTTCTTTTGTAGGTGCCGAAGCATGTGTGTGTGCCAAAACACATATGTTTCGAATGTATATTGTGTATTGCCAATTTGTACATTGTATATTTGTGTATGTGCCGAATTTGTATGTATTATATTTTCATATGTGTTGTAATCATTGTAACTTAGTAAATATTTAGGAGGTTTATTGTTTCATATGCAGTTGAAGTTTATTGTGATTTTTAAAGTGTAACATGTAGGGAGAAGCAGCATTTGTTAATCTTAGCCTAAACCCTTCATGTTATTTGCGGATTTCATGAGGTTGAGAGCGGCTTTGATTAACACTTGTCGAGTGGTCTAGTGACCCGAGTTTGTTCCTAGCTAAGTAAGGGGTCGTTCTGTCATAGATATGGAATTCAGGTTTGTCCAATTGGATCTCAAGATCATGACTGACCACTCTTCTCGGTGAAGGGGTCGATAGAGGTCCGCCTCCTTGATCACAAACGAGTCCTGCCTGGTTCTTGTAGGGGGTTCGCCCCCCGTGACATTGACACTTGCCTTCTGAAACCACGGAATCCGCTCGAACTAGCCAAATGCTTTGGCCGAAGCATCACCACACTTTAAACGCTAGAATTTACTTAGACATGTATGACGCCATGAACTTCAAATTAATTTGACTTTAATGTTTGAGGTATATCGGACGAAGCATAACACTACCTTGGGCTGTATCAGTCCATTGCACAGTGGTCTTCCCTGCTCCACGTATCTCGAAAATTAAAGTTTAATAAAATCAAGTAGAAAACATTTTAGGGTGAGAAGTCATCACATTATGTTTTTGTCATGATTTTTGTCTATATGTAACTATGAATGCCGTGTGTGTTTCTAACTTATACTTATGCCTTGTTGATAAATGTCATTGTTTGCCGTGTGTATGTGTGAATGCCGAGCTCGAGATATTGTTTGTCGTGTGTGTGTTTGTGTTTTTGTCCAATTTTCATGTTCGTTACAGTTTTGTGTGATGCCATGGTTAGTTATATGTTATGTGTGTTTCTGATATATCATGTTTGTGTGGGTGTTATTTAAGTATGTTAATTTTATTTTATTCATAATTCTTAGTTAGTGTCGTTTTTTTTTTCGAAACTTCTTATGACTTACTAACTTGGTCTTGGCCAATTGTGCCATCCTGTTTTGTAGGTGAATGAGCGGTTCTGACACTTGGACACGAGACATCAACAACCGACTTATACGTGTCCGAGAGGAGCTTGCCATCAACATACCATCAACATCTCATCACTCAACACCGAATTCATCACCACCACACTCGCCATTTGAATTGAGAATGACTTCACTCAGAGAAGAAAACGGCCTCGTCAATTTTTGGAAGGATTCGGCAGTGAATGGAGATATGGTGGTGTTGCACCGTGTGCAATGACCACCCATCAAGCATAGCAATTAGCCATCGAGCAAGGGGCCGGATTTGACAAGTTTGGAGAATGGGATGAGGAGGCTTTGAAAAATTTAGAACCGTCCATACTTGAAGTTGTGAAGGAGCTTGAGTCACAACCAATCTATGAAAGGTATTCTCCTTTGTCAATTCCAATTTCTACTAACAAATTGTTACCATCTGTGGAACAGGCCCCTAAGTTAGAGCTCAAAGCTCTACCCCCACATTTGAAGTACGTTTTTCTTGGAAAAGATGACACTCTACCGGTTATTGTGTCATCAACGTTGACAAAGCAACAAGAGGACAAGCTAGTTGCGGTTTTGCAAAGGAACACAGCTGCCATTGGCTGGACTTTGGCAGACATCAAGGGAATTAGCCCGACAAAATGTGTTCATCGTATTCTGCTTGAGGATGGCGCCAGGCCTACAAGGGAGGCTCAAAGACGTTTGCATCCACCAATGATGAAGGTTGTAAAGGACGAGGTGATCAAGTTATTAGATTGTGGTGTCATATACCCAATCTCGGATAGTCAGTGGATATCACCAGTTCAAGTTGTGCCAAAGAAGAGTGGAGTGACGGTGGTAGAAAATGACAATAACGAGCTAGTGCCACAACGTTTGGTGACGGGACATCGCATGTGCATCGATTATAGAAGACTTAATGCAACAACACGCAAGGATCACATGCCATTGCCTTTCATGGACCAAATGTTGGAGAGACTTGCCGGTCATGAGTTCTACTGCTTCTTAGATGGCTACAGCGGTTATAACCAAATCATGATACATCCGGATGATCAAGAAAAGACAACGTTTACATGTCCCTTTGGTACGTTTGCTTACCGTCGTATGTCTTTTGGATTATGCAACGCCCCAGGTACATTTCAACGTTGTATGTATAATATTTTCTCTGATTACATCGAAAATATCATTGAAGTGTTTATGGATGATTTTAGTGTTTATGGCAAAGATTTCGATGCATGTCTTGAGAATTTAGAAAAGATTTTAAACCGGTGTGTTGAAACTAACCTTGTACTCAATTGGGAAAAATGTCATTTCATGGTAAATCAAGGTATAGTTTTAGGCCATATTGTTTCTGCTAAAGGAATAGAAGTTGATAAAGCCAAGATTGATATCATGCATCACTTACCCTCACCTTCAACGGTGAGAGAGGTTCGTTCTTTTCTTGGCCATGCTAAGCCAAGGCTCATTCGTTGGATCTTGCTACTCCAGGAGTTCGACATTAAGATAAAGGATAAGAAAGGATGCGAGAATGTTGTAGCAGACCATCTTAGCAGAATTGTGCATGAGGAGGATGCCATTCCTATGTCCGAATCATTCCCGGATGAACAATTCTTTCGAATAGAAGTAAAGGAGCCTTGGTATGCCGATTTGGTGAACTACATTGTGACAAGGAATTTTTCTTCATCTATGCCGAACCATACAAGGATCAAAATCAAGAAGGAAGCTCGACATTACGTATGGGATGCGCCATATTTGTGGAGACAATGTGGGGACCAAGTCATTCGACGTTGTGTTCCAGAAGAAGAGCATCAATCCATCTTGAATTTTTGCCATAAGGAGGCATGTGGAGGACATTTTGGACCAAAGAAGACTGCTAGAAAGGTGTTGGAAGCCGGTTTCTATTGGCCAACGTTATTCAAAGACGCTTATACAACATGTGCTTCATGTGATCATTGCCAAAGAACAAGTAATTTAGGTAAGAGAGATCAAATGCCTTTAACCCCTATCATAGTTGTCGAAATTTTTGATGTTTGGGGCATTGATTTCATGGGTCCTTTTCCTTCATCTAAAGGCTTTCTTTATATTTTATTGGCGGTAGATTATGTGTCGAAATGGGTGGAAGCAAAAGCCACCAGGACTAATGATTCTAAAGTTGTTGCAGAATTTGTCAAAACTAACATTTTTGCTAGGTTTGGAACGCCAAGAGCTTTGATAAGCGATGGTGGATCACATTTCTGCAATCGAACTATTGAGGCTTTGCTCAAAAAGTATGGAGTCACCCATAAAGTATCAACGCCATATCATCCTCAAACAAGCGGCATGGCTGAGACATCTAACAGAGAAATCAAGCAGATATTGGAGAAGACTGTAGGACCTACGAGGAAAGATTGGAGTGATCGATTAGACGATGCACTATGGGCCTACAGGACTGCGTTCAAGACGCCAATAGGGATGTCGCCATTTAGACTTGTTTATGGCAAGACATGTCATCTTCCAGTGGAGTTGGAGCACAAAGCATGGTAGGCAGTTAAGAAATTCAATATGGCCAAAGACGAGGCTGGATTACATAGGAAGTTACAAATCTGTGAGCTTGAAGAAATCAGAAACGACGCCTATGAATCTGCCATGACATACAAAGCAAAAACGAAAGCGTATCATGACAACATGATAAGGGGAAAGACATTCGAAATAGGACAGCAAGTCCTGTTGTTCAACTCACGACTTAGACTCTTTCCAGGTAAGCTTTGTTCTCGTTGGCAAGGACCATTTGTTATCACTAATGTATTGCCTTATGGTACAGTGGAAATTCAAAGCACAACCTTAGGAAATAGGTTTAAGGTAAACGGTCATCGACTTAAGCTTTATTATCCTATATTCCCTAAATATGACGTCGACATCCAGTCATTTGAGGAACCATCGACACAACCATAGTGACGCCATCAAATCAAAAAGGAGAAGAGTCTAGGCTGATTGACTATAAACATTAAGCGCTGCATGAGAGGCAACTCATTTCAACCGTAGCTGTGGAGGAGCCATCAACGAGAGTTTGCATTTTTCTAATCCCTTCACTTTTATGGTTGATATTTTGATTTATTTATATGTTTATTATGTGACTTAGACACATGCTTAGGAAGTTATGACATTATTTTGATTTTACATTGAGGACAATGTAATTTTCTAAGTGTGGGGTAGAAGTTACATAGTAACATATTTTTATTTTTATGTTTTTCAATTTATGTCGAAATTCTTCAAATTTTTAAACTTTTCCGTAATTTTTAAAAAATAAAAAAAAATTATTGGTTTCGAAATTTAATTTAAGTTTTGTTTTGTTCTAAATGTTTTTTTTTTGTTTTTGAGTCTTAGGATATACCCTTAAAAGTCTATGATGAACTATATCTTTGAATGCCTGATTGACGGTTTAACATTTATCTTAAGATATTTGAGACTTGTTTGATAATGAAGTATGCATGTTTGATTAGATTGTTCCAACATAACCTATGTGAGCTTTTGAGCCTAAAAACTTTCTTTCATGAGTGATGTGCCGATTTTTTCTAAATTTTTTCAAAATTTTCACTACTTTTTCACTATCTTTTGAAACCTCATTATTCTTTGCATATTCAATAACTATGTGCTATAGATTTTTAATGGACTCTAGAATTTACTAGAACTTGCTTATGTGATTTTCGAAGCTTTATAATCATAACATGTCTTGATTTTGAAAATGATTGAATTAAATCTCATTAGGATCACCACCAAAGCCAAATACAACTTATGCCTATTTTGTGCCCGTCGTGGGACTCCTTAGTCTTAACCCCTTTGAGCTTACATTGAGCCTTTTATTTCATCACCTTTAAACAGAATTCATTTGCTTAGAATAGCTAAACCTTTACCTTGTTATCAAGACTTGGCAAAGTACTTCTGATGGAGCTGTAATGCGTGATGCTGAAAAGCAAGTGTGGGGTGAACAATGTAATAAAGAGCAAGTGTGGGGTAAAACACCATATGATTATAAATGTATGTGCCATGTATAAACAAAAAGAAAGAAATATGTCCGAAAAAAAAATCGGATAGAATTAAAGTTCAAGGCACAAATTCTTTCATGGTGTTTTGTAAATTATGAATTTGGAGTTAGTGATTATTTGAAGGTCTAAAAATGTTTATATGACCTTTGTCCTATTCATAATATGTGGAAAAGTGTATGATGACGTATGGGTCCAACATGAAGAAATTCGACCCTTGAAGTGAAGACATGAGGAGGAGCGAAATTTGCTAAAGTCTTGGTGATTTCTTATAGCACCACTTATCTAAAAATTCCTACCTTATGAAACCAAGCCCCATTACAACCATATTATTGAGATTAATTCATGATTCTTAAGATAGCTAAATTTGATTTGTGGAGAATTTCTCATGAGTTAAGCATATGGTTTTGGTCCATTACTGCACTTAGTTGTTATATGAGGTTTTTCTATGAATTTCTATTCTCAAAGAACTTTTATTTGTTGAAATATGCAAGTTATTTGTTATCTTATCATCTTTTCCCTTGCATATACGATTGTGTGAATACCATGGATGAGTGAAAAGAAGAGAGTATGCCATTGTGAGGTGGAACGGTTATCATACATGTTTGTGCTATATGATCTCATATCTTACTTGTTCATGCTATGATACATGTTTATGAAGCTTTGCAATTATACTTTTCATTCAAATGTTCAAACTTGAAAGTTATGCATGCTAAAGATCCTGAGACAATCTTTCTAAGGGTATTAGAAGTTTTTGAGTCGTTTGTTTTGTTTTAGTTTAGAGTCAGTTTGCTAAGGGACTAGCAAAGGGTAAGTGTGGGGTAGTTTGATAAGTGCGTTTTACGCTATGTTTTTAATATGTTTTTACCCTCATTTGTACCTTGTTTATTCCTTACTAATGTTGTTTTTACTTATATTGAGTCAAAAGGGTTTTTTTGTAGAGTAATGGTTAATATGTGTCTTTATACAGAAATTTGTGCTTAAGTATTGTAAAACCGATTTTGGATAAGACTTGGTTATTTCTCTTATGATTCACCGTACCTTTACATTGTCATTTTTGATGAATTTGGTTTAATGTGTAGATGACATGTAAATGAGCATATGAGAACAAGAATCATGAAGATTGGACTCATGGAAGACAACAAAAGAAGCCATGGAAAAGAAGAAACTCCGAAACATAAGATTTTGATCCGAGCAGAAATTTCCAGAAACCATAACTCAACTTCAAAGATTTCCTGAGGACGATCCAGGAGGAACCAAGGAACGTGCCATATATGGATGGAAAGCTATGGATGTCTAGTTTCTAAATCTTTTGGAATCACCACAATCCGAGTTCCGAGGAAGGAGTTATGCCGGAAACAATGGCCGGAGGTCAGTCTCGCGAGTGAAACTCTCCCGCGAGTGAAACTTTCCCGCGAATGAAACTCTCCCGCGAGCAGAAATTTACAGAAATCCTACATCAACTTCGGAAAATCATATCTAAAGATCCAGAAGGAATCTGAGGATGAGCCATATATCATTGGAAAGCTACGGAAGTCTAGTTTTCAGATCTTCTTGAATCACAGCATTTGGGTTTAGATGAAGGAGTTATGATCAAAACAATGGACGGAGGTCAAGCTGCAAAACTGGGCAGTTTCTGCCTAAGTTGTCACACGAGTTTGGGAGGATGTTTCTTCACCAAAATTCTTCCCAAGCATGTCAAAGGACTTAAGAGAAGCTTAATGAAGTCATGGGAAGCTGAATTGAAGAAGAAGATTCGAAGAATGCATCATGGCAGCCGAAACAACCAAGTATGGAGCTTTTCCGGTCAAACCGGGAAAGTCTGTCCTTGCCGAGTTTGTCCATGATTTCGGCTGCCTATGAGCCCAAGAACTTGTGTATAAGGCCTACATGGATTCAATAACATGTAGAGGAGTCCAAGAAATCAGAAATCCAAGGTCCAAGTCGAAATCCTTGTCAAAGAAGAAAGAAGAAACCAAGTCCAAAAAGAATTACAAGTTCAACAAGGAATGAGACTCCTTGAAGTTGCCGAATTCTATAGGGTTTTGCTTTGTATTTTCTGTATAAATAGGACCTATGTACATCAGTTTTAAGTGTCTCTCAATTGCTCTAAGCCTTAGTATAGCCAAGCTCTACCTAAAAACCCTAAACACAGAAACTGCACAAGCTGCCGCCGCCGCACCAACCGCCGTCAATTTCTTTCATCCGCCGCCGATTCCACCTTCTACCCTAGCCGATCTATATAGGTAGTCTAGCTATGAAGTTCATCAAGGTTTTGTGTAATAATCTACTGTGTTTTATCATGCTTTATTATAAATTATTTTATGGTTTTCGGTTTTATACGTTGCATGTGTTCTTAAGTTCTTCTTTGTGATTTTCTTGAAACCATGTGTGATGTATAACGTTCTAAGTATATTTTAGTTTCATGATTTAGATTAAGTTGTTGTATGTTCTTGTGTGTAGTATTTGCTAATTGATTAATCATCACCTGATCATGTAATCAAACCTAAAGATAGTCTAGGCCAAGACGTTTGTAAGGGGGGAGTTTAATAAGCCGTAGTAATCTAGGATCAAGTTAGGCATATTTGATAGTTTGATTCTAGTTGCTGCAAAGGGTTGCTAGGGTGAGTGATTTGCATGTTGAATAGGATGAGTGACGCCATACCTAGGATCATATCTTTAACCGACTCTAGTTCGTAAGTGTATCTTGTTTAGATTAGACATATTTGATAGTTTAAACAAGGTGACACATATATGTTTTAGGTTCAGACATATTTGAAGTTCCTAAAAACACATGAGAAGTCATAAGAGGTTGAAATCAATTAAAACATATGATAGTGCGAGCATCACTATTTAATCTTGCATGAAATTGTTGTATGCTTATTTCGGTGTTTTGTTATGTTGTGTGCTTGAGTATTGATTGACCATGTTTTGTAAATAAGTGTCTTTTATTTTCTTGATATGTTTCGAACCACCTTTTAAATCCCCCATAATATTTTGTATATATGTTTATACTTGTATAGTTGTGACAGAATTGTACTTGTATGTTTATATTTGTGAATATTTCTAACGTTTTCATTTTGCAGAAGATAAAATCCTTCCCTAGTGTCCCCGGCTTGAACGATCCCTACTTACAGTTACTACACGATAGGGTTTTTTAAATTGCAGGTCATGTAACGGCCTCGTCAATTTTTGGCGCCGTTGCCGGGGATGCTAAAAAGGATTTTTGTGTTGTTTCCGTTTAATCGAGTTAACGGTCGTAAATCGGAAAATTACGTTTAAGGTAACTTACTAAAAACAGAAACTAACCGTAATTGGAATCTTTTTCATTTTAGGAAACTTCCTATTTTTGAAAACTTTCTACTTTGGAAAAGTTTCCATTAAGGGAAAGTTTCTATTTTGGGAAAGTTCCATTTTTGTAGAAATTGTTTAGTAAAGATTTGGAATTTGACGAAATTTTGATCAAATGTTGAATCGTTATCGGAACAATGATAACTGAAATTCTGGAAATGTCTAGTTGACCGTTTTAAGAAAAATTGGTGATTCACATTATTGATGTATCGACTCTTGAAAAATATATTAGTTAATATGACACGTTGAGTGTATATAGTAATTCAACGAGTTACTATGTGACAACCTAACGTCAAATTAAAATGGTTAAGGAAAATTTGGAAGTTAAGCCAGACTTCCGGTGAATAAGCAAAGAGTCGATAATCGGAAAAACAAGTCAAAAGGTTAAAGAGTCATAAAAGGAATTTGTTGGTCAACATGGTCAATGTGATCATTCCTGGTCAAACTAGGAATGCTGAAGTCAACTAGACTGTTATTGTTTCTTCGATGCTAAGCTAAGAAATTTTTTCATCCTTTCATATATATTTTTTTAATCAAATACCAAAAAAATTATTTTAGCGGTTGGAAGTTCCAACGATTTAGATGAAATAAAGTTAAAAAAAATAATAATAAAAAAAGAAGAAGATGGATTAGTAAGGTTTTCTCCTTTTTATTTTTATTTATTTTTACTTTTTAGTGTGCCTTAACTGGTTAAATGGGTTCCAACAGACAATCTGTTTCCGTTCGCTAACTGACGGGTTGACAACCCATTAACCCATTATGTAATCGGACGGTTAGCGGACGAGCTTTTAACGGACAGTTAGCAGGCGGTTAACGGGTAGCGGGTTGAATTGCCAGGTTGATATGGAAGTGCATGATTTTTGTATGCTCATGGTCGATCCCTCGGGAAAATTTTCATTATATTATGTGATAAATGATTTATGATTGGGCCAAGAAAACCCGGGGCTAGATGCAAATGATTTTATGTGTGGATTCGGATTGAAAAGTAGTACCGTTGTCCTGATTTTCGATGTTTGGCCTGAGAGTGACTGATAAGGGCGTTTTACGCTATGTTTTTAATATGTTTTTACCCTCATTTGTACCTTGTTTATTCCTTAGTAATGTTGTTTTTACTTATATTGAGTCAAAAGGGTTTTTCTGTAGAGTAATGGTTAATATGTGTCTTTATACAGAAATTTGTGCTTAAGTATTGTAAAACCGATTTTGGATAAGACTTGGTTATTTCTCTTATGATTCACCGTACCTTTACATTGTCATTTTTGATGAATTTGGTTTAATGTGTAGATGACATGTAAATGAGCATATGAGAAAAAGAATCATGAAGATTGGACTCATGGAAGACAACAAAAGAAGCCATGGAAAAGAAGAAACTCCGAAACATAAGATTTTGATCCGAGCAGAAATTTCCAGAAACCATAACTCAACTTCAAAGATTTCCTGAGGACGATCCAGGAGGAACCAGGGAACGTGCCATATATGGATGGAAAGCTGTGGATGTCTAGTTTCTAAATCTTTTGGAATCGCAGCAATCCGAGTTCTGAGGAAGGAGTTATGCCGCAAACAATGGCTGGAGGTCAGTCTCGCGATTGAAACTCTCTCGCGAGTGAAACTCTCCCGCGAGTGAAACTTTCCCGCGAATGAAACTCTCCCGCGAGCAGAAATTTACAGAAATCCTACATCAACTTCGAAAAATCATATCTAAAGATCCAGGAGGAATCTGAGGACGAGCCATATATCATTGGAAAGCTACGGAAGTCTAGTTTTCAGATCTTCTTGAATCGTAGCATTTGGAGTTCAGATGAATGAGTTATGATCAAAACAATTGACGGAGGTCAAGCTGCAAAACTGGGCAGTTTCTGCCTAAGTTGTCACACGAGTTTGGGAGGATGTTTCTTCACCAAAATTCTTCCCAAGCATGTCAAAGGACTTAAGAGAAGCTTAATGAAGTCATGGGAAGCTGAATTGAAGAAGAAGATTCGAAGAATGCATCATGGCAGCCGAAACAACCAAGTATGGAGCTTTTCCGGTCAAACCGGGAAAGTCTGTCCTTGCCGAGTTTGTCCATGATTTCGGCTGCCTATGAGCCCAAGAACTTGTGTATAAGGCCTACATGGATTCAATAACATGTAGAGGAGTCCAAAAAATCAGAAATCCAAGGTCCAAGTCGAAATCCTTGTCAAAGAAGAAAGAAGAAACCAAGTCCAAAAAGAATTACAAGTTCAACAAGGAATGAGACTCCTTGAAGTTGCCGAATTCTATAGGGTTTTGCTTTGTATTTTCTGTATAAATAGGACCTATGTACATCAGTTTTAAGTGTCTCTCAATTGCTCTAAGCCTTAGTATAGCCAAGCTCTACCTAAAAACCCTAAACACAGAAACTGCACAAGCTGCCGCCGCCGCACCAACCGCCGTCAATTGCTTTCATCCGTCGCCGATTCCACCTTCTACCCTAGCCGATCTATATAGGTAGTCTAGCTATGAAGTTCATCAAGGTTTTGTGTAATAATCTACTGTGTTTTATCATGCTTTATTATAAATTATTTTATGGTTTTCGGTTTTATACGTTGCATGTGTTCTTAAGTTCTTCTTTGTGATTTTCTTGAAACCATGTGTGATGTATAACGTTCTAAGTATATTTTAGTTTCATGATTTAGATTAAGTTGTTGTATGTTCTTGTGTGTAGTATTTGCTAATTGATTAATCATCACCTGATCATGTAATCAAACCTAAAGATAGTCTAGGCCAAGACGTTTGTAAGGGGGGAGTTTAATAAGCCGTAGTAATCTAGGATCAAGTTAGGCATATTTGATAGTTTGATTCTAGTTGCTGCAAAGGGTTGCTAGGGTGAGTGATTTGCATGTTGAATAGGATGAGTGACGCCATACCTAGGATCATATCTTTAACCGACTCCAGTTCGTAAGTGTATCTTGTTTAGATTAGACATATTTGATAGTTTAAACAAGGTGACACATATATGTTTTAGGTTCAGACATATTTGAAGTTCCTAAAAACACATGAGAAGTCATAAGAGGTTGAAATCAATTAAAACATATGATAGTGCGAGCATCACTATTTAATCTTGCATGAAATTGTTGTATGCTTATTTCGGTGTTTTGTTATGTTGTGTGCTTGAGTATTGATTGACCATGTTTTGTAAATAAGTGTCTTTTATTTTCTTGATATGTTTCGAACCACCTTTTAAATCCCCCATAATATTTTGTATATATGTTTATACTTGTATAGTTGTGACAGAATTGTACTTGTATGTTTATATTTGTGAATATTTCTAACGTTTTCATTTTGCAGAAGATAAAATCCTTCCGTAGTGTCCCTGGCTTGAACGATCCCTACTTACAGTTACTACACGATAGGGTTTTTTAAATTGCAGGTCATGTAACGGCCTCGTCAGTGACAAACCTAACATATAGCACTCCTACGGTGTCGATCACTATGAACCTCCGGAGGTGCAATGCCCTATTTATTTTATTTTTCCGCTTACACTCCTCTCGTACAGTGTTAAGTGAGCCGTAAGTGTGGTGTGTACTACGAGTGATGTGTTGGGCCTACGAGTGATGTCTTTAGGCACATAGATAGTTGGCCCGTGTTTGTAGTATATATAGACAAACCCGGAATTCGGCCACCTATATCTGTGAAGCCATTCAGGTTGTATTTGTACATTGAGCGCTCTGGCCCCTGTTTTAGCATACTGCAAAGTTTTTCCTCAAAGATATAAAATGATGATTTTGCGTTGGTGAGCGTTTTTCACGTCACACATGTAAACACGTGATCAAATCAAACCTCACAACTTTATAACCCTGCAAAATGTCATCGTTAGTACGAATAAGTAGGGATCGTTCAGTCCGGGGATATTGAAGGGTAATCGAAAACAGAAAATGTTAACACAATCAAATAAACATATGGGGGATGTAAGTGTTTAACATCTAAAGAAACTAAAACTTAACCTAAAACTAATTATTTACAGTTGATCAACCACTCTACACATAACACATAATTCTCTAAACATGTAACAACTCAAACAAAGGAATAGGGCAGCAAGTTTAAAAACCGAATTCAAGATCCAATTTAGTTCCAATTTAATTAGAGCCTTCGCGGTTATTCTAATCATTCAAGAATTCACAATTATTCAGAATTAACTTCGCGTATAATCCTAAACATGGTACTAATCTGTTTAAAGACACTTCGCGTAGAAATTAAACACAAAAAGCACATAAGCACAATAAGTCGAATTGGAAACATGTTAGCAAGTATGGCGTCACCTCATCTCACATCGACATGTAAATTTACAGAATTATTCTAGCTCTTATAAGGAACACAAATTGAACCAACTTCGCGCATGATTCAACTTATATTCGATTAGCATATGAAATCTATACACAAGGGACAACCATGGCCAAGGCTGCCCTTGTACATATGATTTGTTGTGTGCACAAACTCTGCAAATAAACCAAACTAAATCCTAAATTCAATTAGTAACTACTGCCCTTAAGTCTTAAATTTGAATTTTCACATGCATATATAAAGAATTCAACCAAACAACAATCAAACACATAAGGAAATCCAAAGAATTCATCAAATCACATAAGAACATTGATAGTTTGTTACAAAATTCAGAGATAACATTGAATATAAATACTGAATTTGAAACAAATACAAAGACAACCATGGATCTTGGACTGACTTTAGGTGTGGAGATTGATGCTTGATGTGAGTAGCGGCTGAATTGATGGTGGAGAGGGCGGCGGCTGCCTTGTGGATGATGTGTAAGGAGGCGGAGCTGCTGTGTGGAGAGGAAGACGGCTGTGTGTTGGTGGTGGAGAGGGCGGCGGAGCTGCTGTATAGGAGGAGAGATGGAGGGGCGGAGCTTGTGGAGAGGGAGAGAGATATGGCTGCTCTAGTGTTTGTATATAGGATGGTCGACCTCTTTTCTCTTCAGCTGCTGCCTCTATTTATAGTGTTATGTCTCCCCTTTGAGTTTTCTCATCCCTTGATTCAATCTTGATCCAATGGTCAAGGAAATTACCCAACAATTAATAAAAATGTGTTAGGAAATTTCCAGAATTTCCTTGTTCAGCAAGATGATGAATTTGGCTCAAAAAAATGGCTGCATACAAGTTCCTTCTCCAAGGTAAAATCGGTAATTTAGGAATTCATTCCTTCCTTGGCTGATCTGATTCTTCTCCTTCAATTTGGCCGAATTGATGATGAATTACATTCCTTTTTCATGCAAAATTATGGTTCCTGAAAAGGTAGGGAAATAAGTTAATAGAAAATCAGAATAATTAGGGATTTAAACAAAGGAATTTAAGGAAAGAAGTTCCCTTATTTTCAGATTTGAATTTCAAATAAATCCCTTGATGTAGGACAAAGTTTTGTCCTAAATTCCCTTGATTAATTCGGCAGAATTGATGGAGAAAGAATTTTGGAATTTTGCTGCTCCATTTCCTCTTTTATAATCGCCATAAATTCTCTTAATCCTTGTGGGAATAGGTTTCTTTGCTTTATGTGGAATCCCTGTCACAAAAGGAAAGAAAGTTTTCAAAATAAATTAGGAAAGTCAGAATAGGAAAGATTCAAAGATAGTTAGTTTCCCAAATCAAATAAGGAAAATTTCTCTAATCAAATTAGGTAAGTTTTCCAAAATGAAATAGGTAACTTTTCCCTTTTCAAAATAGGAAAGTTTCCTAAACTACTTATCCTCGACTTTTGCGACTCGTTGAGTTTCCTAGTTAAATAAGGATTTTGCTAAAACTCCACATTTTCTTCTATTTAAGCACATTTTCACTTGTTCTCCACCAAACAATCATGGTTCACTCCAACGACTCAAATCTGCAAAATTAAGAGTTAAACAAAGTATAAATAGGGATAGAAACACATTAAAAACGTAGCATTTTATGCTCTTATCAACTACCCCACACTTATCCTTTGCTAGTCCCTTAGCAAATCTAATTAAAAGACTCTACTATTGCCCCTAAATAATTGTCTCAGAATCTTTAAACGCATAGATTTCAAGTTTAAGCATTCAGATGTAAGCGCACAAATTCCAAGTGTCATAAACATGTTTCACGGTATGAATAAGTAAGAAGTGAGAAAATGAGCATGCAAGCATGTTAAGTTAATTTAATGCTCCTTCCTAGGCATACTCTCTTCTGTTCACACATGATATGGCAATATTCACTCAAGTAAATGCAAGAGAAAAGATTGTAAGACAACAAATAGCTTGCATATTCCAACAGATAAAAGCACTTGTGAAAAATTTTTCTTGGATAATCTCATTTAACAACTAAGTGCACGAATGGACCAAAACCATATGCTTAACTCTTGAGAAAATCTCCACAGATCATAATTCACCCATTTTAAGAATCATGAAAAGATCTTTTGAAAGGATAATAATGGAGCTTGGCACAAGGCATTCGAATTTAGGATAGTGGTGGCTAAAACGTCACCAAGACTTAATAAAGCTCAATTCTCCTTATGACTTCACTCCATAGGCCGAATTTCATCATGTTGGCCCAATTCTTCATTCTTTCCTTCCCCTTACTTTGTGAAAACGAACAAAGGTCAAATATAACAATGATAGACCTTCAAATCACGTACAAACTCCAAATTCACAGCAAGAACTAAATCCAATCATCACAATTTTTCTTCATTCCGTGCTTTATTCTTCTTTGGTTCGAAACACATGTTTGTTCGATTTTTCTTTCTTTTTCACTTAGCACACACGTCGTATTCATAATTAGATAAGTTCACCCCACACTTGTTTCACATCATCACTTCATAACACAATTCTGCATCCAAATCAAGCTTTATCAAGTCTCAACAACAAGGGTCAAGATATTTCTGTTCTAAGCAAAGGAAATGTGTATGATGGTGATGAAAGAAAGGCTAAATGTAGGCTCAAATGGGGTTAATACTAAGGAGTCCCACGACGGGCACAAATTGGGCAAATGCTTTATTTGGCTTTGGTGGTATTCCTAATAAGATCTTGTTCAATCATTTTCAAAATCAAGGCATAGTCATGAATAAAAGTTTCGAAAATCATCAAGAGCAAGTTCTAGCATTCTAGAGTCCATTAAAAAGCTATAGCACATAGTCATTGAATATGCAAAGAATAATGAGATTTAGGAACAAGTTTTTGCCGAAAATTTTGTCTCTCATTAAGAAAGTATATAGGCTCAAAAGCTCACATAAGTTGTTATGGATTAAAACCAACTCAAACATACATGCTTTTACATATATCAATCAATATCTCACATATTCATACCAATCACATTATCCATGAAACTCATAATTTAATTCTTATGATCATGCAAAACCATCATCTATGCATTCAAAGACATACTCATCATCAACTTTAGGGGCATAGACTCAAAACAAAAACACACAAAACAAAACATTTTTATTTGGAACAGGATTTTCTGATTTTTCGAAACAAAACAAAGCAAATTGAAAACACACAAAACAAACCAAAAACTTGGAAAAACACACAAAACAAACTAAAAACATGTGAATCATGTAATCCCTACCCCACACTTAAAAAATTACATTGTCCTCAATGTAAACTCGAAAATGGTGCTGTAATTCCTAAGCATATGATAAATTTTACAGTTTCACACATATACAGTTCAACCATAAGAGTGTAAGGATTTTGAAAATGCAAACTCTCGGTGATGGCTCCTCCACAGCTACGGTTGGAATGGGTTGCCTCCCATGCAGCGCTTAACTGTTTATAGTCCTTTAGCCTAGACTCTTCTCCATGTTCATTCGGATCTTGGTGCGTCCTTCACTTGGGTTTCCTCAATCGTGTGCTCCTCAAAAGGCTCGTAATAAGGCTTTAAGCGATGTCCATTCACCTTAAACGTTGTCCCTGTTGTTTCACTTTGAATTTCAATGGCACCATGAGCAAACACGTTAGTTACAATAAATGGACCAACCCAACGAGAACGTAATTTTCCAGGAAAAAGCTTAAGTCTTGAATGAAATAGAAGAACTTTCTGCCCTTTTTGAAACGATTTGCCTCGGATCATTTTGTCATGATACGCTCGAGTTTTCTCCTTGTAGACCCATGCAGCATCATAAGCATCGTTCCTTATTTCTTCAAGTTCGTAGATCTGCAATTTTCGATGAAGGCCGGCAGCATCTATGTCCATGTTGAATTTCTTCACCGCCCACATGCTCTGTGCTCTAGTTCGACCGGGAGGTGACAAGCTTTCCCATAAGTGAGCCGAAAGGGAGACATCCCAATAGGCGTCTTGTATGCAGTTCGGTAAGCCCATAATGCATCATCAAGGAGGTCGCTCCAATCCTTTATTGTTGGGCCGACGGTTTTCTCCAGAATGCGCTTGATCTCTTGATTCAACACTTCAGCCATCCCACTTGTTTGAGGGTGTTATGGGGTGGAAACCTTGTGTGTGACTCCATACTTCTTGAGTAAAGCCTCTATGGTACGGTTGCAAAAATGAGAACCTCCATCGCTTATCAAAACACGTGGAACTCCAAACCTAGAAAAGATGTTAGTTCTCAAGAAAGCTGCAACAACTTTAGAGTCATTAGTCCTGGTGGCTTTCGCCTCCACCCATTTAGATACATAATCAACATCCAACAAGATATACAGAAAGCCTCTAGAAGAAGAAAATGGTCCCATAAAATCAATACCCCAAACATCAAAAATTTCTACCACGATAATAGGAGAAAGGGGCATTTGATCTTTTGGACCGATGTTACCTGTTCTTTGGCATCTATCACATGAAACACAAAACATGTTTGCATCTTTGAAGATCGTAGGCCAATAGAATCCGCAATCTAATACCTTGAGGGTTGTCCGTTTCGGTCCAAAATGTCCTCCACACGCCTCACTATGACAAAATGCTAAGATGGACTTGTGCTCATTTTCTAGAACGCATCGTCGAATAACTTGATCACTACATTGCTTCCATAAGTACGGCTCATCCCATATGTAGTGTCGTGCCATCTTTTTCATCCTTGCCTTGTTTGCATATGATAAGGTACTTGGAAAAGTCCTAGAAACCAAGTAGTTTACAATGTCGGCATACCAAGGCTCTGCTGCGTCCAAACGAAAGAGCTGCTCATCGGGAAATGTTTCTTGAAGTGGTACGGTCTCTTCTTTTTGTACAATTCTACTCAAATGATCGGCTACCACGTTCTCACTCCCCTTCTTGTCTTTGATCTCGACGTCAAACTCTTGAAGTAAGAGAATCCATCGAATCAATCTCGGCTTAGCATCCTTCTTTGTCATCAAATATCTCAAAGCTGCATGATCAGAATAAATTATTACTTTAGATTGCGAAACATATGAACGGAGTTTTTCTAAAGCAAAAATCACAGCTAAGAGTTCTTTTTCAATTGTGGAATAATTCAGCTAAGCGTCATTTAGAGTCCGAGAGGCATAGTAAATGGCACAAGGCTTCTTATCCTTTCTTTGTCCAAGTACGGCTCCAACGGCATAATCGCTTGCATCACACATCAATTCGAAGGGTAAGTTCCAGTCCGGAGGCGTCATAATGGAAGCTGTTGTTAACAATTCCTTGAGCTTTACGAATGCTGCCTCACACGCATTGTCCCAAATGAACGGAACATCCTTCTGCAATAGGGAACTTAGTGGTTTTGCCACCAAAGAAAAGTCTTTGATGAATCGCCTGTAAAATCCTGCATGGCCAAGAAACGAACGGACCTCTCTCACAGTTGTGGGAAAGGGTAAGCGTTGCACAATATCAATCTTAGCCTTATCAACTTCTATTCCCTTTTTCGAAATTATGTGTTCTAAAACTATACCTTGATTAACCATGAAATGACATTTTCCCAATTTAACACAAGGTTAGTTTCTACACATTTTTCCAAGATTAACTCTAAATTCTCTAAACATGTATCAAAGTCTTTTCCATAAACGCTAAAATCATCCATAAAGACTTCAATAATATTTTCAATAAAATCTGAGAATATAGAATACATACAACGTTGGAATGTACCTTGTGCGTTGCATAACCCAAAAGGCATGCATCGATAGGCAAACGTACCAAAGGGACATGTGAACGTCGTCTTCTCTTGGTCATCCGGGTGAATGCTAATCTGATTGTAACCGCTGTACCCATCTAAGAAGCAGTAAAACTCGTGTCCGGCTAATCTTTCAAGCATTTGATCCATGAACGGTAGAGGCATGTGAACTTTGCGCGTAGTAGCATTGAACTTCCTATAATCGATGCACATCCTGTAATCCGTCACCAAACGTTGCGGCACAAGTTCATTCTTGTCATTCTTGACAACTGTGACTCCACTCTTTTTCGGCACAACTTGGACGGGTGAAATCCATTGACTATCTGAAATTGGGTAAATCACCCCACAATCAAGTAATTTAATCACCTCGTCCTTCACAACTTTCATCATCGGTGGGTGCAAACGTTGCTGCCCTTCTCTTGTCGGTTTTGCACCTTCTTCAAGTAAGATCCTGTGAACACATTTTGTAGGGTTGATTCCCTTGATGTCCGCCAAAGTCCAACCGATGGCGGTCTTGTTTCTTTTCAGCACGGCGATCAATTCTTCTTCTTGCTGCTTACTCAGCTTTGATGATACAATAACTGGTAAAGTTTCATCGTCTCCAAGATATGCATACTTCAAGTGATCTGGTAGAGGTTTTAACTCTACATTTGGGGTCTGTTCCACAGATGGTAACAACTTGTTAGTGGCAAAGGGAATTGACAAGTGAGAATTATACCTATGGTAAGGGGCTGCCTTGAGTTTGGCAATGACTTCCAATATTTTTGGTTTGAGTTTAGCCTCCTCTTCTGCCGAAATTCTGTCTCCTTTCTTGTCAAATCCGGCCCCTTGCTCAATAGCTAATTGCTATTGATCCCTAGTTTCCGATAAAACCTGTGCACAAGAATTAATCATATCAATATCATAGGAAGATTTTAAATCAGAAACCGGATACCTCATTGCTTCAAACACATTGAAGCTGATAACTTCACCATCAAACTCCATGGTGAGATTGCCTTCAGCAACGTCAATCTTTGTTCTTGCTGTTCGCATAAATGGTCGCCCCAAAAGTAACTGAGTTGAATTGACTGGCGATTCCTCCATTTGTAGCACATAGAAATCTGCAGGAAATATTAGATGATTCACCTGCACAAGAACATCTTCAACGTACCCCTCAGGATAATTAGTAGAATGATCCGCCAATTGAATAATCACATTGTCTTTCTTAAGCGGTCCTAGACTTAGTGATTTATACACATTATAAGGCATAACATTAATTGAAGCGCCTAAGTCTAGCATGACATTTTTGAAAAGTGAATCTCCAATGACACATGAAACAGTGAAACTTCCTGGATCTTTCAACTTTGGCGGTAGTGTCCTTTTGATAACGGCTGATACCGTTTCGCTCATTTTCACTACTTGTGCTTCCCTTGTAAGCCTTCGTGTTGTGCACATTTCTTTCAAAAACTTGGCATATTTTGGAATTTGCTTGATGCATTCCAACAAGGGGATATTCACTTGAACTTTTCTGAAAACTTCCAGCACTTCCTCATCTGATTTGTCCTTCTTGGACTTTGCAAATCTAGAGGGAAAAGGTAAACACAGAGATTGGTTAGTATTAACTAAACCATTAGCGTTAGAATTTAATACCTTTGGTGCCTCTGGAATTGGCACATTTTCCTTCTTGGAAGTTGCTGGATCGTTCTCCAAGTCATCATTTTTCATTGTTTCCATCTCATCATTTTTAACATCCTCAAGCTCGGTTTCTTTCTCTCCTTCATCTTTGCTAAGATTCTTCTTTGAAACTTTTGGTGGCTCTTGTAGGATCTTTCCACTCCTTGTGGTGACGGCTTGAGCTTGTTCTTTCCTTGGGTTCTTGATCACACCACCCGGTAGTTTTCCTTGCTCACTAAATTGTCCCATGAAGTCTACAACTTGCCCCATTTGTGTCTTGAGCTCGGCTATGTCTTTGGAGTTTGTTTGCTGCCCAACTAACAACGCTTGAGTAGCGGTGTTCAATTGACTTTGTCCCATAGCAAGCGACTTCAGCAACTCATCATAATTAGGAGGATTAGGCACGGTTTGGTTGCTCGGCATTGGGGGAGTGTAGGGAGCTTGTGGCCTTGGCATAAATTGTCCTTGTGGCTGAGGAGGAAAAGTCATGGAATTCGGCTGAGATTGTGTGGCATTCGGCATAGGAGGTCTGATCACATTGTCATTGTTTGACCATCGAAAGTTAGGATGATTACGAAAGCCAGAGTTAAAAGTATTGGAGAATTGATTGTATCTCTGCCCTCCTTGATATCCAATGGCGTTGGCTTGCTTAAGACTTCCATTTGCAGCAATTTGTGGACATTGATCAGTGAAATGTCCCTCGGCACATAAACCACATACTTGTGCTCCTTGCAATCTCATTAGCTGTGTCATCATGTTCGACATCTTCTCCATTTTCTCTTCAAGAGCCAAGGTCGACTAGCCTCATTCACATGTCTTGTGGAACCTTGAGATGTTCCAAATTGCTGATTATTGAGAGCTCTAGTGTTCAGAAGTAGTTTGGCGTCTACACGCTCTTTATCCAAAAATGCACCACCGGCGGCCGAATCAAGTAATTCTCTTTCTGCAATCCGCAAACCTTCATAGAAATATTGTAACAACAATCCCTCACGGATTCCATGAGCTGGACAAGAAGCGACAAGAGATTTAAACCTCTCATAATATGTGCAGAAAGTTTCATCCGCTCCTTGTTTAATCCCGGTGATTTGCTTCCTCAAGTTTGTCACCTTTGATGATGGGAAATATTTCAACAGAAACTCATGCACCATTGTTTCCCATGAGATGATGCGCTTGGTTGGTAGCTCAAATAACCATCTTCTTGCTTGATCTTCAAGAGAAAACGGAAATGCCTTCATCTTCACATGTTGCAAATCAGCTCCTCTTGGACACATTGAATCACAAGTAAATTGAAATTGCTGGAGATGATAATTCGGATCTTCACCCGAGAGTCCATGGAATTTCGGCAATTGATGTAGAAATCCACTTTTGAGCTCAAATTCACTTGTTTTCCCTTCAGCTGCGGGAGGAAAAGTAATGTTGGACGGTGCGGCTCCACCTTCATATCCGGTAACATGTCCGTTTTCTTCTCTGATTGTTGGCATCTCGTAAGGTGTTACTTCAAACTCTTGTGCAGTTGATGATGATCTTGGTGTAACAATTCTTGCTGAGTACTGTGGACTTACAAATTCAATGTTAAGTTCTTTGTCAATTTGCGGATTTGAGATGTGCACGTCACGATTTTCAGCTTCTACAATCTGTTTCAAGTTAAAGTCGGGCATTCATTTCTTTAATATTTTGGTGCCAAATGTTAAAGTCGGGCATTCATTGACCTGAAACACAAAGATCAAAGTGTTAGTAAACAAATAATGATGAAAAATGCAGAGAATATTGTTAAGTTAAAATGTTACAAACAAGTTAAGTTAGCAATTAAATTAGTTGACATTTTCATAACTTTACACAAAATTAATTCAGAAAACACAGAAATTTCCTAACTAACACTTATGAAACACACATGAAATTTATGTTAGCAATAAGTGACGAATTTACATAAGAGTAAACAAAAAGATGTACAAATACACGAAATACAAACATGTACTCACGAAATCTGATTTCTCCTAAAGTTCTAATTGTTTTTATTCACACATTTTTAACATTCAAGGTACGTGGAGCAGTGGAGTAAACTGTGCAATGGACTTGTACAGCCCACGGTTTGGTCTTGCTTTATCCGATATACCTCAAAAGTTAAAAATAACGTTTTCTTTTGAAGTTATGTAAATCTATTTATGCAGAGTTTATCTTGTATATTCTAAAGCATGGCGGACGTGCGGCCTAAGTATGGTCGTCTAAACATAAACTTATTCCGTGTTTTTAGAAGGCTTAGTTTGTGTATTCCAAATTAATCTAAGGCAAGACTCATTTGTTGGTTACCACAGAGAGCGAACTCCCTATCGACCCCTTCACCGAGAAGGGTTATCAGTCTGTGGACCTCTGAGATCTAATTTCACAAACCTTAGACAAGTGTTGGTTATACACGCACCAATGTGCCCCTTACTCAGTTGAGAACAAGCATATGTGTTAGACAGTTCTTCAAGTGTTAATAAGAGCCGCCCTCAACTTCATGCGATTACATGAAGGGTTTAGGCTGATATTAACAAAAGAGACTTTACCTATTCCGTTTGCTTTAGAGAACACAAATAAGCGCTACACAAATAAATCTTTAACTTCCTAACAATTTAAACTAAGTTACAACATGCATTATAAACACAAAGAAACCAGAATTGAAACTTTACAACTTATACAAAACAGAAACATAAGTTTTCACAAATTTACAAAGTTAACACTTCAATAAACGATGTTTCTCAACATCCCCGGCAGCGGCGCCAGAAATTGGTGAGCGTTTTTCACGTCACACATGTAAACACGTGATCAAATCAAACCTCACAACTTTATAACCATGCAAAATGTCATCGTTAGTACGAATAAGTAGGGATCGTTCAGTCCGGGGATATTGAAGGGTAATCGAAAACAAAAAATGTTAGCACAATCAAATAAACATATGGGGGATGTAAGTGTTTAACATCTAAAGAAACTAAAACTTAACCTAAAACTAATTATTTACAGTTGATCAACCACTCTACACATAACACATAATTCTCTAAACATGTAACAACTCAAACAAAGGAATAGGGCAGCAAGTTTAAAAACCGAATTCAAGATCCAATTTAGTTCCAATTTAATTAGAGCCTTCGCGGTTATTCTAATCATTCAAGACTTCACAATTATTCAGAATTAACTTCGCGTATAATCCTAAACATGGTACTAATTGGTTTAAAGACACTTCGCGTAGAAATTAAACACAAAAAGCACATAAGCACAATAAGTCGAATTGGAAACATGTTAGCAAGTATGGCGTCACCTCATCTCACATCGACATGTAAATTTACAGAATTATTCTAGCTCTTATAAGGAACACAAATTGAACCAACTTCGCGCATGATTCAACTTATATTCGATTAGCATATGAAATCTATACACAAGGGACAGCCATGGCCAAGGCTGCCCTTGTACATATGATTTGTTGTGTGCACAAACTCTGCAAATAAACCAAACTAAATCATAAATTCAATTAGTAACTACTGCCCTTAAGACTTAAATTCGAATTTTCACATGCATATATAAAGAATTCAACCAAACAACAATCAAACACATAAGGAAATCCAAAGAATTCATCAAATCACATAAGAACATTGATAGTTTGTTACAAAATTCAGAGATAACATTGAATATAAATACTGAATTTGAAACAAATACAAAGACAACCATGGATCTTGGACTGACTTTAGGTGTGGAGATTGATGCTTGATGTGAGCAGCGGCTGAATTGATGGTGGAGAGGGCGGCGGCTGCCTTGTGGATGATGTGTAAGGAGGCGGAGCTGCTGTGTGGAGATGAAGGCGGCTGTGTGTTGGTGGTGGAGAGGGCGGCGGAGCTGCTGTATAGGAGGAGAGATGGAGGGGCAGAGCTTGTGGAGAGGGAGAGAGATATGGCTGCTCTAGTGTTTGTATATAGGATGGTCGACCTCTTTTCTCTTCAGCTGCTGCCTCTATTTATAGTGTTATGTCTCCCCCTTTGAGTTCTCTCATCCCTTGATTTAATCTTGATCCAATGGTCAAGGAAATTACCCAACAATTAATAAAAATGTGTTAGGAAATTTCCAGAATTTTCTTGTTCAGCAAGATGATGAATTTGGCTCAAAAAAATGGCTGCATACAAGTTCCTTCTCCAAGGTAAACTCGGTAATTTAGGAATTCATTCCTTCCTTGGCTGATCTGATTCTTCTCCTACAATTTGGGTGATGATGAATTACATTCCTTTTTCATGCAAAATTATGGTTCCTGAAAAGGTAGGGAAATAAGTTAATAGAAAATCAGAATAATTAGGGATTTAAACAAAGGAATTTAAGGGTTTAGGGTGAAATTCTTGTGGTGCCACTCAAGTTTAAAATTTTAATTTTTACCTACTAAATCGCCTACGATTTTAGGTTAATAAGTTGTCGGCACATCCTTCAGACATGGTGGCTTCTTATTGGCTTAAAATCGTATCTACTGTAGCTCCGGCCCCCTCCCGGGAGGAGATAACCTATATCCAAATTTAGAATTTGACTCACCCAAACCTATTTTTTCATATAGGTTTTGTATCTCCAATCCTTATTGTCAAAACCTAAACCTAAAACATGTTGGGATCACTCAATTCATAAGTTAGAAATTTAGGATTCCTCTTAAATAGTTGAGTCAAAATATAACCCTTTTTAGATTTAAACCTATTTTAACTCGAATAATATTTAAGTTGGAGATACAAAACTAAAAAACCTAAACCTATTATAGGTACGGTTTTAGTACAAGCAGTGTTCAAAAAAACGCTAGACGCTAGTCGGGCTGTCAGCCACCTTCTAGCGCCCAGAGTGCCTAGGCGGGGCCTAGACGGTTTTACATTTTTTAAAAATATATATATTTATAATATAATTTTAATTCTATATAATACTCAAATAGACATTTACCAACAACCAAATTGATCCATCAACAATCAAATAATAATACAAGAGCTTCCAAACAACTCTAAAACGAAAACTTATCATAAAAACATACATATAAACTCAAACATGCAAAGACAATCAAGTACTACTACCACAAAATAAAAGTGTCTAGCATATATTACAATAAAAGTGTCTAGTATATATTACAACATATATAATCGGGCTGGGTCCCCAATGCAACATATATATTTTTCTTTACCAAATACATATGCAGCTGAATATAATGGACAGAAAACGTACCTGGGAAGAATTGCCGATAGCACAGCGGGGCCTAGGCGGTTTTTTACAAAAACGGGTCGGCATGCCACCTTCTAGCGCCTAGGCCGATTTTTCGAACAGAGAGTACAAGGGTTGGAGATGCCCTAACAATTTTGCTGCTAAATGACTAATCCACTTTGCTTTGCTAATTCCTTACTTCTCTTGGAACCAAAGAATGGTAGATTGCCAGGGTTTCTTTCTGTCTCGCTAGCTCCCTGACCTTTCATTTTCTGGGCTTCAATGCTCGATCACCAAGTAACCGATCATATCCTCTTCTGTGCTGATACACATGCATAATGGATGCTTTGGGATTCTTTGCCGTTGAGAGAAGTAATGAATAACACAATGTGTAAAACGTAATGATTATTCTTTCATGAATGTGTGTATATATATATATATATATATATATATATATATATATATATATATATATGTCATTAATAGTCATTTAAACATTGGCTCACAGCGCGCTCCACCAATCAATCACCATGTTCTTATTCGGTTTCGATCAGTGAAGGATCTGAGGTAGTTTCAACCTCCAGTAATATTTCACCTATCTCACCTCATAGCTAGATCGATAGCATGGCTGAGAATTGCCTGGTTAGTGTTCTAGTTTCCTAGCTTCTACTGTCACCCTACCCATCACGTCTTTTTCTTCTCTTAATCGGTTTGTTCTCTATTTTAGAAAATTTTAATATACATATATGTATACCATACATCAAGTCGTAAACCATTTGATTATCTTTTTAAATCCGATCGAACGGTTGACGAAACGTAATGTATCTTATACATATATCTATAAGAGACAAACCCACATACTTAATACATGTTATTCATGCAAAAAAATATTGATAAAATTCTCACATTATAATAAAAGGAGACTTTGCCTAATTAAATTGATTAAGCACACACACCGTCTCTCATTTGTTGGGGCAAGACATATTATGTTGGAATTGAAAATATATACAATAACATGGCATGAAATTTAGAATTCGAGGTCATGCACAAATCATAGGCCTTGTTGAGACCTTCTATCATTGCCCGGTCTATTTACTTTCCCGGTCGTTTCTCTCACCATCTTCCTCACCCTTACGCTTGCATTCCGGAAAACTTTAAATTGAATAATTGGGGACAATTGCAAACCCTAATCTCTTTTTGCATTCAACATTCCCACTTGCATTGCCTCTTACTTCTATAAGTTCCCAGAATTCCTCTGCAAATTCACCACATCCCTCTACCTTGACCTTGCCAATTCTTCCCAAAAATATCCTCTCCTCTCTCTGCCCGTTCCCTTCCTCACTTCATCTCGCTTTTTTTTCTGTCATTTTGTTTCTCTTTCGCCGCGTCATTTTCTAGTTCTCTGGACATTTCACCCAGAACATTGCGTTTCAGATCTAAAGTTTATTGTCAGACGAAATTATTCTAATGTCTCATTAAATCAAACACGACCCCTCATCTCTTAGTCATAGCTTCTGCCTTCTGGTGGATAGCTGTTGATTATAATGTTGTTGTTTCTGATGGATTCACAATTGCTCTGTCAAAGCTAAATCGAAGAAGACGGTAGCTAGTTTGTTTCTAAAATTTCAGTTAGATGAGATATTGAGATTGTTGATCCTCAAGTCTGAAATTTCTCTAGAAAACTGAGAAGGAGAAGAAGAGGAGAGGACGGTGTTGAAGAATATTAATGGCATAGAATTCTTTGATCCGGATGATCCTTTTATTTCCCCCTCCCCTCGATCTCCTTCGACTTCCTCATCGTAGCTCGCCGCCACCCCTTCTACCAGAGGTTGGTTGGCCTCCTCCGGGTCGCTATCGTCATCAATTCAATTGCTGACGACATCAAAAGCTCTATATTGGCGTTGGAGAAAATTGTTTGTTTTCGTTATTTTCAGAAAATTTCCATTTCATTTCACTATTTGGATTGTTCATCATGCAACACAAAACATGGGTGTTCAATATTTCATAGTTGGTCATTGATGGGTGTACCATTGATGGGTTCCTTCTTAATTCATCAAAATTATACCAACAATTGTGTTTCAAGTTGCAGAAGGGGGTCTAATCAAACAAAAGTTGCAGAAGGGGGTTTAAGGATTTGGGTTTAGAGGAAGGAACATTGCTTTAAGTGGCTGACCTCTTGGATTGTATATTTGAATCTGGTATCAGTTGTGAAAAAATCCATTAGGATTTGCCATGACCTTCTGTAATTGGTTGGAGATACAATTCAGAAATTCAAGATTGAAACTTTGCAGAGGGGACCGAAGAAGAAGAGAGTAGATAACGGTGAGTAAACGTATTAACCCACTTTTGGATAATCATCACATTTTACATGAAGACATAAAAAAATATTTATTCTGAAAAATAAACATATTTTTTAAAAGGATAAATTACTGGTGACACCTCTAACTTTACACGTAAAAACAGTTTTGCCCTCTAACTTTCAAATTAAATCTGTATACCCTCAAACTTTTATTTGTCAACAGTTTTGTCCATTTCCGTTAGTTAACTGTTAAATATTCTGTTAAGTAAACAAAATGATTATAATGCCCCGACTTAAATCAATTTTCTTATTTCTTTTTGTTTCTCCCCATTTCTTTTTTCTCCTCTTGTTTTTTTCTTCTCTCCTTTTCTTTCCAAAATTTATAATCACTAATTATTATCCAAATAAAGAAATTACATTTCTCAAAAAATAAATAAAAAATATTATATACAGAAATATTAAATAAAAAATATTTTTCTGTATTATGTAAAAAAATTAGTGATTTTGTTTTTTGGAAAGAAAAAATATTATATACAAAAAATAAATAAATATTATATATAGAAATATTTTTTCTCTATTATATACAATAAATAAATATTAGCGATTTTGTTTTTTTGGAAATAAAAAATATTATATAAAAAAATATTATATACATAAATATTTTTTCTGTATTATATACACAAAACAAATAAAAAAAATTTTCTGTATTATATACAAAACATAAATAAAAAATATATTAAATAAAAAATATTTTTTTGTATATAATATTTTTTTTGTAGAAATCTAATTTCTTTATTTGGATAATAATTAGTGATTATAAATTTTGGAAAGAAAAGGAGAGAAGAAAAGAACAAAAGGACAAAAAAAGAAATGGGAGAGAAACAAAAAGAAATAAGAAAATTGATTTAAATCAGGGCATTATAGTCATTTTGTTTACTTAACAGAATATTTAACAGTTAACTTACAGAAATTGACAACAATTTTGACAAATAAAAATTTGAGAGTATACAGATTTAATTTGAAAGCTAGAGGATAAAACTGTTTTTACGTATAAAGTTAAAAGTATCACCTGTAATTTGCCCTTTTTTAAAAGACCCTAAGGCCCAGGTCTAGATACAAAGGCCTAGACCAAGCCCAAAACCTTGGCGGTATCCCATCCTCATTTGCAAAGGGCACCCATTTCTCCAGTCTCCAGCCGCTATCGTCATCTCCAGAGAGCGACTCTGCCACCACACCAGCACCACCATCTCAAGGTTGCACCCCCGATCAAACTTGTCACGCACATAAATCAACACAGGTCCTTAGACCCCACAACACAAATCTGTGCTAGAGCAGCACCGATCAAAATCAGATTAGGAGGAGCCGATCTTGAACACCTTCGTTGTCGATCAAAAGCCACCGTCAGACAAACACTATCTGCGCTCCGCCGCCAAAACCACTGCACATCAACCAGGCCTCCTACTGTCGCCCTTCACGATCAAAGCAAAAGCACCGGATATCTGAGGATTCTAGATCACCGGCGCGCCTACCTCACCGCCACAAACCAACATCAACAAAACGACACGGACCCTTTGGCGTTGCTGCTGCCGTAGTTGAGATCTACCTCCACTATCTAGAATCAACTCAGCAAGTAGGGAACCCAACAGAGTCCTTACTGCCACCTTGATCCTCGCTGCCAAACCAGAATATAGCCAAAGCTTGACTCCCTGCCCCCGTCGTCGATCCCCTGCACGATCTAAAGACCGTGAGATCTCGTCATTGCCAAAGAAACCCTAGAGTTTCAGTTCTCGATGCACTCCGAAGGATGCAGAGCGCTCGACTAGCAAAAATTTATAGATAATTTTTTTGTCAGATGATTAACGGGTTTGAGAAAAAAAATTAGTATCTTTTGAATAAAAATTTTAGTACAAGGGACAAATTTTTTTCTCCCACCGGGCCTTAAATTTCTCAGGACCGACCCAACCAAGTACATATTTTATGAACAAAATTACTCGAACAATCGTTGTTATAGTTATTTGTAACCAAATTTACTAGGCTAAAATAAATTTAATACATTCTTTAAAGAATATTCATATAATATATAAAATAAATATGTTCACAATCTTCTAAGAGCATTTCTTTAGCAATGATAGCCATTTTGAGTTAGATTTTTATCAAATTAGCTATAATGTTATTTTGGCTAGCTATTTTAGAAATGTGTATGCAACAATTATCTCTATATTAGCTAGCATTATATCAATATTATTTCTTAAATAAATATTAAATAGTTTAAATGTATTTATATATCACCTAAAATATATCTTAAAAGAATGTAATAAATTATAACTAGTCTCATTTAAGTCATCTCGGTAGCTAAATATAATTAGCAAAATAGCTAAAAGTCATAATAGCTTAAATTTAGCAAGTTTGTTGGAGCTTCAAAAATATTAAAACAAAATAAACATATTTTTTAAAATAGCTAAAAACTAAAATTAAAAACATTAATAAAATAATAAAGTTGCTCTAATAAAGTAATACACGCCTTTATCACAAACAATACCAGCAATTTTGAGATTTAGCGTGAAAGCAAAATTTTCAGAGGATGCACGTGGATGAGAGTTTTGCGTTGGTACCAATTTGGACGTAAATTAATATATTGAACCTCTGCACATTTTGCAGATATCCATCTTAAAGGGTAATTTCACATTTACGATCCTTTTGTATTTTTTGTTTTTATTTTTAAAGGAGCCCGGTAATTAGTCTTTAATTACTGATCTTCTTGTAATAAAATTTTGTAGGAAGTTTAAGTCGGCTGAAAGGGAGAGGTAAAGCAAGAGCGAGGATATGGGTTTATTAGCCGCTCCTATTTCTAGAAACGTCAAGAAAATCTGGGATCATTGAAATCTCCGGAGCTTCGTCATGTTAAGTCTCACATTGCAGACCTTCTTGATTCTCTATGCACCCTTGAGAAAGCGAATATCGAGCAAATGGGTCACCGTGCCCATCTGGTTAGCTTACTTGCTGGCTGACTGGGCTGCCACCTTCGGTATCGGACTAATTGCAAGCAACCTAACGAACACCGATCAAGGTTCTCCAGAGAATGGTAATCTCTTGGCATTTTGGGCTCCCTTCCTTCTTTTGCACCTAGGTGGTCCAGACACTATCATTGCAATTGCTATGGAAGACAATGCCTTATGGCCAAGGCACTTGCTTGGTCTCGTATTTCAGGCTGTAGCTGCAATGTACGTCTTCGGCATGCAGTTCTCTTTCGATAATAAGCTACTGTGGCCAACACTCTTGTTGTTTGTACCCGGACTTGTTAAGTATGGCGAGCGAACTCGAGCTTTGTATCTTGCCAGCTTGGAAACTCTCAAGGAAACAACATTTGCAGTAGAGCAACCTGCAATGGATTATGCAAAGTACATGGATGAGTTCTCCTCAAGAAAAGCTGCCAATTTGCCGGTTCAAATAGTAATCGAACCAGGTCTTAGCTCAGATTCGAAGAATGGGAGTAAACAACAGCAGTTTAAAACTATCAATGATTTTACACTAGTGGAGAATGCTCATCACTTGTTTCAGATGTCCATGGGACTTATTATTGATCTCGTATTCGATAATCATCAGCGCAGGGAGAGCCGTGAGTATTTCAGTACTCTGACAGCAGAACAAGCTTTCACATCAGTTGCGACTGAGCTCAATTTTATGTATGAAGCTCTGTATACCAAAGCTTATGAGGTACATTCTCGACGGGGTTACGTTCTAAGGGCTGCATCCTTCATCTCTGTTTCCATAGCCCTGGTTATCTTTTATAGATTAGAGAAACATGGCCTTCACAGATTTGATGTTGGAATTACCTATTCATTGCTTTTCGGTGCCATAGCTCTTGACTCAATAGCTCTTTCGATGCTGATATTTTCTGATTGGACGATCGCTGTTGCGTGCAAGTTTTGTAAAGCTCATTGCTCTTGTGTAGTCACTCACGTCCTGAAGAAGTACCTGGAGTTTAAGACATTAGGGCGACCAACTACATCAAAGTGTATGGAGCTGACCAGAAAGCTTTTATTTCGAAGATGGTGTGAATCTGTCTCCAGTTTCAGCTTCATAGATTATTCTCTCCGAGAATGTGGAAAAGTAGGACGGGATGGGGAGGATAGTTTCGGCCTTAAACTCGTCAGATTTTTGCGCCATTGGTACCTCAGAGTCATCATATTCCTCGGCCTCAAGTGTTATCGGGATGAGCTGAAGTATCGATCTAGCAAGAGACTGCCTGATGAGTTGTGGCCCTTCATTTTCCGTGAGTTGAAAGCTAAATCCGAGCACATAGATGATCTTCATCCAGAAATGAACAAACAAATATGTTCGTCCCAAGGGGATTGGGTTCTCCTAACTGACTATTCGTTTCATCCTGAGTACAAGAACTTAATATCGTGCTTTGTTGGTGTTAGTTATGACCGACGTGTTCTGCTGTGGCACATTGCTACTGAGATGTGCTTTTACACAGATGATGATACGAGCAATGAGAATCGTAGTTATAGTTGCATTAGTAAGACGTTGTCTGATTATATGTTATACCTCTTGATTATGCAGCCTGTCTTGATGTACTCTATAACAGGAATCGGGCAAAAGAGATTTAGAGATACGGTTGCAGAAGCCCAAATTTTTTTCAAAAAAAGGAGACTATTGGGATCGGATATGAAACCACGGGAGGCTTATCGAAAACTCTTGGCTGTAGAGACATCAATGAAACCTGTGAATATGAAAGTGAATTCAAGTAGAACTGTTTTGTTTGATGCATGTATTCTGGCCAAGCAGCTCATGCAATTCAAGGAGTTGAAATGGGAATTAATGAGCGCGGTGTGGGTGGATTTGCTATCATATGCTGCAAGTCATTGCAGAGCATATAGCCACGCGCAGTTGCTTACCGAAGGTGGAGAGCTTGTCACTTTTGTTTGGTTACTCATGGCTCGTTTTGGCATTGAGGAGATCGTCCCAGCATTGGAGGATGTCCAATTTCCGAAGGTCCCTGCAACAATAAAACTGATCACGGGAAAGTAATTACCACCAGCATGTAATCAATAAAGAGTAACTTGCTTACACTAACAATAATAATCTCACTCTCATGGCACCCTGCATGTGTACAGTTCTCTTTTGATCAGTAAACTCTACGGAAAAAACTTGCGTCCTATACAGGCCGGACGCACTCGTCCGGACTCTCTTATGTGATCCAATCATATTCTGTCATGTGTCATTTTGTTTTGTTTTGATTTTATTTTTACTTTTTTTTATTAGATTATACTTATGTATAATTCTTTTCATGTTTATCCTCTCTAATTCTCTCTTGCAAACTATTACAATTTTTTGTATTTTGATTTGAACTCATGAAAGAGGAGAGAGAAAAAAATTGAATGGGTATTATATTTTGATTGTGTCTACGACTTTCTTTTCAAGTAGGGTTTTGTAATTGTTGAACTCTTTCTTATACGCTAGCTACTTCATTTCAATTTTATTTAGATTTCTTGCTTTTTCTTCATCTTGGTTGCTAGGGCAATAAAAATTTGTTGTGATTCTAAATTTGTTTCAGCTTGGTTGCTGGGGCAATAGGAATTGATAATCGGCAGTGGAAGTTAGTTTGGGGAATTCCAATGTTATCTTATTCTCTGGTTCAAATCATCTCAGACTAGATAACTTGAATGGTTGTATCAGTAACATAGAATACTAATACTAATGTTTGTTGCTTTCAAATTTTATTCATAGGAGAGAATGAAAATAATCCATATACATGAGTTTAATCTAATAAAGAAAAAGAAATTCAAAACAAAACAAAATGACACATGGCAGACTAGGATTAGACCACATAAAAGAGTCCGGACGAGTGCGTCCAGCCTGGGTCGGACGCAAGTTTCTTCCAAACTCTACAACGAAATCTATTTGTAGAAATCGAAATTCATTGCAATTCAAGTAATGAGTTGAAATGTGGATTAATATTTTTTATATTGCTTTGTTGCTAAGTTTGAATAATTCATGTATAATGAATTTGTTGTTAAAGGAAAATCACATTTATGTGTGCCTTCGTCAAATCCATAATTGAAAAGTGAAAATCTCGAGATTAGCAATCAATTAGAGTAATTGAATCAATCTATTTTCAATCAGAATAATTATCATTATGTAATTTATTCTTTCCTTGTAATCTCACCTCTATATAAAGAGGAGTCTCAATGAGAATAAGTAGACCATTTTCAGATTTACTTTTACACGTTATTAGCATGAAGCTCTAGTTTTCATTTTGAGTTTTTTTCTTCGATCCCGAGCCCGGCACCCACTACGCACCCACCCGGCACCCACCCAGCACCCACCGTGCACCACTGCGCACCCACCTAGCTCCGACCAACGTCGCAGCGTCACCTCCCCAGCACGTCTCTAATCTGCCACACCTCGACGAACCCAACCCCGATCCAATCGTCCCGACCTGGTTCTGCCGCACCTCTCCGATCCACCACCGAGTTGCAGCACCCCTCCATCACCGATCCGCCACCCCTCCATATATCCGCCCTAGCTCCGATCAACCCCCGCAGAACCCTCCTGCAGCAGATCGGACGGCAGCAGCAGCCCCGACCCGATCGACCACTATCCAGATCCGCATGACCCGGTTTTCAGAATCCGACCTAGAAACGAATTTTCACCCGAGCTGAGGTAAGTTTTTGATTTTTTATCGTGGTAATTAATATTTGCTGTTAAATGTTAACTGTTTCACTGTGGTAATTAATATTTACTGTTACTATTAAAAATAACTGTTTTACCGTGAAGCATGTTAATTGTAATAATACTATTTTTACTATTTACTGTAATGATTAACTGCTGCAGAATTAATATTTACAATTATTTGTTTTAGACCAAATAAACTTAAATAATTTACCAAGTAAATATTCTGCAAATCTTTATTTAATATTTTTTACAACATATTTGTTTTTCTTACGGTTATGAGTATGCAATTTAAAATTAAATTGTGTAATTTCTATATGTGACCCTAATTTTATGCCATGATATATTGTGATTATATGTTAATCATGTCTAAATATGATCTTTGAACATGTTTTTGTGTAATTAAAATTGAGATAAATATTAGTGTACATGCCATGTTTATTTATCTTCTATAAATATTATTTTAATTAATCATGTCATATTAATTATGATAAAGGAATTTCATTGTATCGAAAAAATAATTTATAGCCGTGATAAAGTATTTTCACGAAATATGAAAATGTGACCGTTAAGCATATTGGTCTTGCAATCTAGTTCATACTCTTGGAAATTAAACGTGGATGTCCTTGTGACTACGTAATTAATAATTCTTCGCTCTTGTTTATGTAGATGTCTGATCCAACCAGACCAAAATTTGATATTTTGGACTCAGAAGGAATTGAGTACCACCGTTGGGTTTCTGATGTGGAAACCACTTTTGTGGGAAAGGACTACACCTCCACAATCAAACCCCCCACCGACCCTAATGACAAAGGATCGTCTGACAAAGTGAAAGTCAATGCCCTAATGTTCTTGAGGCGGCACATTGACCCCAGCTTCCGATGGGAGTACCTTCAATTGAAGACATCTTTGGAGCTATGTGATGCTTTAAAGGGGCGTTTTGGGAACATTCATGACACTCTGCTCCCATAACTGACTATTCAGTAGAATGAAATCCGCTTGCTTGATTACAAGAGGGTTAATGACTTCAACAAAGATATGTTGCGCCTGAAAGCACGTTTGAACTTCTGTAAAAAGGAAATTACTGAAGATGATATGATTCAAAAGACACTCTGTACATTTCCTATTTCAGCACTTATACTAGCGAACTAGTATAGGTTGGAGTATGACAATAAGAGAATCACTACCTTTAACAAGCTGATCAACCTATTGCAAGTGGCTGAAAGGCACAATGAGGTTCTCATGAACAACAATGCTAGGCCTGTGGGGACAAAGAAAATTCCTGAGACTAACTTTGGCAATTTGAAAGGTGGAAAGAACCCCAAAGCAAAGGGTGTTGGACGTGTTGACCCTTACCCACGTGGGAACAATGCACCACGTGGAAATGGTAGAGGGGGCTATGGCTTGGGTCGTGGTAAGGGCCGTGGAGGCCCTTCTAATGTGTGGCGCAGAGATAGTGGTGCTGGCCCAAGTGGCCATAGATCAAAGGTGCAGAAACAACCAAAGAATCCTCTGATCCAAAGAGTTGGCAATGAACCCTGCTATAGATGTGAATCTACTGACAACTGGTGTCAGAACCCACCTCGAGTTAAAACCCTTTAACTCGAAGTAAATCCTGCGGGGACCACCTCAAGGGAACTTCTTACCGAAACCCCCTTGAAATGGCCAACCCTTCCCACATTCCAACTCAGCACTTCTATGAGTATCTAACAACAAACCCTAACTCATGAAGGCATCCTGCTCCCGAACCTACTTAATTAGCTATACTGGGTTAGTCAGAGCAGTCTACTAAGATGATTACCCTAAGGAATTTCAAGCAGCGACGGGTTGATCGACTATGCCTCGACTCTTGTACGTGCATGACCTCCGCTCGAGAACCCTGCACAACTGGGCATTTGAAAACGAAGGGCCCAGGGAAGAAACATTTAAAACCGTCAGGGTGAGTGGACAAAAATCAAATATAGAAACCCTACATTCCGCTAATGTTCTCCCTTAAGTTTTTCTAAGAAAATCCGCACGCAAGTAAAACATAAACAATGTCTTGGCTCAAATATAAACAATTATGTGGGGTATTAACCTCATCCACGAGAAAACCGACCTGCTCTATTCGGGAAGGTCTAATGACCCGCTCTACCGAAGAGGGTCCCTGACCTGCTCTATCCGGGAAGGTCAAATGACCAGCTGTACCGGAGAAGGTCCCTGACCTGCTCTATCCAGAGATGGTACCCGCTCTAACTGGAGAGGGTCCATGCTAGCATACAATCCTTATATCCTTTTCCCTTTTTCAAATCCCTTTAAAACCTGTAAAACCTCGTAAAACCTTGTGGGAACAATAAATCGAAAACCCCTTTAAAATCCGTGAGCCAAATTTCTCCTTTTAAAATCATCCCCCTCCACAATCTCAAAACGGTGATAAACAATAAAACCATACCCCGGGAAAAATCCTTTAAAATTACGGGATGGGTATGAACCTCTTTCCCGGCTTATTTGCCTTTAAAATCCTTAAATCTCATTTTCCCAAATCACCGTAAAACATATAAATGGAGGAAATCATATATGCAGGAGAAATCAAATAAAGTATATGGCATGCAATTTAATTTAAAACAAAGGTCCACTCACAGTACTCATCGCGACATTCTTCCTGCTCGGAAAGCTCCTCGAGCGAAACCCTCGAACTAAACGCGTAGTCGAGCCCGTCTCACGTTCAATCAGAGACTGTACAAACAAACCAATATATTAGTCATTTCATCGTTGACTTGGTCTTTTCCTAGTTTGACCAGGAATCCTATTTGACCACGTGTTGACCAAGTTCCTTTCTTAAGGCACTTTAACCTTTTTTACTTTCTTTCCCGGTTATCGACTCTTAACTCAATTTACCGGAAATCTGACTCAGCTTCCGAACTTTCCTTTAACACTTTAACTTGACGTTAGGGTGTCACGTATTAATCAATATATTTAACCTTGAGTCGATTTACTGATTTAACATCTTCTCATAAATGGAAACCTTCTAAAAAAGGAAAGTTTCCCAAAATGGATAGTTTCCTAACATGGCAAGTGTTCTTTAGATTGGAAAGTTTCCCAAAATGGAAACTTCCTAATTACGTCCAATTTCTCCGTAAATACTCAACTTAGGAATTAACCGAACTTTTCGACTAAAAGCCTAATAGGGATTCAATTTCTACCTCTTCGGCTTCCAGCCGGTTTTACCGTATCACCGGAATCTTCGCCGGATTCCGGTGACTTGCCGGAATTTCGCCAGAGTTTCCCCGTTCCTCGATCACCAAGTTATCGACAAAAACATGCAACACAACAACAAATCAGCATCAACACCAACAACAATTCAACTACGAATTCACAAAATAACAGTTCTTAGAGGGACGAGTCTTACCCTCTGCCTGCTTCCAAACTCGAACCTAAAACCAAATCCAGCAGCTCTCATGCTGCCTACCAACTCCTAGACCCACTCTGGCAGCTACCCGCCCTCCGTTCATCCCCTACACTGCCTCGATCACCATCTCCACCAAAACAACAACTAAAACCTCTGCCTCGGCCCAACTCGATAGCTGCAGCCCCAAACTCTACCATCATGCTACAGGCTCCAACAGAAACTCGGTGAGGCTCCCTAGGGCACGGCAGAGACGTCAAAGACTCCAAATGCTCAACCGCCGGAAGTCCGCCCAAGAACCCAGAAAAACCCGAAGAAAGATTTTGAGTTTGGGGTCTCAAATCGAACATACCAGGAAGTGAAATTGAAGATGAAAGAGAGAAAAGAAGAACCCCACCTCATCTCGATCGAATTGTGGCCTGAAACGCCGAGTTTCGTCGGAGCACCGCCGCCCTTCTTCTTGAACGATCTCCCTCCACAGTTGGTGCATAAGTGTTTTGAGGTATGGGCTTTGTAGAGAATGAGGAGAGGAAGATCATGGTGGTGGCGCGCCGGTGTGGGTTGGCCGGACGCGCCGGTGGTGTCGATCGGAGCGAAGAGGGCGACGCTGCGTCGCGGAAGGAAAGGAGAAGGAAAACTCGGGTTTGACCCGATTTTGGTCTTTTGACCAAGTCAACTCATTACTCCCCTTTTTATACTTGAATGGACGGTCCAGATCCATTCCCCAAATGATCTGACGGTCCAGATTAAAGAGAGTGAAAAGTGAAAAGGTTAAATGGTAATTCTCCTTTTTACCGGATGGATAATTAAAAGTTACCATAAACTTCAGAAATTCACAGAAATTAGCCGGAAGCTCCGAAAAATATTCCGGAAATACCGGGAGACTCGTGTCGCCACGTACTACCACCTCGAGTCATCAATTCAGGTATTTGGAATACTTTTAAAAACTCGAAAATTAACTCGAGCGATAACTTATCGAATTACCGATCGCAATTAAAAGTCCTCGGTAACTCGTGAATCTCTGTGAAAGGTAACTTTTATTAACTTCAAAAGATTCGGGGTGTGACAACTGGTACAAGAACTGCCAAGCAAGCAACAAAGTGGCAGCAGCTTACAAGAGGTATAAGGAGTCCAAAGAACAAGATGTCCACTATATGGAAGATGGAGGCCCTAACCTAAATGTCAACCTCACTGTTGCAGATTTCACCAGCAACAAGGATCCTGCTAAATCATTGGATGCTCTAGACTTTGACTGATCTGCTTCATTTTTTCCCAAGACAATTATGGCATGTTGCCTTATTAATAATTAGACTATTGTTTAATCAAAAAAATTACCTTTATTATGGTTTGATGAACTAGATTTCTTTGTAAATAACCTTTATTTGATTATCGTTGGTTTATTAATAAATTTTGGATTTTATTCTGAAGTATCAAATTTTCTTTGATCTTTATACACATATATACACGGTTCGAAAACAAGGCACTTCAAAGATGTAAAACAATTCATCCATTACATTAAAGAAAATAATTATTATTTACAAGAATGAAAAGTATATCATTCTAAATCGAAATACTCTAAAGAATATGAGATAAATTTTTGCAAAGATCAAAAATTAAATAAAGGAATCGAGGTGAAATTGAGTGCTTAGCTGATAGTAGGACCACCCACACTATATTAAGGAATAGACAATCATTCATTGAATTAATTCCTTATAATTCATCTGTGACCACGATGGTTGGATCGTCACCATTGATACAAGGGTGAGGTACTGCCCAATTCCTGTTACCTAACGAAATGATGATCAAAATCACAGAAGCTTTATATGCACCAAAAGCTAATCGAACCTTGTTAATTTTCAAAGATATACGTACCAACGGTTATCATTTGGAAACTCATTGTGAGAATGAAATTAAATACTTATATATTACCTCTAATGAATGTGGAAGAAAACACATTTTAGAGAAATTAATGAGTCAATTAAATGGATTATATCTCACTACCATTCGGATCATTGAATCCTATGTTGTCACCGACAAAGAAATGGGGGACACTGACTCATACAGGCTTTGGCATGACCGGCTAGGACACCCTGGACACGACATGATGATCCCCATATTAAAGAACTCACACGGACATCCTTTCTTTCTGGTGAAAAATAAAATGGGACAAAAGTTTGTCACAATACAAGGTGACAACACAAGTACTGATCGCAAGCTACTGACTGGTCCTAATACTATCCCAACGCAATCATTGATTTCTAAAGCATCAGAGGGGCAACCTCCCACCCATTATGCCTTAATGAGTATGTCAAAGGCACATCTCTCATTCTGCAAAGCCTGTTCTTTAGCCAAAACAAGATCGAGACCTTCCTATGCTAAAGATACCAAGCAAAATATTTCATTCTTACAAAGGATACAAGGTGATATTTGTGGACTTATCCATCCAGAATGCGGGCCATTTAGATATTTTATGGTTCTGGTAGATGCTTCGACACAATGGTCACATGTCGCATTATTGTCCACAAGAAATGCCGCATTCGCAAAACTCCTAGCACAAATTATACGTTAAGGGTTTTCTACCCTGACTACCCTATCAAGTCTATAAGGTTAGACAACGCTGGAGAGTTAACATCAAAAGCATTTGATGATTATTGCATGTCTAATGGGATCGATGTAGAGCACCATGTACCCATGTGCATAAATAAAATGGTCTCGCAGAAGCCACCATTAAAAGACTACAGATGGTGGCTAGGGCACTGGTTATGGGCACCAACATGCCAATATCTGTATGGGGTTATGCAATACTACATGCAGTTATTCTAATTCATTTTAGGTCCACAGCTAGCCAACCATTTTCTGCGTACCAGTTGGTAACTAGATATGAGCCTGACATTTCACACTTACGCATATTTGGTTATGCAGTATATGTGCCTATTGCGCCCCACAGCGCAGCAATATGGGTCCTCAAAAACGATTAGGTATCTATGTTGGTTATGAATCTCCAACAATTATCCGCTACTTGGAACCTTTGACAGTCGATCTTTTTACCGCTATATTTGCGGATTGTCACTTTGATGAGACAGTCTTCTCGTCGTTAGGGGGAGACAAGAAAAAAGATTTTCTAAGGGAAGGACAGGAATTTTCGTGGTGTGTCCCCACTCTATCTCATTTTGATCCCCGTACTTCATAATGTGAAAGTGAAGTGAAACGAATAATCAATCTTTAGAACGTAGTAGATTCGATGCCTGATGCGTTTACTGATATCGCTAAAGTGACAAGATCACATATACCAGCTGTAAATGTGTCTGCAAGGTTAGAAGTCCCCAATAAGGGGCACGATGCCATAGTAAGAGGCACCGCGACCACACTTAGTGGAGGTGTGGTCGAGGCCGTGGCTCCCCAAAGGAATAGGAGGGGACCACTTGGTTTGATCGATACTCACCCACGGAAGAGTAGGACAAGTAAGGCACACCCCAGTCCATTAATCATCAATGTGGAAATCCATTTCATGAGATTATCTCTTACTACAGTTATGTCCATAAATCACTACTGGAGGATGCTCTGATGTTCGAAATAATTCTAGAGAACAAAGAAATATCAATGGATTATGAGAGTGCATATGAGTTGATAGAAAGATCTTCCACAAACATTGATGATATATTTACATATACTGTTGCTCAAGAAATTATAAAGCACCATGATATCGAACCTCGCTCAGTTGCAGAATGTCAACAAAGAGCATATTGGCCAAAATGGAAAGACGCGATCCAGGCAGAACTAGATTCTCTGACAAAGAGACAGGTATTTGGTTTGGTAGTGCTAACCCCACCAATTGTAAAGCCTGTAGGACATAAATGAGTTTTTGTCAGAAAGCGAAATGAGAATAATGAAGTATGGAGGTATAAGGCTCGCCTTGTGGCGCAAGGTTTCTCACAACGCCCTAGAATATATTACGAGGAGACATACTCTCCCGTAATGGACGTCATAACGTTTCGTTACTTACTTAGCTTGGTAGTTTCTGAAGGACTAGAAATGCAGCTCATAGATGTGGTTACTGTGTATCGATATGAAGGACTAGAAATGCAGCTCATATATATATATATTTTGATGCTGGTTACAAAGGGAAGGAAATGGGAACTATAACTAAGGCAGAAAAGTCTAATACACTTAATCACCAATTCCAAATTAATTATACCAGATTAGACCATGATTTAGAATCCGACAAAAACATTCCCCGTCGTAATCTTTATCGACAACAGTATCCTTTAATTGAACACAGAAAACAACTATTTCAAAATTGGAAACACTATATGCTTCAAAATCAAACTGAAATATTCTTTCTAGATTATATCGACTTACTAAACAAAAAAGTACAAACATTAACTAAATCTAAATGGAAAACCACCAATTCAATAATTACATCTACTCATCCACCAGTTGAAACTATAACCATTGATCACCTCCATACACATGTCCTGGCCTCACCATTTAAAATTCCTGATGAAAAACATGATCCAGATCATAAAAAAATTATTGAACAAAATAATTACTCTAATCAAAGTTTAGTCACAATCGATCATCAACTTGATAAAATAGAAACTAAAATCGATACAATCTGTTCAAAAGTAAGCATACTTCCTCAACAACAATCTGAAACTCCTTTAGTTCACTTTAGTAACCTTAATAAACCCATACTTAAACTGATCTCTACTACATAAAGAATCAAACAAATGTTAAAAGATTTAAAGCCTGAACCCAGTAACAGAATTTCTGTCATCCACACCAATGATGAAATATCAAATTCTTCCGACAGTGGTTCTAGTACAATCTCCAAAATAAACCAAAAGTTTCATATATATATATATATATGAAAGTACTTGATGGCCTTCCATTACCCAAGTCAAGTGACTCTAAACTACGGAGTGCGTTTGCAATTAGATTGAAACGCTCACTTTACGGATTGAAACAATCCGGGCGGATGTGGTATACCCGTCTAAGTGACTACTTGATTGAGAAGGGATACAAGAATGATGAACTATGCCCCTGCGTATTTATTAAGAAAACGAGTTCTGGATTTGCAAGGGATGATGTGAACATAATAGGGACTCTTGATGAAATAGGAGAAACAGTGAGCTACTTGAAATCCGAATTTGAGATGAAAGATCTTGGGAAAACTCAGTTTTGTTTAGGCCTTGAGCTAGAACACCGAACTTGTGAAATATTAATCCACCAGTCTGCATATGTCCAAAAGATGCTCAGGCGATTTAACATGGACAAGGTGCATCCTGCTAGCACTCCCATGATCGGTCGAAGTCTGAATGTAAAGAAAGATCCATTTCGTCCAAAGGAAAATGACGAGGAAATATTGGGACCTGAAATTCCCTATCTAAGTGCAATAGGCGCATTATTGTACTTAGCTCAATGTACTCGACCAAATATTGCATTCTCAGTTAACTTGTTAGCTAGATTTAGCTCAGCGCCAACGCAGCTTCATTGGAATTGTATTAAAAACATATTTCGATACCTAAAATGAACCATTTACTTGGGACTATTTTATCCCTATAAAAACAGAGATGGGACAACAGATGAAACTGAACTTCCCGAAGGATAAACTGAAACCCCAAATGATACTTTGGTTGGTTTTGCTGATGTTGGGTACCTTTCTGACCCACATAGAGGACGTTCCCAAACTGGTTATGTATTCACCATTGGGAACACGGCGATATCTTGGAGATCAACCAAGCAAACCCTGGTGGCTACCTCATCAAACCACTCTGAAATCATTGCTTTACATGAGGCGGTTCGTGAGTGTATATGGTTAAGATCCATCATTACACATATTTAAGGAACCAGTGGTTTATGTTCTACCACTGAAGAGCCCACATGTATCTATGAAGATAATGCGCCCTGCATCGAACAGATGAAGCTAGGCTATATCAAGGGTGACAATACGAAGCACATATCGCTAAAGTTCTTCTACAGTCAGCAAGAACAGACCCTCCTCAAGATCCAGGTAAATCAAATAAAATCAAAGGAGAATGTGGCAGATTTGTTTACCAAATCATTACCTAAAGCCACACTCGAAAAGCACGTGAAAAGTATGAGAATGAGAAAGCTTTCCGAGCTCCCTTGATTTGATGCAAGGATCAAGGGGAGTGTGTAGACTTCAGGAGGAGTCTAACGTTATCACATCACCCTCAAAATGTAATAGGTGCGTTGTGCTCTTTTTTCCTTCGACCAAGATTTTATTTTATCTCACCGAGTTTTGTTACTTGGCAAGGTTTTTAATGAGACAACACCAGATGCACCATTTTGTCTTTGACTTGGCACAAGGGGAGTGTTAAAGGAAAATCATATTTATGTGTGCCTTCGTCAAATCCATAATTGACAAGAGAAAATCTCGAGATTAGCAATCAATCAGAGTAATTGTATAAATCTATTTTCAATCAGAATAATTATCATTATATAATTTATTATTTCCTTGTAACCTCACCTCTATATCAAGAGGAGTCTCAATGAGAATAAATAGATCATTTTCAGATACACTTTTACATTTGTTGTAAAAGTAAAATGAGAATTAGTCTACTAATTTTCTCGAAACTGTTGTTTATATAAAGGTGAGGTTACAAATGTAAGAATAAAGAACATAATGACAATAATATCTGATTGACAATAGATTGAGCAATTATACTAATTGATCACTATTTGCATAATTTACTCTCCTCGGTTATGACCTTGACGAAGACACACATAAATGTGTTTTTCCTTCAACACTCTCCTTGTGCCAAGTTAAAGACGAAATGGTGCATCATGTGTTGCCTCGTTAAAAATCTTGTCAAGTAACAAAAAGCCGGTGGGATGAATTAAAAGGCAAATGCCCTTCTAATACTAATTTTAAGAATCTATGGCTTATTTAAATGAAAATATTTTTATAACGCCCCTTACCTAAAATTTACCCTTTTACCGAGTTCAATACGGTTATTGAGGGTCTTAACCATGCTCGGTAACTTAGCAAGTTAACATCCAAGTTAATTTTCAAGTTTTTATTGAAATTCTCAAATTCTTGGTTTAAAGCGCTCCCCGATGTTAAAGTACTCATCAACACGAGTTTACCAGTGTGTCCAAAATATTTTTCAGAACATCAAACTATTTTCTACAGATTTTCAAAATTTATAATATTTTTTAATTATCAATTTTTATTTTTACTATTTTAATAAATAATTTCTATCCACTCGTTGGACCGATTATGGATTCAATTCCAACCGTTTATTCAAGTATAAAATGAAAAGAGTAAGGTTGAATTCGGTCACAACCGAAGTTGGCGTTGACCGCGTCTTTTCCTCCCCGCCCTCTCGACTCTTTTTTTCTGCACCGGCGACCACCGCAGAGCAACGCAGCCCAGCCACTTCTCGACCCCAAACCACCACCAATGTAACCCTTCCACTTTTCTTCTTAAACCAGTCCTTGGATTGCCCATGCATCTCCGCTCGGTGGAGATCAGAGGAGGAGAAACTCGACTGGTTTCCGACGCAACGAGGTGGCGCGTGACTGGATTCCTCTCTTCAATTTCATGTCCTTGTATGTTCAAATCGCGTCTAATGTGTAAACCCCTCTTCTGTGCTTTTCTGGGTTACTCTGCTCACCTCCGGCGACTGTGTTCTTTGGGTTTCCAGCAAGTCGATCAAGTTGTGTGGAGTTTAGGTTCGAGTTGGGGAGTTTAGATGAAGGTTGGGTGGGTTCGGGCTGAGGCAACAACTCTGAATGTTCGAGCAGGGGAGTTTCCGATTCGGGTTAAGGGCCAGCGATCACAGAAGGTAAGGAATCAGACTTTTGGGCTACTGTTTTTTGTTATACTGAATGTGGTTTTGCGTTGGATTGTTGTTAATCGACGGTTGTGGGTGTGTTGTGGTTCTGCAAGTCAAGTTCAAGCAAGGGGAGCTCTGTCTTCGACTGGTTCGTTGTCTGGGAAAAAACAGCAGGTAATCTCGTCCCCTTGACCTTCTGGATCGGTGGTTCAAAGCGAACAGAGGGTAAGTCTCTAACCCTCTGATTTTGGGGTTGCTGCTAATATGTTGAATGTGTTGAAATGATGATTTGTGGCTGAAATAGTGATAATCTATTGTTGCATGTCGATAACTTGGAGATTGGACGGTACGGGGAGGCTACGGTGAAATTCAGGCTAATCGCTGAAATCCGGCTAGACTCCGTCGATAACAGCTGAATTCGGCAGAGACCGAGGAGGTAGTTTTCGAATCTCGCTCCTTCAGTCCGTTTTGGGTATTTTAGGTGGTTAGGAAAGTTTGAGTTACAACTTCAGAAAACCTTTCATTTTTAGAAACTTTCTGTTTTGAGAAACTTTCTCTTTTTAAAAACGAAGTTGATCGGTCAACTGTTGTCAATCTTGGTCAACTCAAGAAACTCTGGTCAACTTAAGAATCTTGGTCAAACTAGGAAAAGGGTTGAGGTATTAGTGGTTCAAGTTCGGTCTGACTGATTTTCCCTATGCACAGCTTATCTTTAGGTATGGAGTTGACTTGAGGATTTGAATGTTTTGGTGGCCACGCTCGAGGAACGTTCCTAGCATTAGGTAGAGCTTGAGTCCAATACTGTGAGTAGACGTTTAATTTAAATTAAATGCATACAATTAATTTTTATTGAGTAAATTTATTTTATTGGAATATTTTATTTTCTCATTTTTATTTGGCCAGTTCGTTGTATTTGAAGTACCGAAAATCTCATTTTCGGTGGTCTAATATATTCATATTTTCAAGAATAGTATGTGTATAAATGCTAGCTAGCCATACATGTCTTTCCATCATAATGGTGTAGTCTATATCTGTCGTCATTATGTGTGACGTGAGCATGAGACACAAGTATAGTAGCCGTGCTTGAGCATATATTTATATTTATAAATATAAGTAATATATATTCTTGTAGGGGGTAAGGAGGCACGTATAAACACACGTCTTTCTGCCATAATGTTGAGTCTGGATTCGTTTTCATTATGGTGTGACGTGAGTGTTAGATGTAACCGTAGTAGCCTTGGGTGAATTCCTAAATTCATACAAGGGGTAATGGGACGTGTGAATACATACTGATATACTAGAGTGTGAGAGGCTAATTATATATTTTGTTTTTTATGTTTTGTCTAGTGAGGCTAGAATCAGAGTTTAATGGTTTTCACCGTAGAGATGGATGATCGTTTTAATAGAGCATGCATTACGTATTTATGCAGAGATTAAACATGGGAAAACATAAAATCTTGAATTAAATATTTGTTTTCCTGCTACTTTATTTTTGTCCACTCACTTTAACATTTTCAAATATTTTCCTCTGGGCCCTTCAGTTTTAAATGTCCAATTTGCAGACTAGCTTAGTTATGCCCGGGTGTACAAGGAGCGAGACAGTTAATATTATATATTCCACTTATTTGTATATATTTATGTTTTCCTTCATCACCATTAGAGTTGCTCTGAACCTTTGATTGTTGTATAGTTAGTGTTTGGGAGTTGTGGATTTGGGGAACATGTAGGCTCCAAGAGATATAAGGTTGAAATTTGATTGTAGAAGTGTTAGCAGGTTTTGATTGGGAAGGGTTGTCTACTTTCAAGGGAGGTTTTGTCGAATTTTCGGTAAAATATTCTTTGGAGATGATCCTTATAGAGTTTACTTCAGGTTTTATGGTGAAATCCTGAGTGGGTCCCGACATTTTTTCACTGCACATTTCAATTAATCTTACTACAATGATATATTTACCCTCACTCTTATTAACTACCTCCTCTCATCTCCCCCAACTGTGACGAATCTCTCTCTCTCTCCTTTCTCTTTTCTGCTCAATCTGTATTAGCTCCATGGCTCCAACACCACGTTGTCCACCATACCTTCGTATGCGGTGGCGACCAGCGTCTCACCTGGGTCGATCTCTGGCTCGATCTGGTTTAGCTCCATCACCACGCCTACATCTCCGGCGGTGACTAGCATCTCGCTTGTGTCGCTCTTTGACTCAATCTAGAACAGAGCTGAGTGCCGATCCCAGGCCGACGACAAACAGAGCCGTACGACCGTCGGAGTGGACAACGTCAAAGTCACGTCATCTTTGGCGTTGAGGATCTCCTGGAGAGAGACGTCGTCGGCCTTTTTGGTGGCAATCCAGTGACTTGGATCAAGTTTTCGGGGTGGTAGTTATTTGATTAGAAGAGGTCGAGGTTCCGTATTGTAAAGGTTTTGCTTGGAAAAGGTGGTTATGGATTCAGAAGTGGTTTGTGACCCTACAGATATGATTTTTGAGGCATGGAATAATTTGTTGGCATTCGATGGTGGTGTGGTGATGAGCAATGAGGCTATGGAGATTGAGGGGTTCGATAACGTAAAGCTCTCGCCTCTTCCTTTTGTTATTGATATTTGAGAAAAATGACCAAACAGTGTCCCACCTTTTTTTGAAGCAAAGCTTTGGTATCTCACGTTTTAAAAACTTCAAAACGGTATCTCACCTTTTGAACCCGACCTAAGATCAGTGTCTGGAGTCGTCTTTTCCGTTACGGTGACAGATTATGTGCATATTTTGCAGGGTATTTTCGTCTGTTCAGTTGCTCCCGCCAATTCTATACAATAGTTTGGCGCCAAATCC